>CM038147.1:162874552-164074552 GCA_021437245.1 Aegilops speltoides
TTGATGTTTGAAATATCACCATATTGTCTCTAAAATGCAAAATATGGCAAGCTCCGGCTTCACGCGCGCGCTGCAGTTTAGTGCGTCTGCTGGAGCGGCTCGTGCGCGCGCTATATTTTGCAGCGGCCGTTGGAGCCAGCGCTCCACGACACGCAAAAAGTCACGATCCGGGCGTTGTAAACGCTTTTTTAGCGCGCTGCACGTTGCGCGCCTGTTGGAGATGCTCTTAGGCCTCAATGGGAGGTGCTTAGAGAAATAAACCAGGCTTTTCTTAAGCATCGGTGCTTATTTGTAGAGGATAGACGCTTAACTAAGTGTCTCTCCTGTAGAAGTAGGCACCGGTGCTTTAGAAAAAACTGATTTATTTTTCTAAGCATCTATTTAAGCACCTCCCATTGTACAAGGCCTTAGGCTTCTTCAGTCGGAAGAATTTTATAGGAATTTTGTACAACATAATTTCTAAATAAAAAATAACTCTTTGATTTGCAGAAACATAATCTTCTGCTTGATGTGCCGACAAATTTGGACTCATGGATCTGATTTGAATTCCAGCCCCACGATAGAAGTCTGAAGAGGTACACCTGTGTTTTTCCTAGCAGCATCGATATTATCTGTTAGCCCCAGCTTTAATTCTTACTGAAATGAGTGTGAGAAAGATTGATTCAAAGGGTGTTTTCAATCTATGTCGAGTTCTTCTCGTCCACCTACATTTCTGAACGTTGAGCCGTAAGCAAAGCACCAAACTTGGTCCGCGGGTCAGCGCGTCTCAAATCGCCCGCAAATGTTTACATTATGATGTTCGGATCAGTTTTGCCATCCAAATACGGTCTCGTATATGTCCGTACAGGGTTTCCTGAGCCGTCCTCCTTGCTAAGGCCGCCACGACAAAGGAGTTCCACTGGCAGCTAGAGGTCTTCTCGAGTGGTCGCTCAGTGAGCGTGGTTCGCCGCGGCCCTTACCGTCACACTCGCCGCCGCCCTTACTGACGCCCTTACCGGCGCGTTAAGCAGGAGGTGAAGAAGGAGCTGCCCTTGCCTCCCCCCATGGTACTGTCGCGTCCAAATCGGACGTCACATTAAGAAGGGGGTGAAGAAGCGGAAACTGCCTTTGGTGACCGAGCTCACTGGAGGCCTCTAGATTCAAAATTCAAATTTCATTGAAATTCATATTTTTTACATTTCAAAAAAATCTCAAAAAAGTACAGATATACATGAAGGCATAGCACACATGTGTGTAAATTTTCAGAGCAAAATACGTTGAAATGAGGGCTGTGCAAAAAAGACAAATCTAGGGCTACTGAACACATGATACTATTCATCCTTTCAGGCCATGAATTTGTCTTTTTTGCAAAGGTCGTATTTCAACATATTTCACCATGAAATTTTACGCACATGTGGGTTACATCCTTACATACACACATACTTTTTCAGAATTTTTTAAAACATAAAAGTTTGAATTTGAATTTTTTTAAAATAAAGGCCTCCAAAACACCATTTTCGTGAACAAGGAGTTGTTCTCTCTGCGTAGCATCGTTCGGCCGCTTCGACCAGTCAACATCACCGCTTGGACTCCTCTCGCATGGCAAGAAGAGGGCGCCACCATCACCGCCCCGACGGCTACAGTTCTTTGTGAAGGAGCCCTCCCTGACGCTCCCGAACACGCGGGCGGGGCGCCTCTGCATTACCTCGGCATGGTAGCGCAACACGTCGTCGCGCAGCACCGTGACTCTGGCCAAGTAACCAGTGAGGGCAAGGCAAGGGGCGGGGCGGCTACTGCAACCATGTTTGTGATGGTAGAGAAAGCCGGGCGGCAGTCGGCGACCAATCAGGGCCGCCATAGCCCCTACACATCATTCCGATGCTGGAAGGACCACGATGACGACGACGACAGCGGTGACAGAGCGGACAACGACGGAGGTTCTGCTAGCTAGAGAGTCCATGTATACGGGGTTACTGTCTGGTACCTCACGTAGTTTTTAGGTTTTTTTACTTTAGTTTAGTTGAACTTGTCAAATGTCATCCAGATTTAATGTAATATGTTAAAGGTTGCAAGAATTAGGTCTGTTTTGCATGAAATTTCTTTGGTTTGTGTGAAATTCATTGATTTGTTTAATTTCTATTTGAAATGCCAGTAGGCCTTTCGACCACGCAATTGGGTAGTCGGCCCTTGCACTTGTGTCCACCAACGTGTCCAGATTTGCGGCATCGCATTGGAGATGCCCTAAAGCAGCGGACCTCGGCCGAAACCATCTTAGAGCATCTACAACCGGACCTCTTAAACCCTTCTCAAACGTCCGGGCAGGTGCCGATCGCTGCCCGATCACGAAATTTGGACCCAGATGGCCCCTCAAAACACCTGGGCTGACCGGCACCCCACATATCCAGCCCAAATATGGGGCGGATATGAGGGCGCCCGGGCACACCCACCACGTCGGACCCGACCCATGCCGGCCCACCCGACCCCACTTATATTCGTCCCCATCCTCCCGCCAGACCAAACCCTAGCCACTTCACCCCACTCCCCTCCTCCACCGGAGCTCACCTCCGGCGGTTTGTGACCTTCTCTGCCATGGCAGGTAGCGGCTCAAAGTCCGACCAGTCCGGATCCGTCGACTGGGGTGTCGTCCCATGTGGGTTGGAGGAGGCAATGGCAGTCCATATTGCACTCCGCCGCTAGGCTCATTGGTCGGTAAGGAGTTGGATGAGATTCATCATATAATCGAGTTAGTTTTGTTAGGGCTTGATCCCTAGTATCCACTATGTTCTGATATTGATGTTGCCATGACTTTGCTATGCTTAATGCTTGTCACTAGGGCCCGAGTGCCATGATTTTAGATCTGAACTGTTTATGTTTTCACCATTATATCTATGTTCTTGATCCGATCTTCCAAGTCATATGCACCTACTATGTGTTGTGATCCATAAACCGCAAGGTGACAACAAATTGGGATACTTTTCAGTGATGATTGTAGTTTGAGGAGTTCATGTATTCACTATGTGCTAATGCTTTGTTCTGATTCTCTATTAAAAGGAGGCCTTAATATCCCTTAGTTTCCTTATGGAGCCTGCTGCCATGCGAGGGTTGGACAAAAGATGCCATGCAAGTTCTTTTCCATAAGCAAATATGACTATTTACGGAATACATGCCTATATTATATTTATGAACTGGAGCTAGTTCTTTGTCGCCCTAGGTTATGACTGATATATGATGAATATTATCCAACATAATCACCGATCCAATGCCTAAGAACTTTTCACATACTTTTCTTGCTAAGTTACTACTGCTATTGCTACTGTTACAACTGCTACAAAACTATTACTGTTGTTTTTTTTGACACCTGAAACAGTAGGAGAGGCTCCTACTGTGTATATTATATTAGAGTATCAAAAGGTTCTTACAAAGTCATAACCTTACATCCATAGCCATTTTTAAGACTAAGCTAGAAATGGGAGATGAATGAAACTATAAAGTATGGTATGGCAAAGGATTGGGCAAAAGAAGAGATAAATTCCTTGTGCTTCTCTTTGGCTCTGTGTCTGAGTAGAGAGAAATCCTCTATGAATCTTCTTGCCCAAGAGCCTACAGTAGGGTTTATCCTTTGGAAATGTTTGTTGTTTCTTTCTTTCCATAGACTCCAGGAGGCATATAGGAAAATCTCCATGAACATAGGGTTGTTCCATGCTGTCTTTGCATCCTTTATCCAATTGAGACGGTCTCCATTAGTTGTCCAGTGGATGCGCAAGGTATCCCAACAAGTCAGGCTGAAGTGACACGTAAAGATCATGTGCTCAACTGTTTCTTCTTCCGTACCGCCACACAAGATGCAATCGTGGTTGTTTCCAATGTTGTAGTGTCTCCTTTTTAGCATGTTTTTGGTATTTAGGCGGTCAGATAGCAGGAGCCAACCAAAGACCTTGATTTTCATTGTGGCCGAAGATTTCCATAGCCATTTATAGCTGATATGTGCAGTGACCTCTCTAAAGTAGAATTTGTAGTACCTTCGTGCTGTGTAAATCTCAGATCCCCACTCATAGACCCACGCATCTACGCCCTCTTCTGCATCATTGCCAATATGTGATGTAATCGCTTGGATATCTCGTAGTTCACTGAATGCTTGCATGTATAGTGGAAGGTGGAAGGTTTCGTTGAGGTTGGTGCTTCCAAGGAAATCCCTGACCGAAATGTCTTCATTTTTGGCGTATGAGAACGCACGCGGATGTGACTCGGACAGGACCTCATCAAGCCATAAGTCTTTCCACATAAGCGCAGTGTCTCCTCTGTGAACGATCACACGCGAGATGCCTCGATAGATAGGAGTAAGTTTGAGCACATCTTTCCACCAGAAAGAGCCACAATTTCTGAGGCATGTGGGATTTTGTCTGTGTAGTATGTTGTCCAGATTAAATCCACCCACGGTAGGTCCCAACGATTGTAAAACTTGTGCAGGTATTTCATGAGCAAGGCGTCGCTTTGAGTTTGTAAATCAAGCACTCCAAGGCCTCCACATTCCTTTGGTCTGCAAACCGTCTGCCATGAGGCAAAAGAGTTGCATTTGTCCCCATCATCAGTCTTCTTAGTCCAAAGACATTGCCTTCTAATTTTATCCAGTAGATCAATAATCTTTTGCGGCAGCTTAAGGGTGCAGAGTGCAAATATGATGAGTGAAGTGATGACCGAGTTTAGAAGAGATAATTTCCCTCCATAGGAGATCATTGATAGCGTTGCAGTGAGCCTTCGTTGGACGCCACAAACCAAAGGCATTAGATCCTGAACTGAGGGTTTTGTCGTACCCATGGGCAATCCAAGATAGGTAAAAGGTAGCTTCCCCACCACGCAACCGAAAATTTGTGCAATCTGTTGGGCAGTTGCCGCCTCACAATTCATTGGCACTAGGGTTGACTTGTGGAAGTTGATCTTTAATCCAACAGATGTGGCATAATCAGTGAGTATGTTTTTGACAAGTGTTGCTTGGTCTTGACACGCTGGCAACAAAAGGATAGTATCATCCGCATATTGGATCACTGGGTAGTCAGATTGGTTGGGTCGGTTGAAGGGCAAGTGCAAATCATTCTTACAAAAGGAGTCATTAATCGCAGCTTGCAATAAGTCTGCTGCCAAGACAAAGATTAAGGGGGACAACGGATCGCCCTGTCGTACGCCGCAAATGCAATTAAATTGCTTCCCCCGAACGCCATTAAGTAGTACGGATGATTTGGCTGATGAAAAGATGGTTCTGATCCATCCCAACCATTTGTCGTTGAAACCCATGTGCTTCATAATATCCAACATAGCCTCATGATCAATGGTGTCGAACGCTTTTGCAAAGTCAAGTTTTAGGATAACTGTTGGATTTTTAGAAGCTTGGCATTGGTAGATGTACTCAAACGCCCATGCAAGGCAGTCCTGGATGGATCTGTTCTTCAAAAACCCATATTGGTTGCGGTGTATAATTTTCAGAATGATTTTTTGAAGCCGATTGGCAAGGAGTTTTGTAATGACCTTATGACAACAGTTTAATAGAGTAATCGGTCGGAAGTCATTAATTCCTTGCGGCGCAGCAACTTTGGGAATGAGTGTGATTAATCCATCATTAATGCTCTCCAGGTTAAGGCCACCCTCGAAGAATTGATCACATAGAGCATAAAAGTCCTCTTTAATTATATTCCAGCAAGATTTGAGGAATATTCCATTGAACCCATCTAGGCCTGGTGCCCTATCCGCCGGCATTTCTTTGATGACTTGGTCAATCTCTTGTCTAGTAAAAGGCAGGGTTAGGTCATCCAGGCCTTCTATTCGCTTGATGATGGAGGGGAGATTGAATTTCATGTCATGTTTGGAGGATGTCCCAAGTCTTTCTTTGAAGGATTGATAGATGACCGATTCCTTGCTTGCATGATCATCGAGGACCATTCCATCGGGCAAGGTTAGAGAGCCAATACTGTTTCTTCTGTATCGTTCTGAGGCCATTGCTTGGAAGAATTTGGAATTCTCATCACCAAAACGGACCCATCGAATAGTGCAACGTTTCCTCCAATATTCTTTTTGGTACGAAAGCAACCGCAAGATGTGTGCTTTTAGAATTCTCCGAAAGTTTGCCTCAGGAATGGTCAATTGCCTTCTGTTTTCAATCGTGTCCAGATGTGCAAGAGTTTTGTTGGAGTTATCAATTGCAATAGAGAGTCGGGAGATGTTCTTACTCCATTTTTTCAGACAGTACCGTAAGTGCTTGAATTTCCTGCACAGAATAGTTGCACTATTGGTAGAACGTACTGGCTTATCCCAAGTTGACTGCACAATATACATGAAGCCCGGGTGATGTATCCAAAAGTGTTCAAAGTGAAAGAGTTTGCTCCTTGGGATCGATGTTTCAATCGTGACTACACACGGGATATGATCAGATACTGGCTTGCCCAATGGTTTAACAATGGTGTTGGGGTAAGAGTTCGTCCAGTTGCAAGAGGTGAAAAACCAATCTAATTGCTCCAACAGCGGGTCCTGTTGCATATTACTCCAAGTAAAAGAACGGCCTTTAATTGGCAATTCAACAAGACATTGCGTACGTATGAAGTCATTGAACGTGATCATGTCATTAATGCTCCCGCCGGGCTTATTACGATTGTCGGGGCTACGGATATAATTAAAGTCTCCAAGTAGAAGCCAGTCTTCATTAGCCGAGATGTTTAACGAGAACAGCCAATTAGTGTAATTAGTATGTGCGTCACCTTGGCATGGGCCATAAATGTTCACTAACGTCCATGATTGAGATGATTGTGTGGACTGAAACTTAATGACAAGAGCAAAATCTTCAGAAGCAATGACCGTGCCGGTGAAAACCGAGCTGTTCCAAATAGTAGCAATGCCACCCGAGGCCCCGTTCGAAGGAACAAATGCAAATTGGTCAAAACGACGAGGGCAACAAGATTTGATAAACGCATGATCGATCATAGTCTTCTTAGTTTCTTGCAAGCATATAACCGAACAACCACTAGCATGGATAGCATTAGAAAGAGCTAACTGTTTATCACCGGAATTTAACCCACGAATGTTCCAACAGAGCACATTCCAATTAACCAAAAGACCCATTTAAGCAAATCGACCCGACGATTAGGTAGAGGACGAGGGACCCACGCCGGTGGACTCCAAGAGGGCAGCTTCAGTGAGTTCCTCCGCTGGGACTGCGCATTGGAGGACGCCCACATGTTGGATAACCTGAATAGGAGTTGGAGGTGGAATAACGTCAGTATTATCCAGCTCCGTGATAACAACCGATGAGGATGCCGCAGGCGTGTGGCGTGGCTTCACTTTGGACACCTTCCTCTTAGTATCTGTTAGAGCATGCACCCGAAATCCATCATATTTATTTGATCTAGCACTGCGACGGAGAGAGACTTCACATTCTGGTGCCTGCACTTTACCACGGTGCGAGGAGGCACCGATCCCACTCTGGGGCTCCACTGATGCAGGCACAGCGAGAGAACAGTTCATCTGACTCATAACAGAGGCGTCAGAGTGAGCAGTCCAGGAATGCACCACAGAGAGGCATTCGTCATTTTTGTTGGTGATCTGATGCCCAGCCGTAATCACAAATGATTCCTCGTTGCGATGGACCTCCACATGAACCTTCAAAGAATCCCTGAAACCAAGCCCAGAGCTCCAAGGGCCAAATGTGGCCATGATGGGTCTGATAGCCTGCATGAGATAATCATTGACTTGCCTCACCGGCCTGGAGCAGTGGAAAAGCATTGTGGCCACCATGTTTCCATTGTCTGACAATGACAGATGCATACCAGAGTTGTTCAACGTCAGATCAATACTAAGGCTATCTCTCGGTGGCAGGACAGGCACAATGGAAGTGCTAGCAGAGGTGTCGAAATTATGCCTCCACAAGTTGTGGAGGATGTTGGCAGGCACAAGAACGAGACCATCAGAATTAACAGAGGATTCAGAACTGCTGCTCCATGAAATGGATTCATTCCACGCCCTTGCTGGACTGTCGAGAAGATTGTTGTCAGGGACAATTCCATCAGAAACCTGCAGCCCTTCAGTAACCAACCAAGCTTGAAAGTTGTATACAGCTGGAGGAGGAGGTGCTGGCCAGGCTCCCCAATTAGCCTGAAACTGAACCTGTTGATCAACTACCACATCATCATTGGCCTGATTAGCCTGGTGCAGAGCATGATCTGCAGCCACATTCTGGGCCATCCAGTTGTGAAGTTGAGCCTGATAAATTTGTTCCGCAGTCAGACCCTCACCAAAGAGAGGATGAGGGACACCATCCTCAGGCGGAGGATCCTCGCCAGCCGGTGGTACTTCAGGCAAGTGTGCATTCCAGTCAGAGCTACGCAACATGGTTACAGCAATAGTCCAACAATGACGAGCACCACCAATCTGCCTCATGATAATACTCTTAGGGACTAAACGGAGATGAATAACCCTGGCTTTTAGCAGAACTAGTCGCCTATCGCCCCTAGGGTTGTGCCATTCAAGCAGAGTGCCAAAGCTATCCACAGATTTATGTATGTAGTGCTGCGTTTGATAATCATAAGGAAAACCTACATATAGAATCCAAATCTCCGGGCCGAAAGAGGTGAGCCTCATATTCAGTGCAGCATCATGAGGTACAAAGGATATAACCGTGTGTTCATCAGCTTGCAACTCATCTAGTTCAAAAGTAGTCCCCACAACAGAGTCGCGCACTAGGGAATCCTCAAAACCAAAAATACCAATCCCTAGAGGGTGATCTTCGACTTCAGTAGGGAAGTAATCGGATTCATGGAGCAAACCTTGGAATGTATCCCGGAGGGCCGCTTTCTGATGCTGAGGGATGAACCTGTTGGCCTCAGCAATGGCCAAGAAGTCATGGCGCAGAGGAGGAACAGCGCTGACCACCATATCAGCGCGCACCTTCCGATCGGGCGGGCCGAGCTCCACTGTCATGCCCTGCGGGAGGTAGGGGACGACATTGACGGGAAAGTTCGCCATTGTTGGTGGCGGAGATCAGAGTAGAGCGGGCGCAGGAGGAGGCATAGCAGGCGAGGCGGAATGTGTATCGGCAAGGGGTATGGATGTTTTGGGCAACCAGGATGCTGTACAGGAGCGCTGCCGTTGTCCACAGGATGGAGCCACGTGTCTCATCGGGCCACAGAGATTGTCATGGACGGTCGATGCAAGCTTGGGTCGATCAGTGGGCCGCAAAACAGGTGCCAATGGTAATTGCGAGTGAGAGGAAAGAATCCGTGCAGACCCGGATTTGACTGGACCAAAATCAATTAGCCTCTCGTTTCCCAAGATGGGCATGGCAGGGCGGCTAGTAGATGGTAGGCAGTATAATGAGTCCGCACGAAAAATAGGATCAATAGGATTCTTGCCTTTCAAAGAATGATCCAGATGATTTGTTACTCCAGAGAAAGGAGGAGCCAGATCGTGCGCATTCTTGGGCCTCCAAACATAATGTCTAGCATTAGAATCCAGGCAATTGTGCCTCGTGTGGCCCAAAAATAAGCAAGAGTCACACTTGAGGTAGGCCGGGCACTGGAAAAAAAGATGGTTGACGGATCCATAGGTAGTACATAGACGCGGGCTCGGACACGGCCCAGAGCCGCTCCCCTTCGAGGGTTTATCAATATTGCCCTCAGTAATAAGTGTGGGGCAGCTGCAAATGTCAGAGAGACAAACGGAGCATTTAATATCGGGACAGACAGAAGCAAGGTGGCCCATCAAATGACAATTGGAGCACAAATTTAGCTTCCCATAAATGTAATCCGATGGGGGGATCGAATCCAAGGACCAGATAGTAGCAATACGTGAATCGGAATACCCAAAATGACGTTGATCAAGAATATGCAACAGCATAAAATTCGGAATGTTAGACCAAGCCTTCTCCTTAAACCGACAGCCTTCAAATTTGTAGTTAATGGCATTAACTGCTGTAATAGTGACCGGTTGGAAACTGCCAAATATGATACCAGCGTTCATGGAAGGTGGGTTAATGCCCGCAATTGTAGGGTGACTGATTGTAGGTCCAGGCACTGCCGGAGTTGGCAAGAGAGACGCCGGCGATGAGCTTTCCGGCGATTTTTCAAGATCGGCTTCCTTATCATTTGAAGGACAAAGACCAAACTTTGAAAGAACTTGATGAGACGCACTCAATTCCTTGGGATTCTGCATTGTAAACTTGTATTTGGACTTGATCGCAATAGGAGAACGCTCCGCCACCTCAGAAATATAAGAATCCAGGTGCCAAGATGAATCCATGGACGAGGCACCAATGTATCTTTGGCGAAATAGACTAAAATGACAAACGAAGTCTGGCCAAACACGATCCTTGAGACTGTAGATGAAGTGACCAACTTTGTTGGATGCCACGGAAAACCGATATCTTCGTCCCGAAAGATGTGTCACCTTAAGACCAGATGGCTCCCCTCCAATACAACATTGTAGTGCAATGGCAACCGAGTCTTCATTGAGAGGAAAGCTGGCCGACGAGAAATGCACCACCAAGAAAAACTCTTTTTTCGAACCAGAAGGTGAGAAGTGGACGGTAGATCCAAAGCGATGACGCACCTGAGCCGCGACCGCAAGGCCGGGTGAGAAATCCCAATGCAGAAGGCCTTCCATGATCAGCAAGATCAAAAATCACCATGGTTGAGAGGTGTGTGGTGGTGTGGGCAGGTGGGGGAGAGGAGAGGAGAGGGGGGGAGAGCCATCGTCCACGGTAGCCAGCCCAAACTATTACTGTTGTTACCATTACTGGTGCTATCATCACTACTACTATCAAATTATCATATTACTGTGCTACTGATCACTCTGCTGCAAATATTTAATCTCCAGGTGTGGTTGAATTGACAACTCAACTGCTAATACTTTAAAATATTCTTTGGCTCCCCTTGTGTCAAATCTATAAATTTGGGTTGAATACTCTACCTCGAAAACAGTTGCGATCCCCTATACTTGTGGGTTATCAATGAGAAGCATGCCTCTTATGGATGTTTCTTGCCTCATGCCCTCTCTGCACGTCGCTGCTACCTGTCATGTTGAGTGACCCTGAGAGTGAGGTCGTCACTGATGGCATGGCTTTGGTGCTACAAAGTATGCATGAGCTGCATGTGTTAAGTGTGGAACCCACTTCTCCTTTATTGATGGTGCTCCCGAAGGTGGACTCGCTTGGGGAGATGTCGGTTTCCTCGATGCCCTCTCCACCTTCGTTGGAGCCTAGCCAGCCAGAGTATGCATATGTGGAGAGTGTTGGTCCAGGAACGTATGACAGGTGCTCGCTTGAGCCCTTTGGAGGTGTGGTTCCTATGACTGATGAAATTGTTGTGGGCAGAGTGTTGGTACCTAACCCTTGGGTCCTTTTAGCCACCAAGATTTGTGAATTCCTCGCCAATTTGGATTCTGAAGATTCTAGGAAGACGATTGTATGCTTTTTGTAGGAAAAAGCTCTGAGGGACAAGCACAAGAAGGGTAGCTCTAACTCTAGATCCGGCACCCTCCAAGGGAAACCTTGCAAGAGAAAAAGCAAGAAGGATGACACTACAAGGGAGGTGCAAATAATTCCATGATGGATGGTTCGCGGCTTTCTGAGTTGCAGGTGTGTGGTTGGTCGTGTGTGGTTTTTGTCGATGTGTTTTCTTCGAGTTGTAGTGAGTCGGTTGATTTCCTTTTCTTTTGTGATACTGAGACCCATATGTTGCGGGTTGCAGTAGTGGAAGAACTTGCCTTTTTCCTTTAATAACACAAGTCAGGGAAACACCGCGAGAGCGAATAGAAGAAATGTAGTATTGCAACTCTCCTAGGAAAATATCCTGGAAGATGTTTTATTCAGATAGAACATGGAAAAAAAGAAAAATACTACTAGTAATCACGGGGAAGACGGAGGACAGCTTGGTGGGGGCATCTGACCCCCACATGATTTATGAGCATCACCGACTGACGTTGATGTGGTATAGTTCTTCGGAGGCACCGAATAACGCACCCATCTTTGACTTGTTTCTTCTACTGGAATAGTTGTCACAGCTCGCTCCTTGTGCACGATCGTGATAATCATCATCAAACTAAGAACTATCACTACTGCCACAACTTTTGACATTGTCATTCACAATATAGTGAACAGACTATCTAGAATGATGTAGCAGACTAGTGTTCTGGTTGTAAGGAAATACACAGGATGACATATATGCTAATCAAACAGACCTATTTAAGGATAATATCAATGTATATCTAAATATTTATTTTTTAGGAGGTAAGTATTAATACATATAAAATCTATTTATACTGATAATCCAACAAATCTATCAAAATTATAACATGTGAGCTGCGTGCATAATTTGCCAGGTTATGCCTAAATAGTATATATTGAATGCCACTATTATTAATTCCCTATTTTTTTCTTTGATTAGCCCCATAATCATCTCGGTGGCTGCTCCAGGCCTAAACTGAAACAAATTAATGCTGATCAGGTAGGATTTGCTAATGACCCTATTGTAGCTGACCACTACAAATCAGGAAACTAATTTTCTAGATTATTAGAATTTTCTCATAACTAGCCCGTATATTACTTTCTGCGACCCTCCCTTCACTCCTTTATAATCTGCATATAAGTTTTGTCCGAGGTCAAAATATCTCTACTCCGGAAGAAATCCTTGCTTTGGTCTTCACCGGAACCGGCGACGGCGGCGCCCGCGGGTGCCGCCGTCTTTCTTGGAAGCGTCGTTGTGGAGGTGCTCCACCTTCTCCCCACGGCTTCGGCTCTGGAGGGAAACCTCAGATCCGCTGGATCGGGCGATGAAGGCGTCTTCGCGTCTTTCTCCTCCTTGGGGGCATCGTCTTGGAGCCGGCTACGACCGAGAGTCTGGAGGATGATGGCATCTTCGCCGCGTGGTTGCTGAGGCTGAGGCGGGGCACTGGTTTCTATTTGACAATGATGATGGCATTGAGAGGAGCTTGGGTCACGGCGTGGTCTTTGGTAGTCGGTTCTTCCCGGCGTGTCCGAGGTGCTCTTCCATGGTGGCTGGGTTGCTTTGAAGACGGAGCTGCGTGGAGAGAGTCCATTGGTGATGATGACAGACATTCGGTGGCTGTTTGCGGTGGGCATGGTCGGCACAAGTCCTGCATATTTTCCTTGTGTTGCTCATCATCAAAGTTGGAGCTATCGGTTACTTGCGCATGTGGCCATCCGTTGGCATGTGCCGTCATGGCTTGTTCCATGTCGGTGGCCAGTGTTAGTGTCAAAACCGGCGGATCTCGGGTAGGGGGTCGCGAACTGTGCGTCTAAGGCTAATGGTAACAGGAGGCAGGGGACACGATGTTTTAACCAAGTTCGGGCCCTCTCGATGGAGGTAATACCCTACTTCCTGCTTGATTGATCTTGATGATATGACTATTACAAGAGTTGATCTACCACGAGATCATAGAGGCTAAACCCTAGAAGCTAGCCTATGATTATGATTGTTGTTGTCCTACGGACTAAACCCTCCGGTTTAGATAGACACCGGAGGGGGCTAGGGCTACACAGAGTCGGTTACAGAGAAGGAGATCTACATATCCGAACTACCAAGCTTGCCTTCCACGCAAAGGAGAGTCCCATCCAGACACGGGACGAAGTCTTCAGTCTTGTATCTTCATAGTCCAACAGTCCGACCAAAGTATATAGTCCGGCTGTCCAAGGACCCCTTAATCTAGGACTCCCTCAGTAGCCCCAGAACCAAACTTCAATGACGATGAGTCCGGCGCGCAGATTGTCTTCGGCATTGCAAGGCAGGTTCTTCACCAAATTCACCAGGGTACCTATTGTAACAAGCAGTGTCCGGCTTCCCATTAATGTTGCACTCCTCGGCTTCTGTGCTTTAATAATGGCTGTCTCCACGTGTCGAGCGAATGCGAGAAGTCGGGGCATCTTTACATTTGCCACCCTGACCACGTGAGTAAATCATCTATTTAAAGAGACGGGGATCCTGAGATCCAAATCACACCATCTCCTCCCAGCGAGTATCTATCAGAGCGCGCCCGAAAAAATTCATACCACCATGGCCGACCGTAACGGCACCTCCTCTCGCTCCCATAGCACTAGGCCAGGCGATTGGGAGAAATGTTCTATCCCCCACAGCCGACTAGTAGAGTTGCAGACCAAGGGGTTTCTCCCGCCTGCGTACATGGTCCCCGTCCAAGCTAGACTAGCCACTTATAATGGCGGGGAGCAAGCAGAGAGTTCTCCAAACCCATCCAAGGGGGAGCGGGTATGCTTTGTCCGCTATTTGCTGAGGGGACTTGGATTTCCAATTCATCCTTTCCTCCACGGGCTCCTAGAGTTCTACGGCTTCCAGCTGCATAACTTTACCCCAGCCTCCATACTGCATATGGTAGGCTACGTTGCCTGCTGTGAACTATTTCTGGGTTGCGAAGATCATTTCGAGCTGTGGAAGAGGCTATTCTGCCTCGTACCCCGCACTCAGGAGGGGTCGGTATATCAAGTTGGCGGAGCCGAAATATGGCGCATCGCCGGGACCGGATACCTGTCCGGTACCCCGAAGAAGATATCCAAAGACTAGCCTTCGGAGTGGTTCTACATGGAGGACGTCCCTCTTCCGGACCCTATTCGGAAGGGCCTTCCCGAGTTTGTAATCTCCCCGTTGAAGAAACACCACAGCTGGCGCCCCCAGGAGGAAGATAACAGAGAGATCCTTTTCCTGATGGACAGGATAAAGACGCTGGCCAAATCAGGACTTACAATAATTGAGGTTATGTCCATATGTATAATGCGGGGAGTACATCCACTTCAACATCGGGGGAAACCCATTTGGCACTTCAATGGAGAAGACGATGCCACCCGCTGTGGCCGTAAAGGTCCGGACTCTACCGCCGCTCTGGCGAAGATACTGTCCGATTTGTACAAAGGAAAAGAAGAGGAGTTCATCCGTATCAAACCACGGGATGGATTCTCCATGTACAATCCCCCAAGCTGGGTGAGCTGCTATCTTTTATTCCAGTCTTTCCCACATTCTTTAGCACAAATATTTACCTTGCCAATTCATAGCAGGAACTGCGAATAGCTATGAGGGAGGTTTACAGCCCGTCTCCACAGCCAGAGGACCCCGACCGGGCCGTCGACTCTGGACTCGTAGAAGATCCGGACACATTTGTGGAGCTCGTCGACCGGACATTTTATCAGTTAAGCTGCGATGGTGCGTTGGTGGCCATCATAGCTGATTATCCTAGCCTACTCCCTGTATCACATGTAAGTAAAACCGGAGTCCCAACTTCCAAGAAGGATTCCCTCTTTGCGCATTACCCACCGCACATATATTGCATTTTACAGGGAAGGCCATCGGGACGCCATGCCGAACCCGCGGTGACTTGTCAATAAGGGGCACCAAAGCCGGGTAGGCTAAAAAGGAAGGCGATCAGGACCGACACGCCGTTGCAACGGTATGTTTAAAAACCTGCCACATAATTATCATCGTTAAAATATAACAATGTTCGTTGTCTTCTGGCAGAAAAAGCGCTCGCCGGACTATATACGGAGAGCCTGTCGGCCACGCCTCCACCAGCTGGACTCCGAGGCCGGACTCAAGGGCGGGGACAATGCCGGACGATCCTCCTACAGAGGATGCAGATAGATTCTCCGCTACAAACTCCGAGGTGGAGAGCGCCATGAATCATAGATGCCGACGGGCCACACTACGCGACCCTAATTTCTCCGAAGAGGCGTTCAATGCCTTCAACTCAGGGGACGCGTACATCCGGGCTGCTCAAGGTGGCCTCGCCAGAGCCACGGACCAGTACGTAAAGGATATACGGGTAAGAAAAATTGATAAGTATGTATATCAGTAGCCCCTGAGACTTGAAACAGTTAGCACAACAGATTTAAGGATCCTCGTGTGCATAGGTTCTGACAGAGAAGAATACCCAGCTGTCTAAAGAGTTGGAGGAGTGCAAAGCCCAACTGCGAGCCGCAATTGCCGGAATGGAGGAGTCCACGAAGGCCCCATCTGGTAATACTTGTTTTGATCGAATTAATATAATGGTATGTACCAGTTAGTATTCGGCATGAATGCAAATCTAACAATAGATTCTGCAGACAATCCTGGAGGCAATCCAGAGATCATATCAGAGGATGAGCAATATGTTCAGCGACAGCTGAAGGCTGGTGAGCGTATGCTTACAAAGGTTATACAGGGGAAAAATACTCTCCAGGACGCGAACACCCGACTGGACATCGAATTAAAGGACGTTCGGGCCCAGCTTGCTGACTCAGTGAAGGAGAATAAGAGGCTTCGACGCGGCATATTTAGTAAGTGCTCTAACGAACCACTATAAAGTTCGGCGAAGAGGCGCGCTAACAGAATTATGTCTGTAGGTATGTTGACAGGTCGTCCCGAAGAGGAGATGCCCGGATCTGAAGGCGATCTTTTGCAGGAGCTCTCACAACTGCACGAACAAGTTCGGCAGGTGATGCAGGGCATTGCCCAAGCCTTGTGGACATCCGCCTCCCTGCCAGGAGGCATGGGGGAGCTTGTGGAGATGCTCAAAGGAGCGCGGCGGCACTTCCGATTATGGAAGATATCGGCATGTCAACAAGGTGCAAGGGAAGCCTGGGCCATGGTGAAGACGCGATACACCAAGGCTGACCCGAACCACATGGCCGAGGTCGGACCTGTAGGGTCAGATGGGAAAGAAATCCTTGTAAGTCTGGTATATGACCAGGTAGCATTAGCCGCTAAGTATTCCCAACAGGATTGTAGGCTAGACAGCCTGTTGGATGGTATAGAAGAAGAGTTTAGTCATTCTAAGTGACTTTATACTTCAAAGGACATTTTTGTCCCTAGCCAGATTGTGTATCATTTGTCTTGGCGGACCTTTTCGCTTCAACCTCTGGACCCGACAGTCCGGAGTGTATCCGAATACCCGCTCGGTTATGTAAAAACCGGGGCACTCGTGGAAACCAGGCTTAGGGGTCATAAGTGCTTGAACAGACAAGTACCCAACTAGTTATGTTATATTACATGGGTAGTAAGAAACATCTTCCAGGGAGAATAGTCCCATTAAGGATTCCTTTCCCTAGGTGTGCATGCATTAATGTGCATGTCCAAACTGTGAAAAATGACGCAGGATATAATCATCTGGGGTCATGTTTTGTAATAAGTAAAAGACATCTTTTGTTCACCGACCGAATATTCCCTTAAGAACGCTAGCTTTCGGCTTCACCCAGTCTGAGGTACACATCCCGCTGACCCGACAGTAACAATCACAGAGGTGCTCCCCTTATGCCCTAGCCGAATTAACGGGAATGTAGAGCATAAACACAAGAGCCAGGCAACCCAGCTTGGCCAAAACTTAAGTCATATCGATGCATATAGTGGTGAAAAACGGCACATATGGGGAAATAACGCATATGTGGTCGGCATAAAGCCCAGAAGATAATTATATTAAGCTTCTGTATAAGAAGCCTTTCAGGTATATTGAGCGCGCATAGAGCGGCATGAGTGTGCGGTCAAAGCATACTTGAAGCTTTTAAAGCTAAATATATAAAAAGGAGAGAGAGAGAGATGATATAATTTAAAAGGGAAGACGGAGGTAAGGAGACAAACACAGAGTTCGGCACTAGGCGTAGAATCTTCGGAGTCTGGCCGCGTTCCATGGGTTCGGCTCGAGTCGATTATCTGATGCATCACGCAGACGGTATGCTCCTCCAGTGAGAACTTTATCAATGATGAAGGGACCCTCCCATTTGGGCTTGAGCTTGTCCTTTTTCTTCTCTGGTAGGCGTAGAACGATTTCGCCAATGTTATAAGTTTTGGCCCGTACTTCTCTGCTTTGATACCTTCGAGCCTGCTGTTGATAGAATGCGGAACGGGCCTTTGCGATGTCATGCTCCTCCTCCAGGGCATCTAAGCCGTCCTGCCGATCCAGCTCGGCTTCTCTCTCTTCGTACATGCACACTCGAGGTGAGTCATGGATGATATCGCAGGGTAGCACTGCCTCTGCGCCATACACCATAAAAAATGGTGTGTATCCGGTTGTGCAATTTGGCATGGTTCGCAGTCCCCATAGTACGGAGTCGAGCTCCTCGACCCAGTGCGTATCTGATTCCTTCAAGGATCGCACTAGTCTGGGTTTAATGCCGCTCATGATAAGACCATTCGCTCGTTCGACTTGACCATTTGTTTGGGGGTGATAGACGGAGGCATAATCAAGTTTTATGCCCAGTTTGCCGCACCAGGCTTTCACCTCGTCGGTTGTGAAGTTTGAGCCATTATCGATGATGATGCTGTGGGGGACACTATAACGGTGTACGACCCCAGATATGAAGTCTATCACTGGTCCGGACTTGGCCGTTTTAACTGGTTTGGCTTCTATCCATTTGGTGAATTTATCAACCATGACCAACAAGTATTTCTTCTTATGGCTTCCTCCTTTAAGGGGTCCAACCATATCGATCCCCCAGACTGCAAAGGGCCAAGTTATGGGGATTGTTTGGATAGAGGTAGGTGGCATATGGCTTTGATTCGCAAAAAGCTGGCAACCGACGCAATGTTGGACGAGGTCCTGTATGCCTTCTCGTGCTGTAGGCCAAGAGAAACCTGTCTGAAGGCGTTGCTTCTGGCGCCTGGCTGCGGCGTGGTGGCCGCCGAGTCCGGCATGAATTTCGGCCAAGAGCTGCCGCCCTTCCTCTTCGGAGATGCACCTTTGGAGCACTCCAGTCGCACGTTTCTTATAAAGCTCTCCCTAGTGGACTTTGTAGGCTTTAGAGCGCCGCACAATGCAACGTGCCTCATTTTGGTCCTCAGGGAGTTCTTGCCTATTTAAGTAGGCCAAGAAGGTTCTGTCCACGGGGCGATGACAGCCATAATCGCGTGGGCTGAAGGTGTTATTTCTGTGGCGGAGCCTGCGGTTACATCAGATTGTTCGGGATCTGGGGTTATGTTCGGATCCAGACTGGTATTGCCGGTCTCCCCTTCCCATATCACGGATGGCTTGAAAAGCCTTTCCAAAAAGATATTAGGTGGGACGGGGTCTCACTTAGCACCGATGCGGGCAAGGATATCTGCCGCTTGGTTGTTTTCTCGGACCACATGGTGGAATTCGAGCCCCTCGAACCGAGCTGACATTTTGAGGACGGCATTGCGGTAGGCCGCCATTTGTGGGTCCTTGGCGTCAAAGTCTACATTTATTTAAGATATTGCGAGATTTGAATCCCCACGTACTTCTAGGCGTTGAATGCCCATGGAGACTGCCATCCGAAGACCATGCAACAAGGCCTCATATTCGGCTGCATTGTTGGAATCTGTGTATAGTATTTGGAGTACGATTGGATCAGATTCCATGGGGGATGTCAGGACAACGCCTGCCCCTTGACTAGCCAGCATCTTAGAGCCGTCAAAGTGCATGATCCAATTGGAGTACGCGTCGTACTCTTTAGGGAGTCCGGCTTCTATCCATTCGGCGACGAAGTCGGCCAGTACTTGCAACTTAATGGCTCGCTGTGGTTTGTATGTAATGTCGAACGGGAGGAGCTCGATAGCCCATTTAGCAATCCGGCTCGTGGCATCGCGGTTATTTATTATGTCATTGAGTGGTACTTCGGAGGCCACCGTGATTGAACACTCTTGAAAGTAGTGTCATAGTTTTCGGGATGCCATGAAGACCGCGTATGCTATCTTTTGATAATGCGGGTACCGTGACTTGCATGGAGTGAGGACAGTGGATACGTATTATACCGGCTTTTGAAGTGGGAACTTGTGTCCATCTGTCTCTCATTCAACGACGAGCACTGCGCTTACTACCTGGTGTGTTGTAGCTATATATAGCAGCATGGGTTCGCCGACATTTGGCGCGGCCAGGATTGGATTGGTGGCCAAGAGGACTTTTATTTTCTCCAGTCCGGCAATAGCCGCATCCGTCCACTCGAAGTGTTCGGTGCGTGGAAGAAGGCGATAAAGAGGTAGTGCCTTTTCTCCTAATCGGGAGATCAAGTGGCTTAGGGCGGCCATGCATCCAGTTAATTTCTGAATTTGCTTGAGGTCTGTCGGGGTAGACAACTATGACAGAGCTCCATTTTAGCCGGGTTTGCTTCGATTCCTCTATTGGAAATGATGAATCCCAAGAGTTTTCCGGCAGGTACGCCGAAAACGCACTTTTCCAGGTTGAGCTTGATGTCATATGTTCGGAGATTGTCGAACGTAAGCCTCAAGTCATCTATTAAAGATTCGACGTGTCTGGTTTTGATGACCACATCGTCTCCGTATGCCTCCACTGTTTTGCCGATCTGTGTTTCCAGGCATGTCTGAATCATGTGTTGATAGGTTGTACCGGCGTTTTTGAGCTCGAAAGGCATGGTGTTAAAACAGAAGGGCCGTATGGAGTGATAAATGCCGTTGCGGCTTGATCGGACTCCGCCATCTTGATTTGATGGTATCCGGAGTATGCGTCGAGGAAACACAATGAGTCGTGTCCTGCGGTAGCATCGATGATTTGATCGATGCGGGGGAGGGGGAAGGGATCCTTGGGGCAAGCCTTATTGAGGTCCTTGAAACAGACGCATAGGCGCCAGGATTTGTCCTTCTTTGGTACCATCACCAGGTTTGCTAGCCAGTCTGGATGTTTAATTTATCTGATGAATCCGACCTCGAGTAGCTTGGCCAGCTCTTCTACCATGGCTTGTCGCTTGGGCTCTGAAAAGCACCGAAGAGTCTGTTTGACCGGCTTGTATCCCTTTAGTATGTTTAGGCTATGCTCAGCCAACATGCGTGGGATGCCTGGCATGTCTGAAGGATGCCAGGCGAAGATGTCCCAATTCTCGCGCAAGAACTCTCGTAGTGCGGCGTCTATTGTGGGATTCAGTTGTGCCCCAATTGATGCTATTTTTGTATGGTCCGTTGGGTGGACCTGGAATTTCACTATTTTGTCTGCTGGTTTAAAAGAGGTGGACTTGGGTCGTTTGTCGAGTATCACATCGTCCATGTCCACTGTGGAGCACAGTGGAGTTAACTCTACGGCCGCGAGGGCTTCGGATAATGCCTCCAGGGCTAGCGCGGCGGTTTTATTTTCGGCGCGGAGTGCTATGTCCGGATCACTGGCTAGAGTGATGATTCCATTGGGCCCTGGCATCTTAAGCTTCATGTACCTGTAATGGGGTATAGCTTGGAAACTTGTGAATGCATCCCGCCCCAAAAGGGCATGGTATCCGCTGTTAAACAGGACCACTTGGAATGTGATTTCTTCAGACCTATAATTCTCCGCTGTGCCGAATACCACATCCAGTGTTATTTTTCCCGTGCATCGTGCCTCCCGACTAGGGATCATTCCTCTGAAGGTCGTGCTGCTTTGCTCATTGCGGCTCTTATCTATTTCCATTTTGTTAAGAGTTTCCTCATAGATGAGGTTTAATCCGTTGCCGCCGCCCATGAGCACTTTAGTAAGCCGGAAGCCGAACACAATTGGACTAAGGACCAACGCGGCTGGTGCTCGGACTGTTCGAAATTGAGGTTCACCGCTGGCATTGAAGGTTATGGCCGTATCATTCGACGGGTTTATTGCTGCGATGTGGCAGACTTCGGCAAGGCTGCGGAGTGCTTGTTTGCGCCTATTGTTTGAGGTGAAAGTCTCGAAGACTATCAGTACTGTATTGTTGTTCTCTGCGGGATGGTGCTTTGCGGTATTGTTGATGAGAAGGTCCTTGCCGCTCTTGGCCACCTGCCGGAGTATCCAACATGCTCTAAGGCTGTGTGTTGGTATGATGCCCGGTGTGCTGTGAATTTTGCATGGCCTGTTGAGCCATCCCTCCAGTACGGTTCCACGCCCTGTAGAGGGCTTTGGCTTCTTTGTAATTGGATTGGGTGACTTGCGAGAGCGCACCCTTTTAGTTCGGGCGAGGGGTTTAGTTAGAGCCGGAGGATCCTAGAATTTTGTTTGGGTTTTCCAGGTGCTTTCCATTGCATAGTACTTATGTACTATGGCCACCAAGTCGGTGAAGTGTGCTATGTCACGGCGACTTATGGCGCTGAGGATCCCCTTGTCCGTGCAATTTTTGCAAAAGAATGAGATTGCGTCTTGCTCGTGACAGTCCTTAACCTTGCTCCTTACAAGAAGGAATCTGGCCCAGAAGTGGTGTACTGTCTCTTGGGGCTCTTGTCTAATGAGGGAAAGATCACTTGTGTCTGGGTGGGTGAGGGGGTCCTGGATAAGGGGGTATCCGGACAGCCGGACTATATACTTTGGCCGGACCGTTGGATCGTGAAGATACAAGACTCAAGACTTTGTCCCGTGTCCGGATGGGACTCTCCTTTGTGTGGAAGACAAGCTTGGCGATCCGGATATTAGATCTCCTTCTTGGTAACCGACTCTGTATAACCCTAGCCCCCTCCGGTGTCTATATAAACTGGATGGTTTAGTCCGTAGGACAAGAACAATCATAATCATCATAGGCTAGATCCTAGGGTTTAGCCTCTACGATCTCGTGGTAGATCTACTCTTGTAATACTCATATCATCAAGATCAATCAAGCAGGAACTAGGGTATTACCACCATCAAGAGGCCCGAAACTGGGTAAAACATCGTGTCCCCTGCCTCCTGTTACCATTAGCCTTAGACGCACAGTTCGGGACCCCCTACCCGAGATCCGCCGGTTTTGACACCGACATTGGTGCTTTCATTGAGAGTTCCTCTGTATCGTCGCTGCAAGGCTCGATGGCTCGTCTCGTTGTCAAGGACAACATCACCTCTAGGGGAGCCCTGGCGGTAGGCCAAACTCTCCGACTAGGCGGCTTCGTCATGACCGCCCGATCGGCTGTCGCACCGACGATGACCTCTCGGGTCATCAAAAACAGCCTCCACGTCAATTCGGAACTCGCCGAACAGATGGATCCAATGGAGCTCTCCTCCCTTAATGAGCTCTTGGATCGCATCGCCGCTCTAGGAGTCGCTACAGACTACGATCGGATTGGGTTTAAACCCGACCAAAGGGATATCAAATCCCCACCGGTCACCCATGAGATAGCGGTAATGGAAGAGCCACACATGGATGATCCCTCTACTTTGAGGACGAAATATGTCCGGATTACCGAGCTCTTTTTGCCGAATACCCGCTCGCGGGAGGACATGACCCAGACCCCGGACTTAGAATCGGGTAACGGGCCAGAAAAATTGGGCAACATCCCAGAGTCCGAGCTGCCAAGCCCGGGAGCTCCTCTGCCCCTGGATGTCAAATCGGGTCAGAATTCGGACTTAACTACGCCCACCCACCTAGACTTATGCCGTCTTTCCCATATTAGACAAGAGCCCGAAGAGACAGTACATCGCTACTGGGCCAAATTCCTCCTTGTGATAAACAGGGTCAAGGACTGTCATGAGGAGGACACAATCTCACTTTTCTGCAAAAATTGCACGAACAAAGGGATCCTCAATGCTATAAGTCGCCATGACATAGTACACTTTGTTGACTTAGCAGCCATAGTACAGAAGTACTGTGCGATGGAAAGCGCCAAGAAAACCCAAACAGGCTTCTGGGATAATCCGGCTCTCAATAAACCCTTCATCCGAACTAAAAGGGCAAACTCTTGTAAGTTACCCGATCCAATTCCCAAAAACCAAAGCCCACTCCAGGGCGTGGAACCATATTGGAAGAATGGCTCAATGGGCCATGCAAAATTCACAGCACGCCGGATACTACGCCAACGCATAGCCTTAGAGCATGTTGGATACTCCGGCAGGTAGCGAAAAGCGGCGAGGACCTTCTTCTAAACCATAAAGCAGAGCAACATCCCGCCAAAAACAACAATGCGGTACTGACAGTCTTCGAGACTTTTGCCTCAAATAATAGGCGCAAGTGAGCTCATCAAAGTTCCCTGACGTCTGCCATGTGGCAAAAAATAAATCCGTGGAGCGACATTGCTATAACCTTCAGTGCCAGTGACGAACCTCAATTCCAAACAGTCCGGGCACCAGCCGCTTTGGTCCTTAGCCCAATCGTGGATGGCTTCCGGCTCACTAAAGTACTCATGGATGGCGGAAGCGGATTAAACCTGATCTATGAAGAAACCCTCAACAAGATGGAAATTGATAAAAGCCGCATTGAGCAAAGCAGCACAACCTTCAGGAGAATCATCCCAAGTCGGGAGGCATGGTGTGCGGGAAAATCACACTGGATGTGGTATTCAGCACACCGGAGAATTATAGGTCCGAAGAAATCACGTTCCAAGTGGCCCCATTCGGCAGCGGATATCACGCCCTTTTAGGGCGGGACGCATTCACGAGCTTTCAACCTATTCCACATTACGGGTACATGAAGCTCAAAATGCCCGGACCCAATGGAATCATCACTCTAGCCAGTGATCCAGACGTCGCACTCCGCACCGAAAATAAAACCGCCGCACTAGCCCTGGAAGCATTATCCGAAGCCCTAGCGGCCGAAGAACTAACAACGCTACGCGCCATAGTGGACAGAGACGATGTGATACTCGAAAAACAACCCAAGTCCACCTCATTCAAGCCCGCGGACGAGATAGTCAAATTCCAAGTCCATCCAACGGACCCTACAAAGACAGCTTCCATCGGGACACGTTGAGCCCCACAATGGACGCCGCACTGCAAGACTTTCTACGCGAGAATTGGGACATTTTCGCGTGGCATCCTTCAGACATGCCAGGCATCCCACGCACGCGGGCTGAACACAGCCTCAATATACTGAAAGGATACAAGCCAGTCAAACAAACTCTTAGGCGCTTCTCAGAGCCTAAATGGCAAGCCATGGTAGAAGAGCTAGCCAAGCTACTTGAGGCTGGATTCATCAGAGATATAAAGCATCCGGATTGGCTAGCAAATCTGGTAATGGTACCAAAGAAGGACAAATCCTGGCGCCTATGTGTCGATTTCAAAGACCTCAACAAGGCTTGCCCCAAGGATCCTTTCCCCCTCCATCGCATCGACCAAATCATCGACGCCACCGCAGGACACAACTCACTATGTTTCCTCGACGCATACTCCGGATACCATCAAATAAAGATGGTGGAGTCCGACCAAGCCGCAACGGCCTTCATAACGCCATATGGTCCCTTCTGTTTCAACACTATGCCTTTCGGGCTCAAAAATGCAGGCACAACCTATCAACGCATGATTCAAACATGCCTGGAAAAGCAAATCGGCAAAACAGTGGAGGCATACGTGGAAGACGTGTTGGGGAACGTAGTAATTTCAAAAAAATTCCTACGCACACGCAAGATCATGGTGATGCATAGCAACGAGAGGGGAGAGTGTTGTCTACATACCCTTGTAGACCGGGCGAAGCAATCACAACGTAGAGGAAGTAGTCGACGTTCTCCTCGCGATCCAACCGATCCCAGCGCCAGCATTCGGCGCCCGAAGTTCCCGACACACGTACAGCTCGGTGACGCCCTCGGCTCCGATCTAGCAAAGCTCCGGAGAGAGTTCCACAAGACGACGGCGTGGACGATCTTGATGTTCTATCGACGCAGGCTTCGCCTAAGCACCGCTACGATATGACCGAGGTGGAATATGGTGGAGGGGGCACCGACACGCTAAGGAACGATCTCAAGGATCAACTTGTGTGTCTTAGGGTGCCCCTGCCCCGTGATATAAAGGAGCAAGGGGAGGGCCGGCCGCCCCTAGAGGGGCGCGCCAGGAGGGGGAGTCCTCCTCCTAGTGGGAGTAGGACTCCCTTTCCTAGTCCAACCAGAGGGGAAGGGGAAGGAAGGAGAGGGAGAGAGGAAGGGGGCCGCGCCTCCTTGTCCAATTCAACTCCTCATGGGGGCGCGCACACCTCCCCGGCGCAGCCCTCTCTCCCTCGTGGCCCATTAAGGCCCATTACTTCGGGGTTCCAGAACCTCCCGGCACTCCAGATATCCAAACCACTGAACCATTCCGATGTCCGAACATAGCTGTCCAATATATCAATCTTTACGCCTCGACCATTCCGAGACTCCTCGCCGTGTCCGTGATCACATCCGGACTCGAACTCCTTCGGTACATCAAAATACACAAACTCATAATATAACCGCCATCAAACCTTAAGCGCAAGGACCTACGGTTCGAGAACAATGTAGACATGACCGAGACACGCCTCCGATCAATAACCAATAGCGGGACCTGGATGCCCATATTGGCTCCTACATATTCTACGAAGATCTTTATCGGTCGACCGCATAACAAGATACGCTTTGTTCCTTTGTCATCGGTATGTTACTTGCCCGAGATTCGATCGTCGGTATCCAATACCTAGTTCAATCTCGTTATCGCAAGTCTCCGACAATCGGAGGACAAATCCTAATCTCGAAATACGCCAACCCAACATCCGCCTTTGGAGACACCTGTAGTACTCCTTTATAATCACCCAGCTTCGCTGTGACGCTTGGTAGTACCCAAAGTGTTCCTCCGCAAACGGAGTTGCATAATCTCATAGTTATAGGAACATGTATAAGTCATGGATAAAAGCAATAGCAACATACTAAACGATCGGGTGCTAAGCTAAGGAATGGGTCATGTCAATCGATCATTCAACTAATGATGTGACCTTGTTAATCAAATGACAACTCCTTTGTCTATGGTTAGGAAACTTAACCATCTTTGATTAACAAGCTAGTCCGTAGAGGCATACTAGTGACACTGCTTGTCTATATATTCACACATGTATTATGTTTCCGGTTAATACAATTCTAGCATGAATAATAAACATTTATCATGTAATAATTAAATAAATAATAACTTTATTATTGCCTCTAGGGCATATTTCCTTCAAGACGTGGTCATAAAAACAAGACACGTCAAAACCTTAATAGATGACTTGATACTTACGTTCGACAACCTCCGAACATATGACATCAAGCTCAACCCGAAAAAATGTGTTTTCGGCGTACCCTCCGGGAAGTTGCTCGGATTCATCATTTCCAATAGAGGAATCGAAGCAAATCTGGCAAAAATCCGAGCTCTGTCACAGTTGGCTATCCCAACACACCTCAAGCATATCCAGAAACTAGCTGGATGCGTGGCTGCCTTAAGCCGCTTTATCTTCCGACTAGGACAAAAGGCACTACCTCTTTACCGCCTTCTTCGATGCACCGAACACTTCGTGTGGACGGATGCAGCCGTAGACGGATGCAGCCGCGACGTAAAGACCCTATTGGCCAGCAATCCAGTCCTGACCGCGCCAAGTACTGGCGAACCTATGTTATTATACATAGCTGCAACACATCAGGTTGTAAGCGCAGTGCTCGTCGTCGAACGAGAAGCAGACGGGTACAAGTTCCCGCTGCAAAAGCCGGTATATTGCGTGTCCACTATCCTCACTCCATGCAAATCACAATACCCACACTATCAAAAGATAGCATACGCGGTCTTCATGGCATCCCGGAAGCTACGACACTACTTTCAAGAGTGTTCAATTACGGTGGCCTCCGAAGTATCACTCAACGACATAATAAACAACCGCGACGCCATGGGACGGATTGCTAAATGGGCTATCGAGCTCCTTCCGTTTGACATAACATACAAACCACAGCGAGCCATTAAGTCGCAAGTACTGGCTGACTTCATCGCCGAATGGACAGAAGCCGAACTCCCTAAAGAGTACGGCGCGTACTCCAATTGGATCATGCACTTCGACGGCTCTAAAATGCTGGCCGGATTGGGAGCGGGTGTAGTCCTGACATCCCCCACCGGAGACACGGTCCAATACGTACTCCAAATATTGTACACAGACTCCAACAACGCAGCCGAATACGAGGCTCTGTTGCATGGTCTTCGGATGACAATCTCTATGGGCATTCAACGCCTAGAAGTGCGCGGGGACTCAAACGTCGCAATATCACAAATAAACGGAGATTTTGATGCCAAGGATCCGAAAATGGCGGCCTACCGTAATGTCGCCCTCAAAATGTCAGCTCGGTTCGAGGAGCTCGAATTCCACCATGTGACCCGAGAAAACAATCAACCGGCGGATATCCTCGCCCGCATCGGCGCTAAACGCGACCCTGTCCCACCAAATATATTCTTGGAAAGGTTGTTCAAGCCATCCGTGGTATGGGAAGGGGAGTCCAGCAACCCTAGTCCGGCTCCGAATACAACCCCAGATTCCGAACCATCTAACGTAATCGGGGGCTCCGCCACCGAAATAACACCTTCAGCCCACGAAATCATGGCTGTCATCGCCCCGTGGACCGAGCCCTTCTTGGCCTACCTGAATAGGCAAGAGCTCCCCAAGGACCAAAATGAAGCACGTTGTATTGTGCGGCGTTCCAAGGCCTACAAAGTCCATGAGGGAGAACTCTATAAGAAAAGTGCCACCGGAGTGCTCCAAAGATGCATCTCCGAAGAGGACAGGCGGCATCTCTTGGCTGAAATCCATGTCGGACTCAGCGGGCACCATGCTGCGGCTCGGGCACTTGTCAGCAAAGCCTTCCGTACAGGTTTTTATTGGCCGACAGCCCGGGCAGATGCACAGGACCTTGTCCAACATTGTGTCGGTTGCCGCTCTTTGCCAATCGAGCCATATGCCCCTACCGCCTCTCAAACAATCCCCATAACTTGGCCCTTCGCGTCGTCGGGGCTGGATATGGTCGACCTCTTAAAGGGGAAGCCATAAGAAAAATACTTATTGGTCATGGTGGACAAGTTCACCAAATGGATAGAAGCCAAACCAGTTAAAACGGCCGAATCTGAACCAGTGATAGACTTCATATCAGGGGTTGTACACCGTTACGGCGTCCCCCATAGCATCATCACTCACAATGGCTCAAATTTTACAGCTGATGAAGTGAAAACTTGGTGCGGCAACATGGGCATTAAACTCGATTATGCCTCCGTCTATCATCCCCAAACAAATGGACAGGTCGAACGTGCAAATGGTCTCATCATGAGCAGCATCAAACCCAGACTAGTGCGATCCTTGACAGAATCGGACACACACTAGGTCGAGGAGCTCGACTCCGTACTCTGGGGGCTGCGGACCACGCCGAATCGTACCACCGGATATACACCATTTTTTATGGTGTACGGTGCAGAAGCAGTACTACCCTGCGACATAATCCATGACTCACCTCGTGTGCGCATGTACGAAGAAAAGGAAGCCGAGCTAGACCGGCAGGACAACTTAGATGCCCTGGAGGAGGAACGTGACGTCGCAAAAGCCCGTTCTGCATTCTATCAGCAGCAGGCTCGAAGGTACCAAAGCAGGGAAGTGCGGGCCAAAACTTATAACGTTGGCGAACTTGTTCTACGCCTATCGGAGAAGAAGAAGGACAAGATCAAACCTAAGTGGGAGGGTCCCTTCATCATTGATAAAGTTCTCACCGGAGGAGCATACCGCCTGCGCAATGCATCCGATAACAGACTCGAACCGAACCCATGGAACGCGGCCAGACTCCGGAGATTCTACGCCTAATGCCGAACTCAGTGTTCGTCTCCTTACCCCGCTCTTTTAATTATGTTCCCCCTTTTTTCCTTTCTCGCCCCTTTTACCTTCTTCACACAAAGTATTAAATACAGTGCGGATGCTCGGATCACTCCGGCCGCACTATGTGTGCTCACCATACCGGGGCTTCCTATACGGAAGCTAAATATAATTACTTTTACGGCTTCCTCGCCTACCACATATGCGCCCTTTTTCCATATGTGCCTTTTCTTCACCATTATATGCATTGATATGACGAAGATTTGGCCATGCTGGGTTGCTCGGCTCTTGTGTTTATGCCCTACGCCCTGCTAATTCAGCTAGGGCATAAGGGGAGCACCTCTGCGATTGTTATCGCCGTTCAGCCGGATGTGTACCTTAGATCGGTGAAGCCGAAAGCTAGCGTTTTAAGGGAATATTCGATCGATGAACAAAAGATGTTTCTTTCGCTTATTACAACGTGAATCCCCTGCATGTTTTGTATCCTGTGTTTCGTCATAGTTCGACATGCACATCGATGCATGCGCATCTCAGGAAAGGAACCCCTAACGGAACTATTCTCCCCGGAAGATGTTTCTTACTACCCATGTAATATAACATAACTAGTTGGGTACTTGTCTGTTCAAGCACTTATGACCCCTACGCCTGGTTTCCATGCATACCCCGGTTTTACATAACTAAGCGGGTATTCGGATGCACCCCGAACTATCGGATCCGGGGGCTGAAGCGAAAAGGTCCGCCATGACAAAAGATTTATAATCCGGCTAGGGACTACATATGTCCATTGAATTACATAGTCACTTGGACTGGCTATATTCTTCCTCTATACCATCCAACAGGCTATCTAGCTTGCAATCCTGTTGGCAATACTTTACAGCCAACGCTACCTGGTCATACACCAGACTTACAGGAATCTCTTGCCCATCAGGCCCCGTCGGTCCGACTTCGGCCATATGGTTTGGGTCAATCTTGGTGTATCGCGTCTTCACCATGGCCCAGGCTTCCCTTGCACCTTGTCGGCAGGCTGATACCTTCCACAACCGGAAGTGCCGCCGTGCTCCTTGGAGCATATCCACGAGCTCCCCCATGCCTCCTGGCAGGGAAGTGGATGGCCACACGGCATGGGCAATACCCTGCATCACCTGCCGAGCTCGTTCGTGCAGCTTTGACAGATCTTGCAGTAAATCGCCTGCGGACCCGGGCATCTCCTCTTCAGGACGGCCCATCAGCATACCTACAGATATAAACTCTTTTAAAATGCTTCCTCCCTGAACTGTACTGCAGTTCGTTTAGGCACTTACCATAAATGCCGCGATGAAGCCTCCTGTTCTCCTTCACGAAGTCCGCTAGCTGAGCTCGAACATCTGCTAATTCGACGCCCAGCCGGACGTTGGCATCTTGGATATTGTTTTTCTCCTGCCTAACCTGCGTAAGCACACGCTCGCCAGCCTTTAGCTGTCTTTGGAGATGTGACTCACTATCTCTTATGATCTTCGGATTCTCCCTGGGATTGTCTACAGAATTTTCTGTTAGACTTATAAAGCAAGCAAACTACTAACTGGTATACTTCCTTACAATTTCTCTATTGAGACAAATGTTACCAGATGAGGCCTTCTGGGATTCCTCTAGTTTGGCAACCGCGGCCCTCAGCTGGGTCTTGCATTCCTCTACCTCTTGAGACAAATGGGTATTCTTCTCTACAAGAACCTGTGCATACAATGATCCTTAAATCAGTTGTTCCAACTGTTTCAAGTCTCAGGGGCTACTGATATACATGCTTATCAAATTCTCTTACCCGTATATCTTTTGCATACTAGTCCGTCGCTCGGGCGAGCCCATCTTGGGCAGCTCAGATGTATGTGTCTCCTGAATTGAAGGCATTGAATGCCTCTTTAGAAAAGATACCATTACGAAGTACGGCCCGTCGGCGCCGGTGATTCATGGCGCTCTCTACTTCTGAATTGGTGGCGGAGATCCTATCCGCATCCTCTGTCGGAGGACAATTCGGCATCGACCCCGCATTGGCCTCCTCTCTTGAAGCCGGTTCTGGAATCCGACTGGCGGAGGCATGACCGGCAGGGTCTCCGGATATAGTCCGGTGACTACTCTTTCTGCCAGGACACGATGGACGCTGTTACATTTCAAACACGATAATCACAGAGCAGGCTTTAACTATACCTCTGTGACGGCGTTTCAACCCTAACTGCCTTCCTCTTGAGCCTGCCTGGCCCGGATGCCCTTTGCTAATGATCCCCCAGGGGCTCGGCGCCGCATTCCGATGGTCGTCTCTATAAAAATAAGATATTTGTGCATAAGGCATGGTATAAGAAAGGAATCCTCTTCAGAAGTTAAAGCTTTGGCTTTGCTTACGCGCGACGCAGGGAGCAGTCCTGGAAAATCGGCGATAATAGCCACCAAGGTGCCGTCGCAGCTTGCCTGATAAAATGTCCCGTCGACAAGCTCCACCGATATATCTGGATCTTCTTCAAGTCCGGGGTCGAAGGCCCGACCTGGATCCTCTGGCTGCGGAGGAGGGCTGTTGAACTCTTTCACGGCCTTCCTTAGTTCCTGTTTAGAAATATCAGGGTAAATGATTGTGATGAAGGGCGCCATAATGGATAGAGTTGGGTAAAGAATAACGGCTTACCCAGCTTGGGGAGTTGTACAGGGAAAATCCATCCCGCGGTTTGATACGAAGGAATTCCTCTTCTTCTCCTTTATATAAATCAGACAGTATTCTCGCGAGAGCAATGGCGGAGTTCGGACCTTACGACCACAGCGGGTGGCATCGTCTTCCCCGTTGAAGTGCCACATGGGCTTCCCCCGATATTGAAGTGGCTGCACCCCCCGCATTATGCATATTGATATAACCTCGATTATTGTCAGTCCTGATTGGGCCAGTGTCTTTATCCTGCTCAATAGGAAGTGGACTTCTCTGGTATCTTCCTCCTAGGGGCTCCGAGGGCGCCAACTTCAGCGTTTCTTCAGCGGGGCGTTATTAAACTCAGGGAGGCCCGTCCGAACTGGATTCGAAAGGGGAACGTCATCTACATAAAACCACTCCGAGGGCCAGCCTTCAGATGCCTTCTTTGGAGTGCCGGACAGGTATCCGGTCTAGGCGACACGCCATATTTTGGCTCCGCCCACTTGATATATAGATTCCCCCTGATTGCAAGGGACGAGGCAGAATAACTTCTTCCATAACTCGAAGTGAGCCTCGCAGCCCAGGAAAAATTCACAAAGGGCAACGTATCCTGTGATGTGCAGCACGGAGGCGGGGGTGAAGTTGTGCAACTGGAGGCCATAGAACTCCAGGAGCCCGCGAAGGAATGGGTGGATTGGAAACCCGACGCCTCTTAGCAAATATGGGATGAGGCATAATCGCTCCCCCTAAGATGGGTTAGGAGATCTCTCCGCTTGCTCCCCGCCATTGTAGGTGGCTAGTCCGGCTCGGACGGGGACCATGAACATCAGTGGAAGAAACCCTTGGGTCTGCAACTCTACTAAACGGTTGTGGGGGACAGAACATTTTTCCCAATCGCCTGGCTTGGAGCTAAGGGATCAAGAAGAGGAGATGCAACGACCGGCCATGATGGAATGGTTTTTCCGGATACGCTCTATAGAATGCTTGCTTGAGGGAAGAAGGTGAGATTTGGATCTGAGGATCCCCTTCTCTTCAAATAGATGGTTGGCCTGCAGGGTCGGGGTGGCAAATGTAAAAATGCTTCGGCTCCTCGTATTCGCCCGACACGTGGAGATGGCCATTATTGAGGCACAGAAGCCGAGGAATACAACATTGATGGGAAGCCGGACATTGTTCGCTACAACTGGTACTCTAGATTTGGGGAAGAACCCGCCTTGCAATGCCGAAGACAATCTGCATGCCAGACTCATCGTCATTGAAGCATGGTTCAGGGGCTACTGAGGGAGTCCTGGATAAGAGGGTATCCGGACAGTCGGACTATATACTTTGGCCGGACCATTGGACTATGAAGATACAAGACTCAAGACTTCGTCCCGTGTCCAGATGGGACTCTCCTTTGCGTGGAAGACAAGCTTGGCGATCCGGATGTTAGATCTCCTTCTTTGTAACCGACTCTGTATAACCCTAGCTCCCTCCGATGTATATATAAACTCGAGGGTTTAGTCCGTAGGACAAGAACAATCATAATCATCATGGGCTAGCTCCTAGGGTTTAGCCTCTACGATCTCGTGGTAGATCTACTCTTGTAATACTCATATCATCAAGATCAATCAAGCAGGAAGTAGGGTATTACCTCCATCGAGTGGGCTCGAACCTGGGTAAAACATCGTGTCCCCTGCCTCCTGTTACCATTAGCCTTAGACGCACAGTTCGGGACCCCCTACCCGAGATCCGCCGGTTTTGACACCGACAGTGGGTGGGTAGACTTAAGTCCACATCCTGATCTGATCTGAGACCCAGGGGCCAAGGAGTTCCCGAGCTTGGCAGCTCGGGCTCCAGGATGTTGCCCAACATTTGTGGTCCATTGCCCGATTCTAAGTTCGGAGCCTGGGCCATGTCCTCCCGTAGACGGGTATCCGGCTCAGAGAGCTCGGGAATCCGGACATAGTTCGTCCTCAAAATAGAGGAAGAATCGCTGTTTTGTTCCTCCACCACCGCTATCTGATGAGTGACCGGCAGAGAGTTCATCTCCCTTTGGTCGGATTTAAGCCCGATCCGATCATAGCCTATAGCGACTCCCAGGGCGGCGATGCGATCCAAGAGCTCGTTCAGGGAAGAGAGCTCCATTGGATCCATCTGTTCGGTGAATTCCGAGCTGACGTGGATGCTGTTCTTGATGACCTGAGAAGTCATCGTCAGCGTGGCAGCCGAACGGGCGGCCATGATGAAACCGCCCAGCCGGAGAGTCTGGCCTACAGCGAGGGATCCTCCAGAGGTGATGTTGTCATTGACAACAAGGTGAGCCATCAAGCCCTATCGCAACAGCACGGTGGAACTCTCAATGAAAGCACCAATGTCGGTGTCAAAACCGGCGGATCTCGGGTAGGGGGTCCCGAACTGTGCGTCTAAGGCTAATGGTAACAGGAGGCTGGGGACACGATGTTTTACCCAGGTTCGGGCCCTCTCGATGGAGATAATACCCTACTTCCTGCTTGATTGATCTTGATGATATGAGTATTACAAGAGTTGATCTACCACGAGATCGTAGAGGCTAAACCCTAGAAGCTAGCCTATGATTATGATTGTTGTTGTCCTACGGACTAAACACTCCGGTTTATATAGATACCGGAGGTGGCTAGGGTTACACAGAGTCGGTTACAGAGAAGGAGATCTACATATCCGAACTACCAAGCTTGCCTTCCACGCAAAGGAGAGTCTCATCCGGACACGGGACGAAGTCTTCAATCTTGTATCTTCATAGTCCAATAGTCCGGCCAAAGTATATAGTCCGGCTATCCGAGGACCCCTTAATCCAGGACTCCCTCAGGCAGGTTGGCTGGTGGTGCCCATGTCATGTGGGTTGTGATGTATCGGTTTTAGCCCGGTTTTCCGTCAATTAACCGCGCAATTCTCCTTTTCTTAATCAATGAAAATGGCAAGTCTTTTGCCTCGTTTCAAAAAGAAAAATCTCTACTTTGACCAAATTTATTAAAAAAAGTATAAACATTGACAATGTCAATCAAAATTTTTAGATTCATTATGAAATATAGTTTCATAGTACATATGTTTGGTATTGTAGATGTTGTTATTTTTTAGTATATAAATCAACTTTGCAAAGTTTGACTTGACATAAATCTGAAGTTGCAATGAGTCAAATACATGGTCACAAACTCATGCAACTACATCGACGCACGCGCACGATGCGCGCGTGAGTCGACGTAGTTGCATGAGTTTATATAGATTTGAGATATGGTAATTAAGGTGTCCGGATGCGAATTGTATTTTTTTTTTGAGAAATGCCCGGTCAGTGTCCATTGTCAGTGTCCATTGACGTTTGAGTGACCGAATTTGCCGAAGTCTGGCTGTATGATGCTCTTACTCCTATTTCCACACTTCCATCGGTCGGCATCATTCAGTACGGTTAACACAGAACACCATTCCGTAAAAGACGGTCAGCAGTCGACCGCGCCGGAGAATTCGTATTCGGTTTTGCAGCTACGCAGCCACCTTCTTGGAAGTCACTCCACTATCAAGAAAGACAGTCAGACCAAAGTGTAGCGTTCACTTGTCCAATTTTGTCCACAAAAGGCACCAGCGCACCACTCACAATTCTCACACAACCAAAGTGCTCGACGGACCATGGCCTCCAGCTCCAGAGACGACCGTGCGGTAGCCGCAGCGCCGCGCCCGCGCATCGTCCTCCTCCCGAGCGCCGGCATGGGCCACCTGGCGCCCTTCAGCCGCCTCGCGGCCGCCCTCTGCTCCGGCCACGCCTGCGACGTCTCCCTCGTGACGGTCCTCCCCACCGTGTCGTCCGCCGAGTCCGGCCAGCTCGACGCGCTGTTCGCCGCGTTCCCGGCCGTCCGCAGGCTCGACTTCCACCTCCCGCCGCTTGACGCGCCCGAGCTCTCCGGCGCCGACCCGTTCTACGTGCACTACGAGGCCACGCGCCGCTCGGCGCCCCTCCTGGCCCCTCTCCTCGCCGCCGCTGAGGCGTCCGCGCTCGTCGCCGACATCTCGCTGGCCTCCGTGCTGATCCCCGTGGCCAGCGAGCTCCGCCTCCCGTGCTACGTCTTCTTCACCGCGTCCGCCACCATGTTCTCCTTCTACGCCTACTACCCCACCTACTTGGACGCCGCGGGAGCCGGCGACGCCGACGTCCCCGGGGTGTACCGCATCCCGAAGTCTTCCTTCCCGCAGGCTCTGCACGACCGTAACAACCTCTTCACTCAGCAGTTCGTCGCCAACGGCCGGAGCCTGTCGAAAGCCGACGGCCTCCTCATCAACACTTTCGACGCCTTGGAGCCGGAGGCCGTGACGGCGCTGCGACAGGGCTCGGTTGTCCCTGGGTGCCCGCCGGTGTTTACCGTCGGGCCGCTCAGCCCCGTGAGCTTCCCGGCGAGGGCATCCTCTGACTACTCGGCATGGCTCGGCGCGCAGCCGGAGCGGTCGGTGGTGTACGTCAGCTTCGGCAGCCGGAAGGCCTTAGCCCGGGACCAGCTCAGCGAGCTCGCCGACGGCCTAGAAGCGAGCGGGTGCCGGTTCTTGTGGGTGGTGAAGGGCGCCGTCGTGGACAAAGACGACGGCGCCGAGCTCAGCGAGCTGCTCGGCGAAGGGTTCTTGGAGCGGGTGAGCGGCCGCGCACTCGTGACCAAGGCGTGGGTGGAGCAAGGGGAGGTCCTGAAGCACCCGGCCATCGGAATGTTCGTCAGCCACTGCGGCTGGAACTCGTTGACCGAGGCGTTCGCGACTGGCGTGCCGGTGCTCGCGTGGCCGAGGTTTGCCGACCAGCGGGTGAACGCCGGCATTGTGGCGCGCCGTGGGGCCGGCGTCTGGGTCGAGCAGTGGAGCTGGGAAGGGGACCAGGGGGTGGTGAAGGGGGAGGAGATCGCGGAGAAGGTGAAATCAGTGATGGGAGACGAGATGTTGAGGAGGAGTTCTACGATGGTCCGCGAGGCTGCGATGACGGCAGTGGCTGGTGGCGGGACGAGCTACCGGAGCTTGGCGGAGCTTGTGGCACGGTGTTGTGATGGTAGTGCCAGCCAATAACGCGCCATCAGAGGCGTGAGATTTCCTAAAAAACGTGGTAGTCCAGCATTACATTTACATAAAGACGTAGTACTAGTATTTTCTGATCGAGTCGTTTTAGAAGTGTACTATGGAATGGCATTGTCACTGTTAGCCCTCTTTGATTCACATGATTCCAAAAGTGTGGGAACAGTACAAACGAAAATACTCCCTCCGTACTCTAAATAAATGTAGGACTTTTACTGCAAAAATATCTTACATTTGTGTACCGAGGGAGGATCAGATTGCAATATTATGCCCTTTTCAATATTGTAGGATTTTGCTCTGCTTGATTGCATCATTGGAAAAACAAACTATTATTTTCAAGAGGTCTATGAGGATGGTAAAATTCCTATGAAATTTAATACTCAATCCTATGAATCAAATGACCGATGTAGATAAAAATCTTAAGAACATTCAAAATTCCGATTGAAAAAGGCCTTTATATTCGAATATTGCCTTTGGAGGCTGAGCTCCATGGAGCTCGGTTTTGAAAAATTCAAAATTCATATTTTCTATGTTTCAAACAATTCTGAAAAAATACAGATATACATAGAGGCATAACACACATGTGTGAAAATTTCAGGCCAAAATATGTTGAAACAAGGGTTGTGCAAAAAAGGCAAATCTGGAGCTTTTTAACACATGATACTATTCATCCTCTCAAGCCAAGAATTTGTCTTTTTTGTATAGATTGCATTTCAACGTATTTCATCCTGAATTTTACACACATACACATAACATCCTTATTTACTTGCACAATCCAGAATAATGCGAGCACCAGGACCCTGATGAGTTGGGGATTCCACTATCCTACTAACCATCCAACTATAGGTTGGTTCGCAACATTAAAAAAATTGATGCGTATGGATGAGGTGCCTACATACAAAAATAGTTTCAATCGAATTGGCCCAAGCCATTAGATTTGCGCCCTCTTCTTCCTCCTCCAGCTCCTGACGTGAGACATGGCCTTCTTCTTCCTCCCAATGCCCTCCCCCATGTGTAAACCTTGCCTCTCCTCTGCCGGTCATGACACAACGAGCCGTGTTGTCCCCATCTTAGTCGAGGACGTGAGGTCTTCTCGCAGTGTGTCCGTCTTGGCCTCGGGTTTTATCTAATACTCCCTCTCGGGACCAATCCGCCCTCTCGGAACTACAAAACCCATGCCTCTCTTTCGCTATTGACTCCGGCAAGATCCAGGCTCCGTCGTGTCACCCTGTCTTCGTCTCACGTTCTACATAGCAAAAATCGACTAAGTCGGCTGAAATTTCCAGTCGCCTCATAAATAGTAAACACATAAACTTAATCGTTTCTCTAAGGCTAGTGTACTCTTTCAAACTCGCATGGCTATGTGTCAAGAGCCATGATATCCACGACCGACATGACGAAGGTTGATGTGCATGTACACGGCTCCTAATTAAGGAAATTTTAGTGGTCTTCTTTGATAGTATTTTGATATAAAACTCTTCCCCGTCTGAAAATTTGAAACACCTCTATATTGTGTTTGTTAGACTCAGGGCAAACGAATTATTTGCTAAGATGACAAGATGTTCATTTTCTCAAGGGAAAGTGGAATACTAGGGACACATTATATCAGCTAGTGAAGCGACATGGATCTTTGGAACATGGGGGCCAATGCACCTGAAATGGAATAAAAAATTTAGAAAAATCAAAAAGAGTCAAAAAATTCTTAAACCTCTTCGTAGCGAACATGGTCTAGCGTAATATTCGTGTGAACAGTCTCGCGGAGGAATTACTCTTGTGGTATTCTGGGCAGAAAAAACAAAATCAACACCACATAAAAGTTACTGTTTACGCCTTTTGTAAACTCAAATTTGTTTTCTTGGACCTGGAGTCGGTCGAAGTTATTCCTTCGTGAAACTTTTAACATGAGTGGAATACATGATCATGTTTGATTCCAAGAGGTTTCAGAAATCTTTGTTTCTTTTTGAATTTTCCAAATTATTTTCCAAATCTAAATTAGAAGGCCTCTCTTTAATTCACTCAAGAAACATTCTTTCCAATGGGGCACTAAGCAGAACAAAGCCTTTAATGAGCTCAAGGACAAACTGACCTGGCACCTGTTCTGGCTTTACCAAATTTGCAAAACCCTTTTGTGGTCGAGGCTCATGCTAGTGGTTATGATCTAGGTGCAGTACTAATGCAAGATGGTCAACAAATACCTTTTCAGTAAAACTATTGGCACTAAAGTTGCAACCATTTCCACATATGACAAAGAAGCACTAGCTACATAGGGCGTGTTTGGAACCTCTCCAAACTCTGCAAACTACACGAATTCAGTTTCTGTGCGTCGCTTCTTGTCGGTGTCAAAACCGGCGGATCTCGGGTAGGGGGTCCCAATCTGTGCGTCTAAGGCTGATGATAACAGGAGGCAAGGGACACAATGTTTTACCCAGGTTCGGGCCCTCTCGATGGAGGTAAAACCCTACTTCCTGCTTGATTGATATTGATGATATGAGTGTTACAAGAGTTGATCTACCACGAGATCGTAGAGGCTAAACCCTAGAAGCTAGCCTATGATGATTATGATTCTGTCTCTAAGGACTAAACTCTCCGGTTTATATAGACACCGGAGAGGGCTAGGGTTTACATGGAGTCGGTTACAAAGAAGGAAATATAATATCCAGATCGCCAAGCTTGTCTTCCACGCAAAGGAGAGTCCCATCCGGACACGGGACGAGGTCTTGAGTCTTGTATCTTCACGGTCCAACAGTCCGGCCAAAGTATATAGTCTGGCTGTCCGGATACCCCCTAATCTAGGACTCCCTCAGTAGCCCCTGAACCAGGCTTCAATGACGATGAGTCCAGTGCGCAGTTTGTCTTCGGCATTGCAAGGCGGGTTCCATCTTCGAATACTCCAAAGTAATTATCGAACACTTAAACCGTGTCCGGGTCCGCAAGATGATCTTCACATACCACTGTAGAGAGCATAGCACTTCATAAATCTAATCTGATGGCAATTTTTGTACGTCGCGCTCCTGCATTGTGGCCCGGCCCCACACGAACTGGTTTTACTTGGCCTGCCTCGATACGCGTTGCGAGGCGGTTTTATTGGCACACTTTGCCAAAGCAGAGATCGTGCTCCCCTTATTGTGGGATCTTCCATTAATATAGGCGCATGTGTCCTCACGACGTCTGCTGGTATGACTCTGTGTTTTTGGGTAAGTCCCGAGCGGTTACGCTGAGGACGCTTGATATTCACCCCCTTTATAAAGGGACCGAGGCCTATCCCTCTTTTCCACCACCCTTGCGCCCTTTCACATCTCGAGTTCTAACACCCGAAACCCAAACTCAAGCACCTCAGATCCTCAACCATGTCCGGATCCAATTCTCAAGGCCGGTGGGTGGCCTCCTCGACATTGCGAAGCTTAGGGAGGTCGGATATCTGACCGCCGACATCAAGCACAGGCTTCCTGCTCCAGGGCAGGTCATCCCTACTCCCGAGCCCAATGAGAGCGTCGTATTTGTTTCTCACTTCCTCCGTGGCTTGGGCTTCACCCTTGATCCCTTTGTGAGAGGGCTCATGTTCCATTACGGGTTAGATTTTCACGATCTAGATCCGGACGCTATCCTCCATATCTCGTCGTTCATCGTTGTGTGCGGAGCTTTTCTCCACGTCGCTCCACACTTCGGCTTATGGCTCAAGACCTTCAATGTGAAGCCGAAGATGATCGAGGCGCAACACGCGTAGTGCGGAGGTGCTGTAATAAGCAGGAATGCCAACGCCCCAGGACCAGAGGGCTCCTTCCTAGAGGTGTCCGATCTATGGCAGCGGAGGTGGTTTTACGTCACGGCTTCCAAAGGCACGAAGTGGGTGGCTGCCCCCGACTTCCGTTCGGGCCCTCCTTCTCAACTGGACCAATATAGGACGGGATTGGGGGTCTGCTAGCGATGTACCAACACTGCATAGCCGTATCCGGGAGCTTCTTGAGTGAGACATTAGCCTTGTCAGCATAATTCAGGTAATGCTAATCCGATGGACGTTGCCGTGCAGACGCCGGCCTCTCCGGAAGTGGGAGTTCAATCCGGAAGGTCCGTGGACTATTCTGCACTTCTTCGGCCTGACGCTCGAAGGGATGTGTAAATTATTCTTCGGACCACAAGTAAAGTGTCCAGACACCACCGATGATGCGGGCCTGAGCTGCAATCGCCCAGATACCCAAGTAAGTGACCCCGAAACCGAACACTTCGTTTATATTTATCATAATCATTATTGTGAAAATCCTCCATGGCCAGGAATGGCTCAACAAGGTGGAGAGAATCAGGTGTCCGGTGCCACTTCCCGAAGGCTCGCCTAGTCCCACCATAGCCAAGATGCTTGGTCGTGTGCTAAGCAAAATGCCCTCAGGGAAAGACGAAGGGAAGAATAGAGAAGCGGAACTTCACACATTGCGCATCCAAACCGGGGGAATTGCTACCTCCCCGAAGGAGGATAGTCGGGGAGGGGAATCTAAGGCCTCCTCCCCTCGCGAGAAGAAGAGGGCCGCCTCCGAAGACTTGGAGACGGAGGTGCCCATACAAGGGAAGAAAGCTTCACCAGGGGGCCCTGCCCCGAAGGGCGTCCTCACCGCGCCATGCCCGTCAACAGGCCAACCCTCAGCCGAGCTATAAGTTAATCATAAATACGAAGGTACTGCTTCCTTCTCCGAGAACAATAACCAGGATCCATTCTTTGCAGTCCGGCTAGCAGCTCTTCTCAGCAGAGTTCGTCTTCGGGGGATCTCCTTCCGGAGATGATGCAAAGTGAGACCCCACCAACCTCTCCACCTCATGAGGTGGGCGACCCCAAGGTGTCGTCATGGAGGAGTCCAGATCTGCCGAAGCCAGAAGCTAACACTTCGGCCGCCCTGAGCCCGGAGCGTTCGGCTCCCACGTGTTGGGGAACGTAGTAATTTCAAAAAAATCCTACGCACACACAAGATCATGGTGATGCATAGCAACGAGAGGGGAGAGTGTGTCCACGTACCCTCGTAGACCGAAAGCGGAAGCGTTAGCACGACGCGGTTGATGTAGTCATATGTCTTCACGGCCCGACCGATCAAGCACCGAAACTACGGCACCTCCGAGTTCTTGCACACGTTCAGCTCGATGACGTTCCCCGTACTCCGATCCAGCAGAATGTCGGGGAAGAGTTTCGTCAGCATGACGGCGTGGTGACGATCTTGATGCTATACCATCGCAGGGCTTCGCCTAAGCACCGCTACAATATTAACGAGGAGAACTATGGTGGAGGGGGCACCGCACACGGCTAAGAGATCAATGAACAATTTTTGTGTCTATGGGGTTACCCCCTCCCCCGTATATAAAGGAGTGGAGGAGGGGGCCGGCCAAGGGAGGGTAGCGTGCCCTAGGGGGGAGTCCAACCCCAACCCAACCGGGAGTAGGACTCCCCCCTTTCCTATTACGAGAGGGAGAGGGAAGGAAGAGGTGGGAGGGAAGAAGGAAAGGGGGGACGGCCCCCCTTCCCAATTCGGATTGGGCTTGGGGGGCGCCCCCTCCTTTGCTCCTTCTCCCTCCTTTCCACAAAGGCCCATTAAGGCCCATATACCTACCGGGGGGTTCTGATAACCTCTCGGAGCTCCGGTATAGTCCCAATCTCACTCGGAACCTTTCAAGTGTCCAAATATAGTCATCCAATATATCGATCTTTACGTCTCGACCATTTCAAGACTCCTCGTCAAGTCCGTGATCATATCCGGGACTCCAAACAACCTTCGATACATCAAAACTTATAAACTCATAATAAAACTGTCAACGAAACCTTAAGCGTGCGGACCCTATGGGTTCGAGAACTATGTAGACATGACCGAGACTCATTTCCAGTCAATAACCAATAGCGGAACCTGGATGCTCACATTGGCTCCTACATATTCTACGAAGATTTTTATCGGTCAAACCGCGTAACAACATATGTTGTTCCCTTTGTCATCGTATGTTACTTGCCCGAGATTTGATCGTCGGTATCCAATACCTAGTTCAATCTCGTTACCGGCAAGTCTCTTTACTCGCTACATAATGCATCATCTCGTAACTAACTCATTAGCTACATTGCTTGCAAGGCTTATAGTGATGTGCATTACCGAGAGGGCCCAGAGATACCTCTTCGACAATCGGAGTGACAAATCCTAATCTCGAAATACGTCAACTCAACAAGTACCTTTGGAAACACCTGTAGAGCACCTTTATAATCATCCAGTTACGTTGTGACGTTTGGTATCACACAAAGTGTTCCTCCGGTAAACGGGAGTTACATAATCTCATAGTCATAGGAACATGTATAAGTCATGAAGAAAGCAATAGCAACATACTAAACGATCAAGTGCTAAGCTAACGGAATGGGTCAAGTCAATAACATCATTCTCCTAATGATGTGATCCCGTTAATCAAATGACAACTCATGTCTATGGTTAGGAAACTTAACCATCTTTGATTTACGAGCTAGTCAAGTAGAGGCATACTAGTGACACTATGTTTGTCTATGTATTCACACATGTATTATGTTTCCGGGTAATACAATTCTAACATGAATAATAAACTTTTATCATGATATGAGAAAATAAATAATAACTTTATTATTGCCTCTAGGGTATATTTCCTTCAGTCTCCCACTTGCACTAGAGTCAATAATCTAGATTACACAGTAATGATTCTAACACCCATGCAGTCTTGGTGTTGATCATGTTTTGCTCATGGAAGAGGCTTAGTCAACGGGTCTGCTACATTCAGATCTGTATGTATCTTGCAAATCTCTATGTCTCCCACCTGGACTTGGTCCCGGATGGAATTGAAGCGTCTCTTGATGTGTTTGGTTCTCTTGTGAAATCTGGATTCCTTTGCCAAGGCAATTGCACCAGTATTGTCACAAAATATTTTCATTGGATCCGATGCACTAGGTACGACACCTAGATCGGATATGAACTCCTTCATACAGACTCCTTCATTTGCTGCTTCAGAAGCAGCTATGTACTCCGCTTCACATGTAGATCCCGCTACGATGCTTTGTTTAGATCTGCACCAACTGACATCTCCACCCTTTAATATAAACACGTATCCGGTTTGCGATTTAGAATCGTCCGGATCAGTGTCAAAGCTTGCATCGACGTAACCATTTACGACTAGCTCTTTGTCACCTCCATAAATGAGAAACATATCCTTAGTCCTTTTCGGTATTTCAGATGTTCTTGACCGCTGTCCGATGATCCACTCTGGATTACTTTGGTACCTCCTGCTAAACTAATAGCAAGGCACACATCAGTGCAGTACATAGAATTGCATACATGATAGAGCCTATGGCTGAAGCATAGGGAACTTCTTTCATTTTCTCTCTATCTTCTGCAGTGGTCGGGCATTGAGTCTGACTCAATTTCACACCTTGTATTACAGGCAAGAACCCTTTCTTTGCTTGATCCATTTTGAACTTTTTCAAAACTTTATCAAGGTATGTGCTTTGTGAAAGTCCAATTGAGCGTCTTGATCTATCTCTATAGATCTTGATGCCTAATATGTAAGCAGCTTCACCGAGGTCTTTCATTGAAAAACTTTTATTCAAGTATCCTTTTATGCTATCCAGAAATTCTATATCATTTCCAATCAATAATATGTCGTCCACATATAATATTAGAAATACTATAGAGCTCCCACTCACTTTCTTGTAAATACAGGCTTCTCCAAAAGTCTGTATAAAACCATATGCTTTGATCACACTATCAAAGCGTTTATTCCAACTCCGAGAGGCTTGCACCAGTCCATAAATGGATCGCTGGAGCTTGCACACTTTGTTAGCATCCTTTGGACTGACAAAACCTTCTGGTTGCATCATATACAATTCTTCTTCCAGAAATCCATTCAGGAATGCAGTTTTGACATCCATTTGCCAAATTTCATAATCATAAAATGCGGCAATGGCTAACATGATTCGGACAGACTTAAGCATCGCTATGGGTGAGAAAGTCTCATAGTAGTCAACCCCTTGAACTTGTCGAAAACCTTTTGTAACAAGTTGAGCTTTGTAGATAGTAACATTACCATAAGCGCCAGTCTTCTTCTTAAAAATCCATTTATTCTCGATGGCTTGCCGATCATCGGGCAAGTCAACCAAAGTCCACACTTTGTTCTCATACATGGATCCCATCTCAGATTTCATGGCTTCAAGCCATTTTGTGGAATCTGGGCTCATCTTTGCTTCCTCATAGTTCGTAGGTTCGCCATGGTCAAGTAACATGACCTCCAAAATAGGATTACCGTACCACTCTGGCGCGGATCTTACTCTGGTTAACCTACGAGGTTCTGTAGTAACTTGTTCTGAAGTTTCATGATCATCATCATTAGCTTCCTCACTTATTGGTGTAGTCGTCACAGGAACCGGTTTCTGTGATGAACTATTTTCCAATAAAGGAGCAGGTACAGCTACCTCATCAAGTTCTACTTTCCTCCCACTCACTTCTTTCGAGAGAAAATCCTTCTCTAGAAAGGATCCATTCTTTGCAACAAATCTCTTGCCTTCAGATCTGTGATAGAAGGTGTACCCAACAGTTTCTTTTGGGTATCCTATGAAGACACATTTCTCCGATTTGGGTTCGAGCTTATCAGGTTGAAGCTTTTTCACATCAGCAACACAGCCCCAAACTTTAAGAAACGACAACTTTGGTTTCTTGCCAAACCACAGTTCATTAGGCGTCGTCTCAACGGATTTTGATGGTGCCCTATTTAACGTGAATGCGGCCGTCTCTAAAGCATAACCCCAAAACGATAGCGGTAAATCAGTAAGAGACATCATAGATCGCACCATATCTAGTAAAGTACGATTACGACGTTCGGACACACCATTACGCTGTGGTGTTCCGGGTGGCGTGAGTTGCGAAACTATTCCGCATTGCTTCAAATGTAAACCAAACATGTAACTCAAATATTCTCCTCCACGATCAGATCATAGAAACTTTATTTTCTTGTTACGATGATTTTCAACTTCACTCTGAAATTCTTTGAACTTTTCAAACGTTTCAGACTTATGTTTCATTAAGTAGATATACCCATATCTGCTCAAATCATCTGTGAAGGTGAGAAAATAACGATATCCTCCACGAGCCTCAACATTCATTGGACCACATACATCAGTATGTATGATTTCCAACAAATCAGTTGCTCTCTTCATAGTACCAGAGAACGGCGTTTTAGTCATCTTGCCCATGAGGCATGGTTTGCAAGTACCAAGTGATTCATAATCAAGTGATTCCAAAAGTCCATCAGTATGGAGTTTCTTCTTGCGCTTTACACCAATATGACCAAAACGGCAGTGCCACAAATAAGTTGCACTATCATTATCAACTCTGCATCTTTTGGCTTCAACATTATGAATATCTGTATCACTACTATCGAGATTCATCAAAAATAGACCACTCTTTAAAGGTGCATGACCATAAAAGATACTACTCATATAAATAGAACAACCATTATTCTCAGATTTAAATGAATAACCGTCTCGCATCAAACAAGATCCAGATATAATGTTCATGCTCAACGCTGTCACCAAATAACAATTATTTAGGTCTAAAACTAATCCCGAAGGTAGGTGTAGAGGTAGCGTGCCGACGACGATCACATCGACTTTGGAACCATTTCCCACGCGCATCGTCACCTCGTCCTTAGCCAGTGTCCTCTTAACCCGTAGTCCCTGTTTCGAGTTGCAAATATTAGCGACAGAACCAGTATCAAATACCAAGGTGCTACTGCGAGCTCTGGTAAGGTACACATCAATAACATGTATATCACATATACCTTTGTTCACCTTGTCATCCTTCTTATCCGCCAAATACTTGGGGCAGTTCCGCTTCAAAGGACGATCCGCTTGCGGTAGAAGCACTCGATCTCGTGCTTAGGTCCAAACTTGGGTTTCTTCTCTGAGCAACAACTTGTTTGCTGTTCTTATTGAAGTTCCTTCTTTTCCCTTTGCCCTTTTTCTTGAAACTGGTGGTCTTATTGACCATCAACACTTGATGCTCCTTCTTGATTTCTACCTCCATGATTTTAGCATTGCGAAGAGCTCGGGAATAGTCTTGTCCATCCCTTGCATATTATAGTTCATCACGAAGCTCTTGTAGCTTGGTGGCGTGATTGAAGAATTACATCAATGACACTATCATCGGAAGATTAACTCCCGTTCAATCAAGTGATTATTATACCCAGCACATTTTGAGTATGTGTTCACCGACGAACTATTCTCCTCCATCTTACAGCTATAGAACTTATTGGAGACTCCATATCTCTCAATCCGGGCATTTGCTTGAAATATTAACTTCAACTCTGGAACATCTCATATGCTCCATTACGTTCAAAACGTCGTTGAAGACCGGTTCCAAGCCGTAAAGCATGGCACATCGAACTATCGAGTAGTCATCGGCTTTGCTCGCCAGACGTTCTTAACGTCGTCGGTTGCATCTACGAGGCTGGCACCCAGCGGTGCTTCCAGGACGTAATTCTTTTGTGCAGCAATGAGGATAATCCTCAAGTTACGAACCCAGTCCGTGTAATTGCTACCATCATCTTTCAACTTTGCTTTCTCAAGGAACACATTAAAATTCAACGGAACAACAGCACGAGCCATCTATCTACAACAAACATAGACAAGCAAAATACTACAGGTACTAAGTTCATGATAAATTTAAGTTCAATTAATTATATTACTTAAGAACTCCCACTTAGATAGACATCTCTCTAATCATCTAAGTGATCACGTGATCCAAATCAACTAAACCATAACCGATCATCACGTGAAATGGAGTAGTTTTCAATGGTGAACATCACTACGTTGATCATATCTACTATATGATTCACGCTCGACCTTTCGGTCTCAGTGTTCCGAGGCCATATCTGCATATGCTAGGCTCGTCAAGTTTAACCTGAGTATTCTGCGTGTGCAAAACTGGCTTGCACCCATTGTAGATGGACATAGAGCTTATCACACCCGGTAATCACGTAGTGTCTGGGCACGACGAACTTTGGCAATGGTGCATACTCAGGGAGAACATTTTTATCTAGAAATTTAGTGAGATATCATCTTATAATGCTACCGTCAATCAAAGCAAGATAAGATGCATAAAAGATAAACATCACATGCAGTCAATATAAGTGATATGATATGGCCATCATCATCTTGTGCTTGTGATCTCCATCTCCGAAGCACCGTCATGATCACCATCGTCACCGACGCGACACCTTGATCTCCATCGTAGCATCGTTGTCGTCTCGCCAACTATTACTTCTACGACTATCACTACCGCTTAGTGATAAAGTAAAGCAATTACAGGGCGATTGCATTTCATACAATAAAGCGACAACCATATGGCTCCTGCCAGTTGCCGATAACTTCGGTTACAAAACATGGTCATCTCATACAATAAAATATAGCATAACCTCTTGACCATATCACATCACAACATGCCCTGCAAAAACAAGTTAGACGTCCTCTACTTTGTTGTTGCAAGTTTTACGTGGCTGCTATGGGCTTAGCAAGAACCGTTCTTACCTACGCATCAAAACCACAATGATAGTTCATCAAGTTAATGCTGTTTTAACCTTCGCAAGGACCGGGCGTAGCCACACTCGGTTCAACTAAATTTGGAGAAACAGACACCCGCTAGTCACCTGTGTGCAAAGTACGGCGGTAAAACCAGTCTCGCGTAAGCGTACGCGTAATGTCGGTCCAGGCCGCTTCATCCAACAATACTGCTGAACCAAAGCATGACATGCTGGTAAGCAGTATGACTTGTATCGCCCACAACTCACTTGTGTTCTACTCGTGCATATAACATCAACGCATAAAACCTGGCTCGGATGCCCCTGTTGGGGAACGTAGTAATTTCAAAAAAATTCCTACGCACACACAAGATCATGGTGATGCATAGCAACGAGAGGGGAGAGTGTGTCCACGTACCCTCGTAGACCGAAAGCGGAAGCGTTAGCACAACGCGGTTGATGTAGTCGTACGTCTTCACGGCCGACCGATCAAGCACCGAAACTACGACACCTCCGAGTTCTTGCACACGTTTAGCTCGATGACGTTCCCCGTACTCCGATCCAGCAGAATGTCGGGGAAGAGTTTCGTCAGCACGACGGCATGGTGATGATCTTGATGTTCTACCGTCGCAGGGCTTTGCCTAAGCACCGCTACAATATTATCGAGGAGAACTATGGTGGAGGGGGGCACTGCACACGGCTAAGAGACCAATGATCAATTGTTGTGTCTATGGGGTGCCCCCCTCCCCCGTATATAAATGAGTGGAGGAGGGGCCGGACAAGGGAGGGTGGCGCGCCCTAGGGGGGAGTCCAACCCAAACCGGGAGTAGGACTCCCCCCTTTCCTATTAGGAGAGGGAGAGGGAAGGAAGAGGTGGGAGGGAAGAAGGAAAGGGGGGTCGGCCCCCTTCCCAATTCGGATTGGGCTTGGGGGCGTGCCCACTCCTTTGTTCCTTCTCCCTCCTTTCCACTAAGGCCCAATAAGGCCCATGTACCTACCGGGGGGTTCCGATAACCTCCCGGAGCTCCGGTATAGTCCCAATCTCACCCGGAACCTTTCCGGTGTCCAAATATAGTCGTCCAATATATCGATCTTTACGTCTCGACCATTTCGAGACTCCTCATATCCGGAACTTCGAACAACCTTCGGTACATCAAAACTTATAAACTCATAATAAAACTGTCAACAAAACCTTAAGCGTGCGGACCCTACGGGTTCGAGAACTATGTAGACATGACCGAGACTCGTTTCCGGTCAATAACCAATAGTGGAACCTGGATGCTCATATTGGCTCCTACATATTCTACGAAGATCTTTCTCGGTCAAACCGCATAACAACATACGTTGTTCCGTTTGTCATCGGTATGTTACTTGCCCGAGATTCGATCGTCGGTATCCAATACCTAGTTCAATCTCGTTACCGGCAAGTCTCTTTACTCATTACGTAATGCATCATCTCGTAACTAACTCATTAGCTACATTGCATGCAAGGCTTATAGTGATGTGCAGTAACGAGAGGGCCCAGAGATACCTCTCTGACAATCGAAGTGACAAATTGTAATCTCGAAATACATCAACTCAACAAGTACCTTTGGAGACACCTGTAGAGCACCTTTATAATCACCCAGTTACGTTGTGATGTTTGGTAGTTGATACGTCCATTTTGCGTCATGCTTTTATATCAATATTTATTGCATTATGGGCTGTTATTACACATTATATCTCAATACTTATGGCTATTTTCTCTTATTTTACAAGGTTTACCATGAAGAGGGGGAATGCCGGCAGCTGGAATTCTGGCTGGAAAAGGAGCAAACATTGGAAACCTATTCTGCACAACTCCAAAAGACCTGAGACTCCACGAAACAAGTTTTCAGATTTAATAAGAATTATTGGGCAAATAAATAGGCAGGGGCCCACACCTATCCAGAGACAGGCGCCCCTATCTCCCCGGGCCCCCGATGGGCTTCCGCTGCCATCTTCGCTATATGAAGGGTTTTCACTGAAAAATCGTAAGGCAAGCTTACGGACGAAACTCGCCACCACGAGGCGTAACCTTGGCGGAATCAATCTAGGGCTCTGGCGGGCTGTTCGCAGGGACACTTCCCTCAGGGGGGAAATCATCACCAACGATCCTCTCATCGGGAGGGGATCAATCTCCATCAACATCTTCACCAGCACCATCTCATCTCAAAACCCTAGTTCATCTCTTGTATCCAATCTTGTATCAAACCACAAATTGGTACCTGTGGGTTGCTAGTAGTGTTGATTACTCCTTGTAGTTGATGCTATTTGGTTTACTTGGTGGAAGATCATATGTTCAGATCCTTTATGTATATTATTACCCCTCTGATTATGATCATGAATATGCTTTGTGAGTAGTTATGTTTGTTCCTGAGGACATGGGTGAAGTCTTGCTATTAGTAGTCATGTGAATTTGGTATTCGTTCGAAATTTTGATGATATGTATGTTGTCTCTCCTCTAGTGTTGTTATGTGAACGTCGACTACATGACACTTCACCATTATTTGGGACTAGAGGAAGGCATAGGGGAGTAATAAGTAGATGATGGGTTGCTAGAGTGACAGAAGCTTAAACCCTAGTTTATGTGTTGCTTCGTTAGGGGTTGATATGGACCCATATGTTTAATGATGTGGTTAGGTTTACCTTAATACTCCTTTTTGTAGTTGTGGATGCTTGCAATAGGGGTTAATCATAAGTGGGATGCTTGTCCATGTTAGGGCAGTACCAAGTGCCGGTCCACCCACATATCAAATTATCAATGTACCGAACGTGAATCTTATGAACGTGATGAAAACTAGCTTGACGATAATTCCCAATGTGTCCTCGGGAGCTCCTTCTTCATTATTAGAGTTTGTTCAGGCTTATACTTTGCTACATAAAGGATTGGGCCACCTTGCTGAACTTTATTTACTTTATTTACTTTTGCTTGTTACTATTTATCTTATCACAAAACTATCTATCACCTACTATTTCAGTGCTTGCAGAGAAAACCTTACTGAAAACCGCTTATAATTTCCTTCTGCTCCTCGTTGGGTTCGACACTCTTACTTATCGAAAGGACTACGATAGATCCCCTATACTTGTGGGTCATCAATACTCTTTTTTGGCGCTGTTGCCGGGGAGCGTAGCGCTCTTGGTGAGTGGAACTTGGTAAGGAAAATTTATATAGTGTGCTGAAATTTTCTGTTACTTGTCACTATGGAAACTAATCCTTTGAGGGGCTTGTTTGGGGTGTCTTCACCCCAACCAGAAGAGCAAAGAGATGCTCCTCAACCTACTGAACCTTATGAAAATATTCACTTTGAGATTTCTTCGGGTATGATAGAGAAACTGCTAGCTAATCCTTTTGCAGGGGACGGAACATTGCATCCCGACTTACACCTCATCTTTGCGGATGAAGTTTGTGGATTATTTAAGCTTGCAGGTATTCCCGATGATGTTGTCAAAAGGAAGGTCTTCCCTTTATCTTTGAAGGGAGATGAAATAACATGGTATAGGCTATGTGATGATACGGGATATTGGAATTATAAGCGATTGAAGTTGGAATTTCACCAGAAGTTCTATCCTATGCATCTTGTTCATCGTGAGCGTAATTACATATATAATTTCTGGCCTCACGAAGGAGAAAGCATCGCTCAAGCTTGGGGGAGGCTTAAGTCAATGTTTTATTCATGTCCCAATCATGAGCTCTCTCGGAAATGATTATTCAGAATTTTTATGCTCGGCTTTCTCTTGATAATCACAACCTGCTTGATACTTCCTGTGCTGGTTCCTATATGATGAAGACTATTGATTTCAAATGGGACTTATTGGAAAGAATTAGACGCAACTCTGAAGATTGGGGTTCCGACGATGGTAAGGAGTCAGGTATGACACCTAAGTTTGATTGTGTTAAATCTTTTATGGATATCGATGCTTTTCGTGGATTTAGCTCTAAGTATGGACTTGACTCTGAGATAGTAGCTACTTTTTGTGAAACTTTTGCTACTCACGTTGATCTCCCTAAAGAGAAGTGGTTTAAATATAATCCTCCTGCTGAAGTTAAAGTAGTTGCACCTATTACAGTCGAAGAGAAGACTATTACATATAGTGATCCCATTATTCCTATTGCTTATGTTGAAAAACCTCCTTTTCCTGTTAGGATAGAAGATCATGTCAAAGCTTCGACTGTTGTCCGTAAGAGTAATACTAGGACCTAAACACCTCCTCAACAAATTAATGTTGAACCTGGTATTGCTATGATCAAAGATCTTTTGGATGAGGACTTAGATGGGCATGTTATTTCTTTTTATGGTGAAACTGCTAATATTGCTAGACCCGATACTAAGACACATAGACCTGTTGTAGGCACGCTTGTTATTTCTGTTAAAATAGGAGATCATTGTTATCATGGTTTATGTGATATGGGTGCTAGTGCTAGTGCGATACCTTATGATCTTTAAAAAGAAATTATGCACAATATTGCACCTGTTGAATTAGAAGACATTGATGTTACTATTAAGCTCGCTAATAGGGACACCATTAAACCTATTGGGATTGTTAGAGATGTTGAAGTCTTGTGTGGGAAGACTAAATACCCTGCTGATTTTCTTGTTCTTGGTTCCCCACAAGATGATTTTTGTCCCATTATTTTTGGTAGACCCTTCTTCAATACTGCTAGTGCTAAGATTGATTGTAAAAAGAAGGTTGTCACTGTTGGCATAGATGGTATGTCTCATGAGTTTAATTTTGCTAAGTTTAGTAGACAACCTCGTGAAAGGGAACCACCTAGTAAGGATGAAATTATTGGTCTTGCTTCCATTGCTGTTCCACCAACTGATCTGTTAGAACAATATTTGCTAGACCATGAAAATGATATGTTTATGAAGGAAAGGGAAGAAATAGATGAAGTGTTCCTTAAACAAGAACCTATGCTGAAACATAATCTTCCTGTTGAAATTCTTGGGGATCCCCCCTCCACCCAAGGGTGATCCTGTGTTTGAACTCAAACCCTTACCTGATAATTTTAAGTATGCTTATCTTGATGAAAAAGAAATATATCATGTTATTATTACTGCTAACCTTTCAGAGAAAGAAGAAGAAAGATTATTGAAAACTCTGAAGAAACACAGAGCTGCTATTGGATATACTCTGGATGATCTTAAGGGCATTAGTCCCACATTATGTCAACACAAAATTTCAGTGGAGAAAGATGCCAAACCAGTTAGAGATCCTCAAAGACGATTAAATCCCAAAATGGCGGAAGTGGTAAGAAATGAGATACTAAAACTCCTTGAGGCCGGTATTATTTATCCCGTTGCTGATAGTGAATGGGTAAGCCCTGTCCATTGTGTCCCCAAAAAGGGAGGTATTACCGTTGTTCCTAATGATAAAGATGAATTGATCCCGCAAAGAATTATAACAGGTTATAGGATGGTAATTGATTTCCATAAGTTGAATAAAGCCACTAAGAAAGATCATTACCATTTACCTTCTATCGATCAAATGCTAGAAAGGCTATCCAAACACACACACTTTTGCTTTCTAGATGGTTATTCTGGCTTCTCTCATATACATGTTTCAGCGGGGGATCAATCTAAAACTACTTTTACTTGCCCTTTTGGTACTTTTGCTTATAGACGTATGCCTTTTGGTTTATGTAATGCACCTGTTACCTTTCAAAGATGCATGATGGCTATATTTTATGATTTTTGTGAAAAGATTTGTGAGGTATTCATGGATGACTTCTCCGTCTATGGATCCTCTTTTGATGATTGTTTGAGCAACCTTGACCGAGTTTTGCAGAGATGCGAAGACACTAGTCAAGTCCTGAATTGGGAAAAGTGTCACTTTATGGTTAATGAAGGCATTGTCTTAGGGCACAAGATCTCCGAGAGAGGTATTGAAGTTGATAAAGCCAAGGTTGATGCTATTGAAAAGATGCCATGTCCCAAGGACATAAAAGGTATAACAAGTTTCCTTGGTCATGCCGGTTTTTATAGGAGGTTCATTAAGGACTTTTCTAAAATCTCTAGGCCTCTGACTAATTTATTGCAAAAAGATATTCCTTTTGTCTTTGATGATGATTGTGTAGAAGCATTTGAAACACTTAAGAAGGCTTTGATCACTGCACCTATTGTCCAGCCACCTGACTGGAACTTACCTTTTGAAATTATGTGTGATGCTAGTGATTATGCTGTAGGTGCTATTTTAGGGCAAAGAGTCGATAAGAAATTGAATGTTATCCAGTATGCTAGTAAGACTCTTGATACTGCCCAGAGAAATTATGCTACCACTGAAAAAGAATTCTTAGTAGTTGTGTTTGCATGTGATAAGTTTAGACCTTATATTGTTGATTCCAAAGTTACTATTCACACCGATCATGCTGCTATTAAATATCTTATGGAAAAGAAAGATGCTAAGCCTAGACTCATTAGATGGGTTCTCTTGCTCCAAGAATTTGACTTGCATATTATTGATAGAAAGGGAGCTGAGAACCCCATTGCAGACAACTTGTCTAGGCTAGAAAATGTTCTTGATGACCCACTACCTATTAATTATAGTTTTCCTGATGTACAATTAGCGGTTGACAATGCTTCTCGTACTGCTCCTTGGTATGCTGATTATGCTAATTACATTGTTGCTAAATATATACCGCCTAGTTTCACATACCAGCAAAAGAAAAAGTTCTTTTATGATTTAAGACATTACTTCTGGGATGATCCACATCTTTATAAAGAAGGAGTAGATGGTATTATTAGACGTTGTGTGCCTGAGCATGAACAGGAGCAAATCCTACGCAAGTGTCACTCCGAATCCTATGGAGGACACCACGCTGGAGACAGTACTGCACACAAGGTACTAGAATCTGGTTTTTATTGGCCTACTCTTTTCAAAGATGCTCGTAAGTTTGTCTTATCTTGTGATGAATGCCAAAGAATAGGCAACATCAGTAGACGTCAGGAAATGCCTATGAATTATTCTCTTGTTATTGAACCATTTGATGTTTGGGGCTTTGATTATATGGGACCTTTTCCTGCCTCCAATGGTTATACACATATTTTAATTGCTGTTGATTACGTTACTAAGTGGGTGGAAGCTATTCCAACTAGTAGTGTTGATCATAACACTTCTATTAAAATGCTTAAAGAAGTTATTTTTCCGAGGTTTGGAGTCCCTAGATATCTTATGACTGATGGTGGTTCACACTTTATTCATGGTGCTTTCCGTAAGATGCTTGCTAAGTATGATGTCAATCATAGAATCGCATCTCCTTATCACCCGCAGTCTAGTGGTCAAGTAGAGTTGAGCAATAGAGAGCTCAAATTAATTTTGCAAAAGACTGTGAATAGATCTAGAAAGAATTGGTCCAAAAACCTTGATGATGCATTATGGGCTTATAGAACTGCATACAAAAATCCTATGGGTATGTCTCCATATAATATGGTTTATGGAAAAGCATGTCATTTACCTCTTGAACTTGAACATAAAGCATATTGGGCTATTAAAGAGCTCAATTATGACTTCAAACTTGCCGGTGAGAAGAGGTTGTTTGATATTAGCTCACTTGATGAATGGAGAACCCAAGCATATGAGAATGCTAAGCTTTTCAAAGAAAAAGTCAAACGTTGGCATGATAAGAGGATAAAAAAGCGTGAGTTTAACGTAGGGGATTATGTGTTATTGTTCAACTCTTGTTTAAGATTTTTTGCAGGAAAACTTCTCTCAAAATGGGAAGGTCCCTGCGTTATCGAGGAGGTCTATCGTTCTGGTGCTATAAAAATCAACAACTTTGAAGGCACAAATCCGAGGGTGGTAAATGGCCAAAGAATTAAACATTATATTTCAGGTAATCCTATCAATGTTGAAACTAATATTATTGAAACCATAACCCCTGAGGAATACATAAGAGACACTTTCCAGAATGTTCCAGACTCCAAAAAGGCATAGGTACGTGCTACGGTAAGTAAACCGACTCCAAAACAACTCTAATGGCAATTTTTATCAGTTTTGGATTATTTAAGGGTTTTAGGAAGAAAGAAGTAGTCCGAAAGGGGCACGAGGCTCCCACGAGAGAGGAGGGCGCGCCCCCTGTCTCGTGGGCACCTCGTGTGCCTCCCGAACTCCGTTTTCTTGTATGTTACATATTTTGGTCAGTAAAAATTCATTATATATACTCCCGAAGGTTTTGACCACTGTATCACGCAAATATCCTCTGTTTCGTTTCGAGCTGTTCCTGTTGCAGAATAAAGCAAGATGTCTTCTCAGGAATCGGTTGGGGAGAGCCGGGTGTCTCACCCAACGCTAGGTCGAGGAGCAAATAGCGATGCCCATCACTTTGGACCATCAACGGAAGACGAGATGGAGGCTGATTTGAAAAGGGTATATGCCATGGAGGAAGATCAAGAAGTTACCTCTCGCCTTCAAGCAGAATTCACAATGGGGGAACTACCTAGCCTGGTTTTCCCTACTTCGGTCACCCCTTTCAACCCCCGATTTCTTTCTTATGAAAATATGAAAAAGAGTTTCACTTGTTCTCCAGAGGCTATGCAGCATCCTTGGGTAAAAGGAGATTTGTCTGTCACGGGCAAGCTCCGTAAAGAAAATATGGACCTCAAACAACAAGTCAATAAGCTTGAGGAGGAGAACCGTATCCTGAAGGGCATAATCGCCAAGAAGATCATAACACCGACCGTGAAGAAGGAGAAATAATCACATTGGTATGGGCACTCCCCTTGGCAACTGCCAAGCTTGGGGGAGGTGCCCCGGTATCGTATCACCATCACACTTCTATCTTTACCGCTTTATTTAGTTCGATCCTTTTAGTATTATCTTGATCTATTAGTTCGAAGTTTTAATATCAAGTAGTTTTGAGTTTTGCTTTGTGATCTCTTTATCTAATCGAGTTCGTGTGCTATCTATAATGAAGATTAGTGTTGAGTCAAGGGCTTTGCTATGTTGCTATGATCTTGAAAAAGTAGAAAGAACAAAAGAGTTCATATTGATCTTATGGATAGTGATAACTTCACACATAGAAAGTATGAGGCATAAAAATTGTTGAGAGTTGATGAACGTAGCCTTGGCCATCGTTGCAATTAATAGGAAGTGATAAGGGAAGAGGGGTTCACATATAGATATATTATCTTGGACATCTTTTATGATTGTGAAGCACTCATTAAGTATGACACGCTAAAGGAGTTGACGTTGGACAAGGAAGACAACGTAATGGTTCATGTTTTCCGACATATCAGTTAAAGTATATTGTCATTGACCTTCCAAACATGTTGAGCTTGCCTTTCCCCCTCATGCTAGCCAAATTCTTTGCACCAAGTAGAGATACTACTTGTGCTTCCTAATATCCTTAAACCCAGTTTTGCCATGAGAGTCCACCATACCTACCTATGGATTGAGTAAGATCCTTCAAGTAAGTTGTCATCGGTGCAAGCAATAAAAATTGCTCTCTAAATATGTATGACTTATTATGTAACGCCATCGATGCGGCTATATCTCCCACGTGTCGAAGCACGACTTAGAGGCATAACCGCATTGAAAGCAATGTCGCAAGTGAGGTAATCTTCACACAACCCATGTAATACATAAGGGAAAGAGATACATAGTTGGTTTACAATCGCCACTTCACACAAATACATGAATAAAGCATTACATCATCCAGATACAATCAAGGTCCGACTACGGAACCAACATAAAAGAAGAACCCCAAATGCGACAAAGGTCCCCGATCGACCCCAACTGGGCTCCACTACTGATCAACTAGAACGAAACAACACAAAGGGCAAGATCTTCATCGAGCTCCTCCTTGAGCTTGGTTGCGTCACACCTTTCGATAACATAGGCACCGCAAACTGGTTTTGAAGTATCCGGTGAGCCACGAGGACTCAAAGAATCCCATTACCATGGGTATCAAGACTAGCAAAGCTTAATGGGAAAGGAAGGGGTAAAGTGGTGAGGTTACAGCAGCGGCTAAGCATATATGGTGGCTAACATACGCAAATAAGAGCGAGAAGAGAACAAGCAGAACGGTCGTGAAGCTAGCAATGATCTAGAGGTGATCCTGAACACCTACTTACGTCAAACATAACCCAGAAACCGTGTTCACTTCCCGGACTCCGCCGAAAAGAGACCATCACGGCTACACACGCGGTTGATGCGTTTTAATTCGGATCAAGTGTCAAGTTATCTACAACCGGACATTAACAAATTCCCATCTGCCACATAACCGCGGGCACGGCTCTCGAAAGTTTATACCCTGCAGGGGTGTCCCAACTTAGCCCATGACAAGCTCTCGCGATCAACGAAGGAATAGACCTTCTCCCAGGAAGACCCGATCAGTCTCGGTATCCCGATACATCAAGACAATTCGACAATGGTAAAACAAGACCAGCAAAGCCGCCCGATGCGCCGACAATCCCGATAGGAGCTGCACATATCTCGTTCTCAGGGCAACACCTGATAAGTCAAGCTACGAGTAAAACCAGCCCTCGAGTTGCCAAGAGGTGGCCCCGCAGGCTGCTCGGTTCGGACCAACACTTAGACAAGCACTGGCCCGGGGGGGCTAAAATAAAGATGACCCTCGAGAGAGCGACTCCCAAGGGAAAAGATAGGTGGTGGTGAGGCAAATGGTAAAACCAAGGTTGGGCCTTTGTGGACAAGTTTTATTCAAAGCGAACTGTCAGGGGGGTCCCATAAATCACCCGACCACGTTAGGAACGCAAAATCTGGGAACATAACACCGGTATGACGGACACTAGGGCGGCAAGAGTGGAACAAAACACCAGGCATAAGGCCGAGCCTTCCACCCTTTACCAAATATATAGATGCATTAGTAATATAAGAGATATTGTGATATCCCAACCAAAATCCTGTCCACCATGGAGCAATCTTCAACTTCACCTGCAACTAGCAACGCTATAAGAGGGGCTGAGCAAAGCGGTAACATAGCCAAACAACGGTTTGCATAGGAAAGGTGTCAAAGGTTAGAGGTTCATGGCAATATGGGATGGCTGGGCAAACAGGTAATAGGTAGCGCAACATAGCGAAAGAACGAGGCAGCTAGCATAGCAATAATAGTAGTGAGATCCAGGGTAGCGGTCATCTTGCCTGAAATCCCGCAAGGAAGAAGAACGAATCCATGAAGAAAATGAAGCCACGAAGACGAACCACACGTAGACGAACGAATCCTCACAACTCCGGAACGAAACCGAAGCTAACGAGAGAAGCAACCCGGAAAGAAGCAAACAACATAGTAAACACACAAGCATAAGCATGTCATGATGCACAAACAAGTATGATGCATGTCCGGTTTAATGAGGCATGACATGGCAAAGTGCAACAAACAATACTACAAGTTAAGTGGAGCTCAATATGCAACGAGTTGCATATTGACAAAACACCACACCAATTATTTAGTTTGATCTCGTTTAAGCTAGCAAACAATATTAAATGTTGTTAAACATGGAAAGAGGTGAAGCATAATTAAACTACCTAGCTAGGCAATTTTAAATGAGGCCGGAAACAACAAACAACAATTCCGGAAAGTCCCCATGTCACTTAGTAGTTTAATGCAAACACCATTTTAAGCGTTTTAATTGTTGTTATCATGATGTGGATGACATATGCAAGTTTTATGCAATTATTATGAAAATGTTGACAAGAGCATGTTATGAAGCATTTGTCGCCATGGCGGAACAAAAAGGGTGCCACGGCGGCGAAACGAAAAGGAAATGGTGCCACGGAAACATATCCGAAAAAGATGCCATGACAACATATCGGTTCCGGTAGCTCACAGAGATACCGGTGCAAAAGGAGGCGTGCGGATGCGTGCACGGATGGTGGGGTGATCCCAGATTACCGGGTTCCCACGGGACGATGGCATGGCAACGAGTGACAATTCAGACACGGTGAAAACGGTGCATCTCATTCAACACATGCATTCGTTCTCGGAAGGTCTTCTCGGGGTTATACCTTTGAAGCGTGCATTTTCGGGACGGATCGGGTTCGACGGAAGTAGTTACATGGGTCGTCGTGGGAAGTAGAGGAAGTAGTCGTTCAAGCGTCCGATGGTAACGGTACTCGGTCGTTTCGAAGAGGTACTTGGGGTCATTCAAACTTGCCGATCTTGTCATCTCGAAGGGGTACTTGACGTTCTTAGCGATTCCGAAGACGAGGTAGAGGTACACTTGTTGTAGGGGTACTTGTCGGATCCACGGCGACGGTAGAGGTACAAATGTTCTCGCGGTACTTGTCGGTCCAGTCTTGGTGTAGATGTACATTGCAACCGTAGTGGTACTCGCGGACTTCGGCGCCGGTAGTCGTACACGGTTCGAAGATGAACTTGACGGGTCCTGACGTCCCGGTACTTGGCGAAAATCAACGATGGTCTCCGGGTGTCTGACTTGACCCGGCCACGACAAAGGCAGCAAGACCAACGGGCAGCCAGCTCGTCGGGTCCGATCGCGGGGCGGCGTAACAAAGCGGCGATGGGGCTCGCAGCGGAGGTCCAGGAGCCCGACGCGACGGCGAAGGACGACGGCGGGCGACGCAGGGACTTCGGTAGGCGGGACTTGGCGCAGGAGGATGGCCGGGGTGCACGGAGTGGTGACGGAGAGGCGTGGTCGCGGAGCTCGTCCATGGTGTGGTCGCGGAGGGTTGCTGAGGAGGCCGGCGTCGGCGTTTGGGCGAGGAGCTCCTGGTCGTGATCGCGGAAGGCCGGGCGCGGGGTTCTCACGGTGGTCGCCGACGGCGCCGGGTAGCGACGAGGCTCCGGCCTGGTTCCCTTCTCCGGTGAGGGCAGAGCGCGGGGGCAGCAAGAGGGAGAGGTGCGGGGGAGAGAACGAGAGGAGGGAGATGGGGCTCGGGGCGCTCGCTCCTCTCTGGCGATGCGTGCGGGAGGAGGACGAGGGGGATCGAGAGAGATGCGGGATCGAGGGATGAGTGCGGCGGCCAGAGGGAGAGATGGGGATCGATGGGAGGGGTTCGACTCCCTGGCGGCTAGGGTTTAGATCGAAGGGCGCCGGCTGGGCCTCCAGGGGCAAATGGGCCTTGGAGGCCGGCTGGTGGTGTGTGGTGCTTTGGGCTGCAGGGCTCCTTCTCTCTCTCTCTTACATTCTCTTTTCTTTCATTCTTTAGCAGAAAAAGAAATAGAGAGAAGAAAAGAAAGAGAGACTTTGGAAAGAACTTGGACATGGGGATAAATTTCCCGGACTCATAAAAATATGAGGAATTTAAATAAAATGGGAAGAAGAATTTTAGAGGAAGTAAAATCCACACGCGTTGGATTTAACTCAACAAGTTTGAATTTGAAACCCATTCAAATGAGCTCCAAATGGGTTGAAACTAAAGGAGGTGACCCTACACACCAGATGTGATTTATGGGCAGATTTCGAACATTAATGGAGAAGTGAAATTGCAACTCAATTTTACTAAAAGGTTGAAAAAGGAAGGATAGGAAAGTTGAGTCGGACAAAAGAAGAGTTGAATAATAATGCAAATGTGTTATGAGTGACTCCAAGTTAATGAAATATTTATTATAGCTCCCTAATAATATTGGGAGAATATGTTCTAAAGAGAAATCACCATTGTGAATATCCCTCGATTTAAATGGACCGAAGATCCATACGGTTTATTTAGTTGAGATGCAAAAGATTTATGAGATGATGGCATGATGACATGATGCAATGCAAGTGACGCAATGAACAAAACAAATCACTGCATTTAAACTTCGGAGTAGCTGGAAGTCTTCTGAAGCTCCGGTCTTGGGGCGTTACAACACTCCACCACTACGAGAGGATCTCGTCCCGAGATCTAGGATGGCACCGGAGGGAAAACGGAAGAGAAAAATAAAGGTAAAACTAAGTTGCTTCTTTGACAAATGAGTGAAACCAATGAACCTTGCGAGGTTGAACAAATTGAGAGAAAAGAAATACAATGAAGATGAACGAAGTGGAAAACACTCCATTATCAAAGAGGAACAAGGAACATTATGAGAACCTTGTAGGTTGAAAGACAAGAAGCAAGAGATCAACGGACCAAAACATATGGAGCCACACCGGTATAACGAGATAGCCAAGGAACAAGAATGACATAATTTGGACAGCACTCCGGTAGAAAAGAGGAGGAAAACTTGATAAGATGGAAAGAACTTGAGCAGAGGGCACAACACTCCGGTTAACTGGATAAGCATGAAAAGAACATGATCTTGATAAACGAGACGAAGGGTGAAGAGAGCAACATCACAATGCCTCCGGAAGAAGAAATAGAAGATAGATCATTGGAAAAAAGAATGGAGAAGAAAATGACATCTCCTGTCACAAATGAACTTGAAAAGCATCCTTGCAAAGAAGAATTGAACGGAGTTGTTGGAGAATCAACAACGAAAAGAATAAGATTGATATGGTCTTAAGGAATGCATCTCAAATTATGAGGTGAGCTTCTGCCACCGACGGAAACAAATGATTGAATTGATAAGAACAAGGAGACGAGAAAGCTATAGCACCGGGAGGATAAAAGAAGAGCTTGGGTCATTTATAAGCACCATAAAAAGCAACAATCCTTAGGGAAGGCTTTAGGTGAAATATAACACAAAATGACTCCAACGGAGAGATAGATTGGTTGAAAAGATCCCTTGAACAAAGAGAAAATGATGGATTTAAATATCTCATTCTTAACAACATGTGAATCATGATATATGAACTTAAATTATCAAGAATGACATAATATCACCTTGAATGATACGGTTGAAAGAATTGCACTTCGGAATGCAAGATGAAGAATACTTGAACTCCTCAAAACAAAACATGTGTTGAGCACCATGTTTAATTTTGATTATAGCTTGGCGGGTCATAACTTCGAGAGAAATCTTGAAGAACAATTGAAGAATGAAAAGAATCCTTGATGAACCACCATGTAGAGCCTCCATGAAGAACTCCGGTAATAAAAGGATGATAAAAAGAAAGAGAACTTGAAAACACAAGGTGAGGCCTTGTAATGATTTAGATGGAGCTTCGCGATTATATAACTGAGAGAACTTGGAACTCCGAAAAAGAAGGATGAGCAATTGACACCAAGAATTTTTTTGATGAACCTCCGGAATAAGGAATTGAATTTACTCGATGAAACAAGAATAAGAATTACATTATGCTTATCCCTCATCAATTAAATTGATAACCCACAATGGATTTGGCATACTACTTATTCTCGTAGAAAGGATTAAGAGAGATATAGCGCAAATTTGAGAAGGTATTGATGGAACCACCGGTGGGATTTGGAAACCACAAATATTTGATATGATAACGAAGGAAGTGAAATCTTGAACGAACCACCGTAAGAATTGAAAATGAAAGTAGCAAAGGCACAATTCACCGGGAAGAACTTGAAAACTAATGAAGATACTTGAGGGGTTTTAGATACATGAGAACGAAGAGATCATGAACTGATTAGAGGGTATATGAACGATGCACCGGTAAGATTTGGAGAATGATAGCTACACGCTGAGAATGAAGAATTATGACATGATGGCCTTCGGAGGAAAGAAATGGAAACAACTCATGAAATGCTCCGGATGGTAAGAAAAGAGTTGTCACAATCAAAACAATTATGAGGATAGCATGAAGCTAGAACTATGAATCTTCAAAAGAATGGACCAAGATTTAAGAGAAATCCTTCTTCGGTCTTCACATGTTGAGAATGAAGATGAGAACCACCATGAATTGTATGAGATACTCCGGGAGAATGAAAAAAACAAGGTTGTTGAGCCAACAATGAAAAATAATTTGAAAGATCTTGGAGAAGGAATGTGACTGATGAAAAATTCATTCTTACATCAAACTTGGAAAAGAATTTGGAATGGCTCCGGAATAGTTAGAAGAGTCAGGTAAGATCTTGGGAAAAGACCTGTGGGTTAGGGCCCACTCAAAAGAAAACACCGTTGAAATGGTTTAAAAGAGATGTTGCACCGGTTGAATTAAATGACTTGAATGAGATACCAATCTCGAAAGAGCTTGAACGAATGCAGAGTGGAAACACGAATCTTCTGAGATATCTTCAACACTCTGGAAGAAATGAATAGCAAGAGGTGAGTGAATGAGAGGTGCACCGGCATGAGAAAGCATTTGACACGAGGAAAGGAATATGATGAATATCGAAAGCTTGAATAGGATCCACCGGAGAAGAAAAAGAACGAAGGATGATGAACTTGAAGAACATCTTCTTGAGAACCACCGGGTAAGAACATTGATGGAAAAGAATGGAGAAACTTCACAAAAATAAAAGGATGCTTGGTAAAGAAATCTTAGTCCTTGAGGAAAAGGGGTGGGTGGGTGGGGAAAAAACAAAGACAACTTGGGATGAACGAAACAAACACCGTTGAGAAAACTTAGAATTTATCTTGCGGATGGGAAAAATGATGGTATCATCTCGAAGAGAAGCGCACCGGTTGGAAAATAATTAACATGACAACCTCAATGATCAAAAAGGATTAGTACTCTCCTAGAAATATGAGAACACCGTTTAGGAAAGGTATGGATTCAACATTTGACTTCGAAGCAACTCGAATACCACAAATAAAACAAAAACAAAGGATTTGGCTTGCAAAATAAGCCGAACAAATACATATGATAGAGATTTATCCAATCCCATATCATGCATCTGTCGGAAAGATATCCTAGGAGCTACTTGAATTCCCACCTATAAACTCCCGAAACTTTCTGGTTATGCAATGCTGGTGTTGGGGATACAGGAAGCAATATATCTCACTCAAACTAACAATCCCTACATCCAAATTGTATCCATCCGTCAACACATAACCAAGAAACCTTCGAAATCGTGTACCTCAACCTTGAAAAGCATCCGTTATACGAGTCATGGCAATACTCCGTACTCACCTCGATCTTTGGGTTAGCGGGTTATCTCACCAACAACTGCATAAAAGAGATTTTCGATGTCGGCGACTAAACTCGGTATTCGAGAACTGCAACGATAAAATTATGACGACAACACCTCGAGCTCAACTCCCCGGACACTTCCACTAAACCCCGACAGGAGGAACCAAGACAATGTTCTCATCATAAAACCATCGGAACGATTCCAAAATACCCGCGTGATCCTAAAAAAAATTTAGTGAAATTTGAGAAGAGAAGAGTCAAAACTCTACGTCAGGATGCCTTACCAGAGCGACGAAGAGACTGAGGAGTAAAAGAATTCCTAACTCTCCGATATATATAATCCTAAATGACTCAAAACATTTTCCTAGACACAACTCGGCCGCTAAAAACGATCAAGCAGTGGGGCTCCTAAGGTCGGGGAAGGCTCTGATTACCAACTTGTAACGCCCTCGATGCGGCTATATCTCCCACGTGTCGAAGCACGACTTAGAGGCATAACCGCATTGAAAGCAATGTCGCAAGTGAGGTAATCTTCACACAACCCATGTAATACATAAGGGAAAGAGATACATAGTTGGCTTACAATCGCCACTTCACACAAATACATGAATAAAGCATTACATCATCCAGATACAATCAAGGTCCGACTACGGAACCAAAATAAAAGAAGAACCCCAAATGCGACAAAGGTCCCGGATCGACCCCAACTGGGCTCCACTATTGATCAACTAGAACGAAACAACACAAAGGGCAAGATCTTCATCGAGCTCCTCCTTGAGCTTGGTTGCGCCACCGCCGATAACATAGGCACCGCAAACTGGTTTTGAAGTATCCGGTGAGCCACGAGGACTCAGCAATCCCATTACCATGGGTATCAAGACTAGCAAAGCTTAATGGGAAAGGAAGGGGTAAAGTGGTGAGGTTACAGCAGCGGCTAAGCATATATGGTGGCTAACATACGCAAATAGAGCGAGAAGAGAACAAGCGGAACGGTCGTGAAGCTAGCAATGATCAAGAGGTGATCCTGAAGACCTACTTACGTCAAACATAACCCAGAAACCGTGTTCACTTCCCGGACTCCGCCGAAAAGAGACCATCACGGCTACACACGCGGTTGATGCGTTTTAATTCGGATCAAGTGTCAAGTTATCTACAACCGAACATTAACAAATTCCCATCTGCCACATAACCGCGGGCACGGCTCTCGAAAGTTTATACCTGCGCAGGTGTCCCAACTTAGCCCATGACAAGCTCTCGCGATCAACGAAGGAACAGACCTTCTCCCAGGAAGACCCGATCAGTCTCGGTATCCCGGTACATCAAGACATTTCGACAATGGTAAAACAAGACCAGCAAAGCCGCCCGATGCGCCGACAATCCCGATAGGAGCTGCACATATCTCGTTCTCAGGGCAACACCGGATAAGTCAAGCTACGAGTAAAACCAGCCCTCGAGTTGCCAAGAGGTGGCCCCAAGAAGTTGCTCGGTTCGGACCAACACTTAGACAAGCACTGGCCCGGGGGGGCTAAAATAAAGATGACCCTCGAGAGAGCGACTCCCAAGGGAAAAGATAGGTGGTGGTGAGGAAAATGGTAAAACCAAGGTTGGGCCTTGCTGGACAAGTTTTATTCAAAGCGAACTATCAGGGGGGTCCCATAAATCACCCGACCGCGTTAGGAACGCAAAATCCGGGAACATAACACCGGTATGACGGAAACTAGGGCAGCAAGAGTGGAACAAAACACCAGGCATAAGGCCGAGCCTTCCACCCTTTACCAAATATATAGATGCATTAGTAATATAAGAGATATTGTGATGTCCCAACCAAAATCCTGTCCACCATGGAGCAATCTTCCACTTCACCTGCAACTAGCAACGCTATAAGAGGGGCTGAGCAAAGCGGTAACATAGCCAAACAACGGTTTGCATAGGAAAGGTGTCAAAGGTTAGAGGTTCATGGCAATATGGGATGGCTGGGCAAACAGGTAATAGGTAGCGCAGCATAGCGAAAGAACGAGGCAATTAGCATAGCAATGATAGTAGTGAGATCCAGGGTAGCGGTCATCTTGCCTGAAATCCCGCAAGGAAGAAGAACGAATCCATGAAGAATATGAAGCCACGAATACGAACCACACGTAGACGAACGAATCCTCACAACTCCGGAACGAAACCGAAGCTAACGAGAGAAGCAACCCGGAAAGAAGCAAACAACATAGTAAACACACAAGCATAAGCATGTCATGATGCACAAACAAGTATGATGCATGTCCGGTTTAATGAGGCATGACATGGCAAAGTGCAACAAACAATACTACAAGTTAAGTGGAGCTCAATATGCAACGAGTTGCATATTGACAAAACACCACACCAATTATTTAGTTTGATCTCGTTTAAGCTAGCAAACAATATTAAATGTTGTTAAACATGGCAAGAGGTGAAGCATAATTAAACTACCTAGCTAGGCAATTTTAAATGAGGCCGGAAACAACAAACAACAATTCCAGAAAGTCCCCATGTCACTTAGTAGTTTAATGCAAACACCATTTTAAGCGTTTTAAATGTTGTTATCATGATGCGGATGACATATGCAAGTTTTATGCAATTATTATGAAAATGTTGACAAGAGCATGTTATGAAGCATTTGTCGCCATGGCGGAACAAAAAGGGTGCCACGGCGGCAAAACGAAAAGGAAATGGTGCCACGGCAACATATCCGAAAAAGATGCCACGGCAACATATCGGTTCCGGTAGCTCACGGAGATACCGGTGCAAAAGGAGGCGTGCGGATGCATGCACGGATGGTGGGGTGATCCCGGATTACCGGGTTCCCACGGGACGATGGCATGGCAATGAGTGACAATTCAGACACGGTGAAAACGGTGCATCTCATTCAACACATGCATTTGTTCTCGGAAGGTCTTCTCGGGGTTATACCTTTGAAGCGTGCATTTTCGGGACGGATCGGGTTCGACGGAAATAGTTGTACATGGGTCATCGTGGGAAGTAGAGGAAGTAGTCGTTCAAGCGTCCGATGGTAACGGTACTCGGTCGTTTCGAAGAGGTACTTGGGGTCATTCGAACTTGCCGATCTTGTCATCTCGAAGGGGTACTTGACGTTCTTAGCGATTCCGAAGACGAGGTAGAGGTACACTTGTTGTAGGGGTACTTGTCGGATCCACGACGACGGTAGAGGCACAAATGTTCTCGCGGTACTTGTCGGTCCAGTCTTGGTGTAGATGTACATTGCAACCGTAGTGGTACTCGCGGACTTCGGCGCCGGTAGTCGTACACGGCTCGAAGATGAACTTGACGGGTCCTGACGTCCCGGTACTTGGCGAAAATCAACGATGGTCTCCGGGTGTCTGACTTGACCTGGCCACGACAAAGGTAGCAAGACCAACGGGGCAGCCAGCTCGTCGGGGTCCGATGCAGGGACGGCCAGAACAGGCGGCGATGGGGCTCGCAGCGGAGGTCCAGGAGCCCGACGCGACGGCGAAGGACGACGGCGGGCGACGCTGGGACTCCGGCAGGCGGGACTTGGCGCAGGAGGATGGCCGGGGTGCACGGAGCGGTGACGGAGAGGCGTGGTCGCGGAGCTCATCCATGGTGTGGTCTGTGACGCCCGGATAATTAAGCTACAGTGATCCCCCGCTAATGATGCCACGTCACCTCAGTTACTATTGATAAACTCTAGATAATTCAAAATCGAAACAAATTCAAAATTTAATTACAAGAAAACAATAAAAGTTTTCAAACATTAAATCAAAAATGTTTGGTTTGTACTAAATATTACATAGATAATTATGGTGTAGAAGACACAGTTTTATAAAATGCATAAATATTTTAAATTGAATTAAAGCAGAAGAGAAAATAAATAAAAGAAAGAAAATACAAAAGAAAAAAACACAGACCCCACTGGGCCAAGTGGCCACTGGCCTCCATTGCCCGAACGGGCGGCCCGACCGCCTCCACTCCTCCATAACCCCTAGAGGCCGAACCCTAACCCAGAACCCGCACCGACACCTCCCGCCCCCCCACGTTCCCCATGCTCCTCTCCTCCCGATCCAGATCGGGATCGGGCATTCGCCCCGCCCCGCTCAGACCCGTCGACGCCACCGCCGGATCACCGCCGCCACTGTCGCCGTTGCCTCCTCGCCTCCTCTCCTCAAGACGACACCACTTGAAGCCGTGGCCACGCCTCATCGCCGCTCGACGCTGCCGCCGAGGACTCGCCGAGCTCCTCACCGTCTGCTTCCTCCTCCTCGCCCGCCTGCCTCCACTTCGTCCCAGATCGTCCCTGCTGCCTCCTCAACCCCCGCCGCCTATCCCTACCGCCCCGTGAGCACGCCTCTTCCTCTCCCGATCCGAACGCCACGACACCGTCCTCACCGCGCACCCGGTTCCCACCTCGTCTTGCCACCGCATCATCTCTGGCTGCGCCGACAGCCACCGCGCCCCATCCGCAAGACATGTCCTCGACCGCCCTCTGCCGCTCACCAAGGGTGGTCGCGCGCACCGTGCTCCCGGCCAAGCGCTCGACCGCCGGGCGTGCCTAGCCGAGGCCAGCCTCGCCCTTGATGGGCGCCGCACCAGCCGCCAGCCTTGCCTCGATAAGCGCCCAAACCGCTGAGCCCCAGGGCCTATGACAGATGGGCCCCACAGCGCGTAACGTTTTTTGAAGAAAATAATAATAATAATAATAATAATAATAATAATGATAAAATAAATTTAATTAATTAATTAATTAACTAAATTAATTAAGTTAATTAATCCTACTTAATTAATCTTATTAACTTGTTAGTTTAATTAAACAAGAATTAGTTTAACTAAACACTAATTAACCTAAACAGTATGATGTGGGTCCCATCGACCCACACGTCGACCGACCATCAACACCCTTGTTGATCACGACATCATGTCAAGGCCATGATGATGTCAGCAAACACTGTTTCGGATAATGTTGTTTTAAAATAATTAAATAAGTTCTAAAAATGATTTAAACTTTAGAAAATCATATAAAATAAACCGTAGCTCAGATGAAAATACTTTCTACATGAAAGTTGCTCAGAACAACGAGACGAATCCAGATATGCAGCCCGTTCATCCGCCACGCGTCCCTAGCATAGTGAACCTACAACATTTCACCTCCGGTTCATCTTACCGAAAACACGAAACACCGAGGATACTTTCCCGGATGTTTCCCCCTTTCGTCGGTACCACCTACTGCCGCGTTAGGGCACACCTAGCACTGTGTATTGCCTTGTTACGCTTTGTGATGCTTTGATTGCTTTGTTATTTATTGTGTTCCCTCTCTGTTACTTCTTTCCGATAGACCCCGAGACTGCCGGCGACCCCCAGTTCGACTACGGAGTTGACGACCCCTCTCTCTTGCCAGAGCAACCAGGCAAGCCCCCCCCCCTTGATCACCAGATATCGCCTATTCTTCTCTATACTGCTTGCATTAGAGTAGTGTAGCATGTTACTGTTCGGTTACTCCTATTCAGTTGCATAGCCTTGTCATTGTTGCTACAGTCATTGATACCTTACCCGCAATCCTAAATGCTTAGTATAGGATGCTAGTTTATCATCATTGGCCCTACACTCTTGTCAGTCTGCCTTGCTATCTATCGGGCCGTGATCACTTGGGAGGTGATCACGGCATATATTATACATACATACATACTATACAGATGGTGACTAAAGTCGGGTCAGCTCATTGAGTACCCGCAAGTGATTCTGATGAGGGGGCTGAAAGGACAGGTGGCTCCATCCGGGTAGAGGTGGGCCTGGGTTCCCAACGGCCCCCGACTGTTACTTTGTGGCGGAGCGACAGGGCAGGTTGAGACCACCTAGGAGACAGTGGGCTGGCCTGCTCGGCGTTCATGATACTTAACACGCTTAACGAGATCTGGGTATTTGATTTGAGTCCGCCATTTGGTCTATACGCACTAACCATCTACGCTGGAGTAGTTATGGGTATCCCGACGCCGTGGTATCACCGAAGCCTTCTTGACGTCGTGACGGAGCGGCGCGCCGGGTTGGATCGCGTTAACGCAACTTCCTTTGTAATGGAGGTTGCTAGGTCTGCCACCGGCACAGACGCGTCGCAGTGTGCAATGGGCGATGGGCCCGGACCCTGCGCATAGGATTTAGACCGACGTGTTGACCTCTCTGTTGTGCCTAGGTGGGGCTGCGACGTGTTGATCTTCCGAGGCGGGCATGACCCAGAAAGTGTGTCCGCCAAATGGGATCGAGCGTGTTGGGTTATGTGGTGCACCCTGCAGGAAGTTAATCTATTCAATAGCCGTGTCCCTCGGTAAAAGGACGACCCGGAGTTGTACCTTGACCTTATGACAACTAGAACTGGATACTTAATAAAACACACCCTTCCAAGTGCCAGATACAACCCGGTGATCGCTCTCTAACAGGGAGACGAGGGGAGGATCGCCGGGTAGGATTATGCTATGCGATGCTACTGGAGTTGCTACCTGGAGATGCTACTAGGAGATACTACTTGGAGATGCTACTTGGAGGACTTCAATCTACTCTCTTCTACATGCTGCAAGACGAAGGCTGCCAGAAGCGTAGTCTTCGATAGGACTAGCTATCCCCCTCTTATTCTGGCATTCTGCAGTTTAGTCCACTGATATGGCCTCCTTACACATATACCCATGCATATGTAGTGTAGTTCCTTGCTCGCGAGTACTTTGGATGAGTACTCACGGTTGCTTTCTCCCCCCCCCTTTTTCCCCCTTTCCCTTCTACCTGGTTGGCGTAACCAGATGCTGGAGCCCAGGAGCCAGACGCCACCGTCGACGACGACTACTACCCTAGAGGTGCATACTCCTACGTGCGAGTCAGCGACGATGACCGTGAGTAGTTTAGGAGGATCCTGCAGAGGCCCGCGCCTCTTCGATATGTATCCCGGTTTGTGCTAGCCTTCTTAAGGCAAACTTGTTTAACTTATGTCTATACTCAGATATTGTTGCTTCCGCTGACTCGTCTATGATCGAGCACTTGTATTCGAGCCCTCGAGGCCCCTGGCTTGTATTATGATGCTTGTATGACTTATTTTACTTTTAGAGTTGTGTTGTGATATCTTCCCGTGAGTCCCTGATCATGATCGTACACATTTGCGTGCATGATTAGTGTACGATTGAATCGGGGGCGTCACATGGTCGCGGAGGGTTGCCGCGGAGGCCGGCGTCGGCTTTTGGGCGAGGAGCTCCTGGTCGTGGTCGCGGAAGGCCGGGCGCCGGGTTCTCACGGTGGTCGCCGACGGCGCCAGGTAGCGACGAGGCTTCGGCCTGGTTCCCTTCTCCGGCGAGGGCGGAGCGCGGGGGCAGCGAGAGGGAGAGGTGCGGGGGAGAGAACGAGAGGAGAGAGATGGGGCTCGGGGCGCTCGCTCCTCTCTGGCGCTGCGTGCGGGAGGAGGACGAGGGGGATCGAGAGAGATGCGGGATCGAGGGATGAGTGCGGTGGCCAGAGGGAGAGATGGGGATCGATGGGAGGGGTTCGACTCCCTGGCGGCTAGGGTTTAGATCGAAGGGCGCCGGCTGGGCCTCCAGGGGCAAATGGGCCTTGGAGGCCGGCCTGGGTGGTGTGGCTGCTGGGCTGCAGGGCTCCTTCTCTCTCTCTCTTACATTCTCTTTTCTTTCATTCTTTAGCAGAAAAAGAAATAGAGAGAAGAAAAGAAAGAGAGACTTTGGAAAGAACTTGGACATGGGGATAAATTTCCCGGACTCATAAAAATATGAGGAATTTAAATAGAATGGGAAGAAGATTTTTAGAGGAAGTAAAATCCACACGCGTTGGATTTAACTCAACAAGTTTGAATTTGAAACCCATTCAAATGAGCTCCAAATGGGTTGAAACTAAAGGAGGTGACCCTACACACTAGATGTGATTTATGGGCAGATTTCGAACATTAATGGAGAAGTAAAATTGCAACCCAATTTTACTAAAAGGTTGAAAAAGGAAGGATAGGAAAGTTGAGTCGGACAAAAGAAGAGTTGAATAATAATGCAAATGTGTTATGAGTGACTCCAAGTTAATGAAATATTTATTATAGCTCCCTAATAATATTGGGAGAATATGTTCTAAAGAGAAATCACCATTGTGAATATCCCTCAATTTAAATGGACCGAAGATCCATACGGTTTATTAAGTTGAGATGCAAAAGATTTATGAGATGATGGCATGATGACATGATGCAATGCAAGTGACGCAATGAACAAAACAAATCAAACGACGAAACTCGGAGTAGCTGGAAGTCTTCTGAAGCTCCGGTCTTGGGGCGTTCCATATTAGTGCAGAGAAAATAAGCTTTGTACGAACTTGTTGTGGAAGTAATAAAAGCGACGGATTGCATAATAAAGGTCCACATACAAGGGGCAATATAAAGTGACGTTCTTTTGCATTAAGATTTCACGCATCAACCCTAAACACGCATGACAACCTCTGCTTCCCTCTGTGAAGGGCCTATCTTTTACTTTATGTTTCACTTTATGCTTGAGTCAAGGTGATCTTCACCTTTCCCTTTTTCATTTTATCCTTTGGCAAGCTCCTCGTGTTTGAAAGATCATGATATATATATCCAATTGGATGTAAGTTGGCATAAGCTATTACTGTTGACATCACCTAAACGTGAATACGTTGGGAGGCAACACAATAAGCCCCTATCTTTCTCAGTGTCCGGCTGAAACTCTATAACCACAAGTATTGTGTGAGTGTTAACAATTATAGGGGACTACGAGATAGTTGAGTATGTGAGCTTGCTGAAAAGCTCTATTATTGACTCTTTCTGATGTTACGATAAATTGCAATTGCTTCAATGACTGAGATTATAGTTTGTTAGTTCCCAATGAAGTTTTTGAACCATACTTGACATTGTGAATTGCTTATTACTTGAACATAGGAAATCATATGACAAAATCCATATTCGTTGCTGTTATTAGAATGATCATGATGCCCTCATGTCCGTATTTTATTTTTATCGACACCTCTATCTCTAAAGATGTGGACATATTTTTCGATTTCGGCTTCCGCTTGAGGACCAGCGAGGTCTAAGCTTGGGGGAGTTGATACGTCCATTTTGCATCATGCTTTTATATCAATATTTATTGCATTATGGGCTGTTATTACACATTATATCTCAATACTTATGGCTATTATCTCTTATTTTACAAGGTTTACCATGAAGAGGGGGAATGCCGGTAGCTGGAATTCTGGCTGGAAAAGGAGCAAACGTTGGAAACCTATTCTGCACAACTCCAAAAGACCTGAGACTCCATGAAACAACTTTTCAGATTTAATAAGAATTATTGGGCAAAAGAAATAGGCCAGGGGGCCCACACCCTGTCCAAGAGACAGGGGCGCCCCCCCCCTTTAGGGCGCGCCCTCCTATCTCCTGGGCCCCCTGGTGGGCTTCCGGCTGCCATCTTCTGATATATGAAGGGTTTTCACGTGGAAAAAATCGTGGGCAAGCTTACGGGACGAAACTCCGCCGCCACGAGGCGGAACCTTGGCGGAATCAAACTAGGGCTCTGGCGGAGTTGTTCTGCCGGGGACACTTCCCTCCGGGAGGGGGAAATCATCACCAACATCATCACCAACGATCCTCTCATCGGGAGGGGATCAATATCCATCAACATCTTCACCCGCACCATCTCATCTCAAAACCCTAGTTCATCTCTTGTATCCAATCTTGTATCAAACCACAAATTGGTACCTGTGGGTTGCTAGTAGTGTTGATTACTCCTTGTAGTTGATTCTATTTGGTTTACTTGGTGGAAGATCATATGTTCAGATCCTTTATGCATATTATTACCCCTCTGATTATGAACATGAATATGCTTTGTGAGTAGTTACGTTTGTTCCTGAGGACATGGGTGAAGTCTTGCTATTAGTAGTCATGTGAATTTGGTATTCGTTCGATATTTTGATGAGATGTATGTTGTCTCTCCTCTAGTGTTGTTATGTGAACGTCGACTACATGACACTTCACCATTATTTGGGCCTAGAGGAAGGCATAGGGGAGTAATAAGTAGACGATGGGTTGCTAGAGTGATAGAAGCTTAAACCCTAGTGAAAGTGCAACTAATCCCCGGGTGGTTTTGGTAATTAATAACAACATATATATCATTGAACTAATTGTTTCTTGAGAATATTTCAGAAAGTTCAGTGATATGGGTATGGCAATGACTGATGATGTGGACCCCTCAAAATGCTAAGGAAAACATTGGCAAAAGCTCAAGACTCCATTTTTGGTTTAGTGATCCAAGATCACATTGAGTCCATAGGAAAGCCAATACTATTAAAAGGGGATGAGGTTATGATGATGATCCGGTTGCTCAAAGTGCTTAGTGATTTATCTCTCAAACTATCAGCAATCTTTCATTCCAACATATACTCATAAGTAATCTCGGTCCCACCGATTTCATAAACTCACCACACCGAGATGAACCACCTCACCATATACCCAAACCCTAGAAATTTCGGATTTTCCGATTCCAAACTCGGTCATACCGAAATTGGTGTTGCCAACCTTCAGAACATTCAGACTCAAATCGGTGTCACCGAGATGAGTAAGTCGGTCCCACCGAGAATGGCAAACCCTAGACTTTGGAAGAATCGGACTAACCGAGATTGTATTTTCGGTCCCATCGAAAATCCCAACGCTCACAAGATTTGAACTTTCGGTCTCACCGAGTTGTCAACTTCGTCCCGACCGAGATTGGTCAAATGTGTGTAACAGTTGGATTTTGTGTGGAGGCTATAAATACCCTCCACCTCCTCTTCATTCGTGGAGAGAGCCATCGAAAAGAACTACCACTCCTACCTTACATTTCGAGAAGAAAACTACCTACCCTTGTGTTGAGATCAAGTTGCTCCACTCCCACCATATGAAACTTGATTTCTAGCCTTCCCAAGTTGCTTTCCACTCAATCCTTTCTTCCACCACAGCCAAATCAGTGAGGAGAGTTGAGTGTTGGGGAGATTATCATTTGAAGCACAAGAGCAAGGAGTTCATCATCACCAACACCATCTATTACCTTTTGGAGGGTGGTGCCTCCTAGATTGGTTAGGTGTCGCTTGGGAGCCTCCGTCAAGATGTGGAGTTGAACCAAGAAGTTTGTAAGGGCAAGGAGATCGCCTACTTCGTGAAGATCTACCCCGAGTAAGGCTAGTCCTCCGTGGACGTGAGGCCATGATGGCATAGACAAGGTTGCTTCTTCGTGGACCCTTCCTGGGTGGAGCCCTCCGTGGACTCTCGCAGCCGTTACCCTCCGTGGGTTGAAGTCTCCATCAACGTGGATTGACGATATCACCACCTATCGGAACCACGAGAAAAATCTCCATGTCTCCAAATTGCGTTTGCTCTTCTCCACCTCTTATTTACTACATGTGCAATTTACTTTCCGCTGCCATTACTCTAGAATTGCATGTGTAGGGTGATACTTGACTTGCTCATCATTGTGAACTTGCTAAAAAATCTGTCTTAATCAAAAGGCTAAACTTTTAAGTTGTCAAGTAGTCTAATCACCCCCCCTCTAGACATACTTCCGATCCTACAAGTGGTATCAGAGCTTTGGTCTCCATTGGATTGGTTTCCATTGCATTGGACTCCATAAGTTTGGTTTCACAACCTAGGAGAGTATGGCGTCTAGTGAGGGTAATTTTCGTAGAGGTCCTTACTTTGATGGTTCAAATTTTGCTAGTTGGAAGCACAAAATGAAAATGCATATTCTTGGACATAACCCTGCCGATGGGGCATTATTTGTGTTGGCTTGCAAGGTGAGTTCTTCGAGGAAGGAAAAGTTCCGGATCGCGGGCTACAAATGGATGAGTTGCGGATGTTACGTAACAATGCTCAAGCTTGTGACATTCTCTTCAATGCTTTGTGTCCCGAGGAGTTCAACAAGATCAGCCGCCTTGAGAATGCAAAAGAGATTTGGGATACTTTGGTCGAAATGCACGAAGGTACCGAGTCCGTGAAGGAATCAAAGCTAGATGTTCTTCAAGGTCAACTTGACAAGTTCAAGATGAAGGAAGGTGAAGGAGTCGCTGAAATGTACTCTAGGCTTGCTCTCATCACCAATGAGATTGCTGGCTTAGGAAGCGAAGAAATGACCGACCGATTCATCATCAAGAAGATTCTCAGAGCTTTGGATGGAAAGTATGACACCGTGTGCACTTTGATCCAAATGATGCCAAACTACAAGAATCTCAAGCCTACCGAAGTCATTGGAAGCATTGTTGCTCATGAGATGACACTTAAAGATAAGGAAGAACTTCACAACAAGTCAAGTGGTGCTTACAAAGCTACAGTTGAAGCTCCCACAACCTCAAGTGACAAGCTAGTTTCCAATGAAGAGATAAGCCTAATGGTGAAGAACTTCAACAAATTCTACAAGAGTAGAAGCAAGGAAAGAAGCTCAAAGTCTAGATCATATGATGAAAAGAGATCTTCTAGTCGTGATCGAAACTGCTACAATTGTGGAAGACCCGGACACTACTCAAATGAGTGTTCGACTCCCCACAAGAGAAGAGAAGAATCTCCAAGAAGAAGAAGCTCAAGAGAAGAGTCACCTCGGAAAGAGAGAAGGAGTAGAGATGATCGTTATGAACGAAGATCCTCTCGGAGAAGCAAGGATTCGGAAAGGAAAGACAAGTCATCAAGGAGCTACACAAGAAGAAAACATCAAGCTCATGTTGGTGAATGGGTCTCCGGCCCGACTCGGACAATCACTCCAAAGAAGCTATCACTCCAACTCCGAATACAGCCAAGATGAAGGTGTTGCGGTCTTGCTCTCGATCCTCCAACTCCAACTCCTATGACTTATTTGATTCACCAAATGAGGGAATTGGAAGATGCTTCATGGCAAAAGGCCCCAAGGTATCACACCCTGAATTTATTGACTTTGATAGTGATGAAGATGACTTGCTTGGTGAAGATGAGCTTTTACATGACAAATCTAGTGAGCTTAGTAATGATGAACATGCTAATAGTCTTTATAGTCGAGAAGAGTCGAATGACAATGCTATGAAGGAAATTGAGCGCCTAACTAAAGAACTAAACACTCTTAAGTTAGCTCATGAAACAACTCAAGAAGATCATAGAGAGCTCCTAAGATCTCATGAGAAGCTACGCTCGAGAAGCTCAATCTAGAGCAAGAACATGAGTTTCTAAAAGCTATCAATGACGATCTTCAAAGAAGAGTTCTTCATATCTTGCCAAACGACTTCTCTTGTCTAATTTCTTGCCACCCATTAAAACTAAGCATGACAAGCATAAGAAAATTCTTCATCTAGTAGTAACAATAATCATGCTAAATCAAATGTTGTTACTTCTAGTAGTTCTCTTGATTCCACTAACAATGTTTCAAGCCAAGTTTCACTTGAGCAAGAAAATAGTTTATTGAAAGGGATTATAGAGAAAGGTGTCTACAAGAGCCTTGCCGAAGCAAGAACTTTGAGGAAATTGTTCGCAAGCAAGGAAGACACCGAAGAATCAAGGAATTGGTTTTGAGCGAAAGTTCAACGCCGAGGGTGTTGAATGGGAAGAAGGTCAATATCCCACTCCAAAGTTTGTTTCTCAAAAGGAGAAGTATGATCCTACTTCTTCCAATGTGGAACAAGCTCAAGATGACTTTCCACCACAAGACCACAAGCTAAAAGGCAAGGACAAGCTTCAAGAGGAGATTGATGCATTCATTGAAGCACCCAAGGCCATGGTCAAGTGGGTTCCCAAGGAAACTTCAAGTTCTACTTGACAAGCTCAACTACTACCCCAAGGATTCCCATCAAGATGATGTGGATCCCAAGAAGAAGAACTAGAGAGTTCTTGAGGGTGACTCCGCCAACATACTCCACTCACATTCTTTTGGCAAAGAACTTGTGCAATCAACTTCCACATCTTGCACTAGTTCATGGAGTCACAAACCCTCATGTTGGTAAGTCAAGGGACAAGGTAATCATTGCTTTCATGGACATCATCTATTGTGTACTTCAATCTATGTCCATGGATATCCTTGTTTGTTCCTTGTGGGACTAACCCATGTAGGTATTGAAAGTGCCCAATCCAAAGGATTGCTCCCAACTCTTGGTGATCTTCATCAACATTGAGCATCCACATCTTCAACATCTACATGAAGTCTTCAACGACAACCCAAGGTTAGTTTGACCCTTTAAAAGGGGTTCTCACATCAAGGGGGAGCTTTGCTCTTAAGAATTGAGCTAAAGCATCTTCAAATGATGTGAACACATTAATGCTTTATGGAAAAGTGGTAACCCCACTTGTGCTTAAACGATGAGTATGACCTATGATCAAATGTTCTCATTTGACTCCTAAGTCAATATACTCATATATAGATGACCTAGTCATCGCCAAATTGTGTGCTAGTTGCTAGAGTTTTGTTTGTGCATGTTTGACACATATTTCATTTGCTATCTTATTGTGTGAGCATGTTGGATGCATGATTTTATCAATTCGAGGACATCCATTTGTTGCTTGGTCTTTTGGATTTTTCTTTTTGACCAAATGTATGGACAAGAATGCCTAAGTTCCTCCCCTAGCTATCTATGCTTTCTTGTCTCAAATTCTATTCATGCTTATATCACAAACTTTGATCAAGTCTTTTTCGGACGCACCGAGTGAGGAGCACTCGAGCCACCGATCCGTCAAAAGCTTAAATTCCAAAACCTTCTAAGTACTTTCGGTCAAACCAATATACTCAAATCGGACGCATCAAATTACTTGGATTGATCTAGGTTTTCACCTCGGTGAAACCGAAGTTACAAATTTCGGCGTGATCAAGTGAGTAATCGCTGCGCTAACCATCTCGGTCCCACCGAAGTTTTCCAACTCGGTCCCACCGACACCGAAGGGTATATATACCCGAGCAGCGCGCTGATTATTCCTTCAAACGCCTCCCCCAAACCCTTATTTGCCGCCGCCGTGGTCTCCGGATCGCTCTCCGCGTCGCTTTGTCGCGCCTCGCCGCTGGTCTTCGCCGCCGTCAACGGTCAATCTCATCGCGCCGTTGCCCGTAGTGAAACTCCACCAAGTTGGGTGAGTTTCATCCTCTCGTGCTTCAACCTCGATTCATGCACGATAGGTTTTGCCTAGCTTCTTGCCAAGTTTGAAATCTTCCTATCCAGCAGATTAGATCTTAGAACAAAATTCGAGTGAAAATTTTAGGGTTAGGTTTCCGCGAACACATCTCGGTGTGACCGATTCTATATTCTCGGATCGACCGATTTGGCCTCTCGCCATTGATCTTTACTTTTCGGTCCAACCGAAGTTGTGCAAATCGGTAAGACCGAAATGAGGATTTAGTGAAACCCTAGTGCTCTCGGCTAGACTGAAACCCATTTCGTCCAACCGAAAGTGGTGTGAATGGTTCTGTTTAGGCACTTCGGATTCACCGAATTTTAGACTCGGTCGACCAAATGCATTCAGTGAAAACCTAAAACTGAAGTTTGAACTCATTCATTTTGCAAAATCTTCTGCAGTTTGTGATAACTCTTCTATTCTGCCTATACCTATTCTAATCATAGGTTGTCAGTCATGTCTGATGCAAGTGACAGCCAGAACAGGTCTGAATCACCAGTTGAGATTCCAGAGGCAGTCACAAGTCCCAAGCAAGCAGTTTTTCCGATGATGGAGAGAGGAGCACCCCAAGTGGATTGCCCGCACTGCCACCAGACCAGAAGAAGAGGAATTCGATGAGGAGGATTCGACTTTGTTGCCGAGGAGGAGATTACATCCAAGCCTAAGAGGAAAGTGGTTGCCAAGGACTATCAAGGGCAACATACCAAGAAAGGCACCAAAGAAAGTGAAGAAGTCCACAGCTTGCAAAGAAGCTGAGCATGGAAGAAGAAACCTCCAAAGAAGATAAAGAAAACTTCCAAGAGGAAGAGGTTAGTTCATGATGAAGCTGATGATGATTCCGATGAGGAAGCACCCCAGCCTCCTCGAAGCCTAAGTTGATGGGAGATGCCATCGTAAGGGAGCACCTACCAAATCTAAGCCATCAGCTCAAAGAAAGGCAGCTCAAGCCAAGCCTGCTGCCAAGCCAAAGAAAACAAAGTGAGAAACATTCCCGCTTGAGAGAAGAAGAAGGACAATGTGCCACCAAATGAATCGATGAAGAGGCACATGTATTGTCAAGCTCGCATGTAAACCGCCAGCTCATAATGATGCTCATCCTCGAGCTGAAAATATGAAGGAAAGGAAGGACAAAGGTCTCGTGCTATGGAGGCAAGTTGATCCATATGCCACCAGGAGAAGGACAGCTGTTGACTCAAGGTTCCACACCGAGAGCAACAAGATTTCTATGAGATGTTGCTCATGGACAAGAAGCCCATTGTTGCCGATACTAGGTATGTTGACCGAAATACATCGACAAAGAAGAGCACAGAGACTACTTCCCACATGTGCATGAGAGCTTCACCGCATGTGGAGTTGCAGAGTTCGCTGGTCGAAACCGATCGCTTGGAATGATGAGATGATCATGCGCTTCTATGCCACAAAGACATTTCTATCCAGATGGCGAATTGTATGGATGATCAAGGCGTAGATTCTCTTCAACAGCTTGAAGAGTGGGCTGAATCGCTGAATGCTCCAAAGATCAAGAGATGATGATGTTGATGTTTATGGCATTCCAAAGAAGAATCACGAGTCAATGAGGAACATGTAAAATGAGGTACCTGACAAGGATGTTGAGATATGGAAGCTTGGATCAGTGTATCATCTTCAGGCAGGTCTCCCAACCACTAACACCATTCTGAGGCATACTTTGATGCCCAAGTCAGGAGACCATCGCATGATAAGAGGCTATTCTATCAACATGCTGCATATTCGGATCGAAGACACCTTTAAGGTGATGGACCCGATAGTAGAGACTATCAAGAGGACAAAGCAGCAGACTGTAAGAGGTCATGTGGGTTTGCCCGCACATTCAGATGCTCATCAATGCCAAGTTTGGCACGGGCACCTACTTGTTGGATAGACCCCACTTGCCACCGCAGCCCTAACATGAAGATAATGAAGTTGTGATGACCGAGGATGCTCCCACATCTGTTGAAGGACACGCTAAGTCCGAAGCTGCCAAACAAGCTAAAGCTGAGAAGGAAGCAAGAAGCAGCAAAAGAAAGCCCAAGAGCGTTGGAGAACAACTTCTTAAAGCTACCCAGAGGATTGAACTACGCCTGCCAGCATAGTGCGCCTCGGGAGAGTCTTGAGAGGATAGTTGAAGACAAGTTCCATGCTCGATGTCAAGCTAATCAAGTGCGTGTCACCGTCAACAAGCTTGAGGCGACATCGAGGAAGCGAAGAGGGAGAAGGCAGAGCTCATGAAGGAGATGGAAGATGATCTAGTCCAGATGACTATGAGCAGCCTCACTAAAGGCCCACAAAGCCCAGATCACCGCTATTCCAAAGGATGCACCCTGGGCTACTACATCAGCACCTCCCACAGCTCCATCAGTTCCAGCTCCAGCTCCATTGTCTACTCCTCCAGCTCCACAGACTTCAGCAGAAGCCTTTGCGGATGCAGCTATCTCCACTCCATCAACGCAGACAGGAGCCGCCAGCAGAGTCCCTAGTGACGCTTAGCTCTATACCTTTCGAACTTTTTGGTAACTTGTTGCCAAAGGGGGAGAAATTGTATAGATCATAGGACTTTGAGAGAGAGAGAGTGCTCGTTTTTGCTCTTTCGTTTGCAGTTTTCCTTGAGATACTTTTGAGTTTTCCGAGACATTTCGTGTGTTTGATACTACGTTTGCTCTATCTTTGATGAGTACTTGATCATACTATGCTTAATGTGTCCTTAATGCTTATCATATTCTATTCATATCTTGTATGATCATTTACTCATGTCTTGGTGATTGGGTGCATGCTATTCATTCTTATCATTTTGTGTGCTCCACCAAGATGTATGTGACATGGAAGAGTGACCCATGATCCTAATCGATTGTGCATTTGCATTCAAACGCAAATCTTAAATAATGCACAAATTTAGGGGGAGCTCTTGCTTATCACATACTTCTCAAAGCGACGATATTATTCATTGATTATATCTCTTGTCGAAGCTTTGATCTATATATTGTCATCAATTACCAAAAAGGGGGGAGATTGAAAGTGCAACTAATCCCCGGGTGGTTTTGGTAATTAATAACAACATATATATCATTGAACTAATTGTTTCTTGAGAATATTTCGAAAGTTCAAGGATATGGGTATGGCAATGACCGATGATGTGGACCCTCAAAATGCTAAGGAAAACATTGGCAAAAGCTCAAGACTCCATTTTTGGTTTAGTGATCCAAGATCACATTGAGTCCATAGGAAAGCCAATACTATTAAAAGGGATGAGGTTATGATGATGATCCGTTGCTCAAAGTGCTTAGTGATTTATCTCTCAAACTATCAGCAATCTTTCATTCCAACATATACTCATAAGTAATCTCGGTCCCACCGATTTCATAAACTCACCACACCGAGATGAACCACCTCACCATATACCCAAACCCTAGAAATTTCGGATTTTCCGATTCCAAACTCGGTCATACCGAAATTGGTGTTGCTAACCTTCAGAACCTTCAGACTCAAATCGGTGTCACCGAGATGAGTAAGTCGGTCCCACCGAGAATGGCAAACCCTAGACTTTGGAAGAATCGGACTAACCGAGATTGTATTTTCGGTCCCACTGAAAATCCCAACGCTCACAAGATTTGAACTTTCGGTCTCACCGAGTTGTCAACTTCGGTCCGACCGAGATTGGTCAAATGTGTGTAACGGTTGATTTTGTGTGGAGGCTATAAATACCCTCCACCTCCTCTTCATTCGTGTAGAGAGCCATCGAAAAGAACTACCACTCCTACCTTACATTTCGAGAAGAAAACTACCTACCCTTGTGTTGAGATCAAGTTGCTCCACTCCCACCATATGAAACTTGATTTCTAGCCTTCCCAAGTTGCTTTCCACTCAATCCTTTCTTCCACCACAGCCAAATCAGTGAGGAGAGTTGAGTGTTGGGGAGATTATCATTTGAAGCACAAGAGCAAGGAGTTCATCATCACCAACACCATCTATTACCTTTTGGAGGGTGGTGCCTCCTAGATTGGTTAGGTGTCGCTTGGGAGCCTCCGTCAAGATGTGGAGTTGAACCAAGAAGTTTGTAAGGGCAAGGAGATCGCCTACTTCGTGAAGATCTACCCCGAGTAAGGCTAGTCCTCCGTGGACGTAGGCCATGATGGCATAGACAAGGTTGCTTCTTCGTGGACCCTTCGTGGGTGGAGCCCTCCGTGGACTCTCGCAGTCGTTACCCTCCGTGGGTTGAAGTCTCCATCAACGTGGATTGACGATAGCACCACCTATCGGAACGACGAGAAAAATCTCCGTGTCTCCAAATTGCGTTTGCTCTTCTCCACCTCTTATTTACTACATGTGCAATTTACTTTCCGCTGCCATTACTCTAGAATTGCATGTGTAGGGTGATACTTGACTTGCTCATCATTGTGAACTTGCTAAAAAATCTGTCTTAATCAAAAGGCTAAACTTTTAAGTTGTCAAGTAGTCTAATCACCCCCCCTCTAGACATACTTCCGATCCTACAAGTGGTATCGAGCTTTGGTCTCCATTGGATTGGTTTCATTGCATTGACTCCATAAGCTTGGTTTCACAACCTAGGAGAGTATGGCGCCTAGTGAGGGTAATTTTGTAGAGGTCCTTACTTTGATGGTTCAAATTTTGCTAGTTGGAAGCACAAAATGAAAATGCATATTATTGGACATAACCCCGCCGCATGGGGCATTATTTGTGTTGGCTTGCAAGGTGAGTTCTTCGAGGAAGGAAAAGTTCCGGATCGCGGGCTACAGCGGATGAGTTGCGGATGTTACGTAACAATGCTCAAGCTTGTGACATTCTCTTCAATGCTTTGTGTCCCGAGGAGTTCAACAAGATCAGCCGCCTTGAGAATGCAAAAGAGATTTGGGATACTTTGGTCGAAATGCACGAAGGTACCGAGTCCGTGAAGGAATCAAAGCTAGATGTTCTTCAAGGTCAACTTGACAAGTTCAAGATGAAGGAAGGTGAAGGAGTCGCTGAAATGTACTCTAGGCTTGCTCTCATCACCGATGAGATTGCTGGCTTAGGAAGCGAAGAAATGACCGACCGATTCATCATCAAGAAGATTCTCAGAGCTTTGGATGGAAAGTATGACACCGTGTGCACTTTGATCCAAATGATGCCAAACTACAAGAATCTCAAGCCTACCAAAGTCATTGGAAGCATTGTTGCTCATGAGATGACACTTAAAGGTAAGGAAGAGCTTGTGACGCCCCCGATTTAATCGTACACTAATCATGCACGCAAACGTGTACGATCAAGATCAGGGACTCACGGAAAGATATCACAACACAACTCTAAAAGTAAAATAAGTCATACAAGCATCATAATACAAGCCAGGGGCCTCGAGGGCTCGAATACAAGTGCTCGATCATAGACGAAGTCAATGGAAGCAACAATATCTGAGTACGGACATAAGTTAAACAAGTTTGCCTTAAGAAGGCTAGCACAAACCGATACAGATCGAAGAGGCGCAGCCCTCCCGCCTGGGATCCTCCTAACTACTCCCGGTCGCCGCCGCAGCCCGCACGTAGTAGTGGGCACCTCCTGTAGTAGTCGCCGCCGACGGTGGAGTCTGCCTGAGCTCCAACATCTGTTGCGACAACCGTAAAGAAAGGAAAGGGGAAAAGGGGAGAAAGCAACCGTGAGTACTCATCCAAAGTACTCGCAAGCAAGGAGCTACACTACATATGCATGGGTATATGTGTAAAGGGCCATATCGATGGACCGAATCTGCAGAATGCCGTAATAAGAGGGGACAGCTAATCCGTCAAGACTACGCTCGCAGCCTCCGCCTTGCAAAGATGTAGAAGAGAGTAGGTTGAAGTCCTCCAAGTAGCATCTCCACGTTGCATCTCCAAGTAGCATCTCCAGAGCATCGCATAGCATAATCCTACCCGCGATCCCTCCTCGTCGCCTCGTTAGAGAGCGATCACCGGGTTGTATCCGCACTTGGAAGGGTGTGTTTTATTAAGTATCCGGTTCTAGTTGTCATAAGGTCAAGGTACAACTCCGGTCGCCCTTTACCGAGGGACACGGCTATTCAATAGATTAATCTTCCCGCAGGGTGCACCACATAACCCAACACGCTTGATCCCATTTGGCGGACACACTTTCTGGGTCATGCCCGCCTCGGAAGATCAACACGCCGCAGCCCCACCTAGGCACAACAGAGAGTCAAGACGCCGGTCTAAACCTAAGCCACGAGGGTCCGGGCCCATCGCCCAATGCACACCAAGACGTTGCGTGGCGGCCGGAAGCGTAACTAGCCCCTAATACAAGCGCAGCTTACGCTCCAATCCGGCGCGCGCCGCTTTCGCCGCCGACGCCAAGAAGGCTTCGGCTGATACCACGACGTCGGGATACCCATAACTACTCCCACGTAGATGGTTAGTGCGTATAGACCAAATGGCCAGACTCAGATCAAATACCAAGATCTCGTTAAGCGTGTTATTATGAAGCAATCGCGGACACCGATCAGGGCCAGGCCCACCTCTCTCCTAGGTGGTCTCAACCTGCCCTGTCGCTCCGCCACAAAGATCCACACAGAGGGCCGTCGGACAAAGGTCCTTTCACCCCAATCCGTGAATCACTCATGGGTACTCTTCGAGCGTAATCCGACTTTAGTCACCATCCGTAGTATGTATGTATGTATAGTATATACCCGTGATCACCTCCCGAGTGATCACGCCCAATAGTATAGCAAGGCGATCGACAAGAATGTAGGGCCAATGATGATAAACTAGCATCCTATACTAAGCATTTAGGATTGCGTAAGGTATCAAACAGATGTAGCAACAATGTCGGGCTATGCATCGTAATAGGATTATCGAAAAGCAAGAATATGCTACACTACTCTAATGCAAGCAGATAGAGGAGAATAGGCAATATCCGTGATCAAGGGGGCTTGCCTGGTTGCTCGCAAGAGAGAGGGTCGTCAACTCCGTAGTCGTCTTGGGGCAAGCAGCAGCTGTCGGTCTCGTAGTCTATCGGAGATAAGAGGGGAAGAAACAATGAATACCATGCAAACAGATGCATATCGATGCATGACCGCATAAGTAACGATGCTAGGTGTGCCCAATCGCGTAGTAAGTGATACCGACGGCGGGGGAAAACATCCGGAAAGTATTCCTGTGTTCGCGCTTTCGACCGGTGAACCGGAGGGGAAAGTTGCGTGTTCGATATGTTAGGGGTGTGTGGTGGATGAACGGGCTGCGTCTCCGGGTTCGCCTCGCTGCTCGAGCAACTTTCATGTTGAAAATATTTTAATCCGAAGTTACGGATTAAAAGATATGATTTTCTAAAGATTTTATTAATTTCGGGATTTAATTAATTATTTAAATCCAACATTATCCGTAATGATGTGTATGCCGACGCCATCATGACGCCAAGATGACGCCGCAGTCAACAGACGCCGACCGGGTCAATCTGACGTGTGGGTCCCACCGTCATTAATCTGCTTAGCCTAATCTGTGTTTAACTAACCTAACTCTGCTTAATTAAACTAATTAGTTAATTAGGTTAATCTAATAATGATTAATTAACTTAATTAATTCTTTAATTAATTAATTAATATTTTAATTATTTTAATTATTTATTTATCTATTTATTTTAATATTTTTTTAATTTTCGCTCGGGCGTGGGCCCCTTTGTCATTGGCCCACGGGGTCCAGCTGGGCTAATCTGGCGCGTTCTCGGGCGAAGCCCGTGAGCAAGCGCAAGGCTGGCGTTGCGGGCGCCGACCAGAGAGGCCGAAGCGAAGCGCAGAGGGCGCCGCAAGGCGGGCAACGCATCGGGCGTCGCCGAGGCCGGCCGAGCGGCACCGGCGAGGTGGGCACGCTGCAGCTCAAAGCAAGCGCGCCAAGGCAAAGGCAGCCAGCGCGAGGGGAGGGGCTGCGCGGTGCGTGGCGCGAAGCGAGCGGGCGAGGCCGGCAGGCCGGCGCGCGGCGGGGCCGGGCGCGTCACGCACGGGCGCGACGGCGAAGGGCGGCGCGGCGCGGGCGAAGGGCCGCGGCGCAACAGGCTGCGCGCGGCGCGCGGGCGCGGCGCGGTGCGCGTCGGGGCGGACGGCGCGCGCCGACACGGGAGAGGAGGAGGAAGGCGGCGGCTCACGGTGGGAGTAGGGTCTAGGGTCGCGTGCTCGGTGGAGGTTGGGGAGGACGACGGGACGAAGCGGCGGAGAGGAGCAATCCGGCGAGGTGGCGGCGTCTGGCGGCGCTGCTGACGAGGCGGGGTGCTCTGGCGTGGGGGGCGAAGCCGGAGGCGAAAGCAGCGATGGCGGGCGGCGCGGAGGAAGCAGAGGCCGCCGGGAGGAGGGTGGGCGGGCGGCGGCGTCGGGCGGCGGGCGCCGCTCTCCCGATCCAGATCGGGCGGAGCGAGGGGCGCAAGGGTGGGAGCGGGCGTCGAAGTGCGGTTAGGGTTTCAGGGGAATGGATAAGGAGAGGGCGTGGCGGGCCGGGCCTTTGGGTTGGCTGGCAGGCTACTAGTCTGGGCCGAGGCCCACTTAGCTGGGGGTTTTCTTCTTTTTTTTTTTTGTTTCTTTTGTAATTTCTTTATTTTATTTATTTTCCTTTTCTGCTTTTATTTCGCTTTCCTATTATTTTTAGTTTTAGTAAAATACACGTAGCATCTAAATTGGTATTTGAACTTAGTCCATCGTCATAAAAAGTATAGTCCTCAAATAAATTAGTTTGACATTTTATTAATTACAAAAAGGTATGTAATTAATTGTTTTACTACTGTTTTATTCATCTAATAGTATTTAAACATTTTATAAAGCTGTGGTTTCTCCTCCATAATTACCTATGCCATATTGGGTTCACTCCGAACATTTTAGTTTTAATATTTGAAAACTTTTATTGTTTGCTTGATTTTGAAATTGAATTTGAATCGGTTTCGAACTAACTCGAGTTTATCAACAAGAATCGAGGTGACGTGGCACCATTAGCGAGGTTCTCAGTAGCTTGATTATCCCAAGGCCACAATTCTCCTCCATTACAAGAAATCTCGCCCGAGATTTAAGAGGTAGTGAAAGGGGGAAGGTTTGGTAACTAATCTAGCGGGTCTTCTCATCTTGGCTTGCTCTTCTCAAGATGTCGATCCATACCATTGATGTTTCCATTCCTATGCGTCAATGCATCATGATGAAGTTGTTGTCCTTTCTTCGGGGGTTCCATCGTACTTACGAAAGAATAAGGGGTATTCCGGGAGAACGAACCTCTACAAAGTTTACTATCTGGTCGATATCATCGGGAAGGTGGCGAAAAGCAACTCTCGAATTGAAACTTAAGAAAATATCGAGAGCAAAGTAATGAGGCTTCATGGGAAGTTTCGAGCGAGCAGCAACCATTCGATGCCCGAAATAGGGCGTCAAGGGCTCAAAGCAATCAGAATAAGTATTGCGTCCGCATCGATTTGATGATCCTCGGAAGATGGCTCGTGAATTACATACGAGGCCACACGCGAGGAGCAACCTTGGGGACAAAGGTGCAGGAGAGTCGTTTCGATCCCGTGGAACTGTGGTTATGGGCCCACCATGTGGTTCAAAATAGGAAGGGTGGTGACATCTTGCATAGCCGCGACAGGAGGCATGTCGGTGAATATCTTGCCAAATATGCCGCCAACAATGTCGATACCAATGACGGGAACGAAGGGAGCAATTTTATGCTCGCTGAACGAGGCGAACCAATTGGCAAAGTTATCACCCATCGGTGGTTACCTAATGTCATCAACAACAAAAAAAGGATCTTGCCGATGAATTGTACACCGGGTGTTTACATAAGGTGAGAATATTACTGCTTAGATCACAAGAAGGTTTAAACAAACCAACGGAAAGGAAAAGTGGTTATCGTGTTTAAATAAAACAATGGAAAGGAAAATGTGTATACACACATATTTCAGTGGATATATCCTTCCCAAGGGCAAGCGAGCATGATATCATGTCGATATAATTTTAGAAAACCCTTTAGGTAAGGGAGAGAAATTTCAAGACCTTACCCATACAACGGCGTTTGATAATTGAGCAAGAAACATCTTAGCATTGGGCTTCAAATGTTCTTGATGAAAATCGAGTACAAATGACATGCTTCAAATAGCATTGACAAGGTCATCGGTGAAGATCGACTTTGGAAACAGGAAGGATCCATCAGAAAACTTGTAGAGTAAGTCTTACAATTTCCTCATGGAAGAATGGATAACCTTGCTAATAAGGAAACTATAACAATGGGTCATCCGCCAGTGTGCCGGACATGCCATCACCTTCTCGGGTCATAAAAGACCGTGTTATAACTCTTGGAAAAATGTTCCACCATCATATCGACCAAGATTCAGATCTAATTGGGGTCATGATACCTCGCACTCATGATGCCGGAGAAGGAAGGTGCAACACAAGTTGTCGAGATGACATTGTAAGATTCTCGAATTGAACTATGGAAGCGAGTTCCAAAACAAGAGTTCATCATTAAATCAAGGAGAGGTGAGGAGGTGGCTGATTGACTCAAAGAACAATTCATTGAGAATTTCAAAGGATGGATTTCACAATTATGTGAACAAGGAGATAACATTTGTCATATCAAATGATATAATGAGATATGCTCGAGGAAAACATACCCAAGTAAGCCATAGTTGAAAGGTGCACCCGAAATATGGGCTAGGTAGCACGATCAATGTTTGAATGATGATTCAATAAGCCATAGACGTAAAATGAAACTATAGACCAATAACTTCAAAGCAATAGGGTTGCTAGAAGTTTAGAATTTACACATCACGCACCATTTGTCGGTATTCCGTTAGAAACAACACGGGACCAAGAAAGAATGGTGATGGTAATAAGTATCACTTGTATCAAGAATTCTTAGGGTGGTGAATTTCGCAACATTCTTGACATAAAATACGATAGTGCTCCATGGTAGGACATAAGCTGGATAGCAAGGAGCTCCATAACATGAACAAGTATGTGTTGGAGGGAAGGCAATAATGTTGTCGATGATAACACAAACAATCGAGGGCAAGGATAGTATTCCTCATCATGAACTCAATTGATATCCTGGAAGAGCTCATAAGGTTGATGATGATCACGACACACTTTGTCGAGAGATTTCAAGATGTAATCGATCAACGATGACATCAAGTCAAATGAATGGTGAAGCGAAAGGTTATTGGAACCAAGGGTACGACACAAACTTGGAATCAAGTTTGCTGTTCAAGGAGAATTAATAGGACGAGGAAGATCAACGTAAGATTAGCTCATCGTCGAAAATTTGCGCTTTAGGAAGAAGGACCAGGTAGCACAGTTAAATTTAGCACGATAATGATATAGCCGATCAGGCTTGGGATGAAGTGATCGGGTAGAAACTTGTAAGCAAGGAAGATTGCTAAGAATGGTTGAATCGTAGAAAGGACACGATTCAGTTATCGATTTATTTGAGTGACTAACCACTCAGAACCTAGGAAACATTGGAATCGGTGAGAATGTAGTACTTGATGAAGAACTCATAAGAAGTTATGGTGTTCCGTGATAATCCCGAGATACCAGGGGGTAATACTTGATGACAGATCAAAGTAGAGGTTGGACTGGGCTATTGCTCTACCGAAGACAAGTACTTAAACTTGCATAGGAAATGGTATTTAAAGGAGAACATGGTCCGAACCACGATTGCAAAGGATCAATTCACCGATACCAAAGGATATTATATCAAGGAAATAATTACAAGAAGCTTCCATGATAGGATCTACATCGTGTCCATGGGCATGAACACAAAGTTCAAGGTCGACTCCCACTTCTGCAATGCATAACCTTTCATTCACTTCTCGCGTTCGATGAAGTTGCGGTGTTGAAATTTTATCCGCGAAACACCGAAGAGTATGGCTCGTGAAAACTTTCGGGTTCACACGGTTTAGAGAAGGCATATGTTCAACCCATAGGGGCTTCTTAGAAACATATACCACGAACTTTAGGAGTAATTAACACAAACTCGATAATAGAGCAAGTCCAAAAGCAGATGATACAATTTGCCAAAGGCATTATATACCCATGGAAAGGTTCTCAAGGTTATTCAATATGAAGGACACTGTCGGATAGAATCCAACAAAGGAACCGATGGTCCTCAAGGGATCTGATGTGAGCATCGATACTCAACCAGAGGAAGAAGAATGCACGGGCATCATATTATAGAACATCTGAACAGTTCGATGCTTAGATAACAAAGGAAGTATGATTTCCAAAACAAGGGATCAGAAGCAGACGCTCTGATCAAGGATGGATAAGTTGGATAGACCAGAGGCACAATTGACGACAAATAGTTTGGTCGAGAACCAGCTCATGTCCAAAAATGATGTCTGAGCTGGAAAGATAATTTAAAAGGATCAACTGATGATTGCGTGCTTTCACACACATGTTGAATCGATAGGATCAAAATGATCGTGTCAAAGGATACTAATGAATATTGCTACACATATGGAAAGCATCCATATTGCAAGCAGACAAGTATTTGCCGAGCAATAGTTTGAAGAGGATACTCGGAAGATCGGGTAGTATTTCCAAGTAATTTGACAAGCATATGAACAACTGGGGATAAGCGGATACTCGATAAGTGCGAGAATTATCCGTAGGGGTATTCAGGTGACAAAGAACAGCAAGGCAATAAGCTCAAAGGATTATCGAAACAATGACAAGTATTTCAGGTATCTTGTAATAACAAGACTAATCGATGAATGTAAGAATAACAACCGCAAGTAGTTATCCATAAGGGTTGACGGTGGAAGGGAATTGCAAACGCGATGAAGACAAGTTCTCGGGTTAACCATGGTGAGTATCTTCGTGGTCTTCATGTGCAAAGCAGACGATCCTTAGTAATGAGGGGCTCTCCGGTGAAAGTGATAACGAGATCCTAATGTTAGATTTAGCAAAATTCATTTAACCCGAATAGAAGAGAGATCGAGTCCCGAGTATAGGTCGAGGAATAAAAGATACTACTACCACCCAATGGCGACGTGGGCCCATGGGCCGCATGAGCCATGTTAGCAAAATAGTTTTCATCGACTAGACTCAACTTCGCCAAGGAGTTGGAAAGGGGATTCTACAGCAATGGGCTCGATACCAACTTGGACGCCCGATTTAATCGACACTAATCATGCACGCAAACGTACGATCAAGATCGTGGACTCACGGAAAGATATCACAACACAACTCTAAAAGTAAAATAAGTCATACAAGCATCATAATACAAGCCAGGGCCTCGAGGGCTCGAATACAAGTGCTCGATCATAGACGAGTCAGTGGAAGCAACAATATCTGAGTACGTACATAAGTTAAACAAGTTTGCCTTAAGAAGGCTAGCACAAACCGGGATACAGATCGAAGAGGCGCAGCCTCCCGCCTCGATCCTCCTAACTACTCCGGTCGCCGCCGCGTGCCTCGCACGTAGTAGTGGCCACCTCCCGTAGTAGTCGCCGCCGACGGTGGAGTCTGCTCTGGGCTCCAACATCTGGTTGCGACAACCGTAAAGAAAGGAAAGGGGAAAAGGGGAGAAAGCAACCGTGAGTACTCATCCAAAGTACTCGCAAGCAAGGAGCTACACTACATATGCATGGGTATATGTGTAAAGGGCCATATCGGTGGACCGAATGCAGAATGCCGTAATAAGAGGGGACAGCTAATCCCGTCGAAGACTACGCTCAGCAGCCTCCGCCTTGCAAAGATGTAGAAGAGAGTAGGTTGAAGTCCTCCAAGTAGCATCTCCACGTTGCATCTCCAAGTAGCATCTCCAGTAGCATCGCATAGCATAATCCTACCCGGCGATCCCCTCCTCGTCGCCCTGTTAGAGAGCGATCACCGGGTTGTATCTGGCACTTGGAAGGGTGTGTTTTATTAAGTATCCGGTTCTAGTTGTCATAAGGTCAAGGTACAACTCCGGGTCGTCCTTTTACCGAGGGACACGGCTATTCGAATAGATTAATCTTCCCTGCAGGGGTGCACCACATAACCCAACACGCTTGATCCCATTTGGCCGGACACACTTTCCTGGGTCATGCCCGGCCTCGGAAGATCAACACGTCGCAGCCCCACCTAGGCACAACAGAGAGTCAAGACGCCGGTTAAACCTAAGCGCCACAGGGTCCGGGCCCATCGCCCAATGCACACCAAGACGTTATGTGGCGGCCGGAAGCGTAACTAGCCCCTAATACAAGCGCAGCTTACGCTCCAATCCGCCGCCGCCGCCGCCGACGCCAAGAAGGCTTCGCCGATACCACGACGCCGGGATACCCATAACTACTCCCACGAGATGGTTAGTGCGTATAGACCAAATGGCCGACTCGGATCAAATACCAAGATCTCGTTAAGCGTGTTATTATGAAGCAATCGCGACACCGATCGGGCCAGCCCACCTCTCTCTAGGTGGTCTCAACTCGCCTGTCGCTCCGCCACAAAGATCCACACAGAGGGCCGTCGGACAAAGGTCCTTTCAGCCCCAACTGAATCACTCATGGTACTCTTCGAGCGCACCGACTTTAGTCACCATCTCGTAGTATGTATGTATGTATAGTATATACCGTGATCACCTCCCGAGTGATCACGGCCCAATAGTATAGCAAGGCGGTCGACAAGAATGTAGGGCCAATGATGATAAACTAGCATCCTATACTAAGCATTTAGGATTGCGGTAAGGTATCAAACAGATGTAGCAACAATGTCGCTATGCATCGAATAGGATTATCGAAAAGCAAGAATATGCTACACTACTCTAATGCAAGCAGATAGAGGAGAATAGGCAATATCCGGTGATCAAGGGGGCTTGCCTGGTTGCTCGGCAAGAGAGAGGGTCGTCAACTCCGTAGTCGCATCTTGGCAGCAAAGCAGCAGCTGTTGGTCTCGTAGTCTATCGGAGATAAGAGGGGAAGAAACAATGAATACCATGCAAACAGATGCATATCGATGCATGACCGCACAAGTAACGATGCTAGGTGTGCCCAATCGCGTAGTAAGTGATACCGACGAAGGGGAAAACATCCGGAAAGTATTCCTGTTCCGCTTTCTGGACCGTGAACCGGAGGGGAAAGTTGCGTGTTCGATATGTTAGGGTGTGTGGTGGATGAACGGGCTGCGTCTCCGGTTCGCCTCGCTGCTCGAGCAACTTTCATGTTGAAAATATTTTAATCCGAGTTACGGATTAAAAGATATGATTTTCTAAAGATTTTATTAATTTCGATTTAATTAATTATTTAAATCCAACATTATCCGTAATGTGTATGTTGACATCATCATGACGTCAAGATGACGTCGCCAGTCAACAGACGCCGATCGGGTCAATCTGACGTGTGGGTCCCACCGGTCATTAATCGCTTAGCCTAATCTGTGTTTAACTAACCTAACTCTTGCTTAATTAAACTAATTAGTTAATTAGGTTAATCTAATAATGATTAATTAACTTAATTAATTTTTTAATTAATTAATTAATATTTTAATTATTTTAATTATTTATTTATCTATTTATTTTAATCTTTTTTTAATTTTCGTTCGGGCGTGGGCCCCTTTGTCATTGGCCCACGGGGTCCAGCTGAGCTAATCAAGCGCGGTTCTGGGCGAAGCCCGTGAGCAAGCGCAAGGCTGAGGCGCCATGGGCGCCTACCAGAGAGGGCCGAAGCGGGCGCAGAGGGCGCCGCGCCAAAGCAACCGAGGCAGCGTCGAGGCCGGCCGGGAGCGGCACCGGCGAGGTGGCACGCAGCAAAGCATGTGCAAGCAAGCAGCCAAGGCAGCGAAAGGATGGTGCGTGGCCGCGCGGCGGAAGCGGCGTCGGCGAGCGCGGCAGCCGGGCAGGGCGCCGGCGCGGGCCGGGCGCGCGCACGCACGGGCGACGGCGAACGCGGCGCCTTGCGGGGGCGAAGGGCGAGGGCATGGCTGTGGCGCGTTGGGCGCGGGGCGTGTGGCGCGCGCGGCGCGGACGGCAAGCGACGGGCGCGCCGACACGGGAGAGGAGGAGGGAAGGGCGGCGGCTCACGGTGGGAGTAGGGTCTAGGGTCGCGTGCTCGGTGGAGGTTGGGAGGACGACGGGACGAAGCGGCGGAGAGGAGCAGTCCGCGAGGTGGCGGCGTCTGGCGGCGTCGCTGCTGACGAGGCGGGGTGCTCTGGCGTGGGCGGCGAAGCCGGAGGCGAGCGGCGATGGCGGGCGGCGCGGAGGAAGCAGAGGCCGGCCGGGAGGAGGTGGACGGGCGGCGTCGGCGGCGGCGCCGTTCTCCCGATCCAGATCGGCGGGAGCGAGGCGAGGGTGGGAGAGTGGGCGTCGGGGTGCGGTTAGGGTTTGGGAATGGATAAGGAGAGGCGTGGCGGCCGGGCCTTTGGGGCCGGCTGGCGAGCCACTAGTCGGGCCGAGGCCCAGTTAGCTGGGGGTTTTCTTTTTTTTTTTTTTGTTTCTTTTGTAATTTCTTTATTTTATTTATTTTCCTTTTCTGCTTTTATTTCGCTTCCTATTATTTTTAGTTTTAGTAAAATACACGTAGCATCTAAATTGGTATTTGAACTTAGTCCATCGTCATAAAAAGTATAGTCCTCAAATAAATTAGTTTGACATTTTATTAATTACAAAAAGGTATGTAATTAATTGTTTTACTACTGTTTTATTCATCTAATAGTATTTAAACATTTTATAAAGCTGTGGTTTCTCCTCCATAATTACCTATGCCATATTGGGTTCACTCCGAACATTTTAGTTTTAATATTTGAAAACTTTTATTGTTTGCTTGATTTTGAAATTGAATTTGAATCGGTTTCGAACTAACTCGAGTTTATCAACAGTAACCGAGGTGACGTGGCACCATTAGCAGAGGTTTACTGTAGCTTGATTATCCGGGCGTCACAGAGCTTCACAACAAGTCAAGTGGTGCTTACAAAGCTACAGTTGAAGCTCCCACAACCTCAAGTGACAAGCTAGTTTCCAATGAAGAGATAAGCCTAATGGTGAAGAACTTCAACAAATTCTACAAGAGTAGAAGCAAGGAAAGAAGCTCAAAGTCTAGATCATATGATGAAAAGAGATCTTCTAGTCGTGATCGAAACTGCTACAATTGTGGAAGACCGGACACTACTCAAATGAGTGTTTGACTCCCCACAAGAGAAGAGAAGAATCTCCAAGAAGAAGAAGCTCAAGAGAAGAGTCACCTCGGAAAGAGAGAAGGAGTAGAGATGATCGTTATGAACGAAGATCCTCTCGGAGAAGCAAGGATTCGGAAAGGAAAGACAAGTCATCAAGGAGCTACACAAGAAGAAAACATCAAGCTCATGTTGGTGAATGGGTCTCGGCTCCGACTCAGACAATCACTCCAAAGAAGCTATCACTCCAACTCCGAATACTGATCAAGATGAAGGTGTTGCGGTCTTGCTCTCGATCCTCCAACTCCAACTCCTATGACTTATTTGATTCACCAAATGAGGGAATTGGAAGATGCTTCATGGCAAAAGGCCCCAAGGTATCACACCCTGAATTTATTGACTTTGATAGTGATGAAGATGACTTGCTTGGTGAAGATGAGCTTTTACATGACAAATCTAGTGAGCTTAGTAATGATGAACATGCTAATAGTCTTTATAGTCGAGAAGAGTCGAATGACAATGCTATGAAGGAAATTGAGCGCCTAACTAAAGAACTAAACACTCTTAAGTTAGCTCATGAAACAACTCAAGAAGATCATAGAGAGCTCCTAAGATCTCATGAGAAGCTACGCTCGAGAAGCTCAATCTAGAGCAAGAACATGAGTTTCTAAAAGCTATCAATGACGATCTTCGAAAGAAGAGTTCTTCATATCTTGCCAAACGACTTCTCTTGTCTAATTTCTTGCCACCCATTAAAACTAAGCATGACAAGCATAAGAAAAATTCTTCATCTAGTAGTAACAATAATCATGCTAAATCAAATGTTGTTACTTCTAGTAGTTCTCTTGATTCCACTAACAATGTTTCAAGCCAAGTTTCACTTGAGCAAGAAAATAGTTTATTGAAAGGGATTATAGAGAAAGGTGTCTACAAGAGCCTTGCGGAAGCAAGAACTTTGAGGAAATTGTTCGCAAGCAAGGAAGAAACCGAAGAATCAAGGAATTGGTTTTGAGCGAAAGTTCAACGCCGAGGGTGTTGAATGGGAAGAAGGTCAATATCCCACTCCAAAGTTTGTTTCTCAAAAGGAGAAGTATGATCCTACTTCTTCCAATGTGGAACAAGCTCAAGATGACTTTCCACCACAAGACCACAAGCTAAAAGGCAAGGACAAGCTTCAAGAGGAGATTGATGCATTCATTGAAGCACCCAAGGCCATGGTCAAGTGGGTTCCCAAGGAAACTTCAAGTTCTACTTCGACAAGCTCAACTACTACCCCAAGGATTCCCATCAAGATGATGTGGATCCCGAAGAAGAAGAACTAGAGAGTTCTTGAGGGTGACTCCGCCAACATACTCCACTCACATTCTTTTTGGCAAAGAACTTGTGCAATCAACTTCCACATCTTGCACTAGTTCATGGAGTCACAAACCCTCATGTTGGTAAGTCAAGGGACAAGGTAATCATTGCTTTCATGGACATCATCTATTGTGTACTTCAATCTATGTCCATGGATATCCTTGTTTGTTCCTTGTGGGACTAACCCATGTAGGTATTGAAAGTGCCCGAATCCAAAGGATTGCTCCCAACTCTTGGTGATCTTCATCAACATTGAGCATCCACATCTTCATCAACATTGAGCATCAAACTTGATTTGTAGCCTTCCCAAGTTGCTTTCCACTCAATCCTTTCTTCCACCACAGCCAAATCAGTGAGGAGAGTTGAGTGTTGGGGAGATTATCATTTGAAGCACAAGAGCAAGGAGTTCATCATCACCAACACCATATATTACCTTTTGGAGGGTGGTGCCTCCTAGATTGGTTAGGTGTCGCTTGGGAGCCTCCGTCAAGATGTGGAGTTGAACCAAGAAGTTTGTAAGGGCAAGGAGATCGCCTACTTCGTGAAGATCTACCCGAGTAAGGCTAGTCCTCCGTGGGCGTGAGGCCATGATGGCATAGACAAGGTTGCTTCTTCGTGGACCCTTCGTGGGTGGAGCCCTCCGTGGACTCTCGCAGCCGTTACCCTCCGTGGGTTGAAGTCTCCATCAACGTGGATTGACGATAGCACCACCTATCGGAACCACGAGAAAAATCTCCGTGTCTCCAAATTGCGTTTGCTCTTCTCCACCTCTTATTTACTACATGTGCAATTTACTTTCCGCTGCCATTACTCTAGAATTGCATGTGTAGGGTGATACTTGACTTGCTCATCATTGTGAACTTGCTAAAAAATCTGTCTTAATCAAAAGGCTAAACTTTTAAGTTGTCAAGTAGTCTAATCACCCCCCCTCTAGACATACTTCCGATCCTACACCTAGTTTATGCGTTGCTTCGTTAGGGGTTGATATGGACCCATATGTTTAATGTTGTGGTTAGGTTTACCTTAATACTCCTTTTTGTAGTTGCGGATGCTTGCAATAGGGGTTAATCATAAGTGGGATGCTCATCCATGTTAGGGCAGTACCCAAGTGCCGGTCCACCCACATATCATATTATCAAAGTACCGAACGCGAATCTTATGAACGTGATGAAAACTAGCTTGACGATAATTCCCAATGTGTCCTCGGGAGCTCCTTCTTCATTATTAGAGTTTGTTCAGGCTTATCCTTTGCTACATAAAGGATTGGGCCACCTTGCTGCACTTTATTTACTTTATTTACTTTTGCTCGTTACTATTTATCTTATCACAAGATTATTTATCACCTACTATTTCAGTGCTTGCAGAGAAAACCTTACTGAAAACCGCTTATCATTTCCTTTTGCTCCTCGTTGGGTTTGACACTCTTACTTATCGAAAGGACTACGATAGATCCCCTATACTTGTGGGTCATCAGTAGCACACAAAGTGTTCCTCCATTAAACGGGAGTTACATAATCTCATAGTCATAGGAACATGTATAAGTCATGAAGAAAGAATAGCAACATACTAAACGATCAAGTGTTAAGCTAACGGAATGGGTCAAGTCAATCACATCATTCTCCTAATGACGTGATCCCGTTAATCAAATGACAACTCATGTCTATGGTTAGGAAAGTTAACCATCTTTGATTTACAAGCTAGTCAAGTAGAGGCATACTAGTGACACTATGTTTGTCTATGTATTCACACATGTATTATGTTTCCGGGTAATACAATTCTAGCATGAATAATAAACATTTATCATGATATGAGGAAATAAATAATAACTTTATTATTGCCTCCAGGGCATATTTCCTTCACCACGGGGGGCGATAAGAAGGGTCCGGCACAGTTCGGCGCCCAGCCGGACACACTGACGGGCCTTCTGGAGCGAGCTGCTCTCTCAGAGGAGCACCGTTCGTTAATGAGAAAGGTGCTTGAGAAGATTTCATCTGCCACAAGCAGGTTGAATGAAGCCTTTACGGGCCTGCTCAGAGGCTTTGAGGTATGTAGTGAAAAATACATAATTTTTAGCTGTGACGCACGCGCTAGGTGTGCTCCATATGGATAGTAGCCCCTAAGACTCTGGTTGCCCGCCCTAGGCGGCAATTGGAGGATCATATTGTTTAAGTAATGATCACGCTGTATTTATGCGCAGGTGTCTAAGGATCCGGCAGCCGACCGGTCCATTGAAATTGCTGAACTGAGGAGGCAGATTGGAGCTATTGATGCCGATATCACACTGGTGAACGAGCGGCTTAACGAGTCACAAGGTATGTGCTCTACTTTCCTTATTATTTTTTATACGAAAAACTGAGAGGACCATAATGCTAATGTTATATGCTTCGACTGCAGACGGTGCTACTGCCGTGGAAGCCCTGAGGGCGGAACTTGCCCTGGCCAAGGAACAGGCCCGGGCGAGCAATGTGGCTGCCCTAAAGGCGGCCGAAGAGTTGAGAGCCGAACAGGCTGCTCGTCGTCAGAGCGAAGACAAAATGGCCGAAATGGCTGTGGAGCTACAAAACGCCGCCAACCGGTATGAGCTTCTTGAAAAAGAAAATCACGCGAACAAGGCTGACCTGAAGAAGGCCCTTGATGCGACCAAGGAGACGCGTTCCGACATTAGGGATGCGCGGGAGGAGCTTCGGCAGGCCGGATAAATCGCGGCTGGAAACCCCTATTTGTTGCGGATGAAGTTTTTAGATCCGAAGTACGCTCCTCTGGATCGACGCTGGAGTCCTGCAGACGCCTATGCGAATTTGGCGAAGAGTACAGCTGATGCAGCCAAGTTTTTTGAGGATCAAAAAGATGATGAAGTGGAAAAGTTGTTCTGGTCGCAGTTCAGCGCTCCAACACGCACATTTCCTTTGGGTGAGAAGATGGCTGCTATGGTCGAGCTCCAAAGGATGTCCGGTCTTGCAATGCGGTCTGTAATAGACCATCTATGGCCGAAGGGGCCTAAGTCGGACAGTTATTTTGGTTTAGTGCAACAGTTCCTTGGTGCCGTATCGCGGATCGATGCCATGAAGAGGTCGTCGTGCATAGAGGGCGCATGGATGGCTCTTGCCCGTGCTAAAGCATACTGGACAGATATGGAGGCCACCATCGTTGCGACCCAGAATCCGACGGGGGCCAGGATCCGGCCGAGCACATCTTGGAGCAGGTAGCAGAAGGTGCTCGCTTAATAGAGGCTCAGTGCTCGAAGAATGTCATGTTCGAGTGACAAATCGTGTCATTGTAAAAACAATGTTATTTTGTTTATGGACGCTATATTTATAATTTTTGCCCGAAAGTATTATTGTGCGTCCTATGCGGCTGTTTTTATGTATATGTGTAATCTGAAAGTTAGCAGTCGCTGGCTTCAGCACCCACACATACAATGCGGGGTGTTCGCGAAAAAGATGAGTAATCACACTTGATCCAACGTCTTGGTCCATTAAGGAGGTGATCGCACGTCGAACTAGGCAATCGGACTATATAGCTGTAACACTTTCACTTAGCCATAGGAGTTTGACGGTGGGGCTACTATGTAGCCCCTGGTACCTTTGCGTGCATCCGAATACGGGCGCATGTGTACATGACCGGAAAACGGTCCTTCGTTAATGCGGAGGAATCCTAAAGATTCCGATAAGTCTTCGAGTGGTTGAACAGTCTCTCTCTATATCATGATAGTCAGTTTTCGGCTTTCTCTACTGAGGTGCTCATCCGGAATAACCAGGGCACAATCGCAGTTGTTCTCCTTTGGCCGCTTTAGCCGATAAGAATGGAACGTAAGGCGGCAAACCCAGGAGCCGGGCAAACCCAACATTTGACCAAAGACATGATTCGGAGCTGATGCATATAAGGCCAAACTCGTGACGCCGAACACTCCCGAAGGTATTCGGGCTTTATAACGTATACTGGGCTGAGTAACGCCCTTTATTATGAACCCTGTATTCCCAGGTACATGCATTAGTCTGTCGTGGCGAAATGCCAATAACGGCAGTATCCTCTATGTGTGTAGTACCCATGGGATGTGTAAGCAACAAGAGACAATAAAGAAGGTTTACACAGGGGCTTAATCTAAAGAGAAACATTTGAGCGGGGCCCTGCTGCACGTCTGCGCCTTTGTCCCCGTTGTGCCGTGTCCTGGGAGGGTGTCGCACGAATGGTGTCTGTAAAAATAAAAACTCATGTAGAAGAGTTTGACGTAAGCGTGCGAAAAGTTGGCTATCACTAATGGATAGTAAAAGTGTAAGACATTGGCCTGTTAATAAGGTCAGGCCAAGAATTGGGCTTTATTAATTATCTATAGCCCCTGGTGTCCTCTATGGGATTACATGTGTAGCGCCTAGATCAGGTTGATCTGGGCTGCCGGACTCGTCTAACCGTGTCCGTGGTCTTAACGACCAATCATGCTTTCTGGTATTGGAGGCCGCTTAGAGTCTGGCTGCTGGAGCCATCGCGTATTCCTCCGCGCGTAAGGAACGCTCTATGTTTCCGTTAAAGGTAGGCGTAATGCGGTACTGCGTTGAAGCGGGCGAAGGTCGTTCTCCCAAGCAATGCATTATAGCCGCTTTGGAGGGGGTCGATGGTGAAGAGTAGTTCTTCGCTTCTGGAGTTGCCTGGAGAACCGAATGTTACCTCCAGTACGAGGGAGCCCCTGCCGTAGCAGTATCCTTTGTGGTAGCAATTCCCAAGCGTTCGGGAGCACTGCTAGCTTCTCATAATGATGTAGCCTAGCTCGGAGGCTGTTGGCATGCTGGGTGTTGAGTATCGTGATTATTAGGAAAGCTAGGATAGCGTAGGATATTATTCTACTTTGCCTTGTACATCAAGATGATCATATACTCACACACACACACACACACACACACACACACTAGGAATCATGCTCGTGCGTTGCAACGGGAGAAAAAAAATCATGTGTTGCAGGGCTCAAGTCTGGTGTTGGAGACACTGTCGTGGTTTAGCCCACAAGTGTGTGGCATAATTGAGTGGTCGGAGAGCCAAAAGTCCTTCGTGAGGTTTTCAAAGAATAGAGAAAGTAGAAACTTATCCATAAATAAAATTATTTGGAAGACCAAATCGCAAACAATACTAAATGAAAAGGTATCATGGCTATAATAATAGCAAGTATCTCGTTTATTAAGAGGGGGTGGATTAATCAAATCAACGGAATCATAATTATCTATAGATTCATGCATATCATTATTTTCTTCCAAAGCAGCGGACATTCTCTCAATAAATTATTTAACATAGGCATTATGAGCATAGTTTTCATAGCAATATTTAAGTATGTCAAAATTTTCAGATTTGTAGAGAGTAATATCATACTTTTCAATCAAATAAGCAATGTCATAAGCACCCTTAAAAGCAAGAAATTCTTCAATTTGTTCAATGTCATAGTAACTATAAACATCCTTTCCATAAGAAGATAGGATTTCAATATCATTAAACTCACATAGGTAGGGAAGGTGTTTTTCAGGGTCTTAGAGCAACAAGTAAAATCATTAAGTTCACAAAGATTCCAAGCATAGCATAGCAAACAATTTATCTCATTCCATAAGAGTCTCCCTGTCTGAGACAAACGGTGACGCACAAAATGAGCATGCTCATCTAAAGATTTTCCATCAACTAAGCTAGTTGGGGTTTCAGCATGAGCATAAATGGATCGAAGATGATCCAAGTAGAAAACTTTAAGTGGATCCATAGTTATCTTTATTTTCTTGTTTATTTTTCTATTTTTGAGTCATGACATGAAGACAATAAAAGCAAGCAAACAAGCAATCAAGCAAACAAACAAAAAGCAAACAAAAAAGGCAAATGGAAAGAATGCAAAAGTTTTTTCTCTAAAAACGTTTTAGAAGCGGGGGAGAAGAAAATGAGAGGCGAATGGAAAATAATGTAAAATGCAAGAAGTGAGAGTTTATGATAGGTACTTGGTAGGCTTGATGTAGATCCTCCCCAGCAACTGCGCCAAAAATCCTTCCTGCTACTTCTTGAGCTTGTGGTGGTTTTTCCCTTGAAGAGTAAAGGGTGATGCAATAAAGTAGAGGTAAGTGTTTTCCTCATTTGAGAACAAAGGTTTCAATCCAGTAGGAGGAACACACAAGTCTCCAATAATTGCACCTACACAAACAAACAAATACTTGCACCCAACGTGATAGAGGGGTTGTCAATCCCTTCATGGTTACTTGCAAGGATGAGATCTGATAGTGATGGATATAAAAGATAAATAAAAGTGTAAATAAAGGTAAATAAATTGCAGCAAGGTATTTTTGTGTTATTGATTTTGTAGATCTGAAAATAATATGATAAAAGATAGACCTGGGGGCCATAGTTTTCACTAGAGGCTTCTCTCTCAAAAGAAAGCATATGGTGGGTAAACAAATTATTGTTGAGCAATTTATAGAAAAGCGCATAGTTATGATGATATCCAAGGCAATGATCATGTATATAGGCATCACGCCCGAGACAAGTAGACCAACTCATGCCTGCATCTGCTACTATTACTCCACACATCGACTGCTATCCAGCATGCATCTAATGTATTAAGTTAACAAGAACATAGTAACGCCTTAAGCGAGATGACATGATGTAAAGGGATAGATCCAATCAATATGAACAAACCTCATCTTTTTATCCTTAATGGTAACAATACAAATATGTGTCATGTCTCCTTCTATCACTGGGATTGAGCACCGCAAGATTGAACCCATTACAAAGCATCCCTCTCATTGCAAGAAAAATCAATCTAGTTGGCCAAACCAAATCAATAGATCAGAGAGAAATACAAAGCTATGTAAATCATGCATAAAAGAGTTCAGAGGAGACTCAAATAATATCCATAGATAATCTGATCATAAATCCACAATTCATCGGATCTCAACAAACACACCGCAAAAGAAGATTACATCGAATATATCTCCAAGAACATCGAGGATAACATTTTATTGAAGATCAAAGAGAGAGAAGAAGCCATCTAGCTACTAGCTATGGACCCGTATGTCTGAGGTAAACTACTCACACATCATTGGAAGGGCAGAAAGGTTGATGTAGAAGCCCTCCGTGATTGAACCCCCCTCCGATAGAGTATTGGAAAAGGTCCCCAGATGGGACCTCATGAAGACAGAAACTAGCAGCGGTGGAAAACTATTTTTGGTGTGCCCTCTGGTCTATGGGGAATATTTGGGTATTTGTAGAAAATAATTAGGGTTGGAAGTGCCACGGGGGGACAAGCCTGCAGGGTGCCCCTGATACGTCCATTTTGCATCATGTTTTCCTACTATTATTTACAATGTGTTTATGCTTAATAATGCTTTATGGAGTAATTTTAATGCCTTTTCTCTCAAAATATGCAAGGTTTACACAAAGAGGAAGAATGCCGACAGTTGGAATTCTGGACCTGAAAAAGCTGTCAGAGTTACCTATTCTGCACATCTCCAAATGAGCTGAAAATTTACGGAGAATTGTTTTGGAATATATAAAAAATACTGGAGCAAATAACTACCAGGGGAGGCCACCTGGTGAGCACACCAGGGCGCGCTAGGCCCCCCAGGCGGGCCCTGGTGGGTTGTGCTCAGCCCAGCTCACCTCCGATGCCCATCTTCTGGTATATAGGTCATTTTGACCTGGAAAAAAAATAAGAAGAGGACTTTTGGGACGGAGCGCTACCGTCTCGAACCGGAACTTGGGCAAGAGCACTTTTGCCCTCCGCGGAGCGATTCCGTCGGGGGAAGTTTCTTCCCAGAGGGGGAAATCGAAGCCATCGTCATCACCAACAACCCTCTCATCTTTGGGAGGCCAATATCCATCAACATCTTCAACAACACCATCTCCTCTAAAACCCTAGTTCATCTCTTGTGTTCAATCTTTGTACCAGAACCTCAGATTGGTACCTGTGGGTGACTAGTAGTGTTGATTACATCTTGTAGTTGATTAATATATGGTTTATTTGTTGGATGATTGTATGTTCAGATCCATTATGCTATTTAATACCCCTCAGATCTTGATCATGATTATCATTTGTGAGTAGTTACTTTTGTTCTTAAGGTCATGGGAGAAATCTTGTTGCAAGTAATCATGCGAACTTGATATGTGTTTGATATTTTGATGATGTGTATGTTGTGATTCCCTTAGTGGTGTCATTTGAACGTCGACTATATGGCACTTCACCATCTTTGGGCCTAGGGGAATGCATTGTGGAGTAGTTATGATTGGTTGCTAGAGTGACAGAAGTTTAAACCCTAGTTTATGCGGAACTTCGTAAGGGACCGATTTGGATCCAAATGTTTAATGTTATGGTTAGATTTATCTTAATATTTTCCTCGTAGTTGCGGATGCTTGCGAGCGGGTTAATCATAAGTGGGAGGTTTGCTCAAGTAAGAACAACACCCATGCATCGGTCCACCCACATATCAAATTATCAAAGTAGCGAACACGAATAAACCAACATGATGAAAGTGACTAGATAAAATTCCCGTGTACCTTTGCCTATTATAAGAGACCGTTTTGGTCTGTCCTTTGTCATAAAAGGATTGAGCTACCTTGTTGCACTCTATTTACCGTTACTGTTACTTGCTCGTTACAATATATCTTGGTACCAAACTACCTATTACCGACAATTTCAGTGCTTGCAGAAAATACATTGCTGAAAACCACTTGTCATTTCCTTCTGCTCCTCGTTGGGTTCGACACTCTTGCTTATCGAAAGGATTGCGATTGATCCCTTATACTTGTGGGTCATCAGCCCCCTGGGGCACGCCCCCCTGAGCTTGTGGCCATCTCGTGGTTCTTTTGGCCTCCTCCGAAGCTTCCAGGATGTCTTGTGGTCCAAGAAAAATCGTCAAAATGTTTCGTTCCATTTGGACTCTGTTTGATATTGATTTTCTGTAAAGACAAAAATAAGGAGAGAAAAAAGCAACCGACACTGGGCACTAGGTTAATAGGTTAGTCCAAAAAATGATATAAAATAGCATAACAATGCATATAAAACATCCAAGATGGATAATATAATAGCATGGAACAATAAAAAATGATAGACACGTTGGAGACGTATCAGTTGCCGGCAGAGCCCGACGAGGACGAACGGCTCCTCGCTTGGGTCAACCGCCCGTCGCTTACAACGGCAGAGACGAGCGCTTGACGGCTCCACCGGAAGAACGCGGGCACTCCGGTTTGCCATTGAGCAATCGGAGCGCGAAGCGGCAGTGGCAGTTGCGGAGGCGGCTCGGGTGGCAAAGCTCAAGCGGCGGTAGGACAGGGTTGTCCAGCGGCTCAAAGGGCCTCCTCGTCCGACGACGGTGACGACCACGACGCCTCCTCCGACCACTTGGACAATCCACCACCAGACGCAGACGTCTACGGCTACGCCGTCGACCGGAAGGGTGCCGGCGAGGAAGTGGTGAAGATCCGCCGTCTCCACCTTTAATTTCAAGTTTTTAGTAATGTAGTTTAAACTTCTCTGTCGTTTATGTGCATTATGTGAACTTTGGTGATTTTTGGAGATTTGCTGGTGATCTTTTGGTGAACGGAATGTGCATTTCTATGTTCGATTCTATGTCCGTTTCATGATTTGCGTGGTTTTATTCACATTGCATGGTTTAATATGGATATAGGGTATCGGATATGAAATACACGGATGGGGATGACCCGGTTTGAGGACTGGCCGATCAGTGCCCGTAGACGCGTCCACGGACGTTTGAGGGGCCAGAATTGATGACCACGCCTATAGATGCTCTAATGGCCATAAAGCCACATTTCCCTTCATGCTATGAGGTACACGCGTAGATCGTGTGATTGATCTCTGAAATTCTCTGAACTAATTCAGTGTGCACTTTTGTCACTCATGCTTTATCAGAAGAACAAAGGGCCTCCCGCATCATCTCTTGTGCTGCGGCGTGCCACCGTGTCGTGCCTCGAGCTCTCGGCTAACTTTGCCTAGGCATGCTCGCGTCGTCCAACTCTTGCGGTCCAGAGTGGATCGTCACGGTCCGATGTACACCGGCAATTTTCAGGAAGGGGGCATGTGCGCCAGCAGCAACAGAGCACGGACGCAGAGCTGGTTCCAATCGCACCAAACCTCATCGAACACTGCACAATGTCATGATGCCACAATTAAATTGGATTTAGTACAAAAAATAGTACCCCCTCCATAAAAAAATGTAAGAGCGTTTAGATTAAATGTTTTTATATTTTTTTAGGGAGGGAGTAGGAATAATAAAACTGTAGCATGTGACGCAGTCTCGAATGCAAAAGCGAATAAGAGCATGACGCAACCTGGACCTGGAAACGTGGAATGGTTGAGCAGAGAACGTTGCCGCCACCATCCTCTCTCTGAAAAACATTTGGCGAAGAAATCCATCACGACGCCCTAAGTACCTAAGCATTCAGGCAAGTCTGAAGAGTGAAGATGACTTTATGCTGAATCATCTCTCTCCTTTTGTTTTACACACACATACAGAGAGAGAGAGAGAGATGTGAATTATCTCAACGTGGAACGAGCATTGCCGATTCGCCGTGCTGCTGTGGGTGCGGCCCAAACGCCCTAATTGTCCAACACAGTGCTGAAAACCCCACAAGCACTCGCTGCCTGCCTCAATACTAGCTCAATCATGCATCTATCTACTCCAGAACTCCAGATGACCAGACCCCTAAGGGCATCTTCAGCCGTTGGCCTCCCAGGAGGGGCAAAAAATCGCTCACTAGGGGCGCACCGGCGCTAAACCGCGCACTGGGGGCGTGATGCCCCCAGTAGCGGTGCCCACGGTTCGAATAAAAATGGCAAACACGGCGCAAAACGACTCAAATTTAATGCAAACACAGCGAGTTCGTTCAAACTTAAACATATTTTACAAAAAAAATGCCGAGGAGGCTACTCCCGCCGCCTCCCTCGTAAAGGAGGCGAGCCTCGTCTTCATGGAGATGGCGGCGGCGGCCGTTCGCCGCCAGCGCCGTCGCTGGGAAGCGCCGCCATTGGTTTTGAGCCGAGACGGCGAAGGAGGAGAGGAGAGGGAGGAACGACGGCGGCGGGGTAGTGTGACATCTGACCGATTGCGCCGGGCGTGGCATATATAGGCGAGCGTCGCCACACGCGTGGCACCGTCGTCGCTGGCGTGGCGAGGCGAAGCGGCGAGGGCACGCGTCGTCCGGCCTTCATCGCGCGCCATATGAGGCATGAATGGCGCAGCTAACCGGCAGCAGCGCGGCAGCTTTTGGCATTGATTTGCCGCGGAAGCGAGGCGATGAGGACGACGAAGGGCGAAGTGATCCGTGTCGCCGACGCGTCGGGCCCGCGGTTTCTTCGCGCCAAAAAGTTCGCCGGCGCCGATAGCCCCCTAGCGCGGGTTCGGGCCGGTCCGCCTGCTTTTTGCCAAGCGGCCGTAAATCGGTCTCTGAGGCCTTGGCGGGCGTTTTTTTTGCCGTGGCAAAAAACGTCTGAAAAAGCGCCTTGGGACGCGGCTGAAGATGCCCTAACATGTCTGTCAGCGGCGAGCCTACTGCTATGACTTGCATTGGGTTGCCAAGCCGCTGGGTGGTCACCGGCGAACGATTCAAAGGCGTCAGCTGGCCCTCCCTCCCCTTTGACCCGGACGCAGCCCCGCGTCGCCATCGCCACTGGAAGGGATCCGACCGAGATCCCCCGGCATATTCCCTTCCTGGTCCACGCTGGCCCTGCAATAATCCGCATTACATTAATCTGCCCCCGTACACTAGTCGATGATGTGCGTCATCTCCCTCTGCCATGCAGTAGCTCAACTCAACAAGAGGTAATAGCACGGTTCCCTATGCTTGTAATGGTTTGGTCCTTGTAGTTGCAAAAGCAGATTATTTCATGAGGTAATAGCATCCCAAGTCCCTGAACTTGCACAACATGTGATGTTTTGGTCCTTATACTTGCAAAAGTGGATTGGGTAGTCCTTGAACTTGCAACAAATGTGCAAGTTTAGTCCAGGGCCAATCACGTGAAGCCAAGTGGACGAACTGGTCAGCGTTGTACCTTTTGCAATTAGGCCCCTGCCTTTTCCCTCCATCTACCCGCAATACACCATAATTGAAAACACTGGGATTTATTTTGTCTCCTCCAGCCGACCAGCTTAGAAACCTGGTGGCGCCGAACAACTACCGATCATCGACTGAAAAGTTGCGAAGAACAAAATGTACAAGAAGCTGTATACGCACTAGCATGATAAATATCCGAGGAAATGAAGGATTACAAAATATTTCGATCACGATGAGCGCTTGAATTAACATAAATTACAAGCAAAGACAAAAGCGGCATTATTCACAAACATTACGCTTTTTGCGAAAAGGGCAAGATCACGTCAAAGAAAAATCATAATATGTATGGTATAATACAAATACAAATAAGAATCTAGAAAGTAACTAGCGAGAAACTGTTTCTTCACGGATGTGCCGAAGAATTTGTGAAGAAAAGAGAAGAGTTTTTAGCCTTCGGTTGGGCCGAAACTTCCCTTTGATAAAAATTTCGGTCACCTAAAGAAAGTTGTATGGATGAGGCAAAGCTTTTGCCTCCGTTTCAAAAAAAAAGTTGTTGTGCTCATGCTCGAATGAATTGGATTTGCATCCTTCTATCCGTGAGATATGTTGTTTCAGTTGACAAGTAGTAGTAACTTCTGCAGAAAGTAACGGCATGAGGAACTGTTCCTTGAGGATGAGCCATCAATTTCGAAGAAAAGAGAAGAGTTTTTAGCCTTCGTGATGTTTTTGATCAAGTTCGAGCCGCATATAAGTTGGTCGATGAAGAAAGTAGTTGCTTTTCTTCCTGAATTGAATTAGTACCTATCTGTCAATCAGTCAGATTATGTTGTTTCAGTTTGACAAAGGACTAAGTTTCTGCAGAAAAAATGGCAGTGAGGAGCCGTTCAGTCTGGTCGAATTATGAAGAAGGGAAGAGTTTTCAAGTCTGAAACTTGCGTGTTCTTCTGTGATGTCTGACTGAACTGAAACTTGCTTTCTTCATCAAATTCATCGACTACTCACTAAGCCTCCATTGACCACATTATTTGTCTTCTTGATTGCTGAACCGTTATCAAGCCTGAAGAAAGTTTGTTTCTGCTGCCGTTTCAGGAAAAAAAGCTTCTTTGCATCGATCATGCTATAGTTTCGATCCTAACTAGTAGGTTCCCTTCTCCTGTGCTACTTGCAGTTTGTATACTGTACTCTTGTCATGATTTTGAGAGGGCATTTGGTCTGTTTAACCACTATAGGAATTCAACCTATGTGAGATAGTCTGGTACACATATTATCATCTTTGTATAAAGATTTTTTTTTTGCTACTTCACATGTTCTATCATAATCTGTGTTCTTGATTGTTTTCTTGGAACCCGTAAGTGCACGGGTGTTCTGGTTAAAATAGGTGTAGATGACACTCCATCTAGATTTGCTTTGCTGTGGATGATGCACTACATCCATCGTTCATCGTCAATGGGGAGAATCTAATCTACCCGCAGTTGGTTCCTCATTGGGCCTAATTGTGGTATCTGCAGTAGATAGAGGGAAAAGCGGGGCCTAATTGCAAAAGGTGCAACGCTGACCAACTCGTCCACTTGGCGTCCACTTGGCTTCACGTGATTGGCCCTGGACTAAACTTGCACATCTGTTGCAAGTTCAGGGACTGCCCAATCCACTTTTGCAAGTATAAGGACTAAACCATCACATGATGTGCAAGTTCAGGGACTTGGGGTGCTATTACCTCTTATTTCATCCCTGAACTTGTCATGGAGGTGCAACTTTAGTCCTAGGCCAATCGCAGCTCGCCAACTGGATGCCAAGTGGCCTGGCTGGTCAGCGCCGCGCATTTTGCAGTTAGGCCCCTGTCTTTTACCACTAATCAACCCGCGGTGCACCACTTAGTTGAATAGAAAACACCTGAAATAAATGCTGGTGCTTAGTTTACTCCGTCGACGGGGCATCGAAACATCCGGCGAATACGTTGTGCATGTCGATACAAATTTTGTCGCGTCTCCCCTAGCTCCGCCACTGTTTGATCGATGACCGATCAGACCACTAATAGGTGGCGAAAGAAAAAACGAATGAGTTCCTACGCGTCTGAATTTCACTAATTTATTTTTCTCTCATCACCGTTGACTGAACTACAACAGCGCAGCTAGCTAAGCTTGAACCAGAACGCAGATATGCAGTGGTGATTCATCTCAGACAATAAATTATCGATCGAGCGGCATGGATATGCATGCATGTTCAGTCGCACATACTACGTCTGTCTAATTGACTAACATGTCCCATCCGTCTGCATCACTGTTAATAATCACACTCATGATTCACGAGTCAAAATCGGAACAGTTTCTATTCCACCGATGCATGCATGACATGTACTCCCTCCGTTCCTAAATATATAAGTCTTTTTGGAGATTTCAATATAGACTACATACGGAGCAAAATGAGTGAATCAATACTCTAAACTACGTCTATATATATGTGTGTGTATTCCATATTGAAATCTCTAAAAGGCTTATATTTAGAAACGGAGGGAGTAAATAGTAACAGAGTGAGTTTTGGTCGATCAAAATACATCTCATCTTCTGAACCGGAGGAAACATTTCATGGTCCACCATGGCCTCTGAGGCCTCTGACCCTCTGAAACACATCCATTTTACTTATTTTCTTGCATTTTATTTACAACTAATTTGTACGTGAATGTTGAACGATCGTCCTGTTGGAGCATTTGGGTCTTTCACTTAGAAAAGTTTATTCTTATTAACTGTCTAGGACATGCATGCAGTGATGCACACAACCTTGATTACTTACTATATGTGGCTAGATTATTTCCGTGTTTGGTGAATGAAATGAAATTAACAAGAAGGTCTGAGCCAACTACCAAATCACCCAAAACAAGTGCTAAGAGGCAAGAATTAAGAATTGCACCACGACGCTTCCAAGTGTTTCACACCCTGTCATCATATACATCACCTGATTAATTTGGAGGTATTGTGATCAATACCATCTGGTCGATGAAAAAATCACACGCGCACACACACAGCGATACAAGAAAAGACCTGGACCAAAGAAGCTGAAAAAATAGCAAGGGTGGATTTTACGTACGTGTATACTATTAAGGGGTATAGAAGTACAACAGAGACCAAGTAGTATTCACTGATTATGGAACGTACATAAGTACGCTTGCATGCATGCAGCTGCCGCACTAGACGGAGAGCAAAAATGCAGCGGCAATGGCCACGGCGACAGAAACAACGAGCAGCGACGCCATGGAGGGCAGGCGGCTCGATGGCCGCGGCCCTCCTGTGGATGGCGTGCATGGCCACGAAGAACGTGATAAGCATGGGCACGAGGAACGAAGAGGCGGCCGCGAGGCTGTTGGGTGGCGTGGACGACGATGATGATCCAAGCAAAGGGGGAGACAACATTTATTTCGTGTTTTCTATTCAACTAAGTGGTGCACCGCGGGTTGATTAGTGGTAAAGACAGGGGCCTAACTGCAAAATGCGCTGCGCTGACCAGCCAGCCCACTTGGCATCCAGTTGGCAAGCTGTGATTGGCCTAGGACTAAATTTGCACCTCAATGACAAGTTCAGGAATGAAATAATCTGCTTTTGCAACTACAAGGACCAAACCATCACATGCAGTGCAAGTATAGGGACCTGGGGTGCTATTACCTCACTCAACAACGTGTTCCGGTGCACTGTCGGGAACCAACCGGCCTACTCAGCACATGTCAGTCAGCTCCCTTCATTCTAGTTCGTGTAACCACACGCACGACTAAATTAATCGACATGTTCGTTACACGACAGAGCCGGTTGGCAATATGTTTTCAGGAATTAAAATTCGTGCAAAAAATACCCACCCACAAACGCACGCACACCCTATCATTATGAGTCGGCAATATCATTTTAGGATCGACAAAGTCACCACATACTTCTTCATAGTCGACGAAAGCGACTCCTCCCACTAAACGGTCATCTTTGAAACGGCTGACATAAATCAAGAGAAAAATGCGAACACCTGCATCAGGTCCAGTATTTGAACCCTGTGGGCTGATTTCGTCACACAAAAACTAACCATTTGAGCTAAGCTCAACTCGCCACGCGGTTATTGATTCGTTGATTTTTGACCTTTTCTATTCATGACCATCCACCTTGTTCTTCATACCGTACACGTCTGTGCCCTATCAAAGGGCATCAGTCAGAGCTACGCTGCAGCAACTCGTAAATCAAACGGTATCAGAATATGCCACTGCCTAATCTCTATACATAGGTTTAGAAAATAACAAAAAATTATGCCAGTTTTTAAAAATAGTATAACAATCTTCAGGAAAAAGTCAAACTAGAACATATACACACGATCCCCTCCAGCTGGCCACATTGAGACGAAACAGAGCACACAAAGCCCTCCTCCTCCCTTCGTCTCCGTTGCTCCGTCTCATTCCCAGGCTCCATACTCCACCACGAGCTAGCTGGTACTGCTGTCCTGTCAGGGAGGCCGGCCGGCCAAGAAGATCGAGCCATGGCCGAGGCCGTCCGGGACGACCATCGCGGCGCGGTCGGCGTCGCGGTGGACGACGGCACCGGGCTGCGCCCGAGCAACAACGGCGACAACACGTGGGAGATAGAGGAGTTGGAGCCGGACGACCGGACGGCCGGACCGCCTCCTCCCCCTCCTCCTGGTGGCGCGGCCATCTCTGACGCCGACGACGTGTACGTGGCGGTGGGCAAGGGCGGGTCCAGCATGGCGGCGCTGTCGTGGGCGCTGACGCAGCTCGCGAGGCCGCGGAGCTTCGTCTACCTCGTGCACGTCTTCCCCGTCGTCGCCACCATCCCCACCCCATGTAATCAAGCAACCCTCTTCTCCCCCTTTACTACCTCCTGAATCAAACATTTTTCTCCTATAATATTTGTTCACCTTAGCATTGCGAGATCGATGAACCAATCAAAACAGTAACGATTTTGCAACATGAATGTAGTAAAAGTTAAAAAGTTACTAGTAGTCAAAGAATTACGTTAAGATCGACGGCTAACATTCCGAAACAGTTGGTAAGAACACAGTAGAAGCAAGTCTGGTCTTGGATCGACCACCAATGGGTCCCAGCAACGTTTACATAGACATGGGATTGGCTGGCAAGGGGTGGTTGCAAACAAGGTCATGTTCTTGGACTGGTCTCAAGAGGATTTTGGCTTTGTATGATTGGAACTTTCAAAGGCGGCACCGCCAGTCCACCACACCTGGCTGGCTGCTAGGGGTTTAAAGAGCTTCCGTGAAGAACAACGATTGAAAAAGTCGGCCCGTCGCGGAGCTGCAATCGAGGAAGTTCTAAACTGTTGTTGATGCTGACCTAGGTTTTCATGGACTAATCTCTTGTCAGACTCACACTTTTCGGTGCTAATTATACTGACTAGGTGGACATGGTGTTTTCCCAAGCACAATTATATGGTTAATTTGATGCTGTTAGTTATCAGGTTCTTGCTTATTACATCTCCAATGTTTTTCCTTTTGCCAAAGTACATGTCCAATGACAGTCACAAAAGGCAGAGAATGAATGCTTTTGGTAGACCTTGTAGAGAAAAGGCATAGTGCTTGTGCTAGGTATCATTTTCCAAGTATATATTCTCAACAATCATTTTATGAAAAAAAATATTCTCAGCTATCAGATCAAACTTTTTAGCTCAAGTCTAATGGATATGTGGAGTATGGAGGATGCCAAACTTTAGGCGTTAGGTTCCTGGGATGCCGAGAGGAATAGGACGCATACCAGTCTGATGTTAGCCTGCCACTGAAGTGTGAACAATCCAAAACAATAAGATTCCTTTCTTGATATATAGCTTCATCTTCTTTTCTTTCTTCTTTTTTGAGGGAGATATATAGCTTCATCCTTCTTATACGCGATAACCCGATAGAGGCTTTCAACAGCTATATTACGCATATTTGCTCGTAAACCATTACACCTTTTTATCTATATATCACGAGGTCCAAGACACAAATATGTCGATTTTTTTTATTCTTTTTGGCGTGTTTTATTCTTTCTATGCGTGGTTTAATAGTTATGTCCTCAATATCAGAGTTTTCTGAATGTGATCGTTTGACTACTAAACAGCAACAAAGATTTAGTTAAAAGGCGTCTTTATGTTGTGACGAATCTGACACATGTGGCAACAATTTTCTGAAATAGTAGGAATGATGCCTAAGAGACAAGCAACCCCAGAGCAAGTAGAAACTTACATGAACCAAGAGAGATCCAAGAGGCGAGAGATGCTGCAAAAATTTCTGGACCACTGTCGCAACTTTCAGGTAAACTGGCTGCATCAGTTCTTTGCAATAAATAGATAAATAAATTAAAAACCTACTGCACTTTACACGCCAAATTTCATAGTGGTAAACTTACGTTGTTGCCAATTATGATTCAGGTTAACGTCGATGTGTACCTCATCGAGAGTGATCAAATTGCCGATGCGGTCACTGAACTTATCCCTGTTCTGAATATAAAGCAGCTAGTACTTGGGGTTGCAAAATCCAACTTGCGGTAAGGTCTATATACCATGAATCATGCAAATCAGCAGGATTTTAACTACTTTTCTTCAGCTTGCCAATATATTATCTACTTAATTTTGAATGTGCACAGGAAGTTGAAGAAAGGAAACACAATAGCAGGACAGATACAGAAGAATGCACCTCTCTACTGCGAAGTCAAGATTGTCTGTGATGACAAAGAAGTTGCAGCGGCGACGACTGCTGATCCGACACCACCATTTTCACCTTCCCCTGTAAATAATAACAACAGCAGATCTCGCACCCCGACACCGCCATCATCTACGCCAAATCACAATAGCATAGAGGCAGTTGATGGCAAAAATGATAGCAAAACCAAAGAAAGAAGGAAGATTCCCAAGTTTCTCAGGTGCCTGTCATCCTGATTGCTGTTCCAGTCACTTTCACAGCTGGAATGCTGTATGCGCCATCTTAAGGTAGCAAAAAGTTTGTGATTAAAAGTTTTGCCATATTTTGAATTTTAAACTTCTCAATCCATGGTGTACAAATGAGATAATTTACCGTACATGGAGCTTTTCAGCATATCTCTGTGGGGTTCTTTCTTATTTTATTTTATTTATTTTGCAATGAGCCTTGTACTTGATTGCAGTGGTTATGGAGCTGCATGAAAAAAAATGCAATTGCAATTGGAAACATGCAGATGGTTTAGATGCACCTGTGGTCTTAAGACTTCATAAACATTTTGCCCAACATGCATAACTGATCAAGTAGAAGTGGTAGCCAATCAATTAGTAGCATAATTGTTGGTAGGGAGCATCTGTGCTATATTTAGGACAATCAGTGAGCATCAATGCCGTAGTGCAAGCTGACATACACATGATTACCCTATTTTAATCAAACAGTATTTCAGCAAGACTTGTCGGATCGTGCACACAATGATGCAGCCATCAGTGTGAGCAACAGCAATGGCCAAGCAGGTAAAAACACCGGATAATTCCAACGAAACAAGGCCCTATAAGGTGCCTTAGTTGCTGACAGTAATAACTTTTTTTACGACAGCATAAGCTGTACAAAACTGGGGTTAATTCTGCACATCACGCGGAGATTTCTCACAAAGATTAACGACTTCAAAACTGGTGGGGGAATATAAATTTGAAACATCCAATTCGTTCACTACAAAGCAGAAAATAGCTTGACAGACACAAAAATCTACATACGACTCATCTGTCAGACACATGCATGCGAAAAGCCTACAACTTCTAATTATGCAAACAAATGGAAAAAATGAACATTCTGTTCACTAAAAGAAATCAAACTCTAAATAGTTATCCGAGCCTTTCTGGGATGCACCAGTAGGTGCTGCACTAGCCTCAGATGTTGACACTGGCAGCTTTGTAGTCTGCCTCTCAATCTCGACAGGCTTCGGAACCTCTGGAGGGCTCGCACAGCGTATCAACGCCCAATTCACACCCTCAAAAAATGGATGCTGTTTTATCTCGGTGGCACCACGCTTACAACCCAATCGTTGTTGGGGCTCCTTAACAAGTAGGCCCCTTATTAAATCTCTTGCAGAAAAGCTCACGACTGGGTATTCTGGGAAACGCAACGGCTGACCGATGACATTGAACAGAGTCGCTCGGTTACCTGAACCTTTGAAAGGTGTTTTGCCGAACAGAAGCTCGTACAAGAATATACCAAAGGTCCACCAGTCAACAGCACTGCCGTGGCCCTCACCTTTGATAATCTCAGGGGCCAAGTACTCATGTGTGCCAACAAATGACATTGATCGCGCATCACTAGGTTCAGCCATGAGCTCGGGCCATGGACGGACCTGGTTGACAACTTCAGGCTTTGGCTTTCGATCTTTCTTTGACTTCGAGAAGAACCGAGGGCCAAAGCATGTTGTGGGGGCTGTGCACAATGGTTGTATCATGCAGGATGGCTCTGCACAAGCTGGTTGAGCACAGTAGGCCTGGCTGCTCTTCCGAAGTGCTTCTGTTTCAGGATTGGATGACCTGATTAGAGTCGGGCTAACTGTGCAGCGAAGGGAGAGGTCGAAGTCGGATAGCATGATGTGCCCGTCATCACGGACAAGAATGTTTTCAGGCTTCAGATCACGATATATGATACCGAGCATGTGCAAGTACTCCATAGCAAGGAGGATTTCTGCTACGTAGAATCTGCGATTAAGAAGAAATGCAATATCGGATCAGTGTGCAGTAGTTTTTATTTAGTATAAATGACTTGTAAAAAGAAATACTAAAAAATGTATTCACATAATATTACTGGGATATTTATGTCACTATACGTTGTACTTGCTTCATTTAATTTGATGCATGTTTAGTTCTGCTGCATGGATGTAATCTGAAGCAGACTAGATGGATTTTGTAAAATGAAATTAAATCTGCAAATGTTGCTTAATTTGCACAAGATTACACAATATGTCACCAATTAGCTACATTACTGGAAATTTTCCATACATTACTTGAAACGGATAATAACTTTCCACTATTCTTCACTTTGTTGCCACGATACACGGGAACACACAGAATCGGATAAACACTGTTGTTTAAAATACTAAGAAAATGCAGAATCCTAAAAGTCAAGAAGACAGTAAAGCATATATGTACAGCGTAGAAGATGGATCAGACATACTTAACAGCTTGTTCTGGAAAATACTTGCCACGCTGTTTCTGTCGAAGTGTATGCAAGTCTCCCCCAGGGCAGAACTCCATAACAAGGCATGAGAACTTATCAGTCTCGAAGTGCGTGTACAATGTTGGAAGAAAAGGATGATCCAAGCACTGTAAGATTTCCTTCTCAGTCTGGGCTCGAAGCAACTTCTTACGGCCTGTGAGTGATGCCTTGTCCATAACCTTCATTGCAAAATAGCTCTTGGTTCCAGTCAACTCTGAAAGATACACACTGCCAATGTCACCACAGCCTAGCTTCTTCAATAGCTTAAAATGGCTGAGGCCAAGAATCCCGTCTCTAGTCCTGATCATCTGGATTGCCTCCCACCGTGAATCATTTGCCTTGTGAGGCTTGCTGGTGCTACTAAAACTGCTGCATGCGCTTTCCTCACTGACATCACTGCCTGTGCTCGGCCTGCATCGGCTGCTAATACCTCTTTCTCCAGTCTCAGACCTTCCCGTCAACCTGGCACTTCCACTTGCACTCGCTGCACCATGATCCTTATCTACCGTCAAGTCTGATTTCACGGTTCCATCTGTGTTTCCATTTTCCACAATATCCTTCTCATCATCTGCAGGAACCTTGCTGGATGTAACATCAACGGACTCATGCAGCTTGTGAGATGGTTTCTGGTCACTGGACTGGATTCCTTTGTTTGGACTGCTTGGCATAGCCGATTCGGGCAATTTTCTTGGCAAGGCTGTACTGGGTTTACTCGAACTGGTGAGATCCAGAGAGGAATCATTCTGAGAACACTGCTTCTTTTCTTCAATGTTGGGGATTGTTGGGATGGTTTGGGGCATTGTCTTGGAAGTCATTGCTCTGACAACTGAAACCTGAAGCCCAGATTGCAACACTAGTGGTCAATCAAGGGTTTGAGCTTGGATGGACCACTGAAGTGCATTCCAAATCTGCAAAGGAGCAAGAAAAATCTTATAAACCAAAGATAGATACATGCAGGCAATAATTGCATTACTACATGAGTGATCAACTCAAAGAGCAAAAGATCATCAACAGTCAACCATCAGTCCCAAACAAGATCAAGAAAGAACCTCCACAATCACCACTCAGATCCATCAACCTTCCCACCAAAGTGAGAGAGAAGTGAGACCTGTCACAAGCCACAACTGGACTTAACAAAGTTATCACTTGAGAGTTCATGGCGCCCCTCCTATCCTAGTCCTATATATGGCACTGGCGAGAGCACTGAACCTGTCCAACCGCCCACTAACTGTAATCATGCAACAATATGGATGTAGATGTAGCACTCCCCACTCTGGAATAAACAAGATTTGTTAGGGATCCGCAAAGAGCGGTGCCCTCTTTCTTTCTTTCTTTCCCATCAGAAAAGAGAGAGGAAAGAAAAGCGGCTCCCAATCCCCCCATCACCCACCCGAAAACGACGCCTTTAGCCCCTCGCGGGCGCATTTTACTACGTACGATCGATTGGAAACGATACTGCAGGCGCATCAATGGCGTCCTTTACCGCCATCAATGGCGCCCTTTACTGTCACATCGAAACGCAGACTTTCTTGCGGAAAACTGAGGGAAAGCAAGAAATCATAATGAAACTGGAGAAAGCAGGGGCTGCGCTTCCGTCTTTTGATCTGCGGGATGCAGAGGCACGGAATCTCGCGTTCGTTGGATAAGAGAGCGAAGGCGGCGGGCGCGCATGAAGTATCCAGGCGGCGCAGATCTAAACATGGCGGAATCACGGTCCGGTAACGGCGGGAGGAAGAGGGGCGAGAGCCAGAGACCGAAGCAGGGGAAATGCTGCCATGGAAGAACAAGAAAAGGCACAGGAAATCTCACCGGAATGGCGTCGTCGTCGGGGTGGTAGATCTTCGCGCGTCCAGGAATGGGACAAAGAAGGAGAGGAAGGAAGGAGGAGGAGCGCCCGGAGGAGGCGGATCGAGTCACGGGGTACCCGACCAAGAAGCTGCCTGTGGGCTCTCGTGCTGCGGCTTGGGAGTTGCGACGAGTGAGAGGTGGTGGGTCGTTGGAGGTTGAGGCCGAAGTGTATGCGCAGTAGTAGGAGTAGTAGTGGTACTGGCGCGGCGCAGGGTGGTAAAGAGGGAAGGGGACGGGCGCAGGGCGAGGAGAAAGGCGACGTGCCGGGCGCTGAAAGGCCAGCTTCCCTCTCTCGCTCGCTCGCTGAAATCGCTGTGGATTCGTTCGCTGAGGTAATGATTCTGTCGAAAATTTGGGGCTCCGGCTGATGGGGAGACGACGTGACGGGGTTATCCCAAAAATGACATGGATGGCCGCCCTCTACATGGACCTTTGTGTCGGCACCCGGAGCTCGCAGCCGGGAGCAAGTTTCAGGTGGAGCGATCCAGCAAAGTCGGAGTATCATACCAACTATCATCGTCTACGGTGATTACACAATTACTACTCCTGAATTAATTTCCTTCTGAATATCAACGTGCATTCTGCATTGCACGTACACATTTACTAGTGGAGACAAGTGTGGTTACAATGATTAGCATCGGGCGAGACCGTCATCTCTCTCTCCCCCCTACTTAAGAAAAATGTAATGTTTTGACGTCTGCCTCTTCGTCCAACATTTGCGTACTTCACATTTCTCTCTCCCGTTTTGATTATTCATTTTTACTTGAAAACCCAGCTCCACTGCCCCGCCTCTTATTTTGTATGTACCAAATTATGGTTTCTTTGATAGGTTAATAAGTGCTTAACAAATAACATAAATATGTTTGGTGCATACCCATATAAATATAATTGTGTAAAAACAAAGATTTTATCTAGTAAACATTTATTTGTTAAGCATAAATTATAGTTATGTTTGTCACCGTCAATAAGTGTTATGTCTAGTTCAACAATACAAACATAACACTGGTGACAAGCGTATATACATTAACATAAATATCTTTAAAAGTAAATACGCGAAGACAATACATTATAGATAATCTCCATTAAACATCGGGCAAGTAGCAACCTAGTTGTGGCAACATCTGCAACATCGGTGATGTTGCAGCGACGGCCACAATAACGGCCATGTTGCAAAGTAACTTGGCATGCACCATGTTGTAAGGTGAGCCACAATGATATTCGATCGTGTCGATCCAATGGCACGCGGCCTCGACCGATCTTGATAAAAGATAAGTCGACTGACACATAGCGCGAGCCATTCATTTGTTATCGGCACCAAAATGGTGGGATCAAACTACAACTACTCACTTGGAGTCTGATAAAAAAATCTGCGCAGTCGGGAGTTAAAATCGTAAGAATTTGCCTCGCTAACAAGGAAAATTAAGAACAATAGACATGGTTTATGCAATGAGATCTTTTTAATAAAAGTATTTGGTGGGATGTAATTATAGCAGCTTGTGCTAAGAGTCATGCAACAATTGCTATAATAATAAAAAAGTCGTGCAAGAATCACAACTCTACCATAAAGCTCGAGCGGACCTTTTTATGGAGATTGTGTAAAAGAGAACTGTAAAAACGCACGCAGTACCGGTTGCAGGACTGCATGCAAACGAAGCCTTGGGTACAGTCTGTGCCTGGGTAAATTTGGCTGGACATGGTCAGAGTCTTGCAGGCCAGATGTACAAGCTTTCTTACTGTTTTCTTCTTCGAATCTTTTGAATCCTAATTTGTCCGTATGGATGAGGTACAGTGTATTGGCGCTCTCATCCAGCATTCATGGTTACTTTATGGATTGGCCAATGTAGAAGTTCAAATGCATGAAAAATCATGACATGACACATCTTTAACTTTTTTTTTCTATGGTAGCGATCATGAGATTGCAAAATTTTAAATTTTACCTAACAAACAATCTTAATCTCTAGTATTTTACACAATTTTGACATTTATCTTATAGTAACTGAGAGAAAGCCACAGCCACAACAAAGGCATCTCGTCAGGCCAACTCCAGCGCACGACCTCAAACGAACGTATGTTTTGAGCGGATTCTGTCCGTTTGGATAGGACAATGGGGTCGTGCGGACCTGTCCTAGGATGCGGTGGCCGTACGCCCAGCGCGCGGCCGCATCCTTTGGCCCCATCCTGTCCGCCACGGCCAAAAATGCCCATATAGTCATATTTCAATGTTCAAAACAAGTTTGCACGTCCAAATAAAAATAGTTTTACAACTCAATCGAAATTGTCTCTAAATAAAATAGTTTTACAACCATATCGAAATTGTCTTGAATGAACCAATACATCTATTGGTTGTCAATGTGACTCCACACATGCTCAACCAAGTCATTTTGAAGATCCAAATGGATGTGCCAATCACACATTTCACGATGAAATTGGGCAAACTATTCAAACGTGGCCGGTTCTTGGTGCAGGGGCTCAACATTTTCACCATGATAATCAAATCCTTGGTCGAAGATGTTGTCATCACGCTCGTCCTCGGCGATCATGTTGTGCATGATCACACAAGCAGTCATCACCTCCAAAGCTTCCCTTCATCCCATGTCAGCGCAGGATTTCAAACGATACCTCATCGGGATTGAAGCACACCAAAAGCACGTTCCACATCCTTTCTAGCACTCTCTTGCATTTGGGCAAGTCTCTTTCTCTTCTCACCTTGGGGGTTCGAGATTGTTTTCACAAAAGATGACAACTGAGGATATGTACCATCAGCTAGGTAGTATCCCTTGTTGTACTGGTTGTCGTTGATCTCAAAGTTGACAGGTGGGGAGTGGCCTTCTGCAAGCCTTGCGAAGACTGGAGAACGTTGCAGCACGTTGATATCATTGTGAGAACCTGCCATGCCGAAGAATGAATGCCATATCCAAAGATCCTGCGAAGCCACAACTTTAACTTGCCCCTTGTACTGGCCCTGCCAAGCAAATGGCCAATTCTTCCACTCCCAGTGCATACAATCTATGCTGCCAAGCATGCCTGGAAAACCTCTAGCAGCGTTGGTCGCCAACAATCTCTTTGTATCAGCGGCAGTTAGCTGCCTCAAGTACTCAGGGCCAAACACTGCCACCACGGCCTTGCATAAGCTGTACAATGACAGCAGACATGTGGACTCACTCATAGGCACATACTCATCCCCCAGATCGCCTGAAATTCCATATGCAAGCATGCGGATGGCCGCGGTGCATTTCTGGTAAGAGGAGAATCCAAGCTTGCCAAGGGCATCTGTTTGCACTCGAAGTATGGGTCATGAGCAACCACTCCTTCTCTGATACGATTGAACACATGCCTTGCCATACGAAAACGGCGACGGAATTTATCCGGCTTGAAGAGCGGGGTGTTTCCAAAGTAATCGGCATAGAGCAGGGTGTGGCCTCTCCCTCTGTTGTGGTTCAGGTTGGGAGCACGGCCAGGGAGTGACCCCCTGTACCGAGGAAGCTGCCGTTCAATGTGGTCGTGAACGACCAGTGCAGCCACCACAAGATCTTCATCATCCGACGATGAATCGTCCGATGAATAAATGAAGTGGTGGAAGAAAATTCATCTCCACTGTCCATACCTTTGTGGGCAAAGTGTCAAACACCTTGCGGTCGTGGTGGCAAAGAGGTCGTGATGATCACCTCGATGCAGCAGGGGTGGCTGGCGACCGACTACTGGCCGCTCTGGAGCACTCGTCAGAAGCTATCATGGTCGCCGTGGTACGTCGCTGGCGGTCGTATCCCTCTGTCACCGGCTACGACGGTGACGGACAAATCTCCTCTAATCAACGACCAAAACAACGGCGAAAGCGCGAGCGTGGTGGCGGCCATGTCCAGATGTGGTTTGGTATGGACAGCCGGGGGGTGCGCAGTGAGGAGGCGGCCAGAGAATAGTGGCGGCGCCGGCGGCGGGGTGGGGCGGGGAGAGGGGGTGGACGCGTTGGAAGTGAAGGGCCTGCTAGTGTCCCCGACACGCGGGCCACAGAGGAACAAGGGCGTGCGTCGAGCCCGTCCGCGCGATGTCCGTTTCACCCCAAACTCGACGCAAGTTTGTGTCGGGGATGGATCGAAAACGGACGGAATCCGAACATTTGTCCGTTTGGGGTCGCGCGTTGGGTCGCGCTATTCGTTCGTTCTACCCCAAACGGATGCACCCGGGCAGAATGGGGTCGCGCACTGGAGTTGGCCTCAGGTACTTTCTTCAAGAAATTGTGCAAGACTATAGGAGAATAGGTTTGGCTATGCAACTCACGATGTATTAATCAGGTGCATAGGCACATATATATAATGTACAATATGGGCCTCTACCTCAATCTATACAAAGAAATAAGAGATGGGCTTGATGTACAAGAAACAATCTATACATGCCACAATAGGTGCTCAACAAAGAGCATTTGCCATTGTGAAGAAATTGTTGGACATATTAGCAATTGATGGGTATACTAGTATAGAAGCCCTCCTTTGTACTAAGCCATGCATGCATAATCTGTTATCACTCGTGGATTGCTTGCGAGTACATTCAAATTACTCATTGCCTTGCCCCTGCCTATTCACTCGCCCAAGCATGGAAAATCAGGAGTTTGAAAAAGAGTTCTTCGATGACCATGATGTGAACTAGGACATTTCCCCAGTTGGTTGCCTATAGGGTTAAGGCCCTGGCATTGGTCCAAGTTATCGATGGTTTTTCCGCTGCAAGTGTTTCGTTTGGAGTTTCACCTTCAAGGATTTTATTTATGTAAGACTTGACTATGATGGTCCTATTTATGTAAGACGCTATGTAATGGATGTAAACTCTTGATTATCAGTTCATTGTACGCAGTGATACACTGATCGTGGGATCAATGTTGCATGCGCAATTGGTGGCTTCGACCATACAAGTCGGGGTCCCTACACTTGCTTAAGCGTCCCGAAGGTTGTCTTGTGGTCGGTGGTAGACAAGTGCGTCATGGATCTGCACGTGGTTGAGGTGCAATAGTGTGTCCCGAAGGTCGTCCAACGAAGAATGGAGTTGTGTTGGTGGTGTCAGTGGCATGTCTATTTGACAGTGCGGAATCAAGTGTTGGTGGTGCTCTGTTGCAGCGGAAGCACCATGGAGAGGTTGGGTGGTGAAAAATGTCATGCACGGCTACACGTGGATCTAGGCATGTTGTGGCGCGCTCTGTTAGGCAGGCTGGTATCCGGCAGGCGGCAGGCCCTGTCGTGGACCAACTGAACGTGGTTCCAAATGTGTAGTGGTGTGGGTTGGAGAGATCCGACGTGGTTTTGCCCAGATCCATCGTGTGATGGAGTGGACATGCCGGATCCAACAACGCCAACCCACCTCTGCTAGGTGGCATATGTAGGGAAGTGGTTTCACCGTATTCTCGTGCAACACATAATGCATTTTGAGCCATATTAGCTTGTATGTATACAAGGGGCCATGCCTAGGCAGTCGGTTCTTCAAACGTGCCACCCTGGTTTTACTTAAAGGGAACCATGAGACTACCAAAGACGTAGGATTCAAAGACTTACACACCAAGAATGTTAAGATGGATGACACGGCCACCAACTGTGACCCTATATAAGGGCATTCCTTCTAGATGATATTGGAGATATGCCCTAGAGGCAATCATGTGATGATGATATTTCCCGATGTATTCATGAGTCTTTTGTATTGTCCTTGAGCATCATCAGTGATATGTATCAACAAGTACTAGATCATCAAAGATGCGCGTTGCCGCGTCCGTCCATTTTCTCAATAAAATGATCGGTAAATAGTACAAAATTTGTTAGTGTAAGTCAATTTTTTTTAAAGTTTTGGAAGAAGATTGTAGAAGCAAGTTAGTACGCATTACTTTGTGGTTCAATTTATTAAGTGGATATTCGAGTTCACAGACAAGTCAAATAAAATTAATAATTATATAAAATTGTAACAAACTCCTTTGAAAATTTTATAAAACAAAAGCTAACTCTTGGCTTTGTGCAAAACATTTCACATGCCTTAATGTTTTACATGCCATACAACCATATCAAGCACACACACCACACAAGACCTTGACCACGTAAACAATCATATATCATCAAAACTTTGATGTTGAACTACCAATCAGTCACACTGCCAAGGATCAAAGTAAGACAGTCTTCCTGACTTGCCATCAAAGAATAATGAGGTAGATGAGATCGTGTAAATCAAGACAGGATATTGTTTTTAAAAATAATGAAAGAGTGCTTCTCATTTTTCACCAGAGTTGGTAGTAGCAATAATTTTTAAATCTTCACCAAACCTCCTTCAGTGATTTAAATCACCCCTTTATAAGTTATATAGGTGTTCCATTAATCATTATCACACACGAATTACAAGGGTCTAGGAAATCTTGCAAGCAATTTGACTTACCAACAGAAAGTAAACAATCAAAACAAATCTGAAGAGATAATCCTGGATTTGATGGTGATTTCCACCATATGTCATTTTGTAATAACTAAACGGAAGCAGGTTCCTTTGCTTCATGAGATTACAGTAACCCTGTAAAGTTTATACATTACACACTCAAGTAACATCACAATGTGATGAGAAAATAACAAAGGCGAATAAGTTAATTTGCAACAAATGGCAAGAAAATAGTAATAATGCTATACGTGATGATTAAAATGCAATGACATAAGAGAAATATTTCTATAACTGAGTATACATGATAAGAAGTTGATTTGTTGTATAAAAAGGACTATTGTACTGTTTTTACATCTGCGGGATGAATTAAGTAAGTCAATGCAATTGGCCAGTCAATCACTATGCAAGCCTACGTTTTATTGCTAAATCACATGTTTTATTACAGATTTCTATAGTAGAAAATCCTTTATTTCATCTTTCAAAGTATAGAGAGTGTTCATCGCATCAATTCTTTGAACATCTTTTAGTGCACAATCCATTAAATAAAGATGAGATCACGTGAACAAAATCAGATGGAATCTAGCTGTAGGATCGTTGAAGGCAAGAGTGTCTAGAGGGGGGGTGATTAGACTACTCGACAAGATAAAAGTTTATGCCTTTTGATTAGAACAAGTTTTTAGCAAGTTCACAATGAAGATCAAGTCAAGCATCATGCATACAAGTCGAGCAACATACTACACATGCAATTCTAGAGTATGGGCAGCGGAAAGTAAATTGCACAAGTAGTAAGGGAGAGATTGTGAAGAGCAAACGCAATTTGGAGACACGGAGATTTTTCTCGTGGTTCCGATAGGTGGTGCTATCGTCAATCCACGTTGATGGAGACTTCAACCCACGGAGGGTAACGGCTGTGAGAGTCCACGGAGGGCTCCACCCACGAAGGGTCCACGAAGAAGCAACCTTGTCTATGCCATCATGGCTTACGCCCACGGAGGACTAGCCTTACTCGGGGTAGATCTTCACGAAGTAGGCGATCTCCTTGCCCTTACAAACTTCTTGGTTCAACTCCACATCTTGACGGAGGCTCCCAAGCGACACCTAACCAATCTAGGAGGCACCACCCTCCAAAAGGTAATAGATGGTGTTGGTGATGATGAACTCCTTGCTCTTGTGCTTCAAATGATAATCTCCCCAACACTCAACTCTCCTCACCGATTTGGCTGTGGTGGAAGAAAGGATTGAGTGGAAAGCAACTTGGGAAGGCTAGAAATCAAGTTTCATATGGTGGGAGTGGAGCAACTTGATCTCAACACAAGGGTAGGTAGTTTTCTTCTCGAAATGTAAGGTAGGAGTGGTAGTTCTTTCGATGGCTCTCTCCACGAATGAAGAGGAGGTGGAGGGTATTTATAGCCTCCACACAAAATCCAACCGTTACACACATTTGACCAATCTCGGTCGGACCGAAGTTGACAACTCGGTGAGACCGAAAGTTCAAATCTTGTGAGCGTTGGGATTTTTGTGGGACCGAAAATACAATCTCGGTTAGTCCGATTCTTCCAAAGTCTAGGGTTTGCCAATCTCGGTGGGACCGACTTTCTCATCTCGGTGACACCGATTTGAGTCTGAAGGTTCTGAAGCTTGGCAACACCAATTTCGTAAGACCGAGTTTGGAATCGGAAAATCCGAAATTATTAGGGTTTGGCTATATGGTGAGGTGGTTCATCTCGGTGTGGTGAGTTTATGGAATCGGTGGGACCGAGATTACTTATGAGTTTATGTTGGAATGAAAGATTGCTGATAGTTTGAGAGATAAATCACTAAGCACTTTGAGCAACCAGATCATCATCATAACCTCATCCCTTTTAATAGTATTGGCTTTCCTATGGACTCAATGTGATCTTGAATCACTAAACCAAAATGGAGTCTTGAGCTTTTGCCAATCCTTTCCTTAGCATCCTAGGGGTCCACCTTTCTAGTCCTTTTGCCATGCCGAGTGATTGACTTTCTGAAACATACTTGATGAAAGCATTAGACCAACCACAAAGTATGTTGTCATTAATTACCAAAACCACCTAGGGAGCAAATGTGCTTTCAATCTCCCCTTTTGGTAATTGATGGCAACACACAAAATAAGATATCAAAGCTTACTAAAAGAAAGACAGGATTATCATTAAAGCTTTGACAAACATGTAGTACAGGCTCCCCTACAAGTGTGCAAGATTTTAGATTTTGGTTTTGGACTACCACAAGCACACATGAGAGTAAAGCAAGATGTGCTACATGCAGCTTGGCTATATGCATCGAGCAGATGAGGATAAATGAGTGATGATGCATATGTGCATGGTGATTTCTTGCAAACAAGTATTCACAAGCAAGTCACCATCATGCACATTCTGCAAGATGCATATACTTACCTTGGAGTTCCTTGGTATTGCACCTGAAGAAATAAGCTTGGGAAAACAAGGTTAGATAACACAAGAGTATTTATTCAACCAATAGCAAGAACATCAAGAGTACCAAGCCAGGGATGACATGTATAAAGAGTGTCTCATGTTGAGCACTAGCTTGAATCAGCAAACATGTCTCCCAAGACTGAAAGATTTTCAATGAGCTCTGAAAGATTTTGCTTTTCATAAGATACCAATTGTGCTTTTCATAAGATACCAATTGTGAGAGCAAGAGAAGCAAAAATCAAAAGAATAATGCCAAATGTGTTATCACAGTGAAATATAGCAAAGCTTTGATGTGATCCTCTCCCCCTTAAGGTAAGATTGTTTTTCTTCTCCCTTTAAATTTTCTTTTCTCCCCTTATCCTCCAATCTCCCCCTAAGCTCCCCCTAAATCTTCTCCCCCTTTGACATCAAGTGCCGAAAAGGACAGTAAACCAGGAAGGGCAGGAAAGATGGAAGGAAAGAAGTGGGATCCTTAAGAATCACAACTTGTTCAATAAGAAACATGCAGAAAGAATCATTGAGTTGAGCTGCATAAGATGATTTCCTGGTGAATGTAAATCGGTGACACCGAATTGATATGGATCGGTGAGTCCGAAAGTCAGAGACTTAGGGCGATCCTTTTCGGTCGAATCAAAGGTTTTAAGTCGGTGACGCCGAGTTTAATTCCAAGGAAATGTAGAAATAATTCAGCTCACTTTGCAAGGAATGTTTCAAAAGATTTGCAATGAATTTGTAAAAGATTTTCAGGGATTTGATCAGAGCGAAAAAGATATACACAAGAACAGAAGAAATTGAAATAAAAGGATTGCTAGATGAAGTTTTTTTTTTTTTTGAAAACTCAATGAGAAAAGCAGAGAATCTCCAAAACATATGTACTTCATCTAGACAGGGGTCGGCGACTAGGTCACCTATGTTTGAGTATATTGACTTAGGAGTCAAATGAGAACATTTGATCATAGGTCATACTCATCGTTTAAGCTCAAAATGGGGTTGCCATTTTTCGATTAAGCATTTGATGTGATCACATCTTATGAAGCTGCTTGTACTCATGACTTTGAGCAAAGCTTCTTCAAGATGTGAAAAACATACCTTGGGCTTGTTGTTGCTTGTTCTCATGTAGGTGAACTTGATGTAGATGCTCATAGAATGTGAAGTTGGAGCACCATTTCCAATTGTATAGTTCATCTTCCTACATGGGTTAGGCAAGCAAGGAAATACTCAAGAATATCCAAGATGACATGAGTGAAGTATTAGAAGTATATGGTGTCAAAAAGGATATGTGGAATTTTGTTCCTTGAACTCAACATCCCAAAGAGCTAGATACTTGGTCAATGACAAGATTACTCATGATTTGAGTGTGTGTGATAATCTTGTTGAATGTAGTCCATCCAAGTACCTGCAAGGAGTTAGATGCAACACAAGGGGGCAAATGTGTCCAAGACATATGATCATCATCATAAGAGAAATATCAAGGATTAGTCAATTAGGCTCATGCCTTGCATGCATCAATGGAGTTTTCACTCCAAGTTTGAAGCATCAATGATGTTCAACTCACTCCTTAGGCGACAAAACACTTTCTCATCAAGTGGTTTTGTGAAGATATCTGCAAGCTGTTTGTCAGTACGAACATGCTTAAGATCAATGTCACCCTTAGCAATGTGATCACGAATAAAATGGTGACGAACTTCAATGTGTTTCGTGCGAGAGTGTTGCACGGGATTGTGTCCAATCTTAATCGCACTCTCATTGTCACAAAGCAAAGGAACATGTCTCGCATGTATCCCATAATCCTTAAGCGTTTGTGTCATCCATAGCAATCGAGCACAACACGAACCAGCAGCAATATATTCTGCTTGGCGAGAGATAATGATACGAATTTTGTTTCTTGGATGACCAAGATACAAGGGATCGACCGAGAAATTGACACGCACCGAAGTTGACTTTCTATCAATCTTGTCTCCGCATAGTCCGAGTCGGAATAGCCAACAAGATCGAAAGAGGCCCTCTTAGGATACCAAATGCCAAAGTTAGGTGTGTGTATTAAATATCTCACAATTCTTTTAACAGCCTTAAGATGACATTCTTTAGGAGCAGCTTGATATCGAGCACACATGCATACACTCAACATTATGTCGGGACGAGAAGCACGAGATATAGTAGAGAACCAATCATGGATCGATAAACCTTTTGATCAACAGGTTCTCCATCTTTAGTCAAGTCATTATGTCCACTAGTAGGCATGGGGGTTCTCATACCTTTGCTCTCTTGCATGTTGAACTTCTTGAAGAGATCCTTAGTGTACTTTGTTTGTGAGACAAAAGTACCCTCCTTAGATTGCTTGATTTGCAACCCAAGGAAGAACTTGAGTTCACTCATCATGGACATCTCATACTTCTCCGACATAAGCTCTCCAAACTTCTCACTAAAATGGGGGTTAGTTGAACCAAAGATAATATCATCAACATATATTTGGCACACAAATAGTTCACCATCAACCCTTTTCGTGAATAGCGTTGAGTCTATTTTTCCAATCTCAAATCCTTTTTCAAGAAGAAAGCTAGTCAAGCATTTGTACCAAGCTCTAGGAGCTTGTTTAAGACCATAAAGAGCTTTGTGCAATTTGTAAACATGATTAGGCTTTTAGGATTCACAAATCCGGAGGTTGTTTCACAAATACTTCCTCCTCAATTTCTCCATTTAGGAAAGCACTTTTAATGTCCATTTGATAGAGAGTAATGTCATGGTGGTTGGCATAAGCAAGAAGAATGCGAATGGACTCAAGTCTAGCAACGGGGGCATAGGTCTCACCATAGTCCATACCTTCGACTTGTGTGTAACCTTGTGCTACGAGACGAGCCTTGTTGCGGATGACTTGTCCGTCTTCATCTTGCTTGTTCCGAAACACCCATTTGGTTCCAATGACGTTTTGGTCATCATTGGGCTTCTCTACCAAAGTCCAAACGTTGTTCCTCTCGAAGTTGTGTAGCTCTTCATGCATAGCGTTCACCCAATCCGGGTCTTCAAGCGCTTCTTCTACCTTCATAGGTTCAAGACTAGAGATAAATGAGTAATGCTCACAAAAGTTAGCTAAACGAGTTTTAGAGCGAGTGATTCTCCCGGAGTCGATGTCATTCATCATTTGTTCCACGGGATGGTCCTTCTTGACTCTTGCTCGAACTCGGGATAGCTTTTGTCGTGGTCGTGGCTGAGCTCCCTCATCATCCTCATCTTCTTCTTCATCATTGTTGTTGGTGTTGTCTTGAGGTGGTGGAGAAGGAGGTTGTGGTGGATCTTCTTGTCGCACTTCCTCATCTTGGTGAGTTCCACTTGTGGAGGCCTCCATGTTGCCTTGAGGTTCACCTTGCCGTGAGGTAGGGGGCTCCACATATGTAGATGAGGTACTCTCCTTCACTTCCATGGGGCGAATCTTTCCAATGGATAAATCTTGAATGGCTTCCGATGGGTCCTTGTCTCCTACATCAATAGGCATTTGCTCTACTTGCGAGCCATTAGATTCATCAAACTTCACATCTACCGTCTCTTCAACCTTTCGGGTGAAATTATTGTAGACACGGTAGGTGTGAGAGTTTGATCCATAACCGAGGAAAAAGCCTTCATGAGTTTTAGGAGCAAATTTAGACCGACGATGCTTATCAAGGATATAGCATTTTGAACCAAAGACACGAAAATATCCCACTTGGGGTTTGTTACTGGTAAGGAGCTCTTATGAAGTCTTGCCGAGAAGCTTGTGAAGATAAAGCCTGTTGATAGCATGACAAGCTGTCTCGACGGCTTCTCCCCAGAAGTGTTTCGGTGTCTTGTATTCATCAAGCATCGTTCTCGCCATCTCAATGAGCATTCGGTTCTTCCTCTCAACAACTCCATTTTGTTGAGGTGTGTACGTAGCTGAGAACTCATGTAGAATCCCTTCCTCATCGAGAAAGGAGTCCACATGGGCGTTCTTGAACTCCGTTCCATTGTCGCTCCGAACTTTCTTGATCTTCACCTCAAATTGATTTTGGGCCTTTCTAGCAAAGGTTTTGAAGATTTTCTGAACCTGTGATTTGTCATCAAGGAAAAATACCCACGTAAATCTGGAAAAATCATCAACAATAACTAGACCAAAGGAGTTACCACCAAAGCTTTTGTAAGCATTGGGACCGAAGAGATCCATATGAAGAAGCTCCAGCGGTCTCCTTGTGGTCATGATGTTCTTCACGGGGTGACTTCCACCTACTTGTTTTCCTGCTTGACATGCACTACAGAGTCTATCTTTGTCAAAGAAAACATCTTTAACACCAAGAATGTGATCACCTTTGATTAGCTTATCTAGATTACGCATACCAACATGTCCAAGCTTTCTATGCCAAAGCCAACCTTTAGCAGATTTAGCAATAAAGCAAGTTCTAGGTTGAGCTTTCTTAGTGAAATCGACAATGTATAGGTCACCTCTTCGAATACCGGTAAAGACCATGTTATGATTGTCACGACGAAAAACTTGGCAATCTACTTTGGTGAATAGCACATTGAATCCAAAGTCACTAATCTAGACACGGAAAGTAAATTGTATCCAAGTGATTCAACAAGCATGACATTTTAATGGAGCTATCATGAGATATGGCCACCTTACCAAGGCCAAGTACCTTACCCTTGGAGTTGTCTCCAAAAGTCACATACTTGCGTGGACCATCGTTCTTTGCAAGCTCTCGAAACATGTCTTCATCTCCGGTCATGTGATCGGTGCATCCACTATCAAGAATCCACTCTTTTCCACGGATATGTAGTCTCTCGATTTGCCATAAGACCGAGACTCTCCATGATCTTGTCTAGCTCGGTGTCCGAATCGAGTAATCGTCATCATGCTCATGCTCATCATCATATTGACCCATAGATAATTCATCATCAATACCTAGGTCAATTTGACAATGACTTGCATCAGTTTTGTCAGAGTGACAATAATCATCGGAATGCAATACAAGAGCATTTCTAATTCGAACATTGATAAAACCGGGATCACCCTTCTTTTTCATAAGATCACGAAGCTCAAAGAAGCATTTATCAAAGTTGGGATCTTTGGGGCAACATATCAAATTCAATAGTCTTGTATAGAATTTCATCGAGACCTCTCAAAGAGTAGTCCGGATAAAGTTCTTCCAAGAACTTCCACATAGCATGGGCGCACTCAAAGTTTGTGACAAGCTCAAGCAAGTTATCGGGCAAACCTCTAATGATAAGATTGACAGTTCTAAGGTTACGAAGCAAATCAAGCTCTTCATCCATAGTAGGGTGCAAGGGTCAAATGGTGGTACATATGGGGTTTCAACATATTTGCTAAGTTGTACATCTTAAAGATAGCAAGCATTTCAATCCTCTACGAGTTATAGGACACTCCATCAAGAATAGGCACTCTATGACTAACACTCCCAAACGTGACACGTCCATCTTCCTCCAATGGTGTGCAAACCAAAGCAATGGAGACCAATGCTCGATACCAATTGTAGGATCGTTGAAGGCAAGAGTGTCTAGAGGGGGTGATTAGACTACTCGACAAGATAAAAGTTTATGCCTTTTGATTAGAACAAGTTTTTAGCAAGTTCACAATGAAGATCAAGTCAAGCATCATGCATACAAGTCGAGCAACATACTACACATGCAATTCTAGAGTATAGGCAGCGGAAAGTAAATTGCACAAGTAGTAAGGGAGAGATTGTGAAGAGCAAACGCAATTTGGAGACACGGAGATTTTTCTCGTGGTTCCGATAGGTGGTGCTATCGTCAATCCACGTTGATGGAGACTTCAACCCACGGAGGGTAACGGCTGCGAGAGTCCATGGAGGGCTCCACCCACGAAGGGTCCACGAAGAAGCAACCTTGTCTATGCCATCATGGCTTACGCCCACGGAGGACTAGCCTTACTCGGGTAGATCTTCACGAAGTAGGCGATCTCCTTGCCCTTACAAACTTCTTGGTTCAACTCCACATCTTGACGGAGGCTCCCAAGCGACACCTAACCAATCTAGGAGGCACCACCCTCCAAAAGGTAATAGATGGTGTTGGTGATGATGAACTCCTTGCTCTTGTGCTTCAAATGATAATCTCCCCAACACTCAACTCTCCTCACCGATTTGGCTGTGGTGGAAGAAAGGATTGAGTGGAAAGCAACTTGGGAAGGCTAGAAATCAAGTTTCATATGGTGGGAGTGGAGCAACTTGATCTCAACACAAGGGTAGGTAGTTTTCTTCTCGAAATGTAAGGTAGGAGTGGTAGTTCTTTCGATGGCTCTCTCCACGAATGAAGAGGAGGTGGAGGGTATTTATAGCCTCCACACAAAATCCAACTGTTACACACATTTGACCAATCTCGGTCGGACCGAAGTTGACAACTCGGTGAGACCGAAAGTTCAAATCTTGTGAGCGTTGGGATTTTTGGTGGGACCGAAAATACAATCTCGGTTAGTCCGATTCTTCCAAAGTCTAGGGTTTGCCAATCTCGGTGGGACCGACTTTCTCATCTCGGTGACACCGATTTGAGTCTGTATGTTCTGAAGCTTATAACACCAATTTCGTAAGACCGAGTTTGGAATCGGAAAATCCAAATTATTAGGGTTTGGCTATATGGTGAGGTGGTTCATCTCGGTGTGGTGAGTTTATGGAATCGGTGGGACCGAGATTACTTATGAGTTTATGTTGGAATGAAAGATTGCTGATAGTTTGAGAGATAAATCACTAAGCACTTTGAGCAACCAGATCATCATCATAACCTCATCCCCTTTTAATAGTATTGGCTTTCCTATGGACTCAATGTGATCTTGAATCACTAAACCAAAATGGAGTCTTGAGCTTTTGCCAATCCTTTCCTTAGCATCCTAGGGGTCCACTTTTCTAGTCCTTTTGCCATGCCAGACTGATTGACTTTCCTGAAACATACTTGATGAAAGCATTAGACCAACCACAAAGTATGTTGTCATTAATTACCAAAACCACCTAGGGAGCAAATGTGCTTTCACTAGCCAACAGCCAAAATTAGCATAATTGCTCACTTGGATCTTAGCGTAACTGTTCACTGTTGGGATTACCCCCCAAACCTCAATTATTCTAGCACAAATGAGACTTACGGTATGAACCCACATGTCGTTGGCATTTGAAAAATGCACTATCTATACGAAAGCTTAGAATGGGGGCTAGTTGTGCTCTTAGATAATGCAAAAATAAAATAAAATGAATGGCATCTGCGGTTCAGACCAGCGCTCACAAACAATGTTTTTGTTGGAAGCAACATGCTACCATATGTTTTAACCTCATCTAAACTCCGGAGCATCATTTTCTTTAGTTAGATAAGATATCCAAACCGGAACTTTGAAACCCTCTAGAACTGTACGAACCTAAAATTGCTTAACCTAGCTGCTCGAGGCAGTGAACTAACTTTAACATGTCCTACGCAGTGGCGTGAGAGGGCTGGGATGAGGGACGGCCATGAATCAAGGGGGCGTGAGAGGGCTTGCTTTATGTGCGGTTATACTGTCCTAAATGACAACTGGAAGCCTGCTGCTCAAATTCTACTTTTGCCGTTCACTCGGACAATAGTCATATGGATAACTGGATATACATTATGTTGGATGTGCAAATAAATGCTTACATGAAGACGAACAAAGCCATTTCATCTTCTGCTTATATTTGAATTATTTGTTCGGCCAAACAGGAGCATTAAGAACCAAAATAGAATTGCAGAAAAGAACATCCATGTTTTACCATCCAAAATCACAAAAAGGCGCCCTAATTTACCAGATGTATTTTCTTCATCTGTCCTAATAATAGTCCCTTATTCTATGTAGAAAACATTATACTCAGCTTTTCTTCCACAAAGTTTTCTTATAACTTCATCTAATATAATCTTGCGGAAATGCAAATAATTGCACAGGAACATATAATCTAAGCAATCGTGTGGCGTAAAAACATGGATGGTAAAACATCAAAAGATAATGTGTGGAGCAATTACTTGTCTAGAAGCCATTAGAGATTATGAAAATGCCGGTACCAAGCTCCAAAATCTGCCCAAATCAGTCCACCACAACAACATGAACATCAACTGTATGTACAGTTTTTTGAATGAGAGGATATCAAGATAATGTAATTGCTTAGTGGAAGAACCATACATAAATTGAAAAGAAATACATGGTAACCTAGCCGAGCATCATGCTGAAGGAGGTTTTGGTACCGGAGTGGAAAGGGTGAGCGAGGATTGGTAGGGGAGGCAGCATATATATACACAATCGTACCACGAGGTAGCGGAAAGGATTTACACATACCTCGCCATGAATGCGTGAACAGAAACTGAAGAATCATTGCCTCGGTGGAGAAGTTTCGCTCAGACAAGGAGTCGGCCTTGAATTGCCACGTCGGCTGGAACGTTTCTTTTCTACTTCGCAGATCGATCGCCCGCATCACCCACGGTGGCTGGGTCGATCCCTGCCTGCCTCGCATCGATGGCAGCGACCGGTGGATCAACGTCGCTCGCATCACCTGTAGTGGTTGGATGGATCGATCCCCCATCAGATCCATGATGTTCGTGTGGTCGGTGGTAGGCAAGTGCGTCATGGATCTGCACGATTGTTGAGGTGCAATAGTGTGTCACGAAGGTCATTCGACGAATAATGGAGTTGTGTTAGTGGTGTCGGTGGCATGTCTATTTGACAGTGCTGGATCAAGTGTTGGTGGTGCCCTGCCGCAGCGGCAGCACCATGGAGAGGTTGGGCGGTGAAAAATGCCATGCACGGCTACACGTGGATCTAGGCATGTTGTGGCGCGCTCTATTTGGCAGGCTGGTATCCGGCAGGCGGCAGGCCCTATCGTGGACCAACTGAACATGGTTCCAAACGTGTAGTGGTGTGGGTTGGAGAGATCCGACGTGGTTTTGCCCAGATCCATCGTGTGATGGAGTGGACATGCCGGATCCAACAACGCCAACCCACCTCTGCTAGGTGGCATATGTAGGGAAGTGGTTTCACCGTATTCTCGTGCAACACATAATGCATTTTGAGCCATATTAGCTCGTATGTATACAAGGGGCCATGCCTAGGCAGTCGGTTCTTCAAACGTGCCACCCTGTTTTTACTTAAAGGGAACCATGAGACTACCAAAGACGTAGGATTCGAAGACTTACACACCAAGAATGTCAAGATGGATGACGCGGCCACCAAATGTGACCCTATATAAGGGCATTCCTTCTAGATGATATTGGAGATATGCCCTAGAGGCAATCATGTGATGATGATATTTCCCGATGTATTCATGAGTCTTTTGTATTGTCCATGAGCATCATCAGTGATATGTATCAACAAGTACTAGATCATCAAAGATGCGCGTTGCCGCGTCCGTCCATTTTCTCAATAAAATGATCGGTAAATAGTACAAAATTTGTTAGTGTAAGTCAATTTTTTTAAGTTTTGGAAGAAGATTGTAGAAGCAAGTTAGTACGCATTACTTTGTGGTTCAATTTATTAAGTGGATATTTGAGTTCAGAGACAAGTCAAATAAAATTAATAATTATATAAAATTGCAACAAACTCATTTGAAAATTTTATAAAACAAAAGCTAACTCTTGGCTTTGCACAAAACATTTCACATGCCTTAATGTTTTACATGCCATACAACCATATCAAGCACACACACCACACAAGACCTTGACCACGTAAACAATCATATATCATCAAAACTTTGATGTTAAACTACCGATCAGTCACGCTGCCAAGGATCAAAGTAAGACGGTCTTCCTGACTTGCCATCAAAGAATAATGAGGTAGATGAGATCGTGTAAATCAAGATAGGATATTGTTTAAAAAAATAATGAAACAGTGCTTCTCATTTTTCAACAGAGTTGGTAGGTAGCAATAAATTTTAAATCTTCACCAAACCTCCTTCAATGATTTAAATCACCCCTTGATAAGTTATATAGGTGTTCCATTAATCATCTATCACACTTGAATTACAAGGGTCTAGGAAATCTTGCAAGCAATTTGACTTACCAACAGAAAGTAAACAATCAAAACAAATCTGAACAGATAATCCTGGATTTGATGGTGATTTCCACCATAGGTCATTTTGTAATAACTAAATGGAAGCAGGTACGTTTGCTTCATAAGATTACAGTAACCCTGTAAAGTTTATACATTACACACTCAATTAACATCACAATATGATGAGAAAGTACCAAAGGCAAATAAGTTAATTTGCAACAAATGGCAAGAAAATAGTAATAGTGCTATACGTAATGATTAAAATGCAATGACATAAGAGAAATATTTCTATAACTAAGTATACGTGATAAGAAGATGATTTGTTGTATAAAAAGGACTATTTTACTGTTTTTACATCTGCGGGATGAATTAAGTAAGTCAATGCAATTGGCCAGTCAATCACTATGCAAGCCTACGTTTATTGCTAAATCACATGTTTTATTACAGATTTCTATAGTGGAAAATCCTTTATTTCATCTTTCAAAGTATAGAGAGTGTTCATTGCATCAATTCTTTGAACATATTTTAGTGCACAATCCATTAAATAAAGATGAGATCACGTGAACAAAATCAGATGGAATCTAGCCAACAGCCAAAATGAGCGTAATTGCTCACTTGGATCTTAGCATAACTGTTCATTGTCGGGATTACCCACCAAACCTCAATTATTCTAGCACAAATGAGACTTACAGTATGAACCCACATGTCGTTGGCATTTGAAAAATGCACTATCTATACGAAAGCTTAGAATGGGGGCTAGTTGTGCTCTTAGATAATGCAAAAAAAAAATGAATGGCATCTGAGGTTCAGACTGGCGCTCACAAACAATGTTTTTTGCTGGAAGAAACACGCTACCCTATGTTTTAACCTCATCTAAACTCCGGAGCATCGTTTTCTTTAGTTAAATAAGATATCCAAATTGGAACTTTGAAACCCTCTGAAACTGTACAAACCCAAAATTGCTTAACCTAGCTGCTTGAGGCAGTGAATTAACTTTAACATGTCCTACGCAATGGCGTGAGAGGGCTGTGATGAGGGACGGCCATGAATCAAGGGGGCGTGAGAGGGCTTGCTTTATGTGCGGTTATACTGTCCTAAATGACAACTGGAAGCCTGCTCCTCAAATTCTACTTTTGCCGTTCACTCGGACAATTGTCATATGGATAACTGGATATACATTATGTTGGATCAGCTGCAAATAAATGCTTACAGGAAGAGGATCCAAGCCATTCCGTCTTCTGCTTATATTTGAATTATTTGTTCGGCCAAACAGGAGCATTAAGAACCAAAATAGAATTGCAGAAAAGAACATCCATGTTTTACCATCCAAAAGCACAAAAAGGCGCCCTAATTTACCAGATGTATTTTCTTCATCTGTCCTAATAGCAGTCCCTTATTCTATGCAGAAAACATTATACTCTGCTTTTCTTTCACAAAGTTTTCTTATAACTTCATCTAATATAATCTTGCGGAAATGCAAATAATTGCACAGGAACATATAATCTAAGCAATCGTGTGGCGTAAAAACATGGATGGTAAAACATCAAAAGATAAGGTGTGGTGCAATTACTTGTCTAGAAGCCATTAGAGATTATGAAAATGCCAGTACCAAGCTCCAAAATCTGCCCAAATCAGTCCACCACAACAACATGAACATCAACTGTATGTACAGTTTTTTGAATGAGAGGATATCAAGATAATGTAATTGCTTAGTGGAAGAACCATACATGAACTGAAAAGAAATACATGGTAACCTAGTCGAGCATCATGCTGAAGGAGGTTTGGGTACCGGAGTGGAAAGGGTGAGCGAGGAGTGGTAGGGGAGGCGGCTTATATATAGACAACCGTACCACCAGGTAGCGGAAAGGATTTACACATACTTCGCCATGAATGCGTGAACAGAAACTGAAGAATCATTGCCTCGGTGGAGCAGTTTTGCTCAGACGAGGCGTCGGCCCTGAATCGCCACGTCGGTTGGAACGTTTCTTTTCTACTTCGCAGATCGACCGCCCGCATCACCCATGGTGGCTGGGTCGATCCCCGCGTGCCTCGCATCGATGGCAGCGACCGGTGGATCAACGTCGCTCGCATCACCTGTAGTGGTTGGATGGATCGATCCCCCATCCTCTCTCTCCGTCTGTCTCGATCTCGATTTGGTTGTATCTATGGACAACAATTCTTTTTGGGAGGTTTGACGGTCCAGCGGGCTCTCGCGTCGAAGCTAGCCATATTTTTCGGAGGGGTATGACGATCTAGTGGGCTCTACCATGGAAGCTAAGCCATACGGGCCGGGAGAAAGCCCAAACAACCACAGATCTCCGTTTTTTCTTATGGAGTAGCCGCCCTTTTAGGACAGCTGGGCCAGGAATTTGATGACACGGTGGAGATCAATACGACAGTAATCTGATGGCTAGAAACGCTCCAATTACTAAAACGGACGGCCAGGAATCAAGGGGGCGTGAGAGGGCTCGCTTTAGGTGCGGTTATACTGTCCTAAACGTGACTTGTTTGTGAGACTATATATTGTATGATGGTCCCTAGTTCATAAGGTTATGTGGACACATGCCCTTTTACTAGTATACAATTCGGTTTGATGATTGTGCTTCAGAAGAGATAGAGATGCTAAACCGTTAGTATGGACTCAGGGATGGAGATCACCGAGTCAGACAGGCCCACTTTGAGACACAACGAGATATTGTCATCTGGTAGTCTCAAGTACAATGAGATGACATGTCCTATACCTGAGGTCCTTGCATGTACTCGAGATGAGGATCGACTCACTTAGCGTCTACCAAATGATACTCCGTAACTGGGTAGTTACAAAGGTAGCTTTCGGGTGAGTCGCAAGACATGGTTGACCAAGAAGGGAGTTGCCCCTCCTATACGGAGAGATATTTTCCGGGCCCTCTCAAGTGATCAGATTCAAAAAGCATGGCCATGCGATTTGGGTTAAGAGTTAACCCGGTTAAGGAATATGTATCACGGTTTCGAGAGGAAAGGTCGAGCTACCACATAGGTGACAAGTACTTGCCTTGAGTTTGACAACATATATATCGTGAGGCAAAATGAATGTTGCAGATAACACATTGTTGAGGTTCGTGTAATGACTTTACATACACATGGGAGTTGGCACATTTTGCTAGGAGCCGCTACCAACCATCGACTCAGGTCACGTCCATGTGTATGTGAACCTATAGGGTCGCACACTTAGGGGATGCAACTCATTCGGATTGGATCCGAGTGGAAATGGTTTTAGACACTGTGCGGGCTTCACGTGCTGAGGCCATCACAGAGGTCTATATAGGGGAGTGGGCGCACCACTTAGGCTTGATCTTTTTCCTCGCTCCACAGTCGCCACCACTCCCAATGACTCCATGCCATGCGATCAGACCTAGCAGTCCGACGCCCGACGCTGCTCCCCGTAAATGTCGATACCTTGGAGGCATCACATTTGTGGTGCTTGGACGAACCGTCCAAGGGAACCGCAAGGAGTCGTTCGAGGGATCTGCGAGGAGCTGTTCACGGGACCTCGTCATTTGCGGGAGATCACCGTTCGCGGGACATCACTGCTCGTGGGAGATCGTTCGAATGTCACGCATCACCAACTCTACTTCCATTGCGGTGACTGCGTCTCTAGTGGTAAATCCAATCCTGTGATCTATTTCCAGCAGCGTGTTCTTGGGTGCGTGGTAGAAAAATTTTATTTGGCGCTAGCGTAGGGTACCACGTGTTCCATCAGATTATACCCCTTGAACCGCATTCTCTAGACACTTATTGGCAGACTTAATCCGTTCACAACCATGTTGTATACCCCTTCGACAACTGACAGTACAGGTGGATCCATGCTTCCTTGTCGGCATTCATCTCAGCGTGACACCTAACGGTGCATTTATTGCTTTTGTCCTATACCGTTAGTGTTAGGTATGATAGCATTGTAGCCACTATTCACCCTCTATAATTATCATCTTGCTGCTAGGTGACCCCTTTCGTATATAAAAGGAGGCCCATGGCTACCTTTACAAGGGTTGACACCCTACCCATTTATAGTAGCTCGCTGCGCCTCCTGAGCACTCTACCGGCAAGGTTGCGCTCTTGTAAACGCAAGGCTCAATCAACACATAAATCCACCAAAGCAGGAGTAGGGTTTTACGCTTCACAGCGGCCCAAACCTGGGTAAATGGTCGTGTGCTCTCGTGGTTGTCGTTGCTCCTCGTGTGCTGCTTGCCCACGCCGAACATAGAAGGGTCTCTGGACCCATAGATTGTCGTATGCCCTTCTATTATCGTGACATGCCTCCTAGACAGGTATCAACTATGTAGATACACACACCAATATCGAGCAGTGCATAACGCCAGATGTTCATTGTCTCCTCTTTCTCCCTCCCACATATCTCTCTCTCTCTCTCTCTCACACACACACACACACACACACACACACACACACACCTAAAAACAAAACTAAGATCACGATAGTCTGAAACCCCCACCAGTAGGGGCATCTCCAAGGCGGACCCGCAAACCTCCCGTAACCGCCCGGACCGCATTGTCTGGTTGGAAGCCATCCAACGCGGTCCTGTATTGGTCTGCAGGGCGGCCCAGATGCAATTTCTCTCACAAACCGGAGACAAACATGGGGGGAGCTTTGCGGGAGTCCGGACCCCTCCCAAGCCCGTTTCTGGCCGCTCTGGCCCACCCAAAACCCCCACCCGCCCTCCCGTGCTTTTCTTCCGATGCATGCGTCGCTTACCGTGCCGCATTCATGCCCGCCCAGAGCATGCAGCGACTGGCATTGATGTCGTGATGTGACAGGAGGGAGGGAGGGCGGCACTGACTGACGCGACCTCTCAGGAGCTGTGGCTCAACGCGGACGCAGGTTCCCAAGGAACCAACTCCAGCTGCTGTGCCCCATTGAAGCGGACCGCCCCTTCGCCTGGGCCTTGCCACTGCTATTTAAACCATGCGCTCGTGACGCACAAAGCCACACTCTCCCTCCTCGAGCACCAGCCCCCACCCCTTCCCCGTCTCTGTCTCTGTACCCGGGCCCTCCCTCCCCCTCTTTGACCAAGCTCAAGCGATGCCGAAGTCATGGTGCTCCGCGCCGGCAGGCGGAGTAGGAGGAAGCTCCTCCTCTGGCGGTTCTTGGCACCGCCGCCCATGCTCCTCGGGCCCGTTAGCGTCCATGGCGGCTGGCTCCTCTGGTGACGAGGAGGACCAGGCGCCACCGCAACAGTCGCCCTGACTCCTCAAGGAGGCTGCTCTAACGGACGAATATTTCGTTCATCAGATTGAGATAATTGCGGAGCAGTCACTCCGTTACATGGGGTTGTCACTGCTATCGCCAGCGCACATGAAGTAGGAGGCGTCATCCCCGCCGTGCTATCGCGTGAAGCCCGAGTCGGCGTCCACGCTCCTACCGATGAAGGAGGAGCCAGCCTTGCCTCGGCACAACCACGGTGTCCAGATCAGGCACCGCGTGAAGGAGGAGTCGGCCTCGCCCCTGCTACGTCTTGAGCTTGCATTGGTTTTCCTTGAAGAGGAGAGGGTGATGCAGCAAGTGTAGCATAAGTATTTCCCTCAGTTTTGAGAACCAAGGTATCAATCCAGTAGGAGGCTCCTCAAAAGTCCCACGCACATACACAAACAAACTGAGAACTCGCAACCAACGCAATAAAGGGGTTGTCAATCCCTTCACGGCCACTTCATGTAAAGTGAGATCTAATAAAGATAGTATGATAAGATAAATATATTTTTGGTATTTTATAATATAGATGCAAAAAGTAAAGATGCAAATAAAAGTATATTGAAAGCAAATATGATAAGAGATAGACCCGGGGCCATAGGTTTCACTAGTGGCTTCTCTCAAGATAGCATAAGTATTACGGTGGGTGAACAAATTACTGTCGAGCAATTGATAGAAAAGCGCATAGTTATGAGATTATCTAGGCATGATCATGTATATAGGCATCACGTCCATAACAAGTAGACCGACTCTGCTGCATCTACTACTATTACTCCACACATCGACCGCTATCCAAAGATGCATCTAGAGTATTAAGTTCATAAGAACAGAGTAATGCATTAAGCAAGATGACATGATGTAGAGGGATAAACTCATGCAATATGATATAAACCCCATCTTGTTATCCTCGATGGCAACAATACAATGCGTGCCTTGCAACCCTTTACATCCTTTGGTAAGGACACCGCAAGATTGAACCCAAAGCTAAGCACTTCTCCCATGGCAAGAAAGACCAATCTAGTAGGCCAAACCAAACTGATAATTCGAAGAGACTTGCAAAGATAACTCAATCATACATAAAAGAATTTAGAGAAGAATCAAATATTATTCATAGATAAACTTGACCATAAACCCACAATTCATCGGATCTCGACAAACACACCGCAAAAAGAGTTTACATCGAATATATCTCCACAAGAGAGGGGGAGAACATTGTATTGAGATCCAAAAAGAGAGAAGAAGCCATCTAGCTAATAACTATGGACCCGTAGGTCTGTGGTAAACTACTCACAACTCATCGGAGGGGCAAGGATGTTGATGTAGAGGCCCTCCATGGTCGATTCCCCCTCCGACAGAGTGCCGGCAAAGGCTCCAAGATGGGATCTCGCGGATACAGAAGGTTACGGTGGTGGAAATTGTGTTTCGTGGTGCCCCTGGATGTTTTCGGGGTACATAGGTATATATAGGAGGAAGAAGTACGTCGGTGGCCGCCCGAGGGGCCCACGAGACAGGGGGCGCGCCCTACAGGGTGGGGGGGGGGCTCCTCTCTCGTGGAGCCCTCAGCTGCTTCTTGACTTGCACTCCAAGCTCTCCGGATCACGTTCGTTCCAAAAATCACGCTCCCGAAGGTTTCATTCCGTTTGATATTCCTTTTCTTCGAAATACTAAAATAGGCAAAAAAAAGCAATGCAGGCTGGGCCTCCGGTTAGTAGGTTAGTCCCAAAAATGATATAAATGTGTAAAATAAAGCCCATAAACATCCAAAAGGGGTAATATAATAGCATGGAACAATCAAAATTATAGATACGTTGGAGACGATCAAGCATCCCCAAGCTTAATTCCTGCTCGTCCTCTAGTAGGTAAATGATAAAAAGAAATTTTGATGTGGAATGCTACCTAGCATAATTCTCAATGTAATTTTCTTTATTGTGGCATGAATGTTCAGATCCAAATGATTCAAAATAAAAGCTTATAAAACATAAAAATAATAATGCTTCAAAGCATACTAACAAATAATCATGTCCTATCAAAATAACATAGCCAAAGAAAGCTTATCCCTACAAAATCATATAGTTAGGCTATGCTTCATTTTCATTACACAAAATACTCCCATCATGCACAACCCCGATGACGAGCCGAGCAATTGTTTCATACTTTTTAACGCACTTCAGCTTTTTCAACTCTTACGCAATACATGAGCGTAAGCCATGGACATAACACTATGGTGGTGGTTGTGAGGACAAAAAGGGAGAAGATAGTCTCACAAACTAGGCGTATCAATGGGCTATATAGAGATGCCCATAAATAGATATCAATGTGAGTGAGTAGGGATTGCCATGCAACGGATGCACTAGAGCTATAAATATATGAAAGCTCAACAAAAGAAACTAAGTGGGTGTGCATCCAACTTGCTTGCTCACGAAGACCTCGGGCATTTTGATGAAGCCCATCATTGGAATATACAAGCCAAGTTCTATAATGAAAAATTCCCACTTAGTATATGAAAGTAACAACATAGGGGACTCTCTATCATGAAGATCATGGTGCTATTTTGAAGCAAAAGTGTGCAAAAAGAGATAGTAGCATTGTCCCTTCTCTCTTTTTCTCTCATTTTTATTATTTTTTCTTTTCTTTTTTCTTTCTTTTTTCTCTTTTTTTCTTTGGCCTTCCTTTTTTTCCTTTTTGGCCTTTCTATTTTTTTTCTCATTTTTTCTTTTTGTAAAGTCCGAAGTCTCATCCCGACTTGTGGGGGAGTCATAGCCTTCATCATCCTTTCCTCACTAGGACAATGCTCTAATAATGAAGATCATCACACTTTTATGGATTTACAACTCAAGAATTACAACTCAAAGCTAGAACAAGATATGACTCTATATGAATGCCTCCAGCGGTGTACCGGGATATGCAATGAATCAAGAGCGGCACGTATGAAAATTATGAAGGTGGCCTTGCCACAAATACGATGTCAACTACATGATCATGCAAAGAGCAATATGACAATGATGGAACGTGTCATAATAAACGGAATGGTGGAAAGTTGCATGGCAATATATCTCGGAATGGCTATGGAAATGCCATAATAGGTAGGTACGGTGGCTGTTTTGAGGAAGGTAAATAAGGGGTTTATGATACCGGCGAAAGTTGCACGGTAATAATAAAGGCTAGCAACGTAAAAAGGATGAGTGTGCCTCTGTCCATGGACTCACATTAGTCAAAATAGAACTCATATACTTATTGTAAAAGCCTACTTAGCCCTCGAAGCAAAGTACTACTACGCAAGCCCCAAGAGGTATAGATTGGTAGGAAAAGACCATCGCTCGTCCCTGACTGCCACTCATAAGGAAGACACTCAAAAGAGCACCTCATGCAACAAATTTGTCACACAACTTTTACCATACGTGCATGCTACAGGACTTGCCAACTTCAACAAAAGTATTTCTCAATTTCATAATTACCCACTAGCATGACCCTAACATTATTACCTTTATATATCAAAACAATTATCAAGCATCAAGTTGATCATAGCATCCAATTCTTTTTCTATGATAGTTTTTATTATACCCAACTTGGATGCTCATCATTCTAGGACCAACTTTATGACCATAGCAAATACCATGCTGTTCTAAAAGACTCTCGAAAAGATATAAGTGAAGCATGAGAGACTAGCAATTTCTTCAAAATTAAGACTCCACCGTGCTCTAAAATATAAAAGTGAAGCACTAGAGCAAAAACTATCAAGCTCAAAAGATATAAGTGAAGCACATAGAGTATTCTAGCAAATTCTAATCAAATAGGCTTCTCCCAAAAGGTGTGTACAGCAAGGATGATTGTGGTAAACTAAAAAGCAAAGACTAATATAATACACGACGCTCCAAGCAAAACACATATCATGTAGCGAATAAAAATATAGCTCCAAGTAAAGTTACCAATGGACGAAGATGAAAGAGGGGATGCCTTCCCGGGGCATCCCCAAGCTTAGGCTTTTGGCTATTCTTGATTATCTTGGGGTGCCATGGGCATACCCAAGCTTAGGCTCTTGGCACTCCTTATTCCATAGTCCATAAAAGCTTTACCCAAAACTTGAAAACTTCACAACACAAAACTCAACAGGAAATCTTATAAGCTCCGTTAGTGAAAGGAAACAAAACCACCACATAAGGTACTGCAATGAACTCATTCTTTATTTATTTTGGTGTTAAACCTACTGTATTCCAACTTCCTTATGGTTTATAAACTACTCCCTCCGTCCCATAATATAAGACGTTTTTTGACTCTAGTGTAGTGTCAAAAAACATCTTACATTATGGGACGGAGGGAGTAATTTACTAGCCATAGATGCATTGAAATAAGCAAACAACACACGAAAAACAGAATCTGTCAAAAACAGAACAGTCTGTAGCAATCTGTAACTAACGCAAACTTCTGGAACTCTAAAAATCCTACCAAAATAGAAAGTCCTGGACAATTTGTTTACTGAACATCAGCAAAAAGAATCAACGCAAAAGCACGTTCCTGTGATTTAACAGAATTATATTCGTGCGCGCAAAGTTTCTGTTTTTCAGCAGAATCAAATCAACTATCATCGTAGGTTATCCTATAGGTTCTACTTGGCACAAACACTAATTAAAAGATAAAAACACATCCAAACAGAAGGTAGATGCAAGATTTATTACTAAACAGGAGCAAAAACAAAAAACATAAAGAAAATTGGGTTGCCTCCCAACTAGCACTATCGTTTAACGCCCTAGCTAGGCATAAAAGCGAAGATAGATCTAAGTAGTGCCATCTTTGGCACTAGATTCGTAAGTAGCATGCATGATAGATTCATAAGGTAATTTGACTTTCTTTCTTGGAAAGTGCTCCATGCCTTTCTTTAATGGAAACTGGAATCTAATATTCCCTTCCTTCATATCAATAATCGCAGCAGTCGTTCTAAGGAAAGGTCTACCAAGAATAATAGGGCAAGAAAGATTGCAATCTATATCAAGAACGATAAAATCCACGGGTACCAAATTTCTATTTGCAACAATAAGAACATCATTGATCCTTCCCATAGGCTTTTTAATGGTGGAATCCGCAAGGTGCAAATTTAAAGAGCAATCATCAAGATCATGGAAACCTAGAATATCACATAAAGTTTTCGGAATCGTGGAAACACTAGCACCCAAATCACACAAAGCAAAACACTCATAATCTTTAATTCTAATCTTTATAGTAGGTTCCCACTCATCATTAAGTTTTCTAGGTATAGAAACTTCCAAATTAAGTTTTTCATCATAAGATTGCATCAAGGCATCAACAATATGTTTGGTAAAAGCTTTATTTTGACTATAAACATGAGGAGAATTAACAATGGATTGCAACAAGGAAATACAACCTTTTAAAGAACAATTATCATAGTCAAATTCCTTGAAATCGAAGATAGTAGGTTCAATATTATTGGAAGTTGAGGATTCTCCAATCTCTCTTTTACCAAATTTAGCATTAAGATCTAAAGACTCCGAATTCTTGGGACGCCTTCTAGGCAAAGTTTATTCATCATCAGTCCCATAATTATCAAAATTCATATTGCAAAACATAGATCTAATAGGAGACGCATCAATAACTTTAAGATCCTCATCATTATTTTCACGGAAACTAGAAGAACACGCTTTTATAAACCTATCTCTTTTAGCATGCAATCTAGCGGTTCTCTCCTTACACTCTTCAATGGAAATTCTCATTACTTTGAGAGACTCATTGATATCATGCTTAGGAGGAGAAGATCTAAGTTTAAGGGAATCAACATCAAGCGAAAGTCTATCAACGTTCCTAGCCAAATCATCAACTTTGAGCAATTTTTCTTCAAGCAAAGCATTAAAATTCTTTTGAGAAATCATAAATTATTTTACACTATTCTCAAAATCAGAGGGCATCTTATTAAAATTACCATAAGAATTATTGTAGGAATTTCCATAATTATTAGAGAAATTAGTAGGGAACGGTCTAGCATTAAAGTTTCCTCTATAAGCATTGTTTCCAAAACTATTCCTACCAACAAAATTCACATCCATAGATTCATTATTATTCTCAATCAAAGAAGACAAAGGCATATCATTGGGATCAAGAGGAGTATTTTTAGTAGCAAACATCTTCATAAGTTCATCCATCTTTCCACTCAAAACATTGATTTCTTCTATAGCATGCACTTTTTTACTAGAAGATCTTTCGGTGTGCCATTGAGAATAATTAGCCATAATATTATCAAGTGGTTTCGTAGCATCTCCTAACGTAATTTCCATAAATGTGCCTCCCGCGGCCGAATCTAAGAGATTTCTAGAAGCAAAGTTCAAACTGGCATAAAATTTTTGTATGATCATCCATAAATTCAAACCATGAGTAGGGCAATTGCGAAGCATCAATTTCATTATTTCCCAAGATTGGGCAACATGCTCATGATCAAGTTGTTTAAAATTCATAATATCGTTCCTAAGAGTGATAATCTTAGTGGGAGGAAAATACTTAGAGATAAAAGCATCTTTGCACTTGTTCCAAGAATCAATACTATTTTTAGGCAAAGACGAAAACCAAACTTTAGCATGATCTCTAAGAGAAAACGGAAATAACTTCAATTTGACAATATTGTTATCCATATCTTTCTTCTTTGGCATATCACACAAATCAACAAAGTTGTTTAGATGAGTAGCGTCATCTTCACTAGGAAGGCCGGCAAATTGATGTTTCATAACAAGATTCAGCAAAGCAGTATTGATTTCACAAGACTCAACATCATTAAGAGGAGCAATCGGAGTACCAAGGAAATCATTGTTATTGGTATTCGAGAAATCACACAATTTGGTATTATCTTGCGCCATGGCAACAAGTAATCCAACACACAAGCAAACAGAAAAAGGCAAGCGAAAAGAGAGGAGGAGATTGGGAAAGAGAGGGCGAATAAAACGGCAAGGGTGAAGTGCGGGTGAGGAAAACGAGAGGCAAATGGAAAATAACGTAAATGCGAGGGAGATGGGTTTGTGATGGGTACTTGGTATGTCTTGACTTGAGCGAAGACCTCCCGACAGCGGCGCCGAAATCCTTCTTGCTACGCCTTGAGCTTGTGTTGGTTTTCCTCAAGAGGAGAGGGTGATGCAGCAAGTGTAGCGTAAGTATTTCCCCTTTTGAGAACCAAGGTATCAATCCAAGAGGAGGCTCCTCAAAAGTCCCACACACCTACACAAACAAAGTGAGAACTCGCAACCAACGCAATAAAGGGGTTGTCAATCCTTCACGGCCACTTCATGAAAGTGAGATCTAATAAAGATAGTATGATAAGATAAATATATTTTTGGTATTTTATAATATATATGCAAAAAGTAAAGATGCAAATAAAAGTAGATTGAAAGCAAATATGATAAGAGAAAGACCCGGGGGCCATAGGTTTCACTAGTGGCTTCTCTCAAGATAGCATAAGTATTACGGTGGGTGAACAAATTACTGTCGAGCAATTGATAGAAAATCGCATAGTTATGAGATTATCTAGGCATGATCATATATATAGGCATCACGTTCATAACAAGTAGACCGACTCCTACCTGCATCTACTACTATTACTCCACACATCGACCGCTATCCAGCAGCATCTAGAGTATTAAGTTCATAAGAATAGAGTAACGCATTAAGCAAGATGACATGATGTAGAGGGATAAACTCATGCAATATGATATAAACCCCATCTTGTTATCCTCGATGGCAACAATACAATACGTGCCTTGCAACCCTTTACATCCTTTGGGTAAGGACACCGCAAGATTGAACCCAAAGCTAAGCACTTCTCCCATGGCAGGACAGACCAATCTAGTAGGCCAAACCAAACTGATAATTCGAAGAGACTTGCAAAGATAACTCAATCATACATAAAAGAATTTAGAGAAGATTCAAATATTATTCATAGATAAACTTGATCATAAACCCACAATTCATCGGATCTCGACAAACACACCACAAAAAGAGTTTACATCGAATAGATATCCACAAGAGAGGGGGAGAACATTGTATTGAGATCCAAAAAGAGAGAAGAAGCCATCTAGCTAATAACTATGGACCCGTAGGTCTGTGGTAAACTACTCACAACTCATCGGAGGGGCAATGATGTTGATGTAGAGGCCCTCCATGGTCCATTCCCCCTCCGACAGAGTGCTGGCGAAGGCTCCAAGATGGGATCTCGCGGATACAGAAGGTTACGGTGGTGGAAATCATTTTTCGTGGTGCCCCTGGATGTTTTCGGGGTACGTAGGTATATATAGGAGGAAGAAGTACGTCGGTGGCCGCCCGAGGGGCCCACGAGACAGGGGGCGCGCCCTACAGGGGGGGGGGCCTCCTATCTCGTGGAGCCCTCGGCTGCTTCTTGACTTGCACTCCAAGCTCTCCGGATCACGTTCGTTCCAAAAATCACGCTCCTGAAGGTTTCATTCCGTTGGACTCCGTTTGATATTCCTTTTCTTCAAATATCGAATAGGCAAAAAAAAAGCAATATGGGTTGGGCCTCCGGTTAGTAGGTTAGTCCCAAAAATGATATAAATGTGTAAAATAAAGTCCATAAACATCCAAAAGGGGTAATATAATAGCATGGAACAATCAAAAATTATAGATACGTTGGAGACGTATCAGCCCCCACACCATCGTGGCGTCCAGATCGGATGCCTGATACGTCTCCAATGTATCTATAATTTTTTATTGTTACATGCTATTATATTATCCATCTTGGATGTTTTATATGCATTTATATGCTATTTTATATGATTTTTGGGCCTAACCTATTAACCTAGAGCCCAGTGCCAGTTTTCTGTTTTGTTCTTTGATTTTGATTTTTACAGAAAAGGAATACCAAACTGAGTCCAATTGACCTGCCAGTTTTTGTGGATTTTTTATGGACCAGAAGAAGCCCCGAAAGCAATAGAGTTGGGACAGAAGACTCCCGAGCCAACCACGAGGGTGGAGGGTGCGCCCCCTACCTCGTGGCTGACTCGGAGACCCCCCTGACTCGTTCCCGACACCAAAAATTCCTATAAATACATAAACCCACGAAAAGAAAGCTAGACCGGGAGTTCCACCGCCACAAGCCTCTGTAGCCACCAAAAACCAATCTAGACCCCATTCCGGCATCCTACCGGAGGGGGGAATCATCACCGGTGGCCATCTTCATCATCCTGGCTCTCTCCATGACGAGGAGGGAGTAGTTCACCCTCGGGGCTGAGGGTATGTACCAGTAGCTATGTGTTTGATCTCTCTCTCTCTCTCATGTTCTTGAGATGGCACGATCTTGATGTATCGCGAGCTTTGTTATTATAGTTGGATCTTATGATGATTCTCCCCCTCTACCTCTTGTAATGGATTGAGTTATCCCATTGAAGTTACCTTATCAGATTGAGTCTTTAAGGATTCGAGAACACTTGATGTATGTCTTGCATGTGCTTATCTGTGGTGACAATGGGATATTCACGTGATCTACTTGATGTATGTATTGCATGTGCTTATCCGTGGTGACAATGGGATATTCACGTGATCTACTTGACATATGTTTTGGTGATCAACTTGCGGGTTCAGTGACCTTGTGAACTTATGCATAGGGGTTGGCACACGCTTTCGTCTTTGACTCTCCCAGAGAAACTTTGGGGCACTCTTTGAAGTTCTTTGTGTTGGTTTGAATAGCTGAATCTGAGATTGTGTGATGCATATCATATAATCAAACCCGCGGATACTTGTGGTGACATTGGAGTATCTAGGTGACATTAGGGTTTTGGTTGATTTGTGTCTTAAGGTGTTATTTTACTATGAACTCTAGGGCTGTTTGTGACACTTATAGGAATAGCCCAATGGATTGATCGGAAAAAATAACTTTGAGGTGGTTTCGTACCTTACAATAATCTCTTCGTTTGTTCTCCGCTATTAGTGACTTTGGAGTGACTCTTTTGTTGCACGTTGAGAGATTGTTGTATGATCTAGGAGCATTACTAGTAGAACCCTCAAACCCTCAAACCCTTATAGCAGTTTTAGGGGTTGAGAAGTGCCAGTTTTTGACACTTTTAAGGGTTGAAAAACAAGGGCAAAGACTAGAACCCTCAAACCCAACCCGTAAACTGCTTTAAGGGATGGATTTGAGGGTTCTAGTCTTTGCCTCAACCCCAACCTTTAAAACTGTCATTTCATATATCACACATTTCATCACATTTCATCATATGACATATCACAAATTCCATCACAATTGACTAAAACAATAATCATTCTAGTTATTATTACAACACCGAATAAAACAATAATCATTCAAATTATTACAACAATGTTTGAGCAAATAACACTAATTGTTCGAATCAAATAGGACATAGAAAAGGAAAAAAAGATACATCATGGGCCAATGCGCCGCCTGATGGATTCATGTATCTAGGGTAGGGTCATAGGCCTGACCTAAACGTCCTACCCAAGGACACTCTTAGAAGAGATCATCTTCCAGTCGACCATAGAGGAACCCACTGACCGACCGAAGGACTCGACCATGGAAGACTCACTCGACCATGAAGACGCACTCGACTACCAGAAGGTCAGAAGACACTCTGCAGTAGAACGGTTTGCTATTGAATAGACTTAATGATAGTTAAAGCGCTTTATGAGGGCGCTACCAAGAACCCCCTGTGCTTAATGTACTTTAACCTCCATTATGTGGGCTGGCTGGGGTCCCGCGACTCTATATAAGCCACCCCTCCACGAGATAGAGGGGTTCGCACTCTTGTAATACCTACACTCATAATCCACTCGACCGCCTCGGGGCTCCGAGACGTGGGGCTTTACTTCTTCCGAGAAGGGCTCTGAACTCGTACATCGCCGTGTTCACAACCTCTCCATAGCTAGGACCTTGCCTCTCCTTACCTACCCCCCACTCTACTGTCAGACTTAGAACCACGACAGTTGGCGCCCACCGTGGGGCAGGTGTTTTAGCGATTTGTGGAGGAGTTGCAAGATTCAGTACCTTCATCATGATGACTGCGGGAGTTTTGGTTGAGGGCGCGAGATCCGTCTCGGTGCTCTCACCTTTATCGCCGACGACTCGCGTGGCTCGTGGAGGCTCCACTTGACATCGAGGCGCTCCCGTCCGCGGGCGACGACTTCGCGCATGTGTTCGCGGCGTTCTGCTGCGGCAACCGTCGACCCGTGTCGGTCGACTCCTTTATCGATCGCCCACCCGCTTCCCACCAGCAAAGCGCTCTGGTGGTCGAGACTCCAGCGGTGGGTGAAGAACGCGTGGCTCGCCAGACAGCCACCGCCAGTCGCGGCTATCGAGCCCGACGAGTCCCTCTACTACTGCTCGATCTGTCGACCGGCTCAGAGAGACGCATCCGAGTGTGATAGCAATGATCCAGCGGCGGAGATCCTCATGGTCGACGGCCTCGCGATCCTCCCGGCCGCCCATGGCGGTGGAGCCGCCGGAGGAGAGACCCGTGCAAGAGCACGAAGAGTACCAGCCGAGACACTCGACTCTCTGCGAGAGAAAGAGCTTCGCCGCAGGAACATGGATGCCCTGCATACTCCCATCGCCGGAGAAACCCCCGAGGCTCGCGCCTTGGAGGAAGCACGTCTGGCCAACGTGGCTGAACGCGCTCGCTTGGAGAATCTTCAACGAGCACTCGACGAACACGCGCGGCAACGAATCCCTGAAGCCAGTCGACGTCGACTCTTCCCACCGACTCAGGTATACCGCACGCCAATTCAGAATTTAGCAACCGCAACTCAGATAGCGAATCTATCCAACCGCCCCGCCGGAAGGCGGAGAGGCTTGCAGCAGATCGTAGATTTACTCCGAGCAGCAGGAGACCGAACTTAGCCGTGTCGCGATCGCGCAACAGATTCATACGATCCGTCGCTGCGAATATCGCCCAATCGCTCACAGCCCAGATCGCCTCCGCGGCGAGAAGGGCGCGACAACCGGCGAGCAATATGGAGACCGGATGACAGCGCCGAGTGCCCTTTCCCTCCGAGGAAGGGTCACACGCCTCGGCGACAAGATGATGAGACGCCGCTTCAAGACGGGCGAAGAATTCCAGTCGACCCCAGGGAACCAGGCTTCGACGCGCGATCCATTATCGTGCAAGGCTTGGTCGACCGGAACAGAGCCCATCGAGGTGGACCCAAGAGAGATGCACCCACCAGCAATGAGTGCACATCTCTCGTCCTAACGCTTTAGCAGGGCTATCGAGCCGCATAATTCCCCCAATTTCAGATTGGCAACAGAGTCAAGAAGTTCATCGGGGAATCCAAGCCCAAACTTGGCTTGAAGATTACCGAGTGGCTATTCAGATCGGGGTGGGAATGATGAGGTGGCCATGAAGCATTTGCCCCTCATGTTGGAAGGTTACGCGAGCATGGCTGAATCGATTACCTCCTAGCAAGATATATACTTGGGAAGATTTGTCCCGAGTGTTTATCAGACTTTGAAGGACTTGCAAGAGACCGGCTGGTTTGACAGAGCTGCAAGTTTGTGTGCGTAAGACCAATGAAACTCTCCGAGAGTACATTCAGAGGTGGATTACTTTGCACCATCTTGTGGAAAATGTGTCGACCATCGCAGCGGTTGCCTTCAAAGATGGCGCCAAGAACAGAGAATTGAGTCTCAAGTTTGGTCGAACCGGGACATGACCCTGAGTCGAATGATGGAGATTGCTAGCAAGCACGCCTAACGGCGAGGAAGAAGACCGACTCGAGCGGCAAATACAAGCCAAGTCGGTCGGAGAAGGGAAATTCCAATCGAAGCGAAACGGAAAGCCGAGCCAAGCAGCTCGGAGAGGCCCCGCCGTGACTCGGGGAAGTTTAAGGGAAGCCGAAGGATCCCGGAATCCAAAGAAAGTAAAAGATAAAGAAGGCAATGACGTGATGGATATGCCATGCCATATTCACACGAAGAAGGATGAAGAGGGCAACATCATTTACCCGGCACACCACTCGCCAAAGGTCGGCTCTGATCCAAAGAAGCCAGGTAAACAGGTCTAAGGACAAGGAGAAGGAACCCGACAAGGCCGGAGACAAAGAGGACAGTGAGGAAGAATATCCGCATGTCAACTCCACTCTGATGATCTTCGCAGATGTGGAAAGCAAAAGTCGACTGAAAGTCATTAACCGTGAGGTAAACATGGTTGCCCCAGTAAAGCCAAGTTATGTGAAGTGGTCCCAAACACCCATCACATTCGACCAATCTGATCATCCGACTCACATTGCCACCCCTGGGCGGCAAGCGTTGGTGGTCGATCCAGTTGTCGAAGGCACTCGACTGACGAAAGTGCTGATGGATGGTGGTAGTGGGCTGAATTTGTTATATGCGGATACGTTGAAAGGGATGGTCATTCCGATGTCCCGATTAAGCACCAAAGAATATGAGTTTCCACGGAGTCATACCAGGAAGAAGGCCAACTCACTCGCCAAATAGCCTCGGGCGTGGTTTTGGTGATTCCAAGCACTTTCGCAAGGAAAAGTCGACCTTTGAGGTTGTGGATTTTCGAGTGCATAGCACGCCATTTTGGGGAGGCCACCACGCAAGATTCATGGCTCGACCATGCTATGTGTACCTCAAACTGAAAATGCCAGCCCAAAGGGAGTGATCATCACCACCGCGATCGGAAGAAGGCGTAAGAGTGCTTTCGGAAGGGCTCCAAAATTGCCGACTCTCAAGTGACAGGTCGAATTCGACGAATACAAGCAAAACGCAGATCCGAGTGATTTGTTACGATCCAAGAAGCCAACCACAGAGTCGCATTTCACCGTCTGGTGAGACAAAGCCACCCATATTCACCCGACCGATCCCAATGCAGCCCGACCCACATCTCCACAACACTCGACCGAAATAGGAAGAAGCGCCATCCAGTTCCTCCGTGAGAATCGACATTTCGCATGGAAGCCACCGACATGCCAGTGTTCCTGTGGAACTGGCCGAGCATCGCCACGAGTCGACAAGTCAACAAAACCAGTCAAAGAGCATCTTCGGCGGTCCGCCGTCCAGAAGAGAAAAGCTATTGGTGACGAAGTGGCTCGACTGTTGGCAGCGGGATTCATCCGAGAGATATATCACTCCGAGTGGCTTGCCAATGTCGTTATGGTTCCCAAGAAGGACAACTCACTCCGCATGTGCATTGATTTTAAGCACATCAATCGGGCTTGCCCGAAGGATCATTTTCCTCTCCCCCGCATAGATCAAATTGTTGACTCGACCGCGGGATGTGAGAGATTGTCTTTTCTAGATGCATATTCCGGGTATCATCAGATCCGTCTATATGGGCCCGATGAAATAAAAACAACTTTCATCACTCCATTCGGGTGCTTCTGCTATATCACCATGCCGTTCGGCCTCAAGAATGCCGGAGCCATATTTATGCGAATGATTCGAAGTGTCTTCTCACCAAATCACCGGAATGTGGAAGCGATATGGATGATATCGCCGTTAAGTCGCGAAAAGGTTCCGACCTGCTTGTCGACCTCGCCAAACATTTGCCAACCTCGGAAGGTACGATATCAAGCTCAATCCACAAAGTGCGATTCGAGTTCCCGTGGAAAATTACTCGGTTTTCGCTTCCGAACGAGGATCGATGCTAACCTCGAAAAGATAGGCACTATTCTCCTAATGAAACGCCTGCGGCGAGTGCACGACGTCGAAGCTTCTTGGATGCTTGGCCGCTTTAAGTCGATTCATCTCACGACTCGGTGAAAAGGCATTACCTCTTTACCGATCGATGAAGAAGGTGACAAATTCGAGTGGACTCCGTGGTCGATGCAGCGCTTGTCGAGCTAAAGCTCGCTTCCACCCAGCCGGTGCTTGCTGCTCCAATCAGCAAAGAGCCTCTGTTGCTTTACATTGCAGCCATCGGGCAAGTTGTCGATCTTGGCTTACGGTCGAGCGGGAAGAGGAAGGAAAGGCCTTCAAAGTTCAGCGCTGGTGTATTATTTGTCCAAGTCTTGACTCCATCCAAGCAGAGATATCCTCATTATCGAAGCTTGTGTATGGTATATACATGACCACAAAGAAGGTTGCTCATTATTTCTCCGATCATTCTATCACGATCGCCGGTGACGCCCTTTATCGTGAGATCTTGCATAACAGAGACGCAACCGGTCGAGTGGCGAAATGGGCGATTGAACTTCTTCCCTTGATATCAAATTCGAGGCAAAGAAAGCCATTAAGTCCTGTGCTATAGCGGATTTCCTCGCCGAGTGGATTGAACAACAAAGAAATGATCAAGTCCACTTGAGCATTGGACCATGTTCTTTGACGGCTCCAAGATGTGAATGGTTCGTGTCAGTTGTTCTAGTTTCCCCAGAGGAGATAAGCTTAGGTATGTGCTCCAAATTCACTTTGATTCCTCCAACAATGAGGCGATCTACGAGGCCCTCCTATATGGATTGCATGGCCATCTCACTTTCGGCGTCCGTCGCTCGATGGTCTATGGCGACTTCGGATCTAGTGGTTAATCAAGTGATGAAGGAGTGGGGCGTGAGAAGCCCAAATATGATTGGATACTGCAATGCAAAGAGGAAGCTGGAAAAGAAGTTCGAGGGGTTGAACTCCATCACATCCCCGACCGAAAAATCAAGCAACGGATGATTTGGCGAAGATAGGCTCCAAAAGAGAAGCCATTCCGAGTGGTGTATTTTTGGATCATATACACACTCCGTCAGTAAAAGAAGATCCCTTCACAGAGGAAGCTCCACAGCCCAAGAGTGCCACGGACTCGACTGAGGTTGAGGTCCCGGCAGTGGTCGACTTGGTCATGGAAATTTTAGTGGTCACTCCCGATTGGACAATCCCATACATCGCATATATTCTGAGGAAGGAACTCCCAGAGGATGAGGAAGAGGCTCAACAGATCGTCCGTCGATCCAAAGCCTTCTATCATATCACAGGCGCTTTGTATAGAAAGCACGACGAGTCGGACGAAAATGCATAACGCCGTAAGAAGGTCGAGTCATACTCAATGACATCCACTGGGGACCTGTGGTCACCATCGCCCTCTCGGACCATTGTAGCCAAAGCATACCGAGCCGGATTTTACCGCCAAGAGCAAATGAGATGGCGAAAGAAATAGTGGACAAGTGCGAAGGATGCCGTTCTACTCCAATATGTCACACAAGCTCTCGTCAGCCCTCAAGACTATTCCACTCGTCGGCCTTTTGCAAGATGGGGTTGGACATGGTCGGTCCCTTGCGAACAGGTCGGAGCGGTTTCACGCATGTCTTGGTAGCAATGACAAGTTCACCAAGTGGATTGAAGCTAAGCCAATCAAAAGTCTTGACGCTTGTATCGCTGTTTCCTTCATCGAGAGCCGATGTTCAGATATGGGGTCCCGCACAGCATTATCACGGATAATGGGTCGAATTTTGACTCAGAAGAATTCAGGGATTTCTGCAACGCCCAAGGCACACGAGTCGACTACGCCTCAGTCGCCCATCCACAGTCGAATGGACAGGCAGAACGAGCCAACGGATTAATCCTCAAGGGTCTGAAGCCCCGACTGATGCGAGATCTCAAGCATGCGGCTGGAGCTTGGGTTGACGAACTCCCTTCAGTGCTTTGGGGTTTGCGAACCACGCCTAATCGGTCGACTGGGAGAACTCCTTTCTTCCTGGTCTATGGAGCAGAAGCAGTCTTACCGAGTGATCTCCTTCACAATGCTCCCCGAATTGAACTTTACAATGAAGCAGAAGCTGAGCAAGCGCGTCAGGATGCAGTCGACCTCCTAGAAGAGGAAAGGGAAATGGCTCGATCCGCCGACCATTTACCAAAGAAGACTTGCGTCGCTGACGCCGAAATGTGAGAGGTCGAGCCTTCCAGGAAGGGGATCTGGTCCTTCGAGTGGATCAGCAGAAGCAACATAAGCTCGCTCCCTCCTGGGAAGGGCCCTTCATCGTCACAAAGGTTCTCCACAATGGGGCATATCGTCTCTACAACGTCGAACACAATATCGAAGAGCCCCGAGCTTGGAACGCGGATCTGCTCCGCCCGTTTTATACTTAAAATTTTTCACTCGGAAAAGTTGTAATAAAATACTTCTGTAGTTCATGAGCTTCGAAATAATAGTGTCATAATTCCTTCATAATTTTTGTCACTTTTTATTTTTGTCCAGTAAAATTTTCCCCCAGTGGGTGGCTTAGTTGCGAATCCGTTTCGCCTAAGTTTGTATTGAATCCTACCGAGTGGTGTCGGACTTCCACTGGAGGTTTAGCTGCGAATCCGCCGCCTAAGTTATAAAAATCCTACCGAGTGGTAAGCCAGACTTGCACTCGGAGGCTTAGCTGCAGCTCAGTGCTCGCCTAAGTTATTAAAATCCTACCGAGTGGTAAGCCAGACTTGCACTCGGAGGCTTAGCTGCAGCCCAGTGCTCGCCTAAGTTATTAAAAATACTACCGAGTGGTAAGCCAGACTTCCACTCGGAGGCTTAGCTGCAGTCCAAGGACTCGCCTAAGTACAATGTGTACCCGCAAGGAGGACGAGGTACAGGACGACTGCGACCCTCTCCGCCGAGCTACACCAGAAGTGCAATGTGTACCCGCAAGGAGGACGAGGTGCAGGTCGACTGCGACCCTCTCCTCCGAGCTACACCATAAGTATGATGTGTACCCGCAAGGAGGAAGAGGTGCAGGTCGACTGCGACCCTCTCCTCCGAGCTACACCATAAGTATGATGTGCGTTCGCAAGGAGGATGAGGTGCAGGTCGACTGCTACCCTCTCCTCCGAGCTTCGCCACAAATACAACAGAAATCCTACCGAGTGAAGAGCAAACCTCTCACTTGGGGGCTTAGCTGCAGCCCAGTGCTCGCCTAAGGTATAAAAATCCTACCGAGTGAAGAGCAAACCTCTCACTCGGGGGCTTAGCTGCAGCCCAGTGCTCGCCTAAGGTATAAAAATCCTACCGAGTGAAGAGCAAACCTCTCACTCGGGGGCTTAGCTGCAGCCAGTGCTCGCCTAAGGTATAAAAATCCTACCGAGTGAAGAGCAAACCTCTCACTGGGGCTTAGCTGCAGCCCGTGCTCGCCTAAGGTATAAAAATCCTACCGAGTGAAGAGCAAACCTCTCACTCGGAGGCTTAGCTGCAGCCAGTGCTCGCCTAAGGAATAAGTCGATTGCAATCGGCATCTCACCGTTAACCTCGCAAAGGGCAATTCAAGCCAAGAGCAATCATATCCAAACATCCAATCCAAATTTAGGTCGATACCTAAAAGAACCGAGAGTGCTCAGCACTAAGCCCGTTAAGGTTTTATCGGTTACAACTCCACTCGGCATACCGAGGCAAATTTAAAGTCAAGGAAAGTTTTTACCCTCCCGTGGAGGGTGGATGGAGCAACGAACTCGTCAAGGTCAATCCCGTCGCAATCCGTGTAGCAAGAGCGATGAAAGTCTCCATGAAGGTCCCGAAGTCGTGTTTCTTGGTGTTGGCCACTCGAGAGCCGCCACTTATCTTCTCGGACATCCTTGCAATGGACTCGCTGCATACCGTATGCGACATCTGCGCCACACCGAGTCAAGACTTCTTCCACTCTTGCACTCGGTCGGGGCGGCGTTCAATCGAGCCATCAACGACTCGAGGTCATTTTGGAGTGTCTCCACGGCCGAGGCGCCGAGTCGATGCGGACGTAGCAACCTTCAGCCTTGCGAGGTAATCCACGACAGCGGCAACACGGGACTCCAGTCGGAAGATGTTCATGGCAGTTTCATCATTCACCGGAGAATTGACAGGGTCAAGGTTCATCTCCAGCTGGCTGGTTTCTTCTTCAAAGTTGCGATAGAACTCTGCAAAGACAAAACCCCGAATCAAGAAAATAGTCGACTGGGAATATAACCGTTGGAAGAATTGGTCGAGTGAAGAAGATTACCTTCGAGCATAAGGAACAATTTTTTAGCAAGACCACCCAAGAAGCCTTCCAGGTCATTTTTCTTCGCGGTCAACTGGTTGATCCTCTCGGTCAGAGTAGTCTTGTCGACTTTCACCGATCAACATCCTTGGTGGCAATGGCGGAGCAGCCTTCGATTGGTGTTGTCTGCTCGAGCTTGGTGGTGAGGCTAGCTTTTCATCAACGAGCTTGATCTTCTCGAGACAGCTCAAGCTCCTTCTTCCTCTGGGCCTCCTTCACCTTGCTCAGAAATTACAGCAAAGTCGGGTTTGAAGCAAATGAGGGAGAAAAGAGTCGTCAAGTCTCACCAAACATACCTTTGGTCTCCTCCTTTGCCTTCGTCGATTCTCCTGCACTAGCTTCAAGTCCAACTCGAGCTGAATATGCTTCGCCCGATTCGAAGATAAGCGCGTCGCAAGATCACAGGATTTCTACGAAGAGTCAATCGGCAAAATGTCAAAGATGATTCACTTCCGAGTGAATAAAGAAAAATGATGCGTTTCTAAGACTACAGTCGAATGCAAGCATTCGACCTTAGTCTCGGGGACTACACCCAGTGGGTGCACTCAGCGTGCCCCCACTGGTCTTATTCAAGACAGAGTCGACCAGTCGACCAAAAAAAAAGAGTCGACCAGTCGACCAAACTTCTTCAGACTGTAATCAACTGCCAGCATCGACCACGCCTCGGGGATTACACCGATGGGTGCACTCAGCGTGCCCCACCGGTTTCGTAAACCCATTCGCTTCATTCGAGTGATGATCAAGATTTACTTATAAAGTTTAAGACCGATTGCCAGCAATGACCTTAGCCTTGGGGACTACACCCATCGGGTGCACTCAGCGTGCCCGCTAACACGGAGTTTTTTACCAACACACCCAAGGGTGACCGCTATGAATTCCGAGAAAGAAAAGTTTTGATAACATATCCTAATAGAACAGGCGGTGGTCGATCGACCAACATTGCTCAAGGGCGGAGCTGGCGTCAGAAGTGCTTGGCTCGCATCCCGAACGATCTTCACCGCTCCATCATGATCCTCGCTGACGGATCGCCTCCTTAGCAGCACTAGCCTGGTCCTCCGGGGCGTGGTGCGTGGCGAAGATCGAAGGCTGCCCAAGACTCGACGAAGTGAGTCGAGCACTCGCCAACGGCACGCGAAGGACACGGTGTGTCGAGTGCCGCCTCCCTTCCGTCGCAATGGTCTCGGCGCCATCACACTTGGGCTGCTTGGCGATAGATGCCTTCCTGCTCCTCCTAGTCCTCAATGGTTCCTCATCCTCATCATCGCTGCGTCGGAAGGGTGATAATGTCATTGGTTGGAGCTTGAGAAAAAAGTCAAAGTCGAAATTATGAATCATCGACCAAGAACAAGATTTAAAGTTGCAGATCGGGATTTGAAGTCGCCGCCCTCCATCTCATGGTCCTCACCTTGCACGAGGTTTCGAAGTCGCAAAGACCAAGTTCCAAAGAATTAGTTGACCAGTTCAAGTATCAACCAGAGATAGAATTTGTACGGAACAAGAAAACTTAGGTGATTTGTTTACCTTGATATGGTGGGGATGGACACTTTCATTTTTGGCAAAGGTTTGGCTGGCTTCAACGGAGCTACCTTCGATCGCTTGGCGCCTTCTCGATCGGCACCGAGAAGCGGTCCGAGGCGTTTCGATCATGCGAGGCGTCAGAACTCCCTTAGCGTTCAACGAAGGGTCATGCACAAGTTTTGACCGCCTTTCCGAGCGCGGTGGTGCAACCTCCTCCTCTTCATCCTCGTCATCATCATCCTCGTCATCATCATCTTCGTCATCGTCATCTTCTGCAGCGTCTGAATCCCACTCTTCCTGGCTCTCACCCCCGCTGGCTTGCCCCTCCTCAGTCGGAGTCTGAGCGCCATTGGGCATTGAGTATAGCTCGGTAAGGGCCTGGAAATAACAAAACAGAGCTCAGTCGACCAAATCACAGAAACACATTCGACGGATATACAATGGAAAACAGAGCAAATGTACCTTTTACGAACGCTGTTGTGGTCAAGTGGGAAATCCTCCGGGATCCGCGAGGGTTGTCCTTGTTCCCATGATCGCGCCATCCATCTTTCCACTATGGCATCGCCGACCGCCTCTGGGTGGACGCGAGTCTCGTCTTGATGCCGATAAGAGCCCACATGCAAGGCTCACGAATCAAGAGGCTGGATTCGCCTCAAGAAAACCTCCAAGAGGTCCATGCCACCACGCCATCCCGAACCAGCCGCACCACGCGATCCATCAACATCTTCACCTCAGCTCTCTCCTCTGAACCACCTTCGTGGAGGAGGGTCTGTTCACTCGACTCATGGTGAATGCAGGAAGACCAATCGATCGTCTCGGCGTCGTCTCGTTCGGCGAGAGAACCAGGTCGACCGCCACCGACCGACTCGAAAAGACATAGCTGGGAAGGTGCTTTTATTCCTCAACTGGACCCCTAAGCCACCGCACATCTGAACTACTTGGGTCTTCGTCACGGGGCTTGCCTTCTTCACACCGAGAGCGGCATGTGAAGATATACTTGAACAAACCCCAGTGCGGTCGACAGCCTAAGAAGTTTTCGCACATAGACACAAACGCAGCAAGATACGCGATGGAGTTTGGAGTAAAATGGTGGAGCTGGGCTCCGAAGAAATTCAGAAAACCCCGAAAGAAAACACTCGGTGGCAGCGAAAATCCTCGGTCGACGTGGGTGGCCAGGAGCACACACTCACCCTCTTCCGGCTGAGGCTGCCACTCTTGGCTAGGAAGCCTCGCGGCGCCGTGGGGGATCAACCCGTCGTTGGCCATATCGAGGAGATCCTTCTCCCTGATGGTCGACTGGATCCAATCTCCCTGGACCCAGCCCTTCGGCAAGCGGGATCTCGACGAGGAACCGCCGCGGTGGTAGATCTCCCTTCGCCTTCTCGGCCGCCGCGCTTTCTTCAGACGCGCTCCAACACCCGTCTTCTCTTTGCCCATGGCTGCCGGCGGAATGCGCAGAGAGAGGAGGTAGCAGAGCAGCAGCGGTTGCGAGGGCGGAGACGAAGAGAGCAGAGGAGGAAGAACGGGTATTGTCGAAGCCCCGCGAAGTCGCATTTATAGCATCCTTCCGAGTGGATGACAGGTGGACCCGAACAATCTAATCATATCCCGAACAGTTGCACTGCGCGATACGTGGCGGAAAAAGCGGCGCGGAAATCGAGGCGTCCCTGTTATGTCCCATCCGAGCGCCGCAGTCCGTTCCGCTTCGCGCGCTTCCCCAAATTTCGTATCCCACGAGATTCGCGAGGGACAGATCGGTCTGTCAAGTGCGAGATTTCCTGCGATCCGTCGCTCGGGAATAGCAAAGTAAAAGAAGGTCACTCGACTAAAGAACAAGAATGGATCAAGTCGACTGAAGAAAAGTTGCTTGTTATCAACAGAGAAGATCTTGATCCAAGACAACACGTAGCCAGTGTGCAAAAGGCAATCGGAAACAACGTCAACTCCTCCTTCACTCAAGCCTCAATCCATTCGGGGGCTAATGATGGATTCATGTACCTAGGGTAGGGTCATAGGCCTGACCTAAACGTCCTACCCAAGGACACTCTTAGAAGAGATCATCTTCCAGTCGACCATAGAGGAACCCACTGACCGATTGGAAGGACTCACCATGGAAGACTCACTCGACCATGAAGACGCACTCGACTACCGTAAGGTCAAGACACACTGCAGCAAGAACGGTTTGCTATTGAATAGACTTAATGATAGTTAAAGCGCTTTATGAGGGCGCTACCAAGAACCCCCTGTGCTTAATGTACTTTAACCTCTCCATTATGTGGGCTGGCTGGGGTCTGGCGCACTCTATATAAGCCACCCCCTCCACGAGATAGAGGGTTCGCACTCTTGTAATACCTACACTCATAATCCACTCGACCGCCTCGGGGCTCCGAGACGTGGGGCTTTACTTCTTCCGAGAAGGGCTCGAACTCGTACATCGCTCGTGTTCACAACCTCTCCATAGCTAGGACCTTGCCTCTCCTTACCTACCCCCACTCTACTGTCAGACTTAGAACCACGACACCGCCCATCCAACTGCCAGTGGTGCTCTATTAGATCATCCCGGAGCCGACCATGAGTGGTTGCATCCTCAATCTGACGATGTGTTTGAAGAAAAGCGTGTATGCGAGAAGGGTTTCTTTTCGGTTGCACACGGGTACCAACATTGTCATAGAAACAAGGGAGGTTTAACCCTCTCTCATCCTCTAGGATCATGTTGTGTAGAATCACACAACATTTCATGATGTTCATCAAGGTTTTTTTGTCCCAAAACCGAGCTGGACCACGAACTATGGCAAACCTTGCTTGCAAAACACCGAAAGCTCTCTCAATATCCTTGCGGGCTGCCTCTTGTGCCTTGGTGAAATGAGCCTCTTTTCTTGTTAAGGGCACCCCATTTTTCTCCTTGATGGACTTCACAAGAGTTGCCCATTCGGGATAGATGCCATCGGTGAGATAGTATCCCATTGAGTACTCATTGTCCATGATTTTGTAGTTGCAAGCTAGAGCATCCCCAGAAATTAATCTTTTAAACAAAGGAGATCTATTGAGGATATTGATATCATTGAGTGTTCCTGGCAACCCAAAGAATGCATGCCAAATCCATGTGTCCTGAGATGCTACGGCCTCAAGCACAATGGTAGCATCATGGCTTTTACTGCAATACATTCCGTGCCATGCCTTTGGGCAATTTTTCCACCTCCAATGCATGCAATCATGACTACCTAGCATCACCGGCCATCCCCTTTTTTCATTCATTTCCATTAATCTCTTTGTATATTCCTCGTTTGGTGCCCGAAGATACTGCTCACCGTACAACCGGATGACCAACTTGGCAAACCTACGGACTGACTCCGTGGTTGTATCTTGCCCAATGCGAAGATACTCATCGGTATAATCCACGGGTATGCCATAAGCGAGTACCCGCATTGCCGCCGATATCTTTTGATATGCACTAAACCCCATGATACCGGCGGCGGATCTACGATGTTTAAAGTAATATGAGTCAGCCTCACAATCGGTGACAATCTTCACAAACAAACTACGCCGCATTCGGTACCTTCTGCGGAAGAGACGAGGAGGGTATGTAGGTACCTCGGAGAAGTAGTCTTCCATCAAATGTTCGTGTCCGAGAGCGCGGTTCCGGTAGATGGTGACTCGGCCCATCTTCGACCCTCTCTTCTGATCCATCAGCTTCACGCGGTTTTCAAACGATTGCACGTCAATGAGGAGGCTCATCATCTCGACGTCGTCATCTTGCAACAACTCATCAATGTCGGAATCATCGGATGTCGACCAATCCGACGAATCGGACATGACAATCTCCTCATTGTTCATCTCCATCTGCAAAGGACATTCACTAACTAGTGCTAAAAAATGAAACAAAAAGAAAATGAAACGAAATGAAAAAAAAATCACATACCTCACCTCTCGGACGAGGCGGCGCTGGCGGCGGGCAGGAGGGAGGGCGGCCGGGCACGGCTTGACGGCGGAGGGCGGCTCAGCAGGGCGGGAGCCACGGCCGGCGGGAGGCAGGCGGCGGCTCGGCTTGGGCCGCTGGGCGACGGGCGTGGCTCCTCGGGCGGGCTGGCGGGAGGAAGGCGGGAAGGGAGGCGGGAAGGGAGGCGGGAGGCAGCCGAGCCAGTGCGGCGGCTTGGGCGGGAGGCGGCGGGCGAGACGGGCGGGAGGCGGCGGTGTGGGATGGGCGGAAGGCGAGGGCGGGGGCCGTCTTGGCGCGACGGGCGCGCGCGGGGGGAGGGTTGCCGGAGGCAGGCGGCGGCGGATCTGGGGAGGAGCTGAAAACTCCCTCCCGCGCGAACGAGAAGAGAAAATCGGGTCGGGGAGGGGTTGGGCTGCCAACCCCTGTTTCTACAGGCTGGGAAGGAGAATAGGGGTTGCGCCTCTAAAAAAATTTAAGGGTTTAAGGGTTAAGGGGTTCTATTCTTTGCGACTTTTTCGTCTCAACCCGTAAAAAAGTGATTATTTTTGAGGGTTTGAGGGTTTAGGGGTACTACTAGTAATGCTCTAATTATGTTATCATTGTTGAGAGAACTTGCACTAATGAAAGTATGAACCCTAGGCCTTGTTTCGAAGCATTGCAATACCATTTTCGCTCACTTTTGTTACTTGCTACCTTGCTGTTTTTATATTTTCAGATTATAAAAACATATATCTACCATCCACATTGCACTTGTATCACCATCTCTTCGCCGAACTAGTGCACCTATACAATTCAGGGGCGGAGCCAGGCTGGAGCTAGGCCCCGGGCCTGCTTCCTTGCTACAGTGATGTACAGTGACCAACAATACAATTTCTGCTAGAGTCAACGAAGGTTGCTCCTGCCATGACCCGGGCCCAGGCCCCCCAGGCCTGGGGTGTATCTCCGCCACTGATACAATTTACCATTGTATTGGGTGTGTTGGGGACACAAGAGACCCTTTGTTATTTGGTTGGAGGATTGTTTGAGAGAGACCATGTTCATTCTACGTCTCCCACGGATTGATAAACCTTAGGTCATCCACTTGTGGGAAATTTGCTACTGTCCTACAAACCTCTGCACTTGGAGGCCCAACAACGTCTATAAGAAGAAGGTTGTGTAGTTGACATCAACGCCGGGTCAAGGAGGAGCCCGCGTCCCCGCCATGGAACCGCTATGGCCACATCGACGCGCCGTTGTCGCCGTCTCACCGTCAAGGAGGAGTTGTCATCCGCGATCAAGAAGGCGCGAGGCAGCCTCCTCCACTACCTTGGAGGAGGCGATTACGGCGGTCCCTTGGGATCGAGGGTCGTCGAGTCTGACGCGGACCGCACGACTCGACAACAGGTGAGGTACGACCAGCGCAATGCTAGTCACCCTCCGCCTTCGCCAAAAGCGGCGTGGCACCGGACTAGGTCCGCAACGACCCAAACCTCGCCGCCGTGTGGGCACTCGTCCGCTTCGTGACCACCGTGGAGATGGCCGCCAGGCATCGCCGCCACCTTGACGGCGAGCTCGCTAAGATCGGCGAGGAGTAGTCGTTTAGAGACTGCTCCGCCAACGCCGATCGTGGCAAGGCCACCGCCAGGGCTCCAAAGGCCACGTTGGCAGTAGCCGTGGCGGCACTCCGCACGACACAAAAGGAGGCGGAGCGGCTCCTTCGTGAGTGGCAGGCAGTCGCCAGACAAGGCTGCCGCGGCCCTCCAGCGTCGTTCCGCCGCTGGAGGGATGACGATGATGACGGCGGCGACATCGACGGAGATGGTAGTGCGGCAGGACAGGGTGGCCCCGCGTACGAGGTGGTCGTCCGATATAGGGTTGAGTTTTTTTTCTAGTTTGTTAGTTAAACGATCGAAATATCGATCTTTTTATATAAATTATATCCAAACTTGAATGAAATCCGTCCGGTTTGATGGAATTTCGTGAGGTTGGTTCTAATTGTTGGCCGGATGTATGCGGCTATGGTTGAATGACGTCCACCGGCATATGTGTCCGCGAACGTGGGGACCAAGTCTGCTGATACAGATGCGGCAGAAAATTTATGGGTTAACATTGGAGATGTCTAAGAGTCAAGTACTACCTCCGTCTCGGTGAATAAGTCATTTGCGTAGTTCTAGGCTGATGATTTAACTATGTAAATATGTATTATATGTGACAAAAAATATATATTTAGAAACTACATCCGTGTAGAAATCTAGTGATATACTTTTCATGACATATAACACATATTTAATTCCTCACATCGATGACCTAGAACTACGCGAATGACTTATTCACCTAGACGAAGGTAGTAGGTGGAACCAATAATCCAAGTGCCATTCAGGGTGGACCACATGTAGTGACCACACAGGACTTCATTTTTTTTCTTTAAAAAGGACAAGACATGGCCCATTGAGTTTTTTTATATACCCCATGAATTGGAGTTGTGAGGCCATGCAAATTTAGCAAAAATTAAGCGGGTTCAGCTTCACAGTATAGCAAGGCAGGTGATAATAGCAGCCTGCAACAGTAAGAAGGTACTGAGGTAAAATGACGCTAATGTCTCATCCGTTTCCTTTTTTTTAAGTTCTAGATTTGTCCCAAATCAAACATATTTAAATTTGACCAAGTATATAGAAAAATATCACAAATCTTGGCATTGCTTACCTTGAGTTAACTTAACCCACCGGGTCTCAAAGAATTAAACAACCAGAGCATCGCACCTTTGACAATCGAGATCTAAGGTAGCCAATTGGAGAGATATCGAGCATCTCGGTGTGGCGCTTCCCTAAACAGTTTGCGAACTGGCAGAGCATAAGAGCATTACTAGTAGAACCCTCAAACCCTCAAACCCTGTAACGCCCCGGATTCGATGCGCCAGGTGTCTGCCAGTTATTCGCCGTCTTTGCCATGTCATTTGCTTGCGTGTTGCATTTTATCATGTCATCATGTGCATTTCATTTTGCATACATGTTCGTTTCATGCATCTGAGCATTTTCCCAGTTGTCCGTTTTGCAATCCGGCACTCCTATGTTCCCCGGCGTCCCCTTTTGTCTCTCGTTGTGAGCGGGTGTTAAACTTTCTCGGAATGGCCGAGATTTGCCATGCCTTGGTATATCACCGTGAACCGCTGTCAAGTTTCATGCCATTTGGAGGTCGTTTGGTACTCCAACGGTTAACCGGGTAACCGCAAAAGCCTCTTTTGTGTGCAGCCCAACACCCCTTCCAAAGTGGCCCAAAACCCATATAACTCCCCTCCATGCTTTCGGTCGTTCGATCACGATCGCGTGGCCGAAAACCGCTCCTCATTTGGACTCTCCTAGCTCCCTCTACCTATATATATGTGACCCCCCCCCCCAAATCCCGCAGTCCAACCCTAGCTTCTTCCTCCTCCCGCCGACGGACACGTCCACCCGCCGACGGACATGTCCGCTCCACCGCCGCAGCCAACCCGAGCTCGCCGCCGGCCCCCTGTGCTCCCTCCGCCGCCGTCCCTTGCCGGATCCGGCCAGATCCGGCGGGGGCCCGTCCTCCCCAACCTCTCCCGCAGCTCCGGCGCCCGTTCTCCCAACTCCGGCGAGGATCCGGTGAACCTCGGTTCGCGTGCCCGCAGGTTGACTTTCCCCCCTCCGAAAATCCACTAAGTCCTTAAGTTTTCATCATAATCATGCCATGTTCATCTCATCGCATCTCTGCATCCGTAGCTCCGTTTCGTGCGTGTAATATGTCAAATTGTTCGTGTCGACGAGTACTTCATTTCATTCCATTGCATCATTTTCATTTGAGCTCATCTTGATGCCCGAAATGCTATTGGAAGAGTGCATGTTGATGTTAATCTGCTGAAACTGTGATAACTTGCTCATTTGTCATTTTTGCCATGATTGATGTGTGCAACCTATGGGGTTGATGTCTACATGTGTTTTGATCTATGTCATGCCATCTTTCCAGGGGTGTATGCCATGTATTTTTGTGATCAATGTGGTGACTAGCACAAGCATGCAAACTAGGCTTCGTGATATTGCTGATTTTAGTCCCTGTTCTGCTGTTATTTTGATGCCATGTAAACTTGATGCTACAGAGAGATTCATGCTTATTTTGAGATACTTTAGTAAGGGTGTTTTGAACATATGGTTGTTGTCTATCCATCCCTGCCCTTGGTTGCAATTATGGAGTAGTCTAACATGTCATTTGAGTGCTCTACTTTTGCTTCAAAATATTTCCTGGCAGATTGTTTACATGTTATTCAATTTGGCCAAGCTTGCTATAGTTGATCCTTGCATGCTATGGACTTGTTCTTGCCTTGGTTTGTTTCACAAACATGTCTTCTTGATGATGATATGCTTATCTTGTCATTCAATGACTTGTGGTGAGTGAATCGAGCTTGTTAAGTAGTGTACTTGCTGTTGCTGTTTTGCTAGGCTGAATCTGTTATTTGGTGATGCTATATAAACATGTTGCTACTAATCATTCTATGCATAATCCGGAGATGTTCTATAAATATGTTTTGAACTATATGTTATGCCCTATCCATCCATGCCCCTGGTTGCATTTATAGCTTGCTGCAGATTGTTCATATCTTGCTCCAAAGTTGCTAAATGATGTTGCTGTCAGCCTGTTAACATTAAGTACCATGTTTCCATGATTGTTTGCTAGTGATCCATGGAACCTATGAACTTTCTCTTGCCATGCTTAGCTTCACAAACATGTTTTCTTACTGTTGGTTGCCTTGCCATGCCATGTATTGCTCTGTGGTGAGTGGTTCAAGCTCACCAACATGCCTACTTATTGTTGTTCCTGCCATGTTTGAATCTGTAATATAACTTGCCATGTTTACATGGGTGCCATCATATTTTCTGTGCCAATTTGACTCATGGTCAGTAAGTGACTTTTGATCTATGCAATTAGTAGATTCATGACATGCCTTTGTTTGCCATGGTAAGTTCCTGTAACATGTTGTTTGATAGCTCTAAACATTGCAACCTGATGTTATTTCTGCAAAGTCTGAAACTGTTATTATTTGCAATCTTACCATGTGTTTTGGAGCATGTTCTAGTGATTTCTGGAGATAGCTAAGTGTTCATGTTTCGTTATGCTTTACCTGTACTTCATGCCCATGCCTTTGGTTATTATGTTGGGGTGCTGTAGCTTATTGTTTTGATGCTTGCAATATGCCTAGTTGCTGTTATGGACAGATTGTTGCTATGACGTATAGTGTGTGTGTGTTGAACCGTTGCTCCGTTTTGAGTGTGCTCTATATGGAACTTACTTGATTCTGCATGTAGCTTCATATTATCATGTTGCATCCTTGTTTTGGTGTGTTTGCTTGATGTTTGGGTGCATTTGTCATCAATGCCATGTTTAACTTGTTTTGCTCATATCTTCTAGGCCGTAGCTCCGAATCTAATGAACTTTATATGTAACTTGACTAGAATTTCGTGTAGATCCTCTTGGTGCATCTTAACTTGCTGTTTAACAACTTGAACATAAGGTTTATTCAGTTCTGGACCAATTTCAAAATATGCATATGAGGACTTACCGGAATTGTTATATGTTGTTTCCGGCCTCATTTAAACTTGCTTTGATGTGTTGCTCTTGTTTGCATCGTCTCTTGTCATGAGTAGCTTCATGTAGCTTTGTCATGCAGCATGCTTGTTGTGCATCATGTCTTGTCTATGTGTGGTGTGTTTACCATGTTGTGTGCTTCTTCTCGATAGTTCCCGTTTCATTGCGATCGTGAGGATTCATTCGTCTACGCTTGGTTCGTCTTCGTGGCTTCATCCGTTCGTCTTCTTCATGGACTCGTTCTTCTTCCTTGTGGGATTTCAGGCAAGATGACCGCTACCCTGGATCTCACTACTATCATTGCTATGCTAGTTGCTTCGTTCTATCGCTATGCTGCGTTACCTATCTTTTGTTCTTCAAGCCTCCCCAAATTTGCCATGAACCTCTAACCTTTGACACCCTTCCTAGCAAACCGTTGCTTGGCTATGTTACCGCTTTGCTCAGCCCCTCTTATAGCGTTGCTAGTTGCAGGTGAAGTTGAAGATTGCTCCATGGTGGACAGGGTTATGTTGGGATATCACAATATCTCTTATATTATTAATGCATCTATATATTTGGTAAAGGGTGGAAGGCTCGGCCTTATGCCTGGTGTTTTGTTCCACTCTTGCCGCCCTAGTTTCCATCATACCGGTGTTATGTTCCCGGATTTTGCGTTCCTAACGCGGTCGGGTGATTTATGGGACCCCCGACGGTTCGCTTTGAATAAAACTTGTCCAAAGAAGGCCCAACCTTGGTTTTACCATTTGCCCCACCACCACCTATACCCTTCCCTTGGGTCGGCCAACCCAAGGGTCATCTTTATTTTAGCCCCGGGCGGTGCTTGTCTAAGTGTTGGTCCGAATCGAAATACTCAAGGGCCACCTCGGGAAACTCAAGTCTGGTTTTACTCGTAGCTAGTCTCATCCGGTGTTGCCACGAGAACAAGATATGTGCAGCTCCTATCGGGATTGTCGGCGCATCGGGCGGCTTTGCTGGTCTTGTTTTACCATTGTCGAAATGTCTTGTAAACCGGATTCCGAGATCGATCGGATCTTCCCGGAGAAGGTCTATTCCTTCGTTGATCGCGAGAGCTTGTCATGGGCTAAGTTGGGACACCCCGCAGGTATAAACTTTCGAGAGCCGTGCCCGCAGCTTATGTGGCGAGATGGGAATTTGTTAATGTCCGGTTGTAGATAACTTGACACCGATCCAAATTAAAATGCATCAACCGTGTGTGTAGCCGTGATGGTCTCTTCTCGTGGAGTCCGGAAGTGAACACGGTCTTTGGGTTATGTTTGACGTAAGTAGGAGTTCAGGATCACCTCTTGATCATTACTAGTTGACGACCGTTCCGCTTGTTTCTCTTCTCGCTCTCATTTGCGTATGTTAGCCACCATACTTGCTTAGCCATTGCTGCAACCTCACCACTTTACCCCTTCCTTTCCCATTAAGCTTTGCTAGTCTTGATACCCATGGTAATGGGATTGCTGAGTCCTCGTGGCTCACAGATTACTACAACAATTGCAGAGTACAGGTTATGCGATGTTCATGACACGAGGCGATGTTTTCTTGTTTTGGAGTTCTTCTTCCGCTTCTTCTTCGATCGGGGATAGGTTCGGTCGGCAGCTGGCTAGCGGTGGTGGATGTCGTTTGAGTTTCTGTTTGTGTTTCATCCATAGTCGGATGGTGCTCTTATGTAAGATGATGTTGTATTCGTGTGGCATTGTATGCCTTTTGTATGTATCCCCATCTATTATGTATTGTTGATGTAATGATATCCACCTTGCAAAAGCGTTCCAATATGTGGGTCTATCCTTGGTGGGACCTTCGAGTTCCTTTTGGATAGGGTCGCATATTGGGCGTGAGAAACCCTCAGTAGCGTTTTAAGGGTCCAAAAATGGTCCTTTTGTGCACTTTTACGGGTTGAAAAACAGGGGCAAAGATTAGAACCCTCAAACCCAACCCTTATAACCGAATATTCCCCATGACCGACGTTGTCGTTATGGGCATACCGTCAAGCACCTCGTGCACGACGGGCGAGGGCGGGCGGGGCGGAGGGCGGAGGCGGCGGGGGGCGGCGGGCGGAGGGCGCAAGCGGGCGAGGGCATTGGCGGGGGAGGGGAGGCGGAGGCGGGGCGGAGGCGGCGGGCGGGGGCGGGCACGGCCGAGGCGGGGCGGGTCGAGGCGAGGCGCGAGGCGGAGGGCGGGAGGAGGAGAGGTTGGCGGGAGCCGAGGCGGCGGGCGGGCGGAGAGTAGAAGCCAGGACGGGCAAGGCAGGCAGAGCCGAAACCATGGCAAGGATGAAGCGCGGCAATGAGACGGATGGCGACGGTCGGGGCGGGCGACCATGCCACGGCTAGGAGGAGGTGGAGGAGAGGTCGGCGGCTAGGGGCGGGGCGGGCGCGGGCGCGGGAGTTGGGAGGATTTTTCCCTCCCGCGCGAGGATAACCGCCAAATGAGGGTTGGGGTAGGTTTTGCTCTCCAGCCCTTACTTTTGAAGGTTGGGAGAGGGTTTGAGGGTTGGACCTTTAAATTTTTTTGAAGGTTTGAGGGTTAGGGGGTTCTAGTCTACGGCTTTTTTTCGACGAAAACTGTAAAAAAAGCAGTTATTTTTAAAGGTTTGAGGATTTGAGGGCTCTACTAGTAATGCTCTAAGGATATGTTTTGGTACAGCATGGCTAGATGGCCACCCCTGAAATATGCCATAATCGCCTTTCCAAACAAAAACTTGTCAAACGTACCACAAAACCAAGGAACTTTGTCATTTCTAAGAGCAATTTTATCATGAAATTTCGGTTCTCGCCATTCTAAGGCCACCCACAATATGCAAACAACATGGTCAAATTTGCCGCTCATGCCAGGAAATAGAGGACATCATGTTTGTATTTACTTTTGTGACAGCGCATCTCGTTAGATATATTGAGCGACAAAAACCCTAACACCATTTTTCGGAGAACATAGTAACTTCCAAGTATAAAAAACTAACAACTAGTAGGAAGATACCCTTAACTACAATATCATACAGTGGGCGCACCGAGTAAATTCCAGGATCAAATCACACTTGTAGGTCAAAGCATCTTCCTCATGACAAAACACAAACGGATCGAGCAGTGCGCAAGACCACATGCTCATTATCCCCTCACACTGACACACCCTACTATTCTAAAACCAAACCTAAGCTCATGACCACCGTCTCAAAACATCACCAATCACTAGGGTTTTTTTTCAGACAAACCAATCAGTAGGTGATCCAAGTGCCATTCAGGGTGGCCCAGCACAAACATTTTTTAATGAAAATGCGAAAGACATGGCCCATTGAGTTTTTTTCTTTCTTTCCTTCTCTATAAACATCACATGGTCCATTTCAGTTGGACCCCATGAATTAGAGTTGCGCCAGTGTGCGAATTAAGCGGGTTCGGCATCATAGTCTTGCTGGGCAGTGATGATGATAGCAGCCTACAGCAGTTCATAGCATTAAGAGCGGGACCATCATAAAACGGTGCTAATATCTGCATCTTAACTCAAAAGTCATAACATTGCTCACCTTGAGTGGACTTAAACCCACCGAGCCTCGACGAATCGAATGACCCGTGCATCGCGTCTTCGACCATCGAGATCCGAGGGCAGCCAATCGTCGAAGCTTCGAGCCCCTCCGTGTCACGCCTCCCCTGAACAATTTGCAAAATGGCAGAGGATAAGAAGATCTGCTTAGTTACAGTCTCACAGATGATGCTTTGCATCTTAACTCGTTTGTATATTATACAAGATGTCACTGTGCGTAGATTATCAGTGTAGCCCCAGTAGCATGTGCCTGCTCCATTGTTTGAAACTACAGTACTGTGTAGCCTGGGCAGATTGTTCTGAGAAGAGTGAACCCAGCCAGCCATGTCCATGTGGCCACACAGAGTTTTGAGTTTTCTGTGGGGGCTGGGCTCACTGAGACGAACGAAGATCAATGTGGGGACCTTGGAATCTTGAGAAAAATCTTCTCCCTAGGAGAAGGCAACGCAATGCAACAGTCAGAAAGGCAGGCATCCAATGCATCCATGATCCGTCCATCCTCTGATTTGCCAAAGAGCACGTGATGCGACGGGCCTAATTAGACGGCCTTATTTAATTACACGGTGAGCATGCAGACACATATGGCTTCGCGGTGCTGCCGTCGAAATCAACATGGCGTTACGACTTTGTTCGCATCCAATGGATGTGGATACTGGAGCATGTTCATGAACCGAAGTGGGCAAACGTTGCTGAAGAAAATGGTCCCGGGTTTGGAGAGATGCTGAAGAAAACCAACGCCTAGAGATAAGAAGGAAAACATTGCACACTAGCACTGTATCATATAGAAGTGTCTTATGCTCTCAACTTATGCAGTGGGACAGTCACGGCCTATTCCCAGATGCTCCTGTTTCCTGGCCTAGAAGAACTACCTCCGTCTCCGCAGATTATTGACAACACTGTCGATTCCAACTTCCCCAGAATCCCAAGTTCCAACGTCATGACTTATGAAACCACTCTACATTTTTTGAACCTCTGTCTTCTGGAGCCCTCTTAGCTTAGCTAGGTCAATGGTTTGCCACTAGCATGGCTATGTCTGTGACACCCAATACTAGTAAGAAAACCAAAGGTTTTGACAACCAGGCAAATTAATCTCCTAAAGCCACCATCACCATCATCAACGGGGCCATGCCAATGCTGTACCACCACTACGAATAACTCTACTTGAAAACCGTCCCCTCTTGTGAACCCTACACAGGAAAAAAAATGCACAGGGCACAGTGCAACAGCACATGCCACATGGCGGAGCTCCTCGCCGTGTTCTTGATGGCGCCATCAAAGGCCTTCAGCATCTCAGGGACTGCAGCGACACCAAGCCCCGTCACTCGAGGGGGTAGCATGTGCAGTCCACATGGAAGATGGAACACACCGAAGGTATACTACTACCAGTACCAGCGTCCAGCGGAACAAGGCCCGCCATAATTTTTGACAAATGCTAAAGTCTAGGACGGACTTTCAAATGCTAAAGCACACAACAAAGAGAATGTTGAAAAAGGGCGAACCAGAAAGCAACAACCATGAAATTCAGAGCGAGGGAATTTAAAAGTAGACGCACCTTACTGATGAAATTATTTGGTGACTGAAGACCGCCGTTTTACCTGACGAGACTTGTCGGCATCCCCGCCATTTTATTGTTCTCCTTTTTTTGTGTGTATGTGTTAGCCCTCAAAAGGTAACTAGTAGTAGTATCCTGAAGAAGAAAAGGCATACCTTCACTGAACCTGCTGAACAACAACAGAGGAGAGATCTCAGAATAAGTAATGCTGGAAAAAGAAGATGCTGATATTCAACATAGTTGTGATCCTTTACTTTCCTAATCTGAATAGAACTACTGCTAAATAAAGGCACACGGTTGAGATATAATTGAGAATGATACCCGTAAAGTATTACAGGAATCATAGTTGTACCTGGCAATGTATCATTATTGTGTGTGTCTGAAATAGCCTTTCCACATGTCATTACTCATGACATATGGAATCAAGCTTGCTCTTTTGCTCAGGCGATGGTCGGAACTTTTAATGGAGAAACTGCTTGCTAACCAGATTGGGGACAGAACACCCCTCAACTCTTTCTGTCTCAGCAGGCTAATGCAACATATAAAAGCAACAGGTTAAATCTAAAATTGGTTCAAAGAGGGAGCACTACTGCATGTACATGTAAAAATGCCAAAATAAGGCCAAATAAGGAGACATTTCTTCAAACTGATCATGCAAAAATGCCAATTCATTTGCATGTACATGCATGCGCCACTTGGACTTCACTGAAGCACAAGAAAACCAGAGTTGCAAGCTTTCTTCATCAATCAAACCAACTCATTACAGACAAAACACAACTCTAAGCATGCCCCACCTCTACATCCAGCCCATACGTCCATACCATAGGTGAGGTCAACTACGTCTTAACTAAGGGGATACTTCATCGCAGCATGAAGATCTCTGTCATAACAAAATATTTCTTCAAGAACAAAGAAAAAAAAAAGCTTTTATCCAGAATAAAAGCATACAACTGAGAATTCATGGATTCCATTTGAACTACAATGAACATATTACAATGGGAAGAAGAAAGTTATTCAAACATTCCATTCAGGTCCGGCATCATGCTGAAGTTGCAGCAGCATGGCTAGGCTCCAGCAGCAAGGAAGCCACCTTGTTTTTCTGTTTTTTCAGCCATCTTGCTATGCCACTTGACAAGATAATAATAAACAGAAGGTACAGCAGCACACAACATACTACCACGAGGATGAATATTGAAGTCCTGAACTTTCTGCAACTTCCAGCTGCATAAGCTGTCATCAGAGCCGACAGGTCCAGTATCATGATGAAGTGCAATGCTTGGAGCGGAACCTTCTTCTGTCTCACAGATTTACTCAGCAGAAGCATGACTACAGCAATAGATGACATGAAAGAGATGGAATTGAAGACATAGAATACCATGTAGCGCCAGGAGTTTATGTCCTTAAGTACCGGGTTGCCAGCCTTGTAACCAAATTTGGGAGTGTCATCAGGCCAGAAGCCACCAGGCGGGTTTAGACCGGCTTGGTACGCAATGGATGCAGCAAGAACCGAAAGAAGCATCAAGTACTTCTGTCTCTTCTTTTCCGTCTTCTCACTGATAAGGGTGCCTGACCCCTGAGCATTACGTTCCTTTGTTTCTTCATCTGAACTTCCCAGCGGTGTCTCAGAGTCAGGCTGTAGATGAAGAATCTCCCGCAACCGACCCCTTAACCTGGTCAGTGGCCCATCTAATGCATCTTGTAGTACAAGTACTTGAATCACAAGGCATGTTAGAGCTGCAGAGGCTATGACAATAAGATATATTACCGGTCTCGCTTTCCTGCAGGTTCCTGCAGAATAAGCAATCAGGAGGCCCAGCAAACCCGCTACCAAGCACACACGGATTGCGTACGACTTGATTCCATCCTCACATGATTCCCTATTAACAAGAAGAATGATGACAGCCACAGATGACGCAAATGAGACGGCGTTCGAGTAGTAGAAAACATCATAGCGCTCTGGGTGGCTGTCTTGAAGAACTGGATTGCCTGGTTTGCCACCCTTACTGTTCTCATCAGGCCAAATGCCTCCTGGAGGGTTCAGGCCAGCTTGGTACGTGACAGTTGCCGCCAGAATTGCAAGAATAAAGAGCAAATTCCGCCTCCGCGCCAAGTCCTTCTCCTTAGCATCTCTTGACTCATTGTCTGTCTGAGGTGCTGCAAACTTCATCCTCTGGGTAACACACACTTTCAACCATCCATTATGCCTAAACACTAAAACATGGAGAGGGACATATGCAACCACGATAAATATCGACACTGATATGTAAATGGATTTTTTCTTCTCCCTGCAACTCCCAACAGCAAAGGCCCCCATTAGAGCAAGCAAATTGGTTATCATTGCTGTCTGTAGTGCCCGTCGTTTTATAACCTTGTTGCTCATCCTCCTGCTCAGGAGCATAAGGATCATGACAAGGGAGGCTGCAAATGCAGTGGCATTGAAATAAAAGAAGGCAAGGTATCTCTTATGATAATTGTCCTCAAGAATGGGATCACCAGCAGAGTGCTTAGTGCCACTTGATGTCCAGACGCGGCCACTGTCCCCAAGAATGGGATCACCAGCAGAGTGCTTTGTGGCATTTGATGTCCAGAAGCCACCTGGTGGATTTAAACCAGCTTGATATGTCAAAGACACGGCAAGAATTGCAAGAAGCAATAGGTAAGTGCGTGACTTCTTCAGAAAAGCATCATCTGGATTTCTACAGCTGCATTTAATACATCTCTGATGCTGTGGGGCTTGATCATTGGCAGTGTTGTCGATCTCTAATATAACCTCACGATCATCTGCAGCAGTAGGGTTATTGGACATTTGCTGGGCATGCTGTTCTGTGCTGTCCCCATGGCTGTCGGGTACTTCGCATCCCATTGCCGGATCATCAGCATCTATCCTCAGGTTACCAGGTGTTGCGTTTTCGTCCACCGAGCCCTGCAACGGTAAAATGCCTTGGATAGAATTTCCACCGTCACTTGATGATAGTGCCATGGGGATTGCAACCTGCTGACCGCTAGCAGGTTGTATTTCCAAGTTGTCGGATGGAACTTCCTCGGTAGTTAGGGCATCTGTTGATGATGAGCATACAACTTTAATTGCAGCATGTTCACTCTGACCATGAGATTGACGTAGTGTTGTTGGCATGATGTCCTCCATGCTATCCAAATCACTGGCTGATACAGATCTGACATCTCCAGTTGATACAAGATTGCTGTCAGCAGAGTAGCATTGCAAATTCGACATGACACCTTCTGCTTCTGTATCTGGAACTACATGCTCTGTAGCTTGCTGGTGAGTTGTCGGAGAATGAAGCTCTGTATCTTGCTGAGGAACCCTTTGAGAATCAAGTTCTGTATCTTGCTGCTGACTTCTCTGAGAGTCAAGCTCTGTATCTTGTTGGTGAATCCTCTGAGAATCAAGATCTGTATCTTGCTGGTGAGTTCTCTGAGAAACAAGCTCTGTATCTTGATGGTGCGTTCTCTGACAATCTGTACATTGCTGGTGAGCTCTTGGAGAATCATCTTGCCCCACTGACAGTGTACTCATCATTTTGTCAAGTGTTGGCTTCAGCACCCTATCCACCCATTCTGTTACAGCTTTGCAATGAAGGCAAATAACAAGAATCAGAACACAGATTAGAACCACAGCAATTATGAGTATCACTGACAACGATGTTGCAACATCCCTGCAGCTCCCTGAAGCATAAGCACCAATGAGCCCCAGCAGAACAGCCAAGACGCACACAGACAGCGCTTGAGTCCTTATCCCATGCGTGCTCAGTTCCGTGCTCAGAAGCAGTATGACTGTGACCAAAGACGCCACAAAAGAGGTCGCATTGCAACACGTGAAGATATTGAAGCGGAGGAGGTTGTGCTTGCGGAGAACAAAAGTAGCTGCACGGTGTTCAGGATTATTTGCACCCCAAAAGCCACCAGGTGGACTTATCCCAGCTTGGTATGTGACAGTAGCAGCAAAGGTTGCAAGCATCAATATGAACTTGCGAGCCTCCTCGATCTCCCTTGCGTAATCTCGGTTGCTCCTTTGCCCGTCAGGATCAGAGACAGGGCAAATAGATGGCACCTTTTTTAGCATCCGTTTCAGCTTCTTCAGAATGAGATCCCGGGTTTTCTGCACCTGATCTTTTAACGGCTGTGGAACTGCCCTCATAAACAACAGGATATGAACCACAACATAGACGAAAACAGAACAGACCAGCACTAATATGTAAACGGAAGACCTTAGTGCTCTGCAACTCCCCGCGGCATATGCCCCCATGAGACTGAAAAGATCCAGTATCATGGTAAACTGCATGGAGCGGAGCCAGACATGCTTGCTCGCCACTCCCCTACTCAGAAGCAAGATGATCAAGACTAGAGAAGCAGCAAAGGCTGTGGCGTTGCAGTAAAAGAAGGCCTCGTATCGCCGGAAGAATCTAAGCGGGAGGAGAGGATCACCGGCATGGCGGTCAAGTCTGTCCATCTGAAATCCCCCCGGCGGGCTCAACCCAGCATTGTAAGTGACACCAACGGCCAACACAGCCAGAAGTAGCAGATACTTCCTCAGCCTCCACAAGAACTCGAAATCATCCTTGATGCTGGATTCATGGCTTGCTGACCTGTTGGGCGGACCTTGCCCATTGTTCTCGTTGGCCGCCTCGATATCCTCCGTCACTCCGCCGGCGGCTGCTTCATCTGCCATCCGGCCATTGCCTGGCCCCGGAGCAGCCATGCCGTTCATCGGTATGGTGGCCGGCTCAGGCTGCTCCCTGTTCGCCGTGTGAGCGTTCCCCAGCTGAGGATGCATGTGTGAGCCGCCCTCACTCATGGCATGAGCTTTGAGCTTGTACTCAGATCAGGGTAACTGGTAAGGTTAACTGCAAGAGGAGAAATGGCAGAAAATTGGCGCTGGAGCTTATGTATCCATGTCGAAGAGCCGAGCAGAGAAAGAGAGAGTAAGGATCATACCTAAGAATGGGGAGGCTTCGCAATGCTCAGTTGCTGACACGGAATGGCTGTCCCGTTAGCCTAGCCGAGGTTGCGGCTTTGAGCTTGTACCCAGAGGGACGGCTGCTGCTCAGACTAGTGAGGGTCACCTGGTGTGCTTGAAAGATGGCTGAACTCTTCCGGCGTCAATAATGGTGTGAACGGTGTGTGGACAGTGGGGAAGACCGGTGAAGTCAGTTAAACAAAGGAAATAAATAAGGTAAGACCCCACAGCAAAGTGTACTATCAGGCTATCATCTGATGGCTTATTAGGAGTTGGACCCAGTCATATCCCAGGATCGAGGGGATGGGATATATGCATATATGATGATCTCCTCAGGAGAAGGACCACTTTGGAGTTAGAAGAGAGCCAAATACACCCACAAAATAATGAACAAACACGCATCTCAACTGTAAAATACTCCGGCATCGAGCTGGTTACCCGAGTAATTTGGTTTGGAACACATGAATAAGCAAGAATTAGCCAGTAGGGTACCTGTTACCACGAGGCAGTGAAATGGAATCTGTAGACAGCGACGGTAAGCGGAGAGGGTGTGCTGACTGCTGACTGGCACACGACCACCACACGCACCGTGGGTTCACACCGGCGTTGAGAAGCCACCTTGACAGGAACGTCCTACCGTCGTCCACTCGGCTCCGGCGAAGTCACCTCCGACCTCCTCGGCGCCTCGAGCGTCGCCATCTTTTGACATTTTCGCTCCGGCGTGCAACCACCGTTCCGTGGAGCGGCCATCGCCGCTCGTGACTTGGTTTGGCTCTTCTCCGGCCATTAACTGCCGTGCCGTAGCTAGGTACTGGCCGCTGAGGCATTTGTTCGAACACCAGACGGGCACTGCTGGGGGGAGCAGAGCCGGGCGGGCCAGCCGCAGCCAGGGCCTAGATCCGTCGTTCGGCGCCTTATCCTACCAGACCTAGAGACAGCAGCAGCAGCAGCAGCAGCAGCGTGCATTGATCCCGTCGACGGGCGCTCGGGGCCCCCGTCGACGACGACAGGGGCGTTCCAACCCGCTCTGGCCATCCATCCCCCCTGGATCGCCGGGCTGCTCGACTAGTCATTTTGTATGCTAGCAGACGTCACCAGAAAATTAGGGAATGACGTCACGTAAACAGGTTTTCATAGGCTCCATCCACCAAGTTTAACTCTTGGCACCTCTCGATCATCCTTCTACCTGCAATTTTATCGGTCCATCTGTACATCACGTAAAACATTGTAAGTAGTCCTACGTAAAACAATCCATATCCGACCAACAATGTGCATATTCGGCAAAATGACCAACACAATAATGCATATCCGGCCAAATGACGAACGCAACAATGTATATCCGACCAACATATCGCGTATTTGGCCAAATGATTTAGACAACAATGCATATCCGGCCAAGTGACCAACATAACTATGTGCATATCCGTCCAAATGATCTAGAGAACAATGCATATCTGGCTAAATGATGAATACACTTGCTCGGAGGTTTGCGAACCACTTGGACACCGTGTGATGAGTTGCCTCGAGTGGCCGCAATACTCCGACATGGCCTTTTGGATGATGTACCATCGATGGTTGATAGACTTTGCACCATGGTTGCAGATGAGCCCGTTGGAGTAAGGCTTGAAATGCTTGTGTTCATGGAACCAAGAGTGGTGTATGAGCCGGCCTGGGTGGGCTCCAAGTCCTCTACTTGCCCGTCCTTGTAGCAACCTTCTCCCCCGCCTCCATCGTGGATCATCTCAAACAGCTCCCTGTCTGCGTCGCGTACCTTGGCTCGCTCGCTTTAGGCATACCATAAAATAATGTGCGGACACCCAGCTGCTCCACGCCCAATGTCCGTGTGCGGATAAGCTCTGGCGATGCACACTCCGAGAAAAGCAGCAGTGTCGCGTTGACGTTGACACAGCAAGGCACTTGCATGGCGACAGATGCCGGGGACTAGCTACCGAGTTGTGTGGCGGCATAGAAGTATGGAGCCTTGTAATGCTCCAGCCAGAGCGGCGTCTGCACAGTCGATGACGACAGAAGGGCCCTGTGTCCCAGACTCCGCCCTGCACCACGTCCGCCGCCTACACGTCCATCGCCACGACCACCACCTCTGCCTCCGCCTTTGCCTCTTGAGCGGCGCCGCCTTTGCCTTCGCATTGAGGCCGCAATTTTGCCGTGTCTCCGAGTTAATCTTTCGGGCAAGCGTGATCATCGGATCCTCCACCACTGCCGTCCCTGGCAGCTTCTCGTACGTTTCCAAGCGACGACGGTAGCGAAACACGGCAGGAATTGAGTGGAGAGCGGTGGGAGGGAAGAGGAGAGTTGGGGTTTGCCGCGGAAACAGTGCGACCAACTATAAAAGCATGGGCTCTGACTTAGTTTTGGTTGGGCCTAGGGTGTCAGAGTCCTATGCGTCTGGTCTCCGGACTCCCGCAGACGCCCCCTAATTTGGTTCCAGTTTGCGGGTAAATGGCGGTTCGGACTACTCCACGGATCGATGGGGTCACTGTTGGATGGCTTGCAGGGTCCGGACAGCTATGTCTGAACGGATACGGGTGGTTTGGGGGGCAGTGTTGGAGGTGCCCTTACTTTGCATATATTTCTCCCTTGCCTCACTTTCCAGAGGGCCGCACGTACACAAAGACCCTAGAGTAGTCAGCCTAACAGCAAGCGGATGTTCGTTGGGCGTGGTGACATTTCCAAACATTTTTGCTCGCACTTATTTAGGGGATGCATAGTAATATTTTAAGAGATGAATGATAGTTTCTAGAAAGAAGGAAATTTTGTGACAAAAAGGGCCGAAATTGCCATCACTTATCACCTAAAAGTGCCACTAAAAATGTTCGTTTTCCATCCTCCTCCCTCCTCCCTCCTCCTAGGAACGTTCGTCGGATAGTATTTACAAAAACACTACAGTGGTGCATTTTTTTCATAGAAAACAGGCACATGGATTTTTTTTGGCTTTAAATTAATAAAACCAGCAGAGGCCAAGTAACCACATGGTTAAAGTTTCACCAACCAGATAATAAAATGAAAAGAAGGTGCATATCTCGACTCGAAATGAGCACCGGAACAACTAAGAAACGCCTTGCTCAAACTCAGGAACCCCTGAAGATGTTTGATCTTAGGATGCCCAACGCTGCCTGACGGTCCTTCACTAGTAGAAAAACACCTATTAGTCCCGGTTCGTAAGGGCCTTTAGTCCCGGTTCATGAACCGGGACTAATGGGTCGTTACTAATACCTCCACCCATTAGTCCCGGTTCAAACACGAACCGGACAGATGTGCTCTCCGTGGCGGTCCGCCGAGCCCGGTCGGGGCCTTTGGTCCCGTTGGTGGCACCAACCGGGACCAAAAGTCCATGTTTTTTAGAAAAGTGGCTGCTTTAGGGTTTTGGGTGTTTTTAGGTTGTTATTAGCTAGCTAATAGAGAGAAGTGTCCTCTCTTATATCTTCGTCCTTGGTTTACCAACGCTGCTGCTATGTTCATTTCACCCGCTGATATAACAACTCATGCATGCTCGCATCATACATCATCATATATAATAACAAGTCCTACTAATCATACATCATCATACAAACTTCTACTCGTTATTAATAATAAGTCATACGATCATCATCCTCATAGTCATCGAACCCAACCCTATATAATTGTTTTTAGCACACGATCATCAGTAGGTAGGACCTAAACACCCTTAAGGTAAAATAGCATAAAACAATATAGACCCTGACTCTCCATTATGAAGAATGGCGATCATCCTGTCTCCAATTCTTGCCCTTCGCTGCCTTCTGCTTCCAAGAAGCTCCTTACGACTGTCCATACATTTTTTCCATTCTTTGATTGTCATGTCTCCACTTCTTTTAGAAACCCGGTATGGACATTGAGATTCGTAGGAAGACCTGGTTGTATGTTCAAAACATGAAGGGTACTGTGCGTATACATCAGATGAGGCACAATCGTTCGGGATTATCTGTTGAAAAACATAGTAATAACTTCGTAGTTAGCAATGATGTTCTAGTTTTAGAAGTGCGCAAAAAGATGCACGGATGTTGTAATAATAAAAAATAATCTTACCAGGGTATCTCCATGGTAGTTACCGTAGTTCAGCACATGCACTAGTGGCACGTATTGACCATAATGTTGAGGAGTTTGATTGTAGATATTGTAATTCTCAAGATCAGTACAAAATACGACCAAATGATTTTTCTCCTGATAAGTTAATTTGGAGCCTTCGGTGTAGTATGTTCTGTCTACCATCTTCCGCACATTCTTTGAAGAATGAAAATAAGCTGTCAATGGAAATAATAAGTTGTCAACTATTTTGAAATAAACAATATAAATTACTTAATAACTATGTTAAGCTCACATGGAGGAAGAATTGGAGGTGTATCCACAAGGACCCAAATCGAAAGTCTCTCTTGCTCGATTGTAGGATCACCAAGATCCATAGTGACAGGCATGCCCTCATTAAGACCATACATATTGCAAAGTGCTTCCCAATTTTTGCAACCAAAATGGGTTACACTCTAATCATTGTACAACTTTACTTGAAAATCCACACCATGATGGGTACTTAGGATAATTTCTTTGGTTTCGAAACTTTCATGGTCTTCAAAACCCATCCTCTCCAAGACATAGCGTCTTGCAAAGAATGGGATAAGCCAGTCGAATTGGAAAAGATGAAAAATACACGTTAAAATAGTTGAAGTCATGCTTAATTACGAAAAAAACTATTGTCGCTGCGTATGCATCGTATGAACATCGAAGGTCTCCTCGAGCTTAATGTTGAAACGCCGATCTTCATCCACTCAATGAACTCATCGCACATACCTCGGTCGTCGTGGCACCGTCGCACTCCAAGGCGGTTTTCGTCATCCGAGTACGACATTTCCGGCCTATGTTCATAATTCAAATATTAAACTAGATTATTAATCACGGGTTGACTATTGGTGATGTACGTAGCTCCTCCTTTCATTCCCGAGTGCATTATTACACCAAATTGTCTAGCACAGGGGAATGAAGGAGAACTTATCCAATATGAGCATTCAATAAGCAAAACCAAATCATAAAATAAGAAAAACCAAATCATAAAATAAAGTAGTATTCAAATTAGCATGCATTCAATAATTATAAGCAAAAGTACATCATCTCTTGATGTCCATACATCGTCGAATATTATCACTAATAACACTAGAACCGTAGCGCTCGACGGGTATCGACGCGGGCGGTGGACACCCAAAGATAAGGAACCATCACAGGATCATAGCTCCAGTGAGATCCCTGAAGAACCTACCAGGTATTGTCGAACCTACCCTCCAATGCAACCATGTAGCGACGGACGTGCTCGTCCTCCTCGCTGACACGGTGACGTACCACCTCCGCGGTGTTCGGAAGCCTCGGCACCGCCATCGCCCACGCGACCGCCACCAAACAAGGATCGGGTCAACAACGGCTGCCTCCTCACCAACCTCGTCCCCTAAGGTAGCACCTCCCAATACCGGCCGTGAGCCCAGGTCTTGAACATGACCCTGATCAAGCAGGCCTCCACCGCCGAGTCGACGACGACAAGGATGCGGGATAGGCATCGCCGATGTCGATGCGGGAACTACTTCTATATATAGTTAAATAAAGTAGTTTTATTAATTAAATCAACTATCTAGTTCAACTACTAAGCACTTACTATAAATAAATAAAGTAGTACTTACTAAAAACAAACTAATTCTATATATAGTAAAATAAATTAGTTTATTAAATCAACTAGCTAGTTCAACTATATATATATATATGAAGCACTTACTATAAATAAAATAAAATAGTACTTACTAAAATGAACAAATTAATTAAACAATCTAAATTACATAATATGAACTACATATCTAAATTACACCACATCTAATCTAACAAAAGATCTATTAACAATAATATCACCAAACATGCATATTCAACAATAATATCACCAAACATGCATAGATGCTTATTTTTAATGACTTATTACAATTCAGAAATAAATATAAGAAAAATAGTTGTGAGCATAGATGCTTATTTTAATGACTTATTACAACTCAGAAATAAAAAGAAAAAATAAATATAGCAGAAAAGAAAAAACTATATAAAAACTACTCAGAAATAAATAGAAGAAAAATAGTTGTGATTAACTTTACTAAAAAATGAGCATAGATGCTTATTTTTAATGACTTATTACAATTCAGAAATAAATAGAAGAAAAAATAGGTGTGATTAACTTTACGAAAAAATGAGCATAGATGCTTATTTTTAATGACTTATTACAACTCAGAAATAAAAAGAAAAAAATAAATATAGCAGTAAAGAAAAAAATTATATAAAAACCGGGACGAAAGGTCAACCTTTGGTCCCGGTTCATGCCACCAACCGGGACCAATGGTGGTGGGCCAGGAGCGAGGCCCATTGGTCCCGGTTCGTCCCACCAACCGGGACCAATGGCCCACGTGTCTCGGCCGGCCCCGGCTCACGAAATCGGTCGATGCCCCATTGGTCCTTGCTTCGATTTAACCGGGACTAATGGGCTTGACCGGCCTGGACCATTGGCCCCTTTTATACTAGTGCTTTCTCTTTCCTAGAGGACGCCATTGCTGAAAAAATAGACTATGCAGCGATATACTTCCTCCATCCGGAAATATTTATCATTGAAACGGATATATATATATATGTATTTTAGTTCTAGATACATCAATTTTCATCCATTTTGATGACAAGTAATTCCGGACGAAGAGAGTAGTTAGCAAGGTGAGAGGAGATAGTCCCTTCAGTGTCAAGTTCATTACAAGTAGTCTAAAGCGTCCAAGCGAAAGCACTAAACCTTCTCCTCATGAGAAGGACCACTTTAGAGTTAGAAGAGAGCCTAATAGCATCTACAACCGGACCCCCCCATACCCGCCCCAAACGTCCAGACAGGCTTTCCGGTCACTGCCCGGACAAAAAAATCACCCAAACAGACGCCCCATATCCTGCCCAAACGTCCGGACTGACCCGCACTCCCCATATCCGGCCCATATCAGGGGCAGATATGGGGACGCCCGCACGTGTCTGGACACGGGCGCCACGTCCGATCGGCCCGCTACGACACGCGCCACCCCCAAAAGAAAACCACCCCATCGGGCGAGCCCTAGTCAAACCCCTCACTTCTTTCAGTCCACTCGTCTTCTCCGCTTCCTCCCATATCCATCCCGTCCCCTCCGCCATGTCCAAGTACGACCTGGACTCCGGCAGCGAGCCCGATCCCATGGACTAGGATGGTCGCGTGAAGGAGGAGGACGACGGATCTAGCAACGACGCGCTGGACGAGGAGGAGGTCGCGCTCCGCATCACCACTCAGCGCTCGCGCCTGGACACCGACGGGAGCTCGAGCTCCATCGTGTTCGCTGCAGCTCCTTCACATCCCGGCGGCGGAATGCGGGCCGCAGTCACCGGTCCCGCTCCATGCCGCTTCAGATCCGGAGCAGGGCAGGCGTCTCCCCTTTCCCTTTGACGCTAACACCGCCCGGGCAGTGGTGGGTGCTTGTGCCTATGGTTCCCATGCGGATGCGCATGCCAGAGTCAGAGGCGAAGGCGGCCCAGTGTGAGAGCAGTGGGCGACAGCCATGGCGGAGCCCGTCTCTTCCCGCCAGTGCGCATGCTCCATCCCCGTCGACCGTGCCTCCGCATGGTCATGCGGTGCTCGCTAACCATGCCGGAGTCGAGCGCGAGGCGCCTCCGGTGCAAGAACGTTAAGGCGCTCCACCTCAGGCTCAAGGCGTCCGAGCACCTCGCGAGGGGCAAGGAGTCCGCCGCTGCCAAGACTACCCGCCACGCGAAGGAGCAGCAACGCCTCCTCCGCCGCCGTCCGAGAGCTGCACCACCAGCACGGACGACGACAACGACGACCCTCCCGCCGCGGACGCGTACACGGAGGATATAGACGTCCACGCCACCAACCGCAAGGGCAAGGGACTGGCCAAGAAGCGGTGAATTCCGGCCGCCTCTACTTTTATTTGTTTATAGTATAAATCTGATGAGCAACATCTTTTGGGTCCCATGTTGTCTAATGAACTATGTTCTAAATATTTCGTTTGATGTCGATATACATAGTTTTGTTTATGTTGTTGCATGCATTGCATGGATCTGGTGCGGGAATATGGGTACTATGGTTGTGGACTACAGAAAATGGGCATTGTTCGGTCACTGGCAACGGGCGTGTCCGGATGCGTCCACGGACATATAGAGACTCATATTAGGCAATTTTGATTGTAGATGCTCCAACACAACAGAAAAAACATGGCATGAGGAATGAGGAGTGATGGGCACGGGCAGAAGCACAGACAACCGAACAACCCAACCGAGCGGCCAAAGATATCTCGGCTGTTTGTGTGAACAAGAAGAGGTGCAGTGGAGATGAGAATGGTACACGTGCGAAGACCGGTGGAGTCAATGTCGAAAGACTCCAAACAAGAATCACAGCATGAAAACTTTAATAAGAAAAGGGAAACACAGAAAGAGCGTGGGGCCAAGGGAATGCTGATCAGGTCGCCTGACGACCCCACAGCAATAACCACGTTTATGTTCTGATGAAATCCGAAGCAGCATCTACTACATGCTCAAGTGGCTTTGAGGAGTTGGGTGCGAGCTGCAAACTTGTATATAAAGGACAAACAAAAGCTGGACCCAGACGATTATATTAAGAAAGAGGACCCAAAGATACATGATTGATACCCCTATTTGCAGAAGCATCAGTACATCACATTACAGGGCCACTTAATTTGGAATACAGTGCGTACTGTGTGCCAACAGAGAGCCATAAGATGACAATCTAGCAATAAGTTTTGATTACCAAAAGAGACGCCATGCCTGGGCACGGGAAGAGATTGCAGTGCTCAAAGATGGTTCAGCCTGGAGAGATGTATATCTTGATCCGAAGATCACAGCCTGTGTAACCATCGCTGCTCAAGTCACTGGAAACATCAGAGATGCTCCATGATCGCCTCACTCTCAATCCACCGTCCATTGGGATGGCTACCTGTCTTCTCCACCAAGCGCGCCACACCTGCAACAAACATCTCCCGTCTCCGGCGCTCCCAGCACGGAAATGGCTGCCGCCACAGGAAGCCCACAGCGGAGCAATGAACACTCTAGGGCTAGTACTAGTGCAGCAGCATACCGGGCACGCCCGATCAGCCGACGCCGAAGACGGCTGCTCCACTCAGACATTGTGTTCTGTCGATCACCTGGAGCGTCAAGGTTCGGTTCCACATTTCGTCGAGCACCTCGATTGCACAGGGTGGGGTGCCACCTTGCGGCCCCGCGGCGCTGAAAGCGTATCGCGCAAGCCCCACTGCCCCAGCACCAACCAGTGACTCCCCCCGTCCCGTGCTTGATTGGGTCAGGCTCGGGATTCCGTCGACGTCGACGGGACCCGAAGTTCTCCCGTCGATCGCCTCCTGGCCATTTTTCTGGTGGTTTTGTCTCAATGCGATTGGTGGACTATATAAAACCTAGAAATATGATACAGTTTTCTAACTTTATCTATTTATCTTTACTCATGATGTACAACGAACATCAGAATAATAAAAATTATATCTAAATTCATAGACTATCTAGGGACGCTTACAAGCACTAAAACGAGCGGAAGACGCGTCGCCGTCATCGCTCCCTCACTAGAGTTGGGCATAACTTGTTATACCAGATAGTCGGAGTCGTCACGCTAAGACCTCATAGGACCAGCGCACCAGAATAACAACCGCCGCTAATGAAGACTAGCGTAGATCGGAATGATCCAACCTGAAGACGTATGAACATAGAAGAACGACGACCAGTTCCGAGCAGATCCACCAAAGACAGATCCCCCAAAGACACGCCTCCATACGCCCACCGACGATGCCAGACGCACCATCGAGACGAGGGCTACACAGGGAGAACCCTATTCCAACTTCAAGGAGGCGACGTCGTCTTGCTTTTCTGAGCAGGACACAAGTCCTAACAAAACTAAAAAAACATCTAAAACGGAGCCCTCCCGCCGGCAAAAGCCGGGATCCACCGCAGCCCCATAGCAGCAAGGTCACCGGAGACGAGGCGGACCAACGGCGGCGCTAACAGGAAGTGAAGGAACCCTAAGCTTTTCTAGGGAGACAAGGCAATACTGTTGACGTAAACAGACGAGTCCAGAAGAATGCAGTTCATTTGCCAATACAATTACCACAGATCACTAGTAACAGAATTCTAGTATTAAAAATAGAGTGAATTGCAGGAAACCACCACATTGAAGGGTAGGGTTGCAGAAAACACCGATTCCGGGCTTAATCATTTACATAAAGCACTGACCCGTCTGTTTGGGCATATAACCCCGATTGTGACATGTGGGGCCTGGTTTTGGTGACATGGCGGAACAGACGTGATCTGACACCGTCTAATGGCGTAGCTAGGGCATATCCTGCTCGGGTTTCCTTCTCCACCTCGTCTTTTCATGCCCCCTTTCCCCGCTCTCCTCTGTCTCCGTGTGCCGTCCATGGCTACGACGAGCCCTGACGATGGAGGCGGAGTGGATGGCTCTGACGTCAGAGTGGATGGCGCCGGAGGAGATACTGGAGGAAGGTTACATGGCGTCGGGGATCCAAAGCGAGTGGAGGAGGTGTGCGACAGCTCTAACCCTAGTCAGTCCCCGCGGATGAGAGCGTTGTCGCCGTTGCTCGAGTATCGTGCCGCCTACGTTGTCGCCTGTGTTGTGCAGGCCACTACGACGGGGAGCCACCGCCCACCAGTGGGCATCTGGATTCGACGGTGTGGAGTAAGATTTCTCCCCCCTTTCCTATCGATTCTAGGGTTAGGGTTCTAAAACAATTTGGGGATTCTGCTACCAACATACTATGTTAGATTCGAATGAACTGTAGGGTTAGGGTTATGTTTTAATACAAATTGGGCACTCTGCTACCATCCCAATAATGTGAGATTTTATTTGGTTATTAGGTTTTTCTGTTTGCAGACATATTTCTTGTTAATCTGAAAATATTTAATGGGCATTATAATGTGAAATACATTGTGTACCCTGTCAATTAGATAGTGTAATTTAGTCAGTATAATTACAAAGTGTACACTGTGAACTAGGTAGTATAATTAAGTTGTTCATTGTTTTTGTTTGTAGTAGTTATTAGAAATTTATGCACTGTAATTAATTATTAGAAATTTAAGTAGTTTTCGTGGGATGTTTAATTAATGTATAATGTCTTTGTTTTGTAGTTTGTCTGAAGAAGTTTGTGAAGTTAGACCCCACTTTCATGACAGGGATAATTTGGAAAGGACCGTGTGTGTTTCAAACATTACATTTCTCAATCTTCAACACTCATAGAGACATCAGGATATGGATGTAAGAACTACATGTATTTTGTGAGGGTTGCTGGGTTGGGAATAGCAGGTTTGGAAGAGATTTGTGATGATGACAAGGTTGATGAGATGTTAGACCACATTGCCAACAGAGATCAGAACATAGTATACTTGATTGTAGTTAGGCGTCGTGAGCCTAGACCTACAGATTTAAACATAGGTTATGTTTGTGAGCAGCAGGCTCCTATAGGAAATGTTGGAGAGACCATTGTATATGAGGTCAGTGATCATTGGGTGGTGTAAAGGTCACCATCCAGAAAATCAAAGAGAGCTGCATAAGTTGAGGAGCAGGAGCCACAACCAATCTAGCTTTTGTCCACACAATAGAGCACACATCTGTTTAGGCAAAATGCAGGAGATGTTGATATGGATCAAGGCGATGCATGAGATGTTGATTTGGAGCAATATGAGTTGGAAAGAACTATGGAGCTTAAGAGGAGGACTGAAATTCAGAGGTTTAACAAGCATCAGAAGAGTGTTGAGAGGGTGCAGGCACTTAAAGAAAACTTCATGTTCTACTAACTAAAGATGAGTCCGACTTAGATGAATATGAGGATATTATAGGCAATGTTGGATAGACCACTGTATATTAGATCGATGAATTGAGGGTCAAGGTGGTCCTAGGTCATTTTGTCGACAATCAATGAAATGAGGGTTAAGGTGACTGTAGGGTCATTTTGTCAATGAACCGGTGAAATGAGGGTCCAAGGTGCCCCTGGGTCATTTTGTCGATGAATCAAGGGTTAAGGTGGCCTTAGGGTCATTTTGTTGATGAATCGATGAATCTAGGTGACACTTTCAACATAATAAACATCACTTTGGTCTAATGGCCTAAACATATAAAATCAAATTATACTAAGCACATGCACCACATAACATCAAATTCGACTAACATTCATCATTCATCAAGGTTCAGAACTGGATCCAACACTCTAGTTCACAAAATACATACTTAAAGTACTTGGTTCACAGATTCAAACAAAAGTACTGGATAGATGGTTATCATCTACATTACAACGTTGCTAGATCCAACAACATAGTTCACCAATGCATACTAGAAGCACCCTAATCATCTAAGATGGCCTTCACCCCCTGAAGCGCCAGCTTTATCTTTTCCTCAGACTTTTAAAGCTCGGAAATGTGATACTGCAATTTATGCCTCTCTTCTATCAGCCTTTCCTTCTCCTTCAAATGATTGAACTTCATATTCCTAATCACATTCGCTTGAGCACCCGTGAGGTTCTTAAGAGTGTCATACTTTTCCTATAGCTTGTTATTCTCCTCCTCTTTCTTTGACACCTCTGCCTTCAAGTTACCCACTGAATTGTCTAGCTCAACAATCTTCACATCTACATTGTCCTTCTGCTCCTGCTGATAGCTTAACTCCACAACCCTCTGCTCCTGGGCATCCATGAGAGCATTCACATTAGCAACTAACTTCTCATAGTTATCATGTAGTTTCTTCTTCTTCTCTTCTGTCAGGTTTTAAATTGTAAAGGGACTCTCAAGATTGTCATTGGTCCTAGCTGCCTCACTCTCCTCATACATATCCCATAACTTGGCCAATGCCTTCTCCATTGAGTCTGTTCATTCAAAAGCAATCCACTGAACTACTTCCTTTGTTCGAGTTTATTAGGCCTAAGAGTAGCACACGCACGTCCGTTTTTTATAAAGCCTTGCTTTAGAAACCTACATGCATGCATCCATTTCATTGGTTGTAGTGAGAGGCATTGTTGCTAGTACCATGGCTGAATAATAAATATGTTGCACGCATGCTTTTCCATTGGTTGCATGTGAGAGCTGGCATGTGAGAGAGTGCATTGGGAGTGGGATGGAATGATTAATGTGAGCAAATTACTATGTGCCTTGGCCCAAGAGAAGTGGTCTCGAGGCTCAATAAACTCGGACGGAGGGAGTACTCCATAATTTATGCCTTCCTGTAAAACAAACAAAAAACACAGGAATACGCTAAGTGAGTGGAATCTACAAACTAGTAAAAGAGGTTCAATACACCAAGTACATGACATACCCATTGTTAACATAAAAACACACCACTGATAGTAGACCGTAAGCATTAGTATAAAGAGGTTCATTACTAATAGTAAACAATGACCGCTAACACCAACATGTTTACTAGAGCATGGTTAATAGTATAGCCAACTGCTTGCTGGCTATATGGTGTTGCCATGTCATATATAGTCATCACTTATAGTCACGCATACAACAAGGTTAGCTGTAAGGTTGGCTATAAGAGTACTACTTTTTCACCTTCTGTTTATCCCTTTCTTTGTATTTATTGCATTTGCCTAGTAGTACACATATAGCTAGACTCTTACATGAGAGCCCACTCCCACCATTTTCCCATGTCTTTCTCCTCCACATAGGCAAAATGTTGGAAATATGCCCTAGAGGCAATAATAGAAGTATTATTATATTTCCTTGTTCATGATAATTGTCTTTTATTCATGCTATAACTGTATTATCCGGAAATCGTAATACACGTGTGAATACATAGACCACAATATGTCCCTAGTGAGCCTCTAGTTGACTAGCTCGTTGTGATCAATAGATAGTCATGGTTTCCTGGCTATGGACATTGGATGTCGTTGATAACGTGATCACATCATTAGGAGAATGATGTGATGGACAAGACCCAATCCTAAGCATAGCACAAAGATCGTGTAGTTCGTTTGCTAGAGCTTTTCCAATGTCAAGTATCTCTTCCTTAGACCATGAGATCATGTAACTCCCGGATACCGTAGGAGTGCTTTGGGTGTATCAAACGTCACAATGTAACTGGGTGACTATAAAGGTGCACTACAGGTATCTCCGAAAGTGTCTGTTGGGTTGACACGGATCGAGGCTCGATTTGTCACCGTGCAAACGGAGAGGTATCTCTGGGCCCACTCGGTAGGACATCATCATAATGTGCACAATGTGATTAAGGGGTTGATCACGGATGATGTGTTGCGGAACGAGTAAAGAGACTTGCGATAACGAGATTGAACAAGGTATCGGTATACCGACGATCGAATCTCGGGCAAGTAAAATACCGCTAGACAAAGGGAATTGTATACGGGATCGATGAGTCCTTGACATCGTGGTTCATTCGATGAGATCATCATGGAACATGTAGGAGCCAACATGGGTATCCAGATCCCGCTGTTGGTTATTGACCGGAGAACGTCTCGGTCATGTCTACATGTCTCCCGAACCCGTAGGGTCTACACACTTAAGGTTCGATGGCGCTAGGGTTATAAAGGAAGCTTGTATGTGGTTACGAATGTTGTTCGAGTCCGGATGAGATCCTGGGCGTCACGAGGAGTTCGGAATGGTCCGGAGGTAAAGATTTATATATGGGAAGTCTGTTTTGGTCACCGAAAAGTTTGGGTTTTATCGGAACGTCTGGGACCACCGGAGGGTCCCGGGTCCACCAAGTGGGGCCACCTACCCCGAGGGCTGCATGGGTCATGTGTGGAGGAACCAGCCCGGGTGGGCTGGTGCGCCCCACAAGGGGCCCAAGGCGCGGGGAGAGTGGGAGGGGCAACCCTAGGCAGATGGGCCCTAAGGCCCACCCCAGCGCCTCCCTCTCTCCCCTCGGCCACCACCCAGATGGGATCTGGGGCTGGCCGCCGCCCCTAGGGGTGGAAACCTAGGTGGGGCGCAGCCCCTCTCCCCTATATATGGAGGCATAGGGCAGCCCAATACATGAGTTTCTTCTCTGTTGGCGCAGCCATACCTCTCCCTTCTCCTCGAGATCTCGCGGTGCTTGGCGAAGCCTGCTGGACTACCACGCCTCCATCACCACCACGCCGTTGTGCTGCTGCTGGATGGAGTCTTCCTCAACCTCTCCCTCTCTCCTTGCTGGATCAAGGCATGGGAGACGTCACCGGCTGTCGTGTGTTGAGCGCGGAGGTGCCGTCCGTTCGACACTAGGATCTCCGGTGATTTGGATCACGACAGTCGACTCCTTCAACCCCGTTCTCTTGAACGCTTCCGCTTAGCGATCTACAAGAGTATGTAGATGCACTCTCCTTCCCTCGTTGCTGGTTTCTCCGTAGATAGATCTTGGTGACACGTGGGAAAATTTTGAATTTCTGCTCGTTCCCCAACAAAGGCATCATGAGCTAGGTCTATTGCGTAGATTCTTTGCACGAGTAGAACACAAAGTAGTTGTGGGCGTTGATTTTGTTCAATATGCTTACCGTTACTAGTCCAATCTTGTTTGACGGTATTGTGGGATGAAGCAGCCGGACCGACCTTACGTACTCTTCGTGAGACAGGTTCCACCGATTGACATGCACTTGGTGCATAAGGTGGCTAGCGGGTGCCAGTCTCTCCCACTTTAGTCGGAACGGATTTGATGAAAAGGGTCCTTATGAAGGGTAAATAGCAATTGGCATATCACGTTGTGGTTTTGCATAGGTAAGAAACATTCTTGCTAGAAACTCATAGCAGCCACGTAAAACATGCAACAACAATTAGAGGACGTCTAACTTGTTTTTGCAGGGAATGCTATGTGATGTGATATGGCCAAGAAGAATGTGATGAATGATATGTGATGTATGATATTAATCATGTTCTTGTAATAGGAATCACGACTTGCATGTCGATGAGTATGACAACCGGCAGGAGCCATATGAGTTGTCTTTATTTATTGTATGACCTGCGTGTCATTGAACAACGCCATGTAATTACTTTACTTTATTGCTAACCGGTAGCCATAGTAGTAGAAGTAATAAGTTGGCGAGACAACTTCATGGAGACACGATGATGGAGATCATGATGATGGAGATCATGGTGTCATGCCGGTGACGATGATGATCATAGAGCCCCGAAGATGGAGATCAAAAGGAGCAAAATGATACTGGCCATATCATGTCACTATTTGATTGCATGTGATGTTTATCATGTTTATGCATCTTCTTTACTTAGGACGACGGTAGTAAATAAGATGATCCCTTACAAAATTTCAAGAAGTGTTCTCCCCTAACTGTGCACCGTTGCTACAGTTCGTCGCTTCTAAGCACCACGTGATGATCGGGTGTGATGGATTCTTACGTTCACATACAACGGGTGTAAGACAATTTTACACAGCGAAAACACTTAGGGTTAACTTGACGAGCCTAGCATGTACGACATGGCCTCGGAACACGGAGACCGAAAGGTCGAGCATGAGTCGTATGGAGGATCGATCAACATGAAGATGTTCACCGATGATGACTAGACCGTCTCACGTGATGATCGGACACGGCCTAGTTGACTTGGATCATGTAATCACTTAGATGACCAGAGGGATGTCTATCGAGTGGGAGTTCATAAGATGAACTTAATTATCCCGAACATAGTCAAAAGGTCTTTGCAAATTATGTCGTATGCTCGCGTTTTAGTTCCACTGTTTAGATATGTTCCTAGAGAAAATATAGTTGAAAGTTGACAAGAGGCGATTATGCGACAAGAGAAAGCTCATGTCTTTAATGCACCTCGGTGTCTTTGAACCCCAAACGTCGTTTGTGGATGTTGCGAACATCGGACATACGTTTTGATAACTACGTGATAGTTCAGATAAACGGTTTAGAATTAAGGCACCGAAGATGTTTTTGAAACGTCGCGGAACATATGAGATGTTTCGAGGGCTGAAATTGAGATTTCGGGCTCGTGCCCACGTCAAGAGGTATGAGACCTCCGACGATTTTCTTAGCCTGCAAACTAAGGTAGAAATGCTCAATCGTTGAGCTTGTGCTCAGATTGTCTGAGTGCAACAATCACTTAAATAGAGATGAGATAGTGATGTTTCTCCAAAGTCATTGCCACCAAGCTGCTAGAGCTTCGTGATGAACTATAACATATCAGGGATAGATATGATGATCCTTGAGGTATTCGCGATGTTTGACACCGCGAAAGTAGAAATCAAGAAGGAGCATCAATTGTTGATGGTTGGTGAAACCACTAGTTTCAAGAAGGGCAAGGGCAAGAAGGGATACTTCATGAAACGGCAAATCAGCTGCTGCTCTAGTGAAGAAACCCAAGGTTGAACCCAAACCCGAGACTAAGTGCTTCTGTAATAAGAGGAACAGGCACTGAAGCGGAACCACCCTAGATACTTGGTAGATGAGAAGGCTGGCAAGGTCGATAGAAGTATATTGGATATACATTATGTTAATGTGTACTTTACTAGTACTCCTAGTAGCACCAGGGTATTAGATACGGTTCGGTAGCTAAGTGTTAGTAACTCGAAATAAAAGCTACGGAATAAGCGGAGACTAGCTAAAAGTGAGTGACGATATGTGTTGGAAGTGTTTCCAAGGTTGATGTGATCAAGCATCGCACGCCCTCTACCATCGAGATTTGGTGTTTGCGTTGAGCATAGACATGATTGGATTATGTGCATGCATACTGTTATTCATTTAAGGAGAATAATGGTTACTCTATTTATTTGAATAATACCTTCAATGGTCTTGCACCTAAAGAAATGGTTTATTGAATCTCGATCGTAGTGATACACATTTTCATGCCAAAAAGATATAAGATAGTAATGATAGTACCACTTACTTGTGACACTGCCATTTAAGTCATATTGGTGTAAAACGCATGAAGAAGCTCCATGTTGATGGATCTTTGGACTCACTCGTTTTTGAAAAGTTTGAGACATGCGAACCATGTCTATTGGTGTATACGCATGAAGAAACTCCATGCAGATGGATCGTTTGGACTCACTTGATTTTGAATCACTTGAGATATGCAAATCATACCACATGGGCAAGATGACTAAAAAGCCTCGTTTTTCAGTAAAATGGAACAAGATAGCAACTTGTTGGAAGTAACAAATTTTGATGTGTGCAGTCCAATGAGTGATGAGGCATCAGAGGAATATCGTTATGTTCTTACTTCACGAGATGATTCGAGTAGATGTAGAGTATATTTACTTGATGAAACACAAGTCTGAATTATTGAATGGTTCAAGTAATTTCAGAGTGAAGTTGAAGATCATCGTGACAAAAGGATAAAATGTCTATGATATGATCATAGAGATGAGTATCTGAGTTACGAGCTTTGGCACGCAATTAAGACATTGTGGAAATTGTTTCACAATTAATACCGCCTGGAACACCATAGTTTGATGGTGTGTCCGACATCATAGTTGCACCCTATTGGATATGGTGCGTACCATGATGTCTCTTATCGAATTACCATTATAGTTTATGGGTTAGGCATTAGAGACAACCACATTCACTTTAAATAGGGCACCACGTAATTCCGTTGAGATGACATCGTATGAACTATGGTTTAGAGAAACCTAAGCTGTCATTTCTTAAAGGTTTGGGGCGGCGACGCTTATGTGAAAAAGTTTCAGGATGATAAGCTCGAACCCAAAGCGGATAAAATGCATCTTCATAGGACACCCAAAACAGTTGGGTATACCTCCTAATTCAGATCCGAAAGCAATAGGGATTGTTTCTTGAATCGGGTCCTTTCTCGAGGAAAAGTTTGTCTCGAAAAGTTGAGTGGGAGGATGGTGGAGACTTGATGAGGTTATTGAACCGTCACTTCAACAAGTATGTAGCAGGGCACAAGAAGTTGTTCCTGTGGCACCTACACCAATTGAAGTAGAAGCTTATGATAGTGATCATGAAACTTCGAATCAAGTCACTACCGTACCTCGTAGGGTGACAAGGATGCGTACTACTTTAGAGTGGTACAGTAATCCTGTCTTGAAGGTCATGTTGCTAGACAACAATGAACCTACGAGCTATGGAGAAGCGATGGTGGGCCCAAATTCCGACAAATGGTTAGAAGCCATGAAATCCGAGATAGGATCCATGTATCAGAACAAAACATGGACTTTGGTGGACTTGCCCGATGATCGGCAAGCCATTGAGATAAATGGATCTTTAAGAAGAAGACGGACGTGGACGGTAATGTCACCGTCTATGAAGCTCGACTTGTGGTGAAGGGTTTTTCACAAGTTCAAGGAGTTGACTACAATGAGATTTTCTCATTCGTAGCGATGCTTAAGTCCGTCGGAATCATGTTAGCATTAGCTGCATTTATGAAATCTGGTAGATGGATGTCAAAACGAGCTTCCTTGCCAGTTTTCGTAAGGAAAGGTTGTATGTGATACAAATCAGAAAAGTTTTGTTGATCCTAAGGATGCTAAAAGGTATGCTAGCTCCAGCGATCCTTCTAAGGACTGGAGTAAGCATCTCGGAGTTGGAATATGTACTTTGATAAGATGATCAAAGATTTTGGGTTTATACAAATTTATGAGAAACTTGTATTTCCAAAGAAGTGAGTGGGAGCACTATAGAATTTCTGGTGAGTATATGTTATTGACATATTGTTGATCAGAAATGATGTAGAATTTCTGGAAAGCATATAGGGTTATTTGAAAAGTGTTTTTCAATGGAAAACCTGGATTAAGCTACTTGAACATTGAGCATCAAGATCTATGAGGATAGATCAAAAACCGCTTAATGGTACTTTCAAAATGAGCACATACCTTGACATGATCTTGAAGGTGTTCAAGATGGATCAGTCAAAGAAGGAGTTCTTGCCTGAGTTGTAAGGTGTGAAGTTAAGACTTAAAGCTCGACCACGGCAGAAAAGAGAGAAAGGACGAAGGTCGTCCCCTATGCTTCAGACGTAGGCTCTATAGTATGCTATGCTGTGTACCGCACCGGAAGTGTGCCTTGCCATGAGTCGATCGAGGGTACAAGAATGATCCAGAATGGATCATTGGACAATGATCAAAATTATCCTTGGAGTAAATAAGGACATGTTTCTCAATTATGGAGGTGATAAAGAGTTCGGCGTAAAGGGTTACGTCGATGCAAGCTTTAACACCTATCCGAGTGACTCTGAGTAGCAAACCGGATACATATAGTGGAGCAACAATTTGCAATAGCTCCAAGTGGAGCGTGGAAGCAGCGTTTACAATATGACCTAGAAATTTGCAAAGCACACACGGATCTGAAAGGTTCAGACCCGTTGACTAAAACCTCTCTCACAAGCAAAACATGATCAAACCCCAGAACTCATTTGATGATGTTGGTCACATGGCGATGTGACCTGTGAGTGTTAATCACATGGCGATGTGAACTAGATTATTGACTCTAGTGCAAGTGGGAGACTGTTGGAAATATGCCCTAGAGGCAATAATAGAAGTATTATTATATTTCCTTGTTCATGATAATTGTATTTTATTCATGCTATAACTGTATTATCCGGAAATCGTAATACACGTGTGAATACATAGACCACAATATGTCCCTAGTGAGCCTCTAGTTGACTAGCTCGTTGTGATCAACAGATAGTCATGGTTTCCTGGCTATGGACATTGGATGTCGTTGATAACGGGATCACATCATTAGGAAAATGATGTGATGGACAAGACCCAATTCTAAGCATAGCACAAAGATCGTGTAGTTCGTTTGCTAGAGCTTTTCCAATGTCAAGTATCTCTTCCTTAGACCATGAGATCGTGTAACTCCGGATACCGTAGGAGTGCTTTGGGTGTATCAAACGTCACAACGTAATCGGGTGACTATAAAGGTGCACTACGGTATCTCCGAAAGTGTCTTGGGTTGACACGGATCGAGGCGGGATTTGTCACCGTGCAAGCGGAGAGGTATCTCTGGCCCACTCGGTAGGACATCATCATAATGTGCACAATGTGATTAAGGGGTTGATCACGGGATGATGTGTTGCGGAACGAGTAAAGAGACTTGCCGGTAATGAGATTGAACAAGGTATCGGTATATCGACGATCGAATCTCGGGCAAGTAAAATACCGCTAGACAAAGGGAATTGTATACGGATCGATCGAGTCCTTGACATCATGGTTCATTCGATGAGATCATCGTGGAACATGTAGGAGCCAACATGGGTATCCAGATCCGCTGTTGGTTATTGACCGGAGAACGTCTCGGTCATGTCTACATGTCTCCGAACCCGTAGGGTCTACACATAAGGTTCGATGGCGCTAGGGTTATAAAGGAAGCTTGTATGTGGTTACGAATGTTGTTGAGTCCGGATGAGATCCTGGACGTCACGAGGAGTTCGGAATGGTCCGAGGTAAAGATTTATATATGGGAAGTCCTATTTTGGTCACCGAAAAGTTTGGGTTTTATCGATAACGTCGGGACCACCGGAGGGTCCCGGGTCCACCAAGTGGGGCCACCTACCCGGAGGGCTGCATGGGCCATGTGTGGAGGAACCAGCCCGGTGGGCTGGTGCGCCCCCACAAGGGGCCCAAGGCGCAGGGAGAGTGGGAGGGGCAAACCCTAGGGCGGATGGGCCCTAAGGCCCACCCCAGCGCCCTCCCTCTCTCCCCCGCCGCCACCCAGATGGGATCTGGGGCTGGCCGCCGCCCCTAGGGGTGGAAACCTGGGGGGCGCAGCCCTCTCCCCTATATATATGGAGGCATAGGAGCAGCCCAATACATGAGTTTCTTCTCTGTTGGCGCAGCCATACCTCTCTCCCTTCTCCTCGAGATCTCGCGGTGCTTGGCGAAGCCTCGCTTGGACTACCACGCCCTCCATCACCACCACGCCGTTGTGCTCTGCTGGATGGAGTCTTCCTCAACCTCTCCCTCTCTCCTTGCTGGATCAAGGCATGGGAGACGCCACCGGCTGTCACGTGTGTTGAGCGCGGAGGTGCCGTCCGTTCGCACTAGGATCTCCGGTGATTTGGATCACGACAGTATGACTCCTTCAACCCCGTTCTCTTGAGCGCTTCCGCTTAGCGATCTACAAGGGTATGTAGATGCACTCTCCTTCCCCTCGTTGCTGGTTTCTCCATAGATAGATCTTGGTGACACGTAGGAAAATTTTGAATTTCTGCTACGTTCCCCAACACAAAAGTGTCATGTAAGCGGGCCATAAGCCCACTATTATACTTGCTCTTAAAGAGGTTTGGGAAGGGTTTTGTACACCAAGCACATGACACATCCACCGTTAACAAATAAAAAATCACCACTTGCAAAGTTCAGTAAACAATGAACACTGGCATCAACATTTTAATTAAGTAGGAGCAAGCAAAGTTCAGTAAACAAGGCATTAAGCACTGATCACAATAAACAATGAGTAGCATGCACTAATGACAACACAGAGCTAAACAAAGACCAAGAACTTAACACAGCTAAACAACATGCTAAAAAAGCATTAAGCATTGATCAGACTAAACAATGAGCAGCAAGCAGTAAACAGAGCCAATGAGCAGCTTGCACTAAGCAGGTTCCGACGCATACCTTCTCACCACACCCAAGAAACCTCCTGGCAGTGTGCATCCCTTTAAATGCAACAAAGCGCTCCATCGGCTTGCCATGTTCGCACAACACACTAACATCTGCGTCAATGCTGCTGAAATTCAGATCATGCATGGTAGCAGGCAGTTGCGGGAACAAACAAAGCAAGCCCTAGCTTTAGATCGAGCTCATTCTCAAAATCCCCATTTCATAAACCCTAAACCTAACCCTAGCTTTGGCTATACATAACTGACCTTGATGATGCCGTCGCAGGAGGAGGTGACGTTCTCGATTGAATCCTCACTGGTCTCGCCGTCATTCCACGACACCATGGCGCGGCGGGGCAGCGGCCGACGGTGGGGGCGGCGGCGGGGGAGAAGAACAAAGAGTGAGAGAGGGCGACCCAGGTGCGAGAGAGTAAGGAGAGAGGGCGATCAAGTCCCGATTCAAACCGGTTTTGGCCGAGCCGGCGCGTACGATGTGACTATAGTGCCGTTAGACAGCGTCAGATCGTGCCCGTTACGCCATGTCACCAAACCCGGCCCCACCTGTCATAATCGGGGTTAAAATGCCCAAACAGATGAGTCGGTGCTTTCTGCAAATGATTAAGCCCAGTGTTTTCTGCATCAAATCTGTAGAAGAGTGTTTTCTGCAACCCTATGCTTCAATGTGGTGGTATTCTACAATTCACTCTAAAAATATATGAATTATGAAATAAATTCAGCAAATTAAGTATTTTATAACCATTTCGTACTAATCAACCATAGCATGAGGAGTGACAGGGAGAAGCACGACCGGCTGAACAACCCAACATACTTTCAGGAGCCGAAGATACCCCAAGGCTGGTGTAGCGTGAAGTATGAAAGGAAAGAATAATGGATATAAGAATGACACACAGGAGAAGAGAAGACCTATGAAGTCAATGCCCGAACGAGCAACATAGGGTAGCAGATCGGTTGCCTTTGTATAGTCGTATTGAGAATGCGACTGCTGTATGGCTAGATCATGGACCACCGTGCAGAGAGGAACTTTTGCCTCTCGATTGTAACCCTATTCTTATGGAATAAAATTCTTTACCCTCGCAAAAAAAAATGCCCGAACGAGAAGCACAGAAATAAAGAAAAAATCATCATGAATAAAAAGGGGAATACAGAAAGAGCATGGGCCCGGGTTGCTTGACGGCCCCACAGCAATAGCCACGTTTATGTTCTGATGAAATATTGGCATGCTCTAGTGGGCTTTAAGAAGTTGGGTGCGAGCTGCGGACTTGTAAAGGACAAAGACAAACAAAGGCTGGACCCAGTAGATGATGAGAACCAAGGCATACGTAGTACATGATTGATTGATTGCTACCCCAACTTCTTCAAACATCGAGGACCACTTCGTTTGGATTATAATTTTTTGGAACAAGTCTTCGTTTGGAATAAGATACCGGACGAAAAGCAGGAATGGTGGCAAAGTGAGAGCAGCGCAAACATTTACTCGACGGTGAAGAAGTGAAGCGAGAGGCAGGCGGCACGGTAGAACTACAACACGTAGGTCTGCTGCGATATCTTGTTGGAGTTTAATTATAAATTCAACTTTCGCTTTTGATTGCGGAGGGAGGCGCCATTCCTGAGGAAGGGAAGAGAGTGTGCAATTCTTTTTTTTTCGAAACGGAGGCAAAAGATTTGCCTCATCGATTAAATAAGTAGAAGAGAGTTGCCCGATTAATTACTGGAAAACTGGGCGAAAACCTATACAAACCTACCACACGAGGACTAATCACAGAACAAGCAACCCCACAAGTGCATGATCAGCCCGACAACCCAACACATAACGACTACCAACCCCCACACAACAACATCGCAAAGAACCATCCATCGAGAGTATCTCAGTCGAAGACCACGAGGACCACCAAGACCACCGAGACAAGCCACGCAATAAGGACAATCAAAAGATCGCCATCAAGCATACCGCGGACGCCTTTCTGTGGCGCCACTCTTCTTTCTTTGGTTTCGATAGCCTCCTCCACAATCGCCTTGCCAGATCCAGGGCTAGCCGCCTCTAAACGTTTGAGCAAGCTGTGAATCTCTAACTCGAAGAGAATCTCATCGACCTTTTCACGCACAGACATCACGTGCCCGTGTGATTTGGTGACCGGAACATCGGAACATCCGCCGTCCACAAAGGCAAGCGGTGGGCTCCAAAGGTCAGCGCCAACATACCGACCGCCTCAACATCATCACCACGAAACCAGCGACACGACAACATCGCCCACAGAACCATCGACACAATTGCCTCAGGCACCTCCACTTGCTCACGTGACAGAGGCGAAACATGCCCCTCACACAAGATCACTAATGAGTCCACCTCCAAGCGCTCCACAAACAAAGGCAAAACAAGGCTCAGACATAGCTCCTGTAGGTCGGGCATGATCTGTAGAACCGGAGACTCGAAGGCGCTGGGCTCGCCCTCAATGGTAGGCAGCACAAGAGCATGGGCCCGGGTCGCTTGACGGCCCCACAGCAATAGCCACGTTTATGTTCTGATGAAATATTGTCATGCTCTAGTGGGCTTTAAGAAGTTGGGTGCGAGCTGCGAACTTGTAAAGGACAAAGACAAACAAAGGCTGGACCCAGTAGATGATGAGAACCAAGGCATACGTAGTACATGATTGATTGATTGCTACCCCAACTTACTGAAACATCAGAGGACCACTTCGTTTGGATTATAATTTTTTTGGAACAAGTCTTCGTTTGGAATAAGATATCGGACGAAAAGCGGGAATGGTGGCAAAGTGAGAGCAGCGCAAACATTTACTCGACGGTGAAGAAGTGAAGCAGAGACGGGCGGCACGGTAGAACTACAACACAGAGGCTGCTGCTGATATCTTGTTGGAGTTTAATTATAAATTCAACTGCTCAGTTTTGATTGCCAGAGGGAGGGGCGCCATTCCTGAGGAAGGGAAGAGAGTGTGCAATTCTTTTTTTCGAAACGGAGGCAAAAGATTTGCCTCATCGATTAAATAAGTAGAAGAGAGTTGCCCGATTAATTACTGGAAAACCGGGCGAAAACCTATACAAAGCTACCACACGAGGACTACTCACAGAACAAGCAACCCCACAAGTGCATGATCAGCTCGACAACCCAACACATAACGACTACCAACCCCCACACAACAACATCGCAAAGAACCATCCAACGAGAGTATCTCAGTCGAAGACCACGAGGACCACCAAGACCACCGAGACAAGCCACGCAATAAGGACAATCAAAAGACTGCCATCAAGCAGCTGCGGACGCCTTTCCTGTGGCGCCACTCTTCTTTCTTTGGTTTCTGATAGCCTCCTCCACAATCGCCTTGCCAGATCCAGGGCTAGCCGCCTCTAAACGTTTGAGCAAGCTATGAATCTCTAACTCGAAGAGAATCTCATCGACCTTTTCACGCACAGACATCACGTGTCCGTGTGAGTTGGTGACCGGAACATCGGAACCTCCGCCGTCCACAAAGGCAAGCGACTGGCTGGGCTCCAAAGGGTCAGGCGCCAACATACCGACCGCCTCAACATCATCAGCCACAGAAACCACTGAGACGACAACATCGCCCACAGGAACCATTGACACAATTGCCTCAGGCACCTCCACTTGCTCACGTGACAGAGGCGAAACATGCCCCTCACACAAGATCACTAATGAGTCCACCTCCAAGCGCTCCACAAACAAAGGCAAAACAAGGCTCAGACATAGCTCCTGTAGGTCGGGCATGATCTGTAGAACCGGAGACTCGACGGCGCTGGGCTCGCCCTCAATGGTAGGCAGCACAAGAGCATGGGCCCGGTCGCATGACGGCCCCACAAAGAATAGCCACGCTTATGTTCGATGAAATATTGGCATGCTCTAGTGGGCTTTAAGAAGTTGGGTGCGAGCTGCGAACTTGTAAAGGACAAAGACAAACAAAGGCTGGACCCAGAGATGATGAGAACCAAGGCATCGTAGTACATGATTGATTGATTGCTACCCCAACTTCTCAAACATCGAGGACCACTTCGTTTGGATTATAATTTTTTGGAACAAGTCTTCGTTTGGAATAAGATATCGGACGGCGGGGAATGGTGGCAAAGTGAGAGCAGCGCAAACATTTACTCGACGGTGAAGAAGTGAAGCGAGAGGCAGGCACGGTAGAACTACAACACGTAGGTCTGCCGATATCTTGTTGGAGTTTAATTATAAATTCAACTGCTCGCTTTTGATTGCGAGGGAGGGCGCCATTCCCGAGGAAGGAAGAGAGTGTGCAATTCTTTTTTTGAAACGGAGGCAAAAGATTTGCCTCATCGATTAAATAAGTAGAAGAGAGTTGCCGATTAATTCTTCGGAAAACCGGCGAAAACCTATACAAAGCTACCACACGAGGACTACTCACGTAACAAGCAACCCCACAAGTGCATGATCAGCTCGACAACCCAACACATAACGACTACCAACCCCACACAACAACATCGCAAAGAACCATCCAACGAGAGTATCTCGATCGAAGACCACGAGGACCACCAAGACCACCGAGACAAGCCACGCAATAAGGACAATCAAAAGATCGCCATCAGCATTGCGGGCGCCTTTCTGTGGCGCCACTCTTCTTTCTTTGGTTTCGATAGCCTCCTCCACAATCGCCTTGCGGATCCGGGCTAGCCGCCTCTAAACGTTTGAGCAAGCTATGAATCTCTAACTCAAGAGAATCTCATCGACCTTTTCACGCACGACATCACGTGTCCGTGTGAGTTGGTGACCGAACATCGGAACCTCCGCCGTCCACAAAGGCAAGCGATCGGGTTTGGGCTCCAAAGGGTCAGCGCCAACATACCGACCGCCTCAACATCATCACCACGAAACCACCGAGACGACAACATCGCCCACAGGAACCATTGACACAATTGCCTCAGGCACCTCCACTTGCTCACGTGACAGAGGCGAAACATGCCCCTCACACAAGATCACTAATGAGTCCACCTCCAAGCGCTCCACAGACAAAGGCAAAACAAGGCTCAGACATAGCTCCTGTAGGTCGGGCATGATCTGTAGAACCGGAGACTCGACGGCGCTGGGCTCGCCCTCAATGGTAGGCAGCACAAGAGCATGGGCCCGGGTCGCTTGACGGCCCCACAGCAATAGCCACGTTTATGTTCTGATGAAATATTGGCATGCTCTAGTGGGCTTTAAGAAGTTGGGTGCGAGATGCGAACTTGTAAAGGACAAAGACAAACAAAGGCTGAACCCAGTAGATGATGAGAACCAAGGCATACGTAGTACATGATTGATTGATTGCTACCCCAACTTACTGAAACATCAGAGGATCACTTCGTTTGGATTATAATTTTTTTGGAACAAGTCTTCGTTTGGAATAAGATACCGGACGAAAAGCAGGAATGGTGGCAAAGTGAGAGCGGCGCAAACATTTACTCGACGGTGAAGAAGTGAAGCCGAGACGGGCGGCACGGTAGAACTACAACACAGAGGCTGCTGCTCACATCTTGTTGGAGTTTAATTATAAATTCAACCGCTCAGTTTTGATTGCCAGAGGGAGGGGCGCCATTCCTGGGCAAGGGAAGAGAGTGTGCAATTCTCAAAGTCGGTTGCGTACACCGCTGGAGTCACTGAAACCTTCAGAGTTGTTCCATCTTCCATGACCGTCTCATTTTCCACACGCCGTCCACTGGGCATGGCTGCCAGCCTGACTTCTCCACCGAGCGCGCCGCAGGAAGCGTAGCTATCTCTGGACCTGGTACTTCACACTACTGCAGCAGATTACAGGCACGCCCGATTGCAGGTCAGGATCGACCGGTCGAGCGACCGGCGCCGGCGCCGGAGACGGACGCCCAGCGCAGACATCGCAACGGTCGCGCACTGCTGAGCCTGAGAGCTTCAATGCTAGCTTTGACATTTCGTCGAACAACATGGGTGCACTCACTGCACTGCCGAGGGTCGACCAAGCCCCACCACCAACCAGCGGTCCCCGTGCTGGATGGGGTCGGCCTCGGAGTCCCGTCGACGTCGACGTCAACGACGACTCAGAGTTCTCCTCGTCGTCGTGGATCGCCTCCTGGCATTTGTTTTACGGTGGTGGATAGAAAACGAGAAAACCGAGCAATCAAACAGGACTAGGAAAATATCGTGCTTGACCACGTACGTATCATTAAGCCATGGCCATCGGCTCAACATATCCACTTCAGCTACGTCACCGACTCCCGACTGGACCGGCACCAGCATCATGTTCAATTCTTTGTCTACATGGCCATATATATATAACTGTACTCTGTTACTGTCGGAGATTTTTCTATTTATATAAATTTGGCCAAGCATAGGTACTACAACTGACTTCTAAACAACATAGTAAACCTTATATTTTGGAGCGGGGGAGTACATTCAACTTCACCATTTGAGCATATATACAGTCTATTTTGCCTTGTATGTAGACCAAGCGAACATTGAAAAGGACCAAGCTAACAAGCAAATCTGGAATAACAATAAAATCTTTGGGGGTATAGAGGGAACCAAACACTTTGCACCGGAAAAGTGGAATAGAAATACGCTTGTATTTACAGAAGTGTATAACTCGCCTTATACTTTCAATTGGAGGGAGTAATGCCTAGCCAAACAATATTCTGGCTAGGTTGTTAAGCTCGAGCATCCTTTTTTAGCCAGACAATGTTCCTTTCCGCAGTAGATATCAGCCCAAGACAAAGTGAACTAACATGCATAATAGCAGAGGTACGTAACCCAGTCAAAAGAACTGCTTCCACAACATTGGCAGTAGCACACACCATGTATACAATACAAATCCCGGACTTCCCCTTCCAGCGTTGATTCTTGGGAAACATTTCATCATATAAGACAGCTTCAGTACACTCTAAATAAGCGAGGGTTACTTCATAATGCTACAAGGAATTGCAAAGCCTTGGTGTGCCAGTATGTACTACTCCCTTTATTACACTAACAAAATTATCAGAGAAGCGAAAAACACTGTCAGACAGCTACAAAATAAGCCTGGTGGTCAAACTTGTTTTAGATGAGAACATGGGATCATCCCACAAATGGCTGAACATAACAGCTCAAGCTGATGTTAGAAGAACATAAAGTGCAAGAATATTGAACAAGCCAGAAAGATGGAAGGCCACCTGCGGCTAATGTGGTACTCCTACCATCTTTCGTGGTGCAGTAGCGGAATAAAGCTCCAAATTTTAAGAGCAACTTCCTCGGCATATAGCGAGTATGAAAAGATGAAAATAGTAAGTTGCTCCGAGAATTTGCTCATCGCATGACGATAATGAAGATAATCCTCATTGCCTGCTTGTAGCTCCATTACATGACAAAGGCTTGAGTTCAAATTTCAAGCATGCTAAAATAATTTCCAAGAACATAAAACAGGCAGCTACACCGGTGTTCAAGTCAAATCTGAACATGAAGAAAAATGCTGATAGGAGACACACAAATTGTTTGCAAATAATACAGAAATACAGATTCCTAGATGAATAGGGTCCTTGTAAAAAGGGGGCATCAAACTTCAGGTCGTGCCGGTGTGTTTGCTCCTGAAACAGATTCAGGACTCCTCGGGGAGTTATTCCCACTTCCCTCTCTTGCCTTCCGATATTTTGCAATTGCACTTGTCACAATAATTAGGAGCAGCAGGATTACTACAACGCCTCCAATTAGTGCATAGACATACACTGAAGTCCACAATTTGCGGCAGCTTCCCGCAGCAAAAGCTGTCATGAGAGCCAACATATCCAGTATCATGATCAAGTGCAATACCCCAAGTGGCCCAGCCTTCTTTCTGATAGATTTATTCAGCAGCAGCATGATCACGACAATGGATGCCATGAATGCGAAAGAATTGAACCAGAAGAAGATCTTGTACCGTCGGTGATTAATATCACGAAGGACGGGATTGCCTGGTACATGGCCCTCATGATCATACCAAAATCCACCAGGTGGGTTCAGACCAGCTTGATATGCGATCGATGCTGCTAAAATTGCAAGAAGCATCAGATACTTGTGTCTCTTTCTCACTTTTTCTTCTTCGACAACTGAAGCTTCTGGCCTCACGTCAACTGAAGCTTCTGGACTCACGTCGACTGAAGCTTCTGGCCCCACGTCAACTGAAGCTTCTGGCTCCACGTCAACTGAAGCTTCTGGCCTCACGTCAACTGAAGCTTCTGGACTCACAGGAGTGTTTACTTGTTCACACTCTGCATGGAAGAGAAGATCGTGTAGAAATCCTAGACACTTAGCCAATGGTTTTCCTAGTGTATCATGCATCGAGGAGAGCAGAACTTGAATCAGAAGGGAAACTAGAACTCCCATAGCAATGGTGCTCAGATATATGGACTGTTTAATATTTCTGCAACTTCCTGCAACATAGGCAATGAGGAGGCCAAGCAAGCCTGCCACCAAACACACTCGCAGTGCATAGGACTTGATTCCATACTCACAGGATTCCTTATTCACAAGTAATATTGTGACGACCACAGACGACACAAATGAAACTGAATTTGAGTAGTAGAACACATCATAGCGTTTTGGATGGGTATCCTGAAGGATTGGATTGCCCGGAGTTCCCGTGGCATCCTCGTCATCAGACCAGACACCTCCTGGAGGGTTCATGCCAGCTTGGTATGTGACAGTCACAGCTAAAATAGCAATGGTCAATAGCAGATTACGTCTTCTTCCCAACTCCTTCTCACTAGTATCACCCCCAGTCTGGTTGTCGCCTGATTGACATGGCACTGAGCAAAAAAGACTAACTGACTGCTCTAGCATCTCTGCCACCTGCCTTCTCCATCCTGGAGGAATTATATGTACTGCTATCAAGACATGAATGAGAACATAAGCAAGTACACTGCATACGAGCACTGATATGAAAATAGTCTTCTTTGCCTCCCTGCAGTTCCCCAGAGCAAAAGCTCCTGTTAGGGAAAGTAGGACCACTATCATCGTTATTGGCAATGCACGCCGTTTGGTAACCTTTTCGCTCGCCATCTTGTTCAAGAGCAAAGTGATCATGACAGTGGATGCTACAAAGGCGATTGCATTGAAATAGAAGAATGCAATGAACCGGCGATGATGGGTGTCCTCAAGGATGCGATCAGCAGCTGAATGATGATCTTTACTTCTTGACCAAAAGCCACCTGGTGGATTCAGACCTGATTGGTATGCCAGAGATGCTGCAAGAATGGCAAGAAGCAACATACATGTGCGGGTCTTCTTCAGATGCTTCTCAGTTTGAATGTTGTCAGCATTTTGAATGGGCACTCCTTGATTGCTGTCAGTACGGCCATTTTCAGAATGTGTAGGATGGTCATCACTGCCAAGAATCTCAGCACTAGGATTATTATCTCCAACCAGATTGTTTTGTTCGGCACGGTCCGCATTGCTAGTGGTTTCCACAGGTGCAGAAAGCACTTCATCCACTATGCCATGACTAGTGTCTCCGTTACTCTGCCTGACTGGCATATTTTGCTTAACTGAAAGAGCAGTCATGTCGGGATCATCAGGTGAAGATTGCTTCCCTATACTTGCAACTTTCTGGTTAGCTGACATACCGCACATGCTATTTTCAGTTTGCTGGTGACTTAGTAATGGGTACTCCATGTTAGACACAACATCCTTGGCATGTTCTGGTCGTTGACAGTTGGCAGGATGCTGTGAGCTGGACACATCCTCCTCCATGTTTGCAACACGCTGGACATCTGGAGACTGGCACTCCAGGTTAGACACAGCCTCTTGAACATCTGAAATTTGACTTTTTTCTGCAGGTACATGCAACTCATGGAATTCACCCTGTCTGATATTTGAGTGTTGCTGATTGTCTGCAGGCTGGACTTGTTGCTCAGGGGTATTATCTTCTGCGGGTGCGTCAGTTGAACGGGCTGGAGATTGATGATTCCTTGCCACAGAAGTCCCCTGACCTGCATTGATTAATCTGCGGCCACGAAAGCTCAATGAAAGTGCACGGCCCATTTCTTTCACACAACACAGGCTGCTTGGTTGGACCTCTTGTAGCCAATTTGCTACAGGTCCCTGAACAAAGAAACCAGATAAAACTGCGAAGGAGGTCCAAACTATGACGAAAATAGACACCACGTAGAATGATGCTACCTCTCTACAACATCCTGCAGCATACGCAACAATTAGGCACGATAGGTCCACTACCACACATACAATCACTGCTGTGGTCCTTATTCCATGTCCACTCAGTTTTGGGCTCAGAAGCAGTATGATTATGACCAAAGATGCCACGAAGGAAGTTGAATTGGAAATGATGAATATATAATAACGACCAAGGTAGTTACTCCGGAGAACAGAAGTAGCCGGCTGATGCTTGTAAGGAGGAAAGGCCAAATGCACCTTATTAGAACCATCGTCATTTTCAGCCCAAAAGCCGCCCGGTGGATTCAATCCGGCTTGGTATGTGATAGTAGCAGCAAAAGTTACAAGCGTCAAAATGAACTTGCGAGCCTCCTCAACATCTTTCTGTAGAGGGATGCTCCCTTGCCTGCCAAGGGAACCCTGTTGGTATAGAACTCTCTTTATCATTGTCTGCAGATTCTGTTTCAATTCTCTTGGAATAAGCCTTGTGGATACCAGGGTATGGATCCCAACATATATGATAACAGCAAAGACTAGAATCAAGATGTAAATGGATGACTTGAGTGCCCTGCAACTTCCAGCAGCATAAGCCCCCAGCAGGCTGAATAGGTCCAGTGTCATGGTTAATTGCATTGAATGGAGCCACATCCTCTGATTTGTCACACTCTTACTGAGAAGCAAGATGATTAAGACAAGAGATGCAGCGAAGGCTGCTGCATTGAAGTAAAAGAACACCTCATATCGTTCAGAAAAGCCATCATGCATGACAGGGTCACCAGCATCATGACCATCCTTGTTTAGTGTCCACGATCCCCCTGGTGGTGTTAATCCAGCATTGTATGTCACACCAACTGCTAGGACTCCAAGAAGTACCAAATATTTACGATGTCCCCACAAGAGCTCAAGATCATCATTGATCCTGGAGGGTCCCTGGGTACCCGTGGTGTTGATGTTGGTCGGACTGACGGTGACCACGAACTGCTCGCTGTCTGCCATGTGGTTGCTCTCTGACTGAAATTGCAAGTCTCAGGCTTTCAGTTGCTCTCTATTCCTCCATCTGGAGCATCGGGTAAGAGTTTCTTGGATGGAGAAGATATCTGAAGGAATCAAAGATAATTCAAGGATGGTTCTGAACAAGAAAAAGCAAAGAAGGTTGCTAGGAAGATGGACTTGGTGAAGTCTGTGTCCCAAACGAAAACAACACAAAAGAGAGCGTGTTAAAGGCTAACTTGCCTGCTAGACCCCACAATATGAATTATTTTTTCAAATAGTAATCACCATACGAATTATTAGCTCATGTTCACAGACTTCTCCAGAAAAAACGTAGTTAATGTTGTACTAAGTTGGCCCATCAACTATCAGAGCCCACACGGGGTTGGTGTTAAAAGACGAAAGCAGGTTTTCAGTTTATTAAAATCTTTAAAGGATCAACCTCGTTGTATATACTGTAACTAGATGAATTTCCTGTGTGGTTTGCATGGCTACATATGTTCATGTTTGAGCACATAGTTCTATTAGTTACACAATTTTAATGTTTATGGTTGGAAATTAGTTGTGTTTCTCATCCAATAATATAACATCATTACATGATTGAACTTTACCGTTATAATACGACCCCACCAAAATAAGTGATCTAGATATTTCCCTTTGTTTTTCTTCCAACTGCTATTACAAAACACACATAAGACAAGTATTAAGGGCCTGTTTGGGACTGCTCTGCTTCACCAAAATCAGTTTCACTCCATGAAATCCACTTTGAAGTAGTTTCACACAGAAGTTATAGCACTATCAAAGAGAATGTTTGGCTTCCATCTAGCTCCAGCTTCAAAAATGAGAAATTTGATGGAAAGGATCTATTTGATTGGACGAGGGGGGAGAAACGAAGGGGTATCCACTTACTAGTGGCAGTGGTGGGTAATTTCCCCCAAACTCCAGCTTCTAGAGTTTTTTGGAGCACCCCCCGAAGAGCTTCATAGAACACTGGGAGCTTCATAAAAAACTGGGAGTTGTGCCCTGGATTCTAGTTTTTTTTTGTGGCGCGGCATATCGTGGAGCTACCCCGTTTGGCTTGTCTTTTCTGGAGCGGAGCTGAATTTTAAGGAGCAGAGCAGTCCCAAACAGGCTCTAATACTTGTTGGTGGAGACACTAACAGATTCTACAGGGTAACTAGTAAAATTAATTGCATTCTATGGTAACTTACACGCATCTAAGCCTAACAACCGAACACACAAAGAGAAAGTAAAAGATTATACCTGGCATGGAAAGCAATGCAATGCTCAGTCACACGGGAGGGCTGCCCTCATTAGCCATAAATGGCTGCAAGTGAGCTCGTATCCAGAGCGATAACCAAAATAGCGATCCAGATATTTCCCTTTGTTTTCTCTCAATACCTAGATCCGTTTGCTATCACAAAAGAACACACACATATAAATAAGTGTTTATTCGTCGAAGAACTAGAAGCTGCTTGGTTTTTTAGATAATGCCAGATTATATTTGGAGAAATGACCAACAGCTCCCGGGTGCCCCTACACCCTCATGAACAGTAAATTCATAGAAAAATGTAAAAAAATCAAAAAAATCTGAAACTTTCAGGGATCAAAGATTATCAAAGCTTTGATGTTCCTGCAAAGTTTCAGAAACAAATAACCTTTGTGGAGCCCTCACCATAAAAAAACAAAATCACTGCTCAAAAATGTACATAAACTTTGAACAATGATTTTGTTTTTTTATTTGAGTGCTCTACGAATGTTATTTTTAGCTAAAACTTTGCAAGACCATCAAAATTTTCATGATGTTCGATGTCCCAAAGTTTCAGATTTTTTTCATTTTTTTAATTTGTTTTGAATTTACTGTTCATAGAGGGTGTAGGGGCACCCGGGTGCTGAAAATCCTATCTCTTATATTTGGTAACTAGTAAGACTAACTGCAAGTAGAGAGGTTCAATAGGCGATGGAAATAATCTGTGGTGGACTCAAGATCGTTGTGTGTGTGTGTGGGGGGGAGTGCCACAGATTACATCTAGAATGTATGAACAACATAACTTTAACATATCCGTTCAAAATTTGTGAAAAACACACTACAAATTGTATAATTTAAACTGGATATCATCATAAGTTAACAAAGAGTCACAAGACATGATTTAAAATTGAGAAAATTATGTTTTTGGTCCCTCAAGTTCCCAAAAGTATAGACTTGGTCCCTCAAGATTTTTTTGTTAACATTTGGTCCTTCAAGTCTCCAAAGCGGATAAGTTTGGTCCAAAACCAGATTTTGAGCACGTTGACCGGGTTTGAATGGTTTTGACCACGTTTGACCGATGAACAGCAAATTCCAAAAATTTAGCAAACAAATTAAAAAAAATCTGAAATTTTGTGACAACCAAGATGCTTGGGTGCGCTAGGTGCGTGTAAATATTTGTGGTCTAATAACATCCGAGGAGCTCTAGCAAAACAAAAAAAGGCTTTTTTTCTGAGCCAAAATTTGTTTTTTTTTTTGCCACGAGCTCCTAGAACGTCAAAACACCACACAAATTTCCACGCACATAGAGCACCAAAGCATCTTGGTTGCCACAAAATTTCATATTTTTTTGAAACTTTTCGAATTTACTGTTCATCGGTCAACCCGGGTCAATATGGTCAAACCCGGTCAAAATCTGGTTTTGGACGAAACTTATCTGGTTTTAAGACTTGAAGGACCAAATGCCTACCAAAATATCTTGAGGGACTAAATCTATACTTTTAGGGACCTTGAGGGACCAAAAAGCTTTTTTTTTATTCGCAAAAAAAACATATTTTTTTCTTTAAAAGAGATTTCAAAAGTAGTTTTGAGATAAATTATTTTGCATTTTACCAAGGGGGTGCCATGGAACCCCCGCTAGATCCGCCCCTGGAAATAAGGCATCCATGTCTGAGAACCGAGCATAGGAAGAGAAACCAAGAACCATACCTGGAAGGGGAAAGCAACGCAATGCTCGTCACATAGACATAGTCACACAGAACGGCTGCCCTCATCAGCTATCATGCATCAGCCCCAAGCCGAGGTTGCAGGTTTGAGCTTGTACCCGGATCAGGGTAACTAGTGTGATTAACTGCGAGCGAAGAAATGGCAGAAAATTGGCAATGGAAGCTATGTATCCATGTCGAAGAACCGGGCCGAGGAAGGGAAAGTAAGAATCCTACCTGAAATGGGAATGCTCAGTTGCTCACTCGGAATGGCTGCCCCGTTAACCTAGCCGGGGTTGCGGCTTTGAGCTTGTATCCAGAGCGACGGCTGCTGCTCAGACTAGTGAGGGACGCCTTGTGTGCTTCAAAGACAGCTGAGTTCTTCGGGCGTCAATAATGGTGTGAACGGTGGTGTGGACAGTTAAAAACGAGGGGGAGAGACCGGTGAGGTCAGTTAAAAAAGGAAGGAAATAAGATAAGACCCCACAGCAATGTACTATCAGGCTATTATCTGATGGCTTATTAGGTTGGACCCAGTCATATTCAGTTAACACAGTGTGCATAAATTTGTAGCAAGTATATTCAGATATGATCTCCTCAGGAGAAGGACCACTTTGGACTAACTTTGGAGTTAGAAAAGAAACGGTCGGCATCCAGATTAAGTAAGGGAATATATGATCTCCTCAAGGAAGGACCACTTTGGAGTTAGAAAAGAACCTAAGACACCAGAAATAATGAACAATTTAACACGCATCTCAACTGTTAAATAATCCGGCATGCTGCTGTGAGTAGATAAACAAGAGTTGGCCAGTAGAATACCTGGTACCGTACCAGGAGGCGGTGAAATGGAATCTGTAGGCAGCGATGGTAGGTGGAGAGGGTGTGTTGACTGTTGACTAGTGCACGACCACCACACACACCGTGGGTTCATGCCTCACTCCGGCGTTCCGAAGTGACTCCACCAAGGTCGCCTCCGACCTCCCTGACGCCTCGAGCGTCGCCATCTTTTGAAATTTTCGGTGGAGCGTGCAACCACCGTTCCGTGGAGCGGCCAGCGTCGCTCATGTCTTGGCTCTTCTCCGGCCATTAACTGCCGTACCGTAGTTAGGTACTGGCCACGGTAGCTAGCAGCACTGGTGCAGTCGCTAGTACGGTCGGCTCCGCTGCCGGCGCCCCGCTGGCCGGTGAGGCATTTGTTCGAACACCAGACGGGCACTGCTGGGGGGAGCAGAGCCGGTCGGGGCAACCGCAGCCAGAGCCTAGAGCATCGTTCGGCAACAGACCTGGAGAGCAGCAGCAGCAGCAGCAGCGTGCATTGATCCCGTCCGACTGGCGCTCGGCCCCCCCGTCGACGACGACAGGGGCGTTCCAATCCAATCCCCTCCCGCCGGCCGGCCATCCATCAACAGCCTACTGGACTAGGCATTTGTGGTACTAGCTGACGTCACAGGAAAAATTAGGGAATGACGTCACACACTATTCAAGAATTCACTTGATTAATCAGTTAACATGCCAGTTAATCGCTATTCATAGCGTGACCGAATTGAATATCACTTATTCGCCGCGTTAACTTGTCAGGCCAATTAATTGGCCAGTTAGACCGATTAATCTGTTGTCAGGTCGATTAATCCCTGGTGGCTCATTAACGCATGGGCAAATAAAGCCCAAATTTTTGGCCCGGAACCCCTTCCAGGCCCATCCCGCTCCTTAATAGCTAGGATTAATAATTTTACCTCCTCTCTGTGAGTTTTATGTGTTTACGATAACATGTTTTGGTATATTATATAGCTGGGAGCATGAGAGTATGGTATAATATATAAAAAACTAGATATATATTGCCAGGTTCCTATTCAATCTACCAACTAATGGTCAACCAATTAATCCAATTAATAGGCCGATTCACCGATTAATTGCTACTCCTACACCAACGGAGCAGCTACCAGGTAACGATTCCTTGAACATTGATGTCACGTAAACAACTTTTCATACTCCCTTAACCAAGTTAGCTCTCCGTGCTTACACCGGTAGTAAGAGCATGTACGGCCGGGCGCCTCAAACCCGCCTCATACATTCGGGTGGGCTGCCCGGTCACTTACCGATCACAAAAATTTGACCTAGACGGCCCTTTTAAACGGCCCTTAAACGTTCGGGCTAACTGGCACTCCTTATATCCAGCCCAAATATGAAACGGATATGGGGCCCGGACGCGCTCGGGCACGCCCGTCACGTTGGACCCGCCCACGCCATAGCTGCCTCGCCGGAGGTGGTGCGGTCCGTCTGGCGTCTGAACGCGCTCGCGGACGCGCAACCCCTCCGTTGGCGCGCCGAGCATCGGGACGCACCATGGACCTTGTCCGACGAGAACATGGCACGATGTGTCCGCCGTGCCAAGCGCCGGGCTCGGGAGGCGGCAGCAGCCCTCGCGACAATGGACGTCTGCAAGGCGGAGTCGCATCCTCCGGCGCCCCGTATGGCGCATCAGTCCGAGCGCCGCAACCGCACCGAGGTGGACATCGGTGGCTCGTCCCAGGACAAGGATCCGTCATCAATCTGACGTCCACCGGCACCCAACGGGTTTCAGGCTCCGACAAGGAAGAGTAGGGCATCGGATACGGTGGCGCCTTGAGTCCCGAGAGCCAGCTCGTGTCTCATGCCCTACTCTACAATGTCTTACTCTCCCTCTTGGATGCCTATCATATTAGGACTAAATTCATAACCTAAGCAAATTACCATGCTGTTTAGAGACTCTCAAAATAATATAAGTGAAGCATGAGAGTTCATCAATTTCTTCAAAATAAAACCACGTTGTGCTTTAAAAAGATATAAGTGAAGCACTAAAGCAAATAACAGACTACTCCAAAAGATATAAGTGAAGATCAATGAGTAGTTGAATAATTACGTAACTATGTGAAGACTCCTTCTCATAAATAAAATTTTAGATCTTAAGTACTTTATTCAAACAACAAGCAAAACAAAATAAAATGACACTGCAAGGATAGCACATATCATGTGAAGAAGAAAAACTTAGGCTCAACCAAAACTGACCGATAGTTGTTGAAGAAGAAAGGTCTGATGCATACCGGGGCATCCCAAAGCTTAGATGCTTGAGATTTCTTGGAATATTAACTAGGAATGCCTTAGGGATCCCCAAGCTTGAGCTTTTGTGTCTCCTTAATTCTTTTCATATCACGGTTTTCCTAATTCTTAAAAACTTCATCCACACAAAACTCAACAAGAACTCGTGAGATAAGTTAGTATAAACCCATGTTAAACCTTATCATTCTCTACTGTAGAAAATCACTAAAATTATTTTTTTGGCATTGCATACAAATGCCTCTGCATATTTAATACTCCTATCCTTAAATAAAATCATTAAACAAGCAAGCATATGCAAACAATGCAATCATAACGGCAATCTGTCTAAACAGGATAGTCTGTAAAGAATGCAAGAGGAATCATACTTATTTAACTCCAAAAGAGCTGAAAATTACCACACTGTAGATATTTGTTGTTACTCATTGTGTAAAAATTTCAAGATTTTATCACATTCTGACTTTCCAGAAGAATTCAGACAATGATAGAAAACTTTCTGTTTTCAAAACAGCAACACATATACTTGTAAAATAAGCATGGTAAATTCTATACTTAACCTTTTTATTGAACTAAAAGATGCAAAACATTATTCTAAATAAAAAAAGTAAATCCTAATAAAAAAAATGACGCTCCAAGCAAAACACATATCATGTGGTAAATAAAAATATAGCCTCAAGTAAATTTACCGATGAATGAAGACGAAAGAAGGGATGTCATCCGGGGCATCCCCAAGTTTAGGCTCTTGGTTGTTCCTTAAATATTACCTTGGGGGTGCCTTGGGCATCCCCAAGCTTAGGCTCTTGCCACTCCTTATTCCGTAGTCCATCAAAACTTTACCCAAAACATGAAAACTTCACAACACAAAACGCGTAAGCTCTGCTAGTATAATAAAGCAAATCACCACTTAGGTACTGTTGTGAACTCATTCTAAATTTATATTGGTGTTATATCTACTGTATTCCAACTTATACATGGTTCATACCCTCCGATTCTACTCACAGATTCATCAAAATAAGAAAACAACACATAGAAAACAGAATCTGTCAAAAACAAAACAATCTGTAGTAATCTGGAAACTTTGTATACTTCTGTAACTCGAAAAATTATAAAAAATTAGGACAAACTGGGAAATTTGTATATAAATCTTGTTCAAAAAGAACCAGTATTTTATCATGCGACTGTAAAAATAAAAATTATTTTACTGGGTGCAAAAGTTTCTGTTTTTCAGCAAGATCAAATCAACTATCACCATAGACGATCCCAAAGGCCTTACTTGGCACTTTATTGAAACAAAAGCTATAAGACATGATTACTACAATAGCCTAAGCATGTGAACACATAAAACAGTAGGGGTAAATATTGGGTTGTCTCCCAACAAGCGCTTTTCTTTATTGCCTTTTTAGCTAGGCATGATGATTTCAATGATGCTCACGTAAAAGATAAGAATTGAAACATAAAGAGAGCACCATGAAGCATATGACTAGCACATTTAAGTCTAACCCACTTCCTATGCATAGGGATTTTGTGAGAAAACAACTTATGGGAACAAGAATCAACTAGCATAGGAAGGCAAAACAAGCATAACTTCACAACTTTTAACACATAAAGAGAAAACTTGATATTATTGCTACTCCTACAAGCATATATTCCTCCCTCATAATAATTTTCAGTAGCATCATAAATGAATTCGACAATATACTATCACACAAAGCATTATTTTCATGATCTACAAGCATAGAAATTTTACTAATCTCCACATAAGCAAAATTCTTCTCATTTGGAATAGTGGGAGAAAATTCAACAAAATAACTATCATGGAAGGCATAATCCAATTGAAAATTAAAATCACGATGAAAAGTTTCATGGTTATCATTACTCTGTATAGCATACATGTCATCACAATAATCATCATAGATAGCAACTTTGTTCATAATCAATTGAAACCTCTTCCAAAATAGTGGATTCATCACTAAATAAAGTCATGACCTCTCCAAATCCACATTCATCATTATTACAATAAGATTCAACACCCTCCAAAATAGTGGGATCATTAGTATCTAGAGTTGACACTCTTCCAAACCTACTTTCATCAATATAACCACCATAAATAGGAGGCATGCTTTCATCACAATAAATTTGCTCATAAAAACTTGGGGGACAAAAAATATCATCTTCATCAAACATAGCATCCCCAAGCGTATGGATTTGCATATCATTAGCATCATGGATATTCAAAGAATTTATACTAACAACATTGCAATCATGGTCATCATTCAAATATTTAGTGCCAAACATTTTATGAACTTCTTCTTCTAACACTTGAGCACAATTTTCCTTTCCATCATTTTCACGAAAGACATTATAAAGATGAAGCATATGAGGCAACCTCAATTTCATCTTTTTAGTTTTCTTTTATAAACTAAACTAGTGATAAAACAAGAAACTAAAAGATTCAATTGCAAGATCTAGAGATATACCTTCAAGCACTCACCTCCCCGGTAACGGCGCCAGAAAAGAGCTTGATGTCTACTACGCAACCTTTCTTCTTGTAGACGTTGTTGGGCCTCCAAGTGCAGAGTTTTGTATGACAGTAGCAAATTTCCCTCAAGTGGATGACCTAAGGTTTATCAATTCATGGGAGGCATAGGATGAAGATGGTCTCTCTCAAACAACCCTGCAACCAAATAACACAGAGTCACTTGTGTCCCCAACACACCCAATACAATGGTAAATTGTATAGGTGCACTAGTTCGGCGAAGAGATGGTGATACAAGTGTAATATGGATGGTAGATATAGGTTTTTGTAATCTGAAAATATAAAAACAGCAAGGTAACTAGTAGTAAAAGTGAGCGAAAATAGTATTGCAATGCTTGGAAACAAGGCCTAGGGTTCATACTTTCACTAGTGCAAGTTCTCTCAACAACGATAACATAATTAGATCATATAACAATCCCTCAATGTGCAACAAAGAATCACTCCAAAGTTTCTATCAGAGAACGTAGGACAAAAACGTGCATCAACCCCTATGCATAGATTACCCCAATGTCACCTCGGGAATCCGCGAGTTGAGTGCCAAAACATACATCAAGTGAATCAATAGAACATCCCATTATCACCACAGATATTCCATCGCAAGACATACATCAAGTGTTATCAAATCCAATACTCAATCCAACATAACGAAACCTCAAAGAGCAAGACGCAATTCATCACAAGAAGATAGAGGGGGAGAAACACCATATGATTCAACTATAGTAACAAAACTCACGGTACATCAAGACCGTGCCATATCAAGAACACGAGAGAGAAATCAAACACATAGCTACTGGTACATACCCTTGATTCGTCTCCAACGTATCTATAATTTATGGAGTATTCATGCTGTTATATTATCATTCTTGGATGTTTTACAATCATTTTATAGCAACTTTATATCATTTTTGGGACTAACCTATTGACCCAATGACCAGTGCCAGTTGCTGTTTTTTTGCTTATTTTTTTAGATCGCAGGAAATCAATATCAAACGGAGTCCAAACATGGCGAAACTTTTTGTGGAGTTTTTATGGACCAGAAGACATCCGGTGGGCCAGAGAAGTACCTGGGGGGGGGTGCCCCGAGGGGGGAAAACCCACCAGGGCATGCCTGGAGGCCCAGGCGCACCCAAGTGGGTTGTGCCCACCTCGGTGGCCTCCCGTACCCCCTCTTCACCCCATAAATAGTCAAATACTCCAAAAACCCTCAGGATAACCCAAGATCAGAAGTCCGCTGCCAAAAGGCTCTGTAGCCACGAGAAACCAATCTAGACCTCGTTTTGCCACTCCGCAGGAGGGGGAATCATCACCGGTGGTCATCTTCATCATCCCGGCGACTACCACGATGAGGAGGGAGTAGTCCACTCTCGGGGCTGATGGTTTGTACCAGTAGCTATGTGTTTAATCTCTCTCTCTCTCTCTCTCTTGTGTTCTTGAGATGTCACGATCTTGATGTATCACGGGCTTTGTTAATATAGTTGGATCATATGGTGTTTTTCCCTCTCTATCTTGTTGTGATGAATTGAGTTTTCCCTTTGAGATTTCGTTTTATTGGATTGAATGTTTTTATGGATTTGAGAGCACTTGATATATGTCTTGCATATGAATACTCATGGTGACAATGGGGTATCATATTGATTCACTTGATATGTGTTTTGGCACTCAACTCGCGGATTCCTGAGGTGACATTGGGGTAATCTATGCATAGGGGTTGATGCACGTTCTTGTCTTTGTTTCTCTGGTAGAAATCTTGGGGCACTCTTTTAGGTTCTTTGTGTTGGATTGAGTATTATGAATCTGAAATTATTTTGTGTTATTTTAGTATGAACTCTTGGATAGATCAATCAGAAATAATAGCTTTGGGGTGGTTTCGTACCCTACAAACAATTTCTTCTTATGTTCTTCGCTAGATAGGAACTTTGGAGTGATTCTTCATCGTACTTTGAGGGATGGTTATATGATCCAATTATATTAGCATTATTGAGAGATTGCACTAGCGAAAGTACGGACCCTAGGCCTTGTTTTCAAGCATTGTAATACAGTTTGTGCTCACTTTTATCAATTGCTACCTTGTTGTTTTTATTTATTCAGATTATAAATATATATATTTCTACCATCCATATTACACTTTTATCACCATCTCTTCGCCGAACTAGTGCACCTATACAATTTGCCATCGTATTGGGTGTGTTGGGGACACAAGAGACTTTTATTATTTGGTTGCAGGGTTGTTTGACAGAGACCATCTTCATCCTACGCCTCCCACGGATTGATAAACCTTAGGTCATCCACTTGAGGGAAAATTGCTGTCCTACAAAACTCTGCGCTTGGAGGCCCAACACGTGTCTACAAGAATAAAGTTGCATAGTAGACATCAACCTCAGCCCCGGGGGTAAAATACTCCCTCCTCGTCATGGAGAGCGCCGGGATGATGAAGATGGCCACCTGTGATGGTTTCCCCCTCTGGCAGGGTGCCGAAACGGGCTCCCGATTGTTTTTTCATGGCTACAGAGGCTTGCTGCAGTGGAACTCTCGATCTAGGTTTATTTCTAGGCGTTTCTATATTTATAGGAATCTTTGGCGTCGGGAACAAGTCAGGCAGGGTCCATGAGGCGACGACAAGGTAGGGGCGCGCCCTAGGGGGGAGCCCTCCACCCTTGTGGATGCCTCGTGGCTCTTCAGGCCCAACTCTTTTGCTCTAGGGGCTTCTTCTGGTCCATAAAAAATAACCGTAAACTTTCATCTCATTTGGACTCCGTTTGATATTCATTTTCTGCAAAACTCAAAAACAAGGGAAAAAGAAAAACTGGCACTGGGCTCTATGTTAATAGGTTAGTCCCAAAAGTCATATAAATGCATATAAAACATCCAAGATAGATAATATAATAGCATGGAACAATCAAAAATTATAGATACGTTGGAGACATATCACGTCCCATGGCAAAGGAGCCTGTCGTTTGATGCATTAGGGCCTTCAAGCATTGTAGGCCGGTTATGTCCGTGGATGGCACATTTCTGACCGGCCAATTCAAGGCACATTGTTAATCGCCGTTGCTAATGATGGTGGTGACAAATTGGTTCCCTTGGCTTTCGCTTTGGTGTCGGCGGAGAACAACTCCAACTGGGAGTGGTTTCTTAATCTAGTAAGGTCCAAGGTAATTGGACCTCAAAGAGAGGTTTTGTCACGACCGGTTTTCCGGGTAATAAATTTCCAGAAAAGACCGTCGTGCTCATCAGCCCCAGGACTACTGTTAGCTGATGAGGCTCCAACTTGATACAGAAATTCCAAGCAAAAATACAAAATATGCAGTACAAGACCATTCTGGCCTGTGAGTACAACAAATGGTTTCTAGTGGTTGATGGCGGAAGCGGTTTGTGGATCATCGGTGTCTATGGGACTCCAATTCCCACAGAACAGTGACCAGGTTAACTCCTATCTTCGCGAGGCTACTATCTCCATTGCTTAGGTTCCGGGCTGTCATCGCGTCGCTCCTCTCCGCAAGAAAATCTAGCCAAGAAAATAGCCGTGGACAAGCCAGTGAGTACTTTGAATGTACTCGCAAACATTATGAACACAGGTATAATATAACAATGATGTGCTGAAAATAATTTATGCTCATGACGTCAGTCACAAAAATAAATCTCGGATGCATGCAAGCACGTTATTTATGGATATGCAATAACATAGTAGCATTAAGATTTATGAAAAATAAACAACAAGCAATGCCACAGTCGGGCGTCTTAGCGACACCACATAAAGGGCTTTAAAAGAAATGCCACAGTCGGACGTCTGAGCGACACCACATAAACGGCTTTAAAAGAAATGCCACAGTCGGGCGTCTGAGCGACATCACATAAAGGGCTTTAAAATAAATGCCACGATCAAGGTCTGAGCGACACCACATAAAGGGCTTTAAAATAAATGCCACGATCGGGCGTCGAGCGACACCACATAAAGGGCTTTAAAAGAAATGCCACGGTCGGCGTCGAGCGACACCACATAAAGGGCTTTAAAAGAAATGTTACGGTCGGTGTCTGAGCGACACCACATAAAGGGCTTTAAAATAAATGCCACAATCAAGGCCCGAGCGACACCACATAAAGGGCTTTAAAATAAACAATCATAGTGAATATCCGGAGGTAGAACCATCCCGAGATACTCGATAATAACAATAATATCACGGTTAGTCAACAATAATAATAATCATAATTATCACAAGTCACAAGTAGTAGTTCCAGCTAAGTTAACAGCCACCTCCAAGACCGACACTAAGACCGACACTTGACCCATCCTGCATCGTAGTCCTTAACCATGGACACGGCTATTCAATAGGTTTAATCTCTGCAGAGGGTGTACTCTTTACCCACGAGTAACGGATTTCTTTAGTCCATCGGGCTAATTCCGCTCACGGCCTTTTGTTGAAAACACACCTAACTTGCACACACCAGCTTAACTCACACGTGTCCGAATCACCCACTACACCGCCAAGCAAACTCTAAGTGGGAGGCTACAACCTCGCGTAGCATGGGATCAAATTTATATCAGCGCCTAAGGGGTGCCCCTCTCGGTCCCAATCGAAACACCCATGCCCCGACCGGATGACCGGCTTTAATCCATGGTCATGGTACCTCATCCTCGGCTTTAATCCATGGTCATGGTACCCTCATCCCGCCCCTCTCATGCGGTGTGTGCTAGAAAGGGTTGACAACTTATCGAACTGCACCCTACCTATGGCGGGACAAGTGGTAGTACGAAACAAGTGTGGGGGTTACCGGAACAAGACTCGATCTATGGTCGACTCAGGAGGTTTAAGTATTCCCTGCATGATCATCATACGAATATATATCTCCACCAACAGAGTCACCGCTCATTATACCTTACCATGCCATACCGGACATAACCGTCCCGACGGAGACCGACGACAAACTCATGCCTACCCCAGGCAAAAGTTTTCCCGGATTCCTTCCGGTATGCATGCAAGGCACATGAGGATGATTATCATCACAAGTGTGTCCATTTCCAACAGCGTGGAAATCACTAATATGCACCCATGCATATGATCATATCACATGAAATAACAATCTTCTCCAAAGTGAGGTGATGTTATAAACGTGTCATCGAACACACAAAAATATTATGCCGGGGTTCAGAATGCTTGCCTTCAATGTGTGGAAAGGCAGGGTGCACTCCAAAACATTTGAATGCTTTCTCCTCTCTCCAAAAATCCTATTTTAGCAATATAAAGAATTAACACACAAAATAAAAACAGCACCAAAAATTGTTTTGAAACTTTTTCAAATAAATCTTAAAATAAACTAGGTGAAATTTGAGAGAGGTAGGAAAAAGAATTAATTCATTTGGAGTTGTATTTAAAAAGATATAACCAGTCAAAGTTCTGTTTTTAAATAAAACAGAAAAAGAAAAACGTTTTAGATAGAAATACGCTTTCGGGGCAAAGGAGACGTACTACTGAAGTTTACGCCTTCACTTAACACGTGTGGCGGCGGAGTGGGTCACTGACAGTGGGTCCATGGGGCCCACTAGTCAGGTTTGACTAGTCGTCCTCCCTCTCCTTCCTCTGTCCCGAGCGGAGGCGGAGCTCCGGCGATCGTCGCCGGCGACTGGCGGCTCCTCGCGGGGCCACGAGGGCGGGGATGGATCCGCCACTCCAGGGCGGTCCTCCTGGTGGTCACAGGGTCGCCGGGGGTGGAGGGAGTCGCCGGCGGCGAGCTCCGTGGCGGAGGAAAGCTTCGGTGGGTTTGGGGGTTCGGGCTAGGGTGATGCTCCGCCGCTGTTTGGGGTCGGGGTGGCTCGGCAAGACGATGAGGAGCCGAGCGGTGGTGATGAAAAGGGTGGGGGAGGCTCTGCTGGCAATGCACGGCACCGGGGCGCAACGGCGGCCGAGCTGGCCGGAGACGAGGAAGATGGCCTCCCGTCGTCGATTGCGGGTTGTAGGAGTACCATTGGGATGGTATGAGGCTGCCTGAAGGCTTGGATGAGCTCGGGCCCCCCCTTATATAGCGTAGCCATGGCGGTTCCGCGACCGTGGATAAGGTTGCCGGCGAACCGCCGCTCTGTAGCGGTCAGGGCGACGTGGTGGAGGCTAGCGGGGTCGGGAGGGCGAGCAGATGAGGATGGACTGCTCATGAGGGCAGCTGGCGAGCAGAGGAGGCTCGGGCGGCGCCGTCCATGGCAGGGGTTGCTGTGGCCGCCCGCTAGCCGCCGTGGCCGACCTGACGGTGGAGCTGTGGAGCTCCAGGGGCAGCTCTGTGACGCGGGAGGGGTCGGGGGCATCCACTGGGAGAGGGGAATGGCCAGAACGAGTGCGGGGCGTCGGCAGTGGGGCGCGGCTCGGTCTTGTGGCGTGCAAAATGTGCGCCTAAGCGCGCCAGAGCATGCACGCCAAGCGCTCGCGAAATGCCAGAGCATGCTAGGCGGCTAGGGTGGAGCTAGGGATTAGCAGGTCTAGGCTAGGGTTCCCTAGGAGATTAGTGGACATGTTGGTTTGCCCAGAGGTGCAAGGTCACAATGCAAAGACAAAATCATGTCAAAACTGGCCATGCACACCAGGTGTTTGACAAAGTGCTAATGACATCTAGACAACTCTTGGGGTGGCCCAAATCTTCATATCAAAGTCTCTTTAGAAGCATGAGATGGTGGTGAGGTTAGTTTGTTAAAAGGAGAAACTTGTTAGTGCAAGTTTTTGCAAAAACTCAATTCTGGACAGGAGACAAATGGCATCACTTCATGAACCAAAAATGATCCAATAGGTGCATTCTCCTGGACATAGGGGTTTAGTAAGGTGTACTACAAGTAGGAAAAGGAATCACAGCAAAAGGAGCAAGTTAAAATATAGTTGTAGTACAAAACCTTAAGTTGGACCAGAATGGAAATGAGGATGATTCACTCAAATTATTCAAAGAGCATAGCTGGGTTTTTGCACAAAACTGAATAATATGCTCCTACTGACATCCCAAAATTTTGGTAGAAGATTTAAAGAAATAAAAAAATAGGTTGTAGTGCAAAACTGCTCTCTGGACCAGAGAAGGAAATTGGGTGCAGAGCTCAAAATATGCAATGAATTAAATATATTATTGCACAAAAGTGATTTAGAGATATCACATGATATCTCCAAATTTTGGTGGGATTTTTAGATAAATATATCAAATGGTTGTAGTTCAAATATGGCCATATAACCTTGAAAAACCATTTTTCAAGAAAATAAAGATCAAGCAAAATAATTATGTAATTAGTTCTACTAATAAAAGAAAAGTTTTTCTTGAGAGGTTAAACAAGTCCAATAACATATTTGAAAAGTTTTCTCTATGGGGAAAACTCCATAATAGCAAGGGAGAAAAAGTTTCAAAAATAAAAAGGGAGCCCAGAAAATAAAAGTTTTAGTTTCCTGGCAAAATTTTAATTAATAAAACAAGGTCAAAATTTTGGGGTGTCACAACACTACCCCCCTTAAAAGAAAATCTCGTCCTCGAGATTTGTTAGGAGTTGTTTTGAAAATATCTTTCCTGTGAGCTGGAACCAAAAGATTTATTCATAGCACAAACTTGCGTCGTCGAGGTTGGCAGCTACGCCCGGGATAAAAAAAATGCAATCGTACATAAACATACTCATGCATGGCTACTTTTAAAAACAGGAGTGCACAAGCAGACATCATCTAATTATGGTGACACAGGGTCACAAGATTTCAAGGCGAGGTCATTCTAAGGCTCGGTATCATTCGAGCGATTTTAGTCTACCTCGTTCATATCTAAGCGGGCTTGCCTCGCGGACGCCGGGGTTTCTCCACGGTTTTCACTGTCGGAATTAGCTGGAGAGGGTTGAGGGGCTGCAGGCTCAGGGTAGCGACGATGACCATCGTGGGGATTGTTGGCCACAATCCCGTTGGAGTGTGCTCCCCAAAGACGACGAAGTACTTCTGGGGTCATCAAGGTATTTTGGTTGATGGCGGGGCTGTCTTTGTGTTGAGGCTAGCGTGCCTTTTTATAGAAAAAGGAACAAAGTCTTCCTCGCACGCTTGCGAATAAGACAGATTACTAGCACGCTTGATCGACTGTGCTAGGGCTGATAGGTCGGGCACCGACCGCCAAAAGTGTCGGGTCTCTGTGTGGCTATCTTGCACGGAAGCTTGGCGGGGTTTTGGTTAGGGTCTGATGGGTTGGTTTGCCTAAGTTTTTGACCGGCTAAGATAGGATTAGCTAATGGTCACTGCTCGATACCAAGTCTGTCACGACCGGTTTTCCGGTAATAAATTTCGAGAAAAGACCGTCGTGCTCATCAGCCCCTGTGATTACTTAAGAATGATGAGGCTCCAACTTGATACGTAAATTCCAAGCAAAATACAAAATATGCAGACAAGACCATTCGGCATGTGAGTACAACAAATGGTTTCTAGTGGTTGATGGCGGAAGCGGTTTGTGGTTCATCGCTGTCTATGAGACTCCAATTCCCACAGAACAAATGACCAGTGTTAACTCCTATCTTCGCGAGGCTACTATCTCCATTGCTTAGGTTCCGGTTGTCATCGCGTCGCTCCTCTCCGTGCAAGAAAATCTGCCAAGACAATAGCCGTGGACAAGCCGCTGAGTACTTTGAATGTACTCGCAAACATTATGAACACAGTATAATATAACAATGATGTGCTGAAAATATTTTATGCTCATGGCGTCACCACAAAAATAAATCTCGGATGCATGCAAGCACGTTATTTATGGATATGCAATAACATAGTAGCATTAAGATTTATGAAAAATAAACAACAAGCAATGCCACGATCAAGCGCCTTAGCGACACCACATAAAGGGCTTTAAAAGAAATGCCACAATCGAAGGCCCGAGCGACACCACATAAACGGCTTTAAAAGAAATGCCACAATCGGGCCTCGAGCGACACCACATAAAGGGCTTTAAAATAAATGCCACGATGCAAGGCGTCTGAGCGACACCACATAAAGGGCTTTAAAATAAATGCCACGCATCGGGCGTCTGAGCGACACAACATAAAGGGCTTTAAAAGAATGCCACGGTCGGGGCCCGAGCGACACCACATAAAGGGCTTTAAAAGAAATGTTACAATGGTGTCCGAGCGACACCACATAAAGGGCTTTAAAATAAATGCCACGAATCGAGGCCCGAGCGACACCACATAAAGGGCTTTAAAATAAACAATCATAGTGAATATCCCGAGGTAGAACCATCCTGAGATACTCGATAATCACAATAATATCACGGTTAGTCAACAATAATAATAATCATAATTATCACAAGTCACAAGTAGTAGTTCCAGCTACGTTAACAGCCACACTGCGAAGACCGACACTAAGACCGACACTTGACCCATCCTGCATCAGTAGTCCTTAACCATGGACACGGCTATTCAATAGGTTTAATCTCTGCAGAGGGTGTACTCTTTACCCACGAGTAATGGATTTCTTTAGTCCATCGGGCTAATTCCGCTCACGGCCTTTTGTTGAAAACACACCTAACTTGCACACACCAGCTTAACTCACACGTGTTCCGAATCACCCATGACACCGCCAAGCAAACTCTAAGTGGGAGGCTACAACCTCGCGTAGCATGGGATCAAATTTATATCGCGGCCTAAGGGTGCCTCCTCTCGGTCCCAACCGAAACACCCATGCCCCCGACCGATGACTGGCTTTAATCCATGGTCATGGTACCTCATCCCGGCTTTAATCCATGGTCATGGTACCCTCATCCCGCCCCTCCAGACGGTGTGTGCTAGAAAGGGTTGACAACTTATCGAACTGCACCCTACCTATGGCGGGGACAAGTGGTAGTATGAAACAAGTGTGGGGTTACCGAACAAGACTCGATCTATGGTCGACTCAGAGGTTTAAGTATTCCTGCATGATCATCATACTAATATATATCTCCACCAATGAGTCACCGCCATTATACCTTACCATGCCATACCGACATAACCATCCCGACGGAGACCGACGACAAACTCATGCCTACCCAGGCAAAGGTTTTCCGGATTCTTCCGTATGCATGCAAGGCACATGAGGATGATTATCATCACAAGTGTGTCCATTTCCAACAGCGTGGAAATCACTAATATGCACCCATGCATATGATCATATCACATGAAATAACAATCTTCTCCAAAGTGAGGTGATGTTATAAACGTGTCATCGAACACACAAAAATATTATGCCGGGGTTCAGAATGCTTGCCTTCAATGTGTGGAAAGGCAGGGTGCACTCCAAAACATTTGAATGCTTTCTCCTCTCTCCAAAAATCCTATTTTAGCAATATAAAGAATTAACACACAAAATAAAAACAGCACCAAAAGTTGTTTTGAAACTTTTTCAAATAAATCTTAAAATAAACTAGGTGAAATTTGAGAGAGGTAGGAAAAAGAATTAATTCATTTGGAGTTGTATTTAAAAAGATATAACCAGTCAAAGTTTAGTCAAAGTTCTGTTTTTAAATAAAACAGAAAAAGAAAAACGTTTTAGATAGAAATACGCTTTCGGGGCAAAGGAGACGTACTACTGAAGTTTACGCCTTCACTTAACACGTGTGGCGGCGGAGTGGGTCACTGACAGTGGGTCCATGGGGCCCACTAGTCAGGTTTGACTAGTCGTCCTCCCTCTCCTTCCTCTGTCCCGAGCGGAGGCGGAGCTCCGCGATCGTCGCCGGCGACCGGGCGGCTCTCGGGGGCCCCGAGGGCGGGATGGATCCGCCACTCAGACGGTCCTCCCGGTGGTCGCAGGTCGCCGGGTGGAGGGAGGCGCCCGGCGCAGCTTCGTGACGGAGGAAAGCTTCGTGGGTTTGGGGGTTCGGCTAGGTGATGCTCCGCCACTGTTTGGGGTCGGGGTGGCTCGGCAAGACGATGAGGAGCCGAGCGGTGGTGATGAAAAGGGTGGGGGAGGCTCTGCTGGCAATGCACGGCACCGGGGCGCAACGGCGGCCGAGCTGGCCGGAGACGAGGAAGATGGCCTCCCGTCGTCGATTGCGGGTTGTAGGAGTACCATTGGGATGGTATGAGGCTGCCTGAAGGCTTGGATGAGCTCGGGGCCCCCCTTATATAGCGTAGCCATGGCGGTTCCGCGACCGTGGATAAGGTTGCCGGCGAACCGCCGCTCTGTAGCGGTCAGGGCGACGTGGTGGAGGCTAGCGGGGTCGGGAGGGCGAGCAGATGAGGATGGACTGCTCACGAGGGCAGCTGGCGAGCAGAGGAGGCTCGAGCGGCGCCGTCCACGGCAGGGGTTGCTGTGGCCGCCCGCTAGCCGCCGTGGCCGACCTGACGGCGGAGCTGTGGAGCTCCATGGGCAGCTCTGTGACGCGGGAGGGGTCGGGGGCATCCACTGGGAGAGGGGAATGGCCAGAACGAGCGCGGGGCGTCGGCAGTGGGACGCTCGGCGGTTCTAAGCAGCGTGCAAAACGTGCGCTCTAGGCGCGCCCAGAGCATGCACGCCAAGCGTTCGGCGAAATGCCAGAGCATGCTAGGCGGCTAGGGTGGAGCTAGGGATTAGCAGGTGTAGGCTAGGGTTCCCTAGGAGATTAGTGGACATGTTGGTTTGCCCAGAGGTGCAAGGTCACAATGCAAAGACAAAATCATGTCAAAACTGGCCATGCACACCAGGTGTTTGACAAAATGCTAATGGCATCTAGCCAACTCTTGGGGTGGCCCAAATCTTCATATCAAAGTCTCTTTAGAAGCATGAGATGGTGGTGAGGTTAGTTTGTTAAAAGGAGAAACTTGTTAGTGCAAGTTTTGCAAAAACTCAATTCTGGACAGGAGACAAATGGCATCACTTCATGAACCAAAAATGATCCAATGGGTGCATTCTCCTGGACATAGGGGTTTAGTAAGGTGTACTACAAGTAGGAAAAGGAATCACAGCAAAAGGAGCAAGTTAAAATATAGTTGTAGTACAAAACCTTAAGTTGGACCAGAATGGAAATGAGGATGATTCACTCAAATTATTCAAAGAACATAGCTGGGTTTTTGCACAAAACTGAATAATATGCTCCTACTGACATCCCAAAATTTTGGTAGAAGATTTAAAGAAATAAAAAATAGGTTGTAGTGCAAAACTGCTCTCTCCGACCGAGAGAAGGAAATTGGGTGTAGAGCTCAAAATATGCAATGAATTAAATATATTATTGCACAAAAGTGATTTAGAGATATCACATGATATCTCCAAATTTTGTGGGATTTTTAGATAAATATATCAAATGGTTGTAGTTCAAATATGGCCATATAACCTTGAAAAACCATTTTTCAAGAAAATAAAGATCAAGCAAAATAATTATGTAATTAGTTCTACTAATAAAAGAAAAGTTTTTCTTGAGAGGTTAAACAAGTCCAATAACATATTTGAAAAGTTTTCTCTATGGGGAAAACTCCATAATAGCAAGGGAGAAAAAGTTTCAAAAATAAAAAGGGAGCCCAGAAAATAAAAGTTTTAGTTTCCTGGCAAAATTTTAATTAATAAAACAAGGTCAAAATTTTGGGGTGTCACAGGTTTGCATCATCTCGGACCACCACCCAGGGATACTCAATGCAGTGGAGACTGACATTCCAGGACATCCTCGCGTGCACCATAGGTGGTGCATGAGGCATTTTGTGCCTAACCTTTACTGGACGTACTAGGCACGACGACATCGGTGGAGCGACAGCCTAGGCCACGTGCCCAAGACATGCTCTGCTATGAAATTGACATATCATGAGTTAGGACATGTACCTCAAAAATGTGTATGGAAAGCAATTTATCCAACATCATACCTCAACAAAAGCTTCAAGCTTATTGTAAGACTCTTCACCTGGAGGGTACTTGAGTGCCTCGCCGGCGTCGTTGACTTAATTCGAGAGCTCGTTTTACTGTTGGAAAGAATAGTTCAAATCATTTTGGTACAATGTAGGCTAGCACGTAGAGATAACGGTAACATACCACAAAGCGAAGAGGCAACGCCAATTCATACCGTCTACTGTCTCTAATAAGCATGTTGTCCTCTAGATTGGCCATCCGATCAAAACCTGGATTGGGTTCATGTAATATGTACGCCGGTTCAAATGCGGGCGTGTTAAGTTGAGTGCATGCAATGGAACAAAACCACACAAGATAACGGTTGAATGCATGCTTCGGTATCGAAAGGTCGTGGGGGAGGCTTAGAAGTGGGTTAACGCAATGAAAGCTCAATCTTATTGATCTTGTGCTTGAACTCCCTGATATACATGTCATGCTCTCGATCCCATTTCTTTATACTCTTCTGCTTCATCTTGTCGAGACTATAGAAAATTTGAAAAATTCATTTTCATTACTATATTGAAAGCAATGAAAAAAAAGCATTTGAAGTGCTACTCACTTACCTATGCGAATGTAGCGAAGTGTCCTTGAACTTCGGCGGGGTCTCTTGAAATAAGCCAAACGGTATCATAACTCGCTGTGGCTGATGAAACTCAACAGCATAGTAACAAATCAGCGGGCAATGCATCTGCCATAGGTGTGCTCCCTGTAGACACTTTGGGTTTAGTGTGAAAGTAAGATATCCTGCTCCACTGCCAATATTGCTCGCTGTTCCGTATGGTTCCCATGTCACCTATAACAAAGATTAACATTACACTAGATTGTTAGTATGATTAACAATAAACAAATCCGAAGACACAACAAAGGCAACAAGACCTGTTTCCGGATCATGATGTTGAGCTCGTTGTAGTAGTGCAAGTACATGGTCTTTGAATTGCCAACAAAACCTACAACCTTGTCCCACTTATACGCCCATGTAGGCATACGGTCCGGGTCACCATGATCATCACACAGCTCGTAACCAGCAGGCATAGGCCGCCCAACTAGCAAGTGCTCCCAACTCCACATAGATAAGAGAAGCATCGGGCTACCGATATTTGCTTCCTTTGACTATGTGGCATTTTTTGGATTCGCACCCCTACAGCAACCCTCGTCTAGCTACACATAAACAACAAATATGTCTATACAAACAAAGAAAATTTCTACATTGTGAACACACTATTGCAAGCAAAACTAGTTACTTGGCGATAACAAAAAGCTAGCGCCGCCCTACTCCAACCGAGTCCATGGTCCCACCCAGCAAACAGCTTAAGCCACATAAAGGAAGCGTTCACGCCAGTGCCATCAGAGAAACGAGTCCTGCTGACTACATACCACAAGTATGCCCTAGTATACTGCTGCACTGTTTCATCCACATCAACCGGGCAAACCCTAAAGTTGTCAGCAATCCAGTGATAACTTGCATCGGCGGACTTCCCTTGCACCCCGACTCCCTCCCTATGAGTCCAACCATAATATCATGCCATCCATCAGAATTTGTGCTAAAACAAATAGGCTCCCCTTTGATGGGAAATCCAGTGATCAGAGAAACATCCTGCAAAGTGACCGTCATCTCCCCGGCAAAGAAGTGGAAAGTATGTGTCTCAGGGCGCCGTCGGTCAACGAGTGCCGTGATCGCACAAGGGTTCATCTTCGGCATCGAACGAGACACGAGTGAAATGAAAGGGAGAAGCCAGTCTTCCGAATATACTCCGTGTATATCGCTCATCATGCTGCTTATTGTCACGAACCGAGCCGGACCTCAGGTGAAGCTGATCAAAAACCCTTCCTTCATCTGCCATGAACCACCCATAGTGCAATTGGTCGTACGATGGATGGATAAGAGAAGCCATCCTGCAAAATTACAAATGTATATCGTAAGCCTCGTTGTCATTTGCAAACATATGCAAGAACATACATACATACATGCATACATACATGCAGATGTCCATATCCATACAATATTTTTTTACACCAAATAGGAACATACATGTATAAGCATTCATGAATAAAGTGTCTATCTAACAAATACAAGTCCTAGTTCATACCTAAAAAATTCCTAAACATACTAATCCTATCATATCCCCAACCTTGGCATCAACCCTCACATATCCCCATCCATACATCAACCTAACAAAATCCCTAAAAAGAGCATGAAGTAGGGTTTCTCCAACGTGAGGATTTTGACCAATAAAACTAGAGGAGAGGGAGAGGAATACCTTGAGGATGGGAAGGGGAATAAGATCCACCATTTTCACCCTTTGATCCAGGGGGGGAGAGAACAGAGCGAACAGAAAAAGAAAGGGAGGGGCGACGAGCAGGCTTATCCACAATGAAGGGCCATGGCGCCCTGGGACAGGGCGCCATACTATTAACCATGGCACCCCTGGGCGGGGTGTTATGCACCATCAACTGGGCCCGCAGGCAGCCGACGTGGCGGGTCAGCGCGGTCACATGGCGCCCTTAACCAAGGCGTCGTGCAGTTTAGCATGGCGTCCCGGGTGCGGGCGTCATGCAGGAAGAGCCATTTTGTGAATATTTTGAAAACAAGTTCGTTTTGTGAACTTTGGTCAAAGGGTCAGTTTTGTCGTTTTTCACGACATCCTTGGCCATGTCCTACGCGCGTGCTACTCCATCTCCGATGTTTTTCTCCCCAGCTCGGCGGGCACGCTGCTCCTCGGTCGCACGATATTTTTTTTTATTAACAGTGGTTGCATGCGGAGCGAAAAATGTCAAAAGACGGCGACACTGGTCCAGTGTCGCCGTCTTTTGACATTTTTCGCTCCGCATGCAACCACTGTTCGTGGAGCGGCTAGCGCCACGCGTGTCTTGACTCTTCTATGGCCATTAAATATCGTCTCGTAGTTAAAGTAACTCCAACACGGCAATCCAAATGGACGCGTACTTTGTCCGCTTTTTGTCCGTTTGGATCGGTCGAACGGGCAAATGTGTCTGCTTTTTCATTTGGGTCGGTGCTTGCACCCAACAGTGGCCCCCGACACATTTTTGCACGCCTACTTAAAAAATAGAAAACATGTGTTTCAAATTTATAGCTTAATTAAACATTAAACAGTCGGTCAACCGCCGGCCAAAGTTCACTTAAACATTAAACAGTCGGTCAACCGCCGGCCAAAGTTCACTTAAACATTAATAAAAATTCAATTAATAAAAAAAATATGCCTAGCACGCTGCCCTTAGCACGACGACTTTTCGACTGTCTACTACAACAAGTTTTGCCCGGCTCCGGCGAGGGAGGGGCGATAGCGGCGGCGCGCCTTCGGCTCACTTCAGTGCTCTTAATCGTCAGTAGGTGGTCTATAGATCTGAATATTTTTTTTGTTATTTCTGATGTTCGTTGTACTGCCATAATTAAAGATGAATAGATTGGAAATTTTCTCGAAAAAAAGAAAAAATACAAAAAGAGCAGGGGCCAGGGTCGCTTGACGGCCACACAGCTATAACCACGTTTTATGTTCTGATGAAGTACTGACATGCTCAAGTGGGCTTTAGGCATGTGACTAGTCTGAACTGGCTCCTCCCTCACGACCGCGTCGCCCTCCCGCGGGCGACCGGCCGCGCGTCCCTCCTCCTCCCTCCAGCCACCCCCTTCCCCCCTCTCTCCCGCCGCCGTCGCCGGCTACCGTGGCCGGCTCGCCCGTGGCTGCTGGTGGCGATGGCCTCCTGCCCTCCCTCCCCGGTCCGCGCGGTGAGCTGCTCCGGAGGGTGCACTTCGGCGACGATGGTCTGGCGTGGCGGTGAGGCTCCGTGGCGCGACGCAGGCGGATAGCTAGGCGGCGGCGCTGCTGTTGGTGGCGGGGCGGCGCGATCTGGTGTCGTCCGTTCGGCCCAGATCTGGGCCCTTCGGGCCCCATCTGGGCTTGGGCGGGCCGGCGACGGGGATCGTCTCCGGCGTGGCTTCTGGGAGGCGGGGGAGACGTGATGGGTGCTGGCGGCGCCGACGCTGACCTGCTGCATCGTGGCCGGCGGGGCTTAACGGGCCCGCTGCGGGCCTTAACGGGCCCGCTGCGGGCCTGGCTGGTGTCGTGGTTCTAAGTCTGACAGTAGAATGAGGGGTAGGTATGGAGAGGCAAGATCCTAGCTATGGAGCAGTTGTGAACACAAGGATGTACGAGTTCAGGCCCTTCTCGGAGGAAGTAACAGCCCTACGTCTCGGAGCCCGGAGGCGGTCGACTGGATTATGTGTGTATGGATTATAGGGGTGCGAACCCTTTATACTGAGGAGGGGGGTGGCTTATATAGTGTCCGCTGCACCCTCCGCCCTCAAGAATGCAGGTTTAAAGTACATTAAGTCTAGGCGTTCTTCGGTAACACCTTACATAAAGTGTCCTAAATGCCATAAAGACTACTTAATTACAGACCGTTTGGATGCAGAGTGGCTCTTGATCTCCTGGTGGTCGAGTGAGTCTTCATGGTCGAGTCCTTCGAGTTCGTCGAGTGAAGTCTCTCTTGGTCGACTGGAAGGTAGTTTCTTCTGAGGGTGTCCTTGGGTAGGGTACTTAGATCAGGTCTATGCCCCTACCCTAGGTACATGACTTCATCATTAGCCCCTGAATGGATCAAGGTTTGAGTGAGGAAGGAGTTGATATTATTTCCAACCTGCTTTTGTGTTCTGGATATGTATCGTCTTGGACCAATAATCTCTTCGTTGATAACAAAGAACTTTTCTTTCAGCGCCTTGATCCATTCTTTTCTCTCGCCGAGTGAACTTTTGAACTTAGTAATTTCCGAACGACGGATCGCGAAAATCTCTCGTCCGACAGATCGATCCGCTGTTAGTAGATTTTGTGGGATCCGAATTTTGGGAAGCGCTTGGGGGCGGACCCATGGCCGCCGGATGGGATAGGGCATAGACGCCGATTCCCGCGACCGCCTTTTTTCGCCATGTATCGCGTCGTGGATCGCTTCGAGATGTGATTGGATTGCTTGGGCCCACTTGTCATCCACTCGAAGCGGCTCTATAAAATGCGCCCGTGAGGGTTTTTGAACAGATTTCTCAATCCCCTTCGTCCTCTCCACCTCCGCCCGCATCACCTGCTCTCGCCTTTGCCCAACCACTCCTCGTGCGCTTCGACGGCAACAATGGTGAAGGAGAAGATGGCGGCTCTGGAGCGCGCGAAGAAGGTGACGGCGATGGGGAAGGCGAAAGGGAGAGCGACTAGTCGGGTGGATCCTCGTCAAGGTCCCGCCTGCCGCAAGGCTGGGTCCAAGGGGATTGGATCCGGTCGACCATCACCGAGAAGGATCTCACTGAGATGGCCAACGAGGGTTTGATCCCCCATGGAGCAGCGAGGCTCCCGGGGAACGAGTGGCAACCACAGCCGGAAGAGGGTGAGTGTGTTCTTCTGGCTACCCACGTCGACCGTGGGTTCTCTCTGCCTTCGAGTGTTTTCTTCCGTGGTTTCTTGAATTTCTTTGGGGCGCAACTCCACCACTTCAATCCAAATTCCATCGCCTACCTTGCTGCCTTCGTGTCCATGTGCGAGAACTTCCTGGGCTGCCGACCGCACTGGGGTCTGTTCAAGCACATATTCACTTGTCGTTCTCAGACAGTGAAAAAGGCGAGTCCAGATGACGATAAGACCAAGGTTATTCAGATGTGTGGAGGTCTGGGGATTCAGATGAGAAACAAGAGCACCTTTCCGGCCATGACTCTCCCTGAGTCGGTCAGAGGATGGCAGTCGACTTGGTTCTACTGCCAAAACGAGTCGACGTTGGGGCTGTCGAGTGGTCTCCCTCCGCTTACCATGGACCAAGCAAGCAAACCCTCTTCTCTGAAGGTGCTCCCTGAGGAGAAAGCCCAAGTGAAGATGTTGATGGAGCGTGTAGTCCAGCTAGTTCGGGAAGGAGTGACGGGTATGGACCTTCTGGAGGTCTTCCTTAGGCGACGCATCCAGCCTCTTCAGTACTAAGGCCATTGTATGTGGCTGTACTGTGGAACCGAGGATGAAACACGGGTCCATCCAGAAGCAATCAACGATGCCACACTGGAGAGGTGGATGGTCATGTCATCGAACAAGGACAACCCTCGAGGAGCCAGGAGGATTCCGCCACTCGACCATTCTAGCACTCCAGACAAGGTATGCCCACTTTATTTCCAATTGTAATCTTGCCATACTTATTCTGCTTTCGCTGCAAATTGGTCGATTGATCTTTATTTTGCTGTCTGTCAGGCCTTCACCGAACTATACTCGATGCCCAATGGAGCACAGACACCGACTAAAGAAGAGGAAGGAAGTGGGGGCGAAAGCCAGGAGGAGTGGGACTCGGACGCTGCTGCTGATGATGATGATGACTCTGATGGGGAGGCGAAGAGGAGGAGGAGGAGGAAGTTGCACCGCCGCACGGAAAGGCGATCGAAGCTCGCCCATGACCTGCGATCAACGTGGAAGGGGTCGCGATCGTCGTCGTGCGATCGACCAAGCGCCTCGACCACTTCTCCGGCGCCGACTGAGAAGGCTCCGAAGCAATCTCGAATGGCGCCATCGAAACCGGCGAAGGTCTTGCCGAAGATGAAGGTGTCGATTCCCACCATATCAGGGTAAAATGCTATTTGAGTCTTCTTGCTCTACATGAGTTTATTGTTGGTCGACTCATGAGTTAACCGACTGATTTTTGGGGTTGCAATGCTGCTACTTCTGATACCTCGGCCAGGGCTGACGATCATGAGATGGAAGATGCTGCTACCTGAAAACCTGGTATGACTCTCGTAATTCCGTTTTTTAGTCGATTGGCTCTTGGTTTCTGATTCTGATTCTTTTCCATAGCTCCATCCAGTGTCGTTATCACCCTTCCTCACGACGACGACAATGAGGAACCGCTGAAGCAAAGGAGGAGCAGGAAAGCGTCTGCTGGCAGGGTGACTCAGGACGTGCCAGCGCCCGAGACACTGGTCGCGGAGGGAGAGAACACCACTCGGCCCATCGTATCTTTCGCAGTGTCGTTGACGAGTGCTCACCCCGCATCGTCGAGTGCTGCACAGCCTTCACTCTTCTCGACCCACTACGTCCCAGAGGACCAAGCCAGTGCTGCAAAAGAAGCGATACGCCAGGCGGGAGTCATGATGGAGCAGGTGAAGGCCATCCGGGAGGCTAGCCGAGCAGCCTATGACGCCAGCCCGCCTCCGAGTAACGCTCGTGCCACCGGTCACCGCTTGTTCTGTTAGGATATGATGTCCAAGATTCTTCTTTTCTGAAATTCTTAGTAATTGTCCTACACCCACTGGGTGTGTCGATTGAAATTTCGAACTAGTGGGGGCACGCTAAGTGCACCCACTGGGTGTAGTCCCCAAGGCTATGGTGGACTGCTAGCAGTCGACCATAGTCTTTATGTTTCAAACTTTTTCCTTCATTCGATTAGGTCGAACGGACTTTCGCACCGGTGGGGCACACTGAGTGCACCCACCGGTGTAGTCCCGAGATCGTGGTCGATCGCCGGCGATCGGCTGACAAATCAAGAATACGTCCTGTTTTTTTTTGTTGGTCGACTGGTCGACTCTTCCTTGATAGAACTAGTGGGGGCACGCTGAGTGCACCCACTGGGTGTAGTCCCCGAGACTACGTTCGAATGTTTGTATTTGGCTGTAGTCTTAGAAACGTATGATTTTTCCTTAGTCACTCGGAAGTGAATTATCTTTGACATCTTGTCGATTGGTTCTTCGTAGAAATCCTGCGACCTTGCGGCTCGTTACACCGAGTTGGAGAACAAACATATCCAACTCAAGCTTGATCTGAAGCTGGTCCAGGAGAATTTGGCGAAGGCAAAGGAGGAGACCAAAGGTATGTTTGGTGAGGCCTCGACGATCGCTTTTGCCCTCATTTGTTTCAAAGTCTATCTTGTCAGTAACTTTGCAGCAAAGTGAAGGAGGCCCAAGAAGAAAGACCTTGAGCTAGCCGAGATGCAGAAGACAGCTTTAGAGAAGAACAAGCTCGCAGACGAGAAGTTGGCTTCGGTCACCAAGCTTGAAGAAGAGAACACCAATCTGAAAGCTGCTCTTGCTATTGCCAACAAGGAGGTCACCGATCGGTGGCGATAAAGTTGTTCTGAATAACAAGGCCAGTGAGTTGGCGGGGAAGAAGAACGATCTGGAGGCTTATCTGGGCATACTCGCCAAGAAGTTGTTCCTCATGCTCAAAGGTAATCCTTTGCACCAAACAATTGTTTTTACAGTGATCTTTCCATTCGACCATTGCCTTGACTCGGCAATTGTACTTGCAGAATTTTGCCAAAACTTTGAAGACGAGACTGGTCGAATGGAACCAAACCTGGACCCCATCAACTCTCCGGTGAATGATGAAGTCGCCATGAACATGTTCCGGCTCGAGTCTCGTGTTCTTCTGTCATTGACTATCTTGCAAGGTGAAGGTCGCCACTTCCGCATTGACACTACGCCCGGCCAGTGGAGACGCCTCCAAAATGACCTCGAGTCTCGATGACTTGACTAAACACAGTCCACGGTCGAGTGCGGAGTGGAAGAAGTCTTCGCCAAAGCGGTGCAGATGTCGCTCTTGTGTCTGCCCGAGTCCATTGCAAGGATGCACGAGAGGACAAGCTGGCGGCTCTTCGGGTGGCTAACACCAAGAAGCATGATTTCCGGTCTTTCATGGAGACTTTCATCGCCGCTGCCACTCGGATCGCGGATGGAATCGACCTTGATGAGTTTGTTGCACCTTCCAGCCCTCCATAGGAGGGGTAAAAAACTTATTGAGCTCGACACTTTAAATTTGCCTCGATATGCCGAGTGATTTTGTAACCGATAAACCTTAACAGGCTTAGCGCCTGAGCACCTTCGGTTCCGTTAGGTATTTATCCGAACTTGGATTCGACGTTTGAATATGCTTGCATTTGGTTTGAAATGTCTTTTGCAGGTTAAAGCGAGATGCTTACTGCAATCGACTTATTCCCCAATTCACTTAGGCAGGCACCGGGCTGCGGCTAAGCCCCCAAGTGGGAGGCATGCTCTCCACTCGGTAGGATTTTTCAAAACTTAGGCGAGCACTGGGCTGCAGCTAAGCCCCCGAGTAGGAGGTGTGCTCTCCACTCGGTAGGATTTTTCAAAACTTAGGCGAGCACTGGCTGCAGCTAAGCCCCAGTGGGAGGTGTGCTCTCCACTGTAGGATTTTTCAAAACTTAGGCGAGCACTGGCTGCAGCTAAGCCCCGAGTGGGAGGTGTGCTCTCCACTCGGTAGGATTTTTCAAAACTTAAGCGAGCACTGGGCTGCAGCTAAGCCCCCGAGTGGGAGGTGTGCTCTCCACTCGGTAGGATTTTTCAAAACTTAGGCGAGCACTGGGCTGCAGCTAAGCCCCCGAGTGGGAGGTGTGCTCTCCACTCGGTAGGATTGTTTAAAACTTAGGCGAGCATTCCGCTGCAGCTAAGCCCCCGAGTGGGAGGTCTGCTCTCCACTCGGTAGGATTTTCATAACTTTGTACTTGTGGCGTAGCTCGAAGGAGAGGGTAGCAATCGACCTGCACTTCGCCTCCTTGCGACGCAAGACGCCAGTACTTGTGGCGAGCTCGGAGGAGAGGGTCGCAATCGACCTGCACTCTCGTCCTCCTTGCATCAAGACGTTGTACTTGTGGCGAGCTTCGGAGGAGAGGGTCGCAATGACCTGCACCTCGCCTTCCTTGCTACCACACGTTGTACTTGTGGCGAGCTCGAAGGAGAGGGTCGCAATGACCTGCACCTCGTCTTCCTTGCTACCAAGACGTTGTACTTATGGCGAGCTCGGAGGAGAGGGTCGCAACTCGACCTGCACCTCGTCCTCCTTGTGGATCGCACGTTGTACTTGTGGCGTGGCGGAGGAGAGGGATCGCAAAGACCCCACCTCGTCCTCCTCACCAGCGCACGATTTTTTGTACTTAGGCGAGTACTTAGACTACAGCTAAGCCCCCGAGTGGGAGTCTGGCTAACCACTCGGTAGGATTTTATTGAAACTTAGGCGAGTACTTGGACTGCAGCTAAGCCCCCAAGTGGGAGTCTGGCTCATCACTCGGTAGGATTTTATTGAAACTTAGGTGAAACGGATTCGCAGCTAAGCCCCCGAGTGAGAGGCTGGCTCACCACTCGGTAAGGATTTTTTTTACAAACTTAGGCGAAACGGATTCGCAGCTAAGCCACCCACTGAGGGGGAAATTTTACTGAATAAATAAAAAGTGACAAAAATCATTGGGGAAATTATGACACTATTATCTTGCAAAACATGAACTACAAAAGTACTTTTATTACAACTCATCCGAGTGAAGACTTAAGTGTAAAATGGGCGGAGTAGCTCCGCGTTCCAAGCTCGGGGCTCATCGATATTGTGCTTGACGTTATAGAGACGGTACGCTCCGTTGTGGAGAACCTTGGTGACAATGAAGGGCCCTTCCAAAGAAGGAGCAAGCTTGTGTTGTTTCTGCTGATCCACTCAGAGAACCAAATCCCCTTCCTGGAAGGCTCAACTCTTCACGTTTCTAGCGTGGAAGCGACGCAAGTCCTATTGGTAGATGGTCGATAGGATCAGAGCCATCTCTCTTTCTTCCTCTAAAAGGTCGACTGCGTCCTGCCGCGCTTGTTCCGCTTCAGCTTCGTTGTAGAGCTCAACTCGAGGAGCATTGTGGAGCAGATCACTCGGCAAGACCGCTTCAGCTCCATAGACCAAGAAGAATGGAGTTCTTCCGGTCGACCGATTAGGCGTGGTCCGTAGACCCCAAAGCACCGAAGGAAGCTCGTCGACCCATGCTCCAGCCGCATGCTTGAGATCACGCATCAGTCGCGGTTTCAATCCCTTGAGGATCAAGCCATTGGCTCGCTCCGCTTGTCCATTCGACTGAGGATGGGCGACTGAAGCGTAGTCGACTCGAGTGCCTTGAGATGTGCGTAATGCTCAATTCCTCCGAATCAAGTTCGACCCATTGTCGCGATGATGCTGTGGGACTCCATATCTGAATATCGCCTCGATGAAGCCGACAGCGATCATCGCGCCAAGGTTCTTGATGGGTTTAGCCTCAATCCACTTGGTGAACTTGTCGACTGCCACTAGCACATGCGTGAAACCGCTTCGACCTGTCCTCAAGGGGCCCACCATATCCAATCCCCATACTGCGAAGGGCATGACGAGTGGTATAGTCTTCAGAGCTGACACAGGCTTGTGTGACATGTTGGAGTAAAACTGACATCCTTCGCACTTATCCACTATCTCTTTTGCCATCTCATTCTCGCTTGGCCAGTAAAATCCGGCTCGGTATGCTTTGGCCACGATGGTCCGGATGACGTATGATGGCCACAGGTCCCCGAGTGGATATCATCAAGAATTATTCGACCTTCTTCAGCGTTATGCACTTCGACCAACTCGATCGCGCTCTCTCGATAGCTGCCCTTGATCACAGTAAAGGCTTTGGATCGGCAAACGATCTCTCGAGCCTTTTCTTCGTCCTCTGGGAGCTCTTTTCTTAGGATATACGCGATATATGGATTTGTCCACTCGGGAGTGATCGCTAAAACCTCCATGACCAAGTCGACCACCGCTAGAACTTCAACTTCAATCGGATCTGTGGCACTCTTGGGCTGCAGAGCTTCTTCAGTAAAAGGATCTTCTTTGACTGATGGAGTATGGATATGCTCCAGGAACACACCACTGGGAATGACTTCTCTTTTGGAACCTATCTTCGCCAAATCATCAGCCGCTTGATTTTTCAGTCGGGGTACATGATGGAGCTCTAACCCCTCAAACTTCTTTTCGAGCTTCCTCACTGCATTGCAGTATCCAGTCATGGCTGGGCTTCTAACGTCCCACTCCTTCATCACTTGGTTGACCACCAAATATGAATCGCCATAAACCATAAGGCGACGGACACCGAGTAAGATGGCCATGCGCAACCCATACAAAAGGGCCTCGTATTCTGCCTCATTGTTGGAGGAATCAAAGTGAATCTGGAGCACATATCTCGAGCTTATCTCCTCCGGGGAAACCAGACAACCCCAAAGACCGAACCATTCAACATCTTAGAGCCATCAAAGAACATGGTCCAATGCTCCGAGTGAACTGCAATGGTTGCTATTGTTCAATCCACTCGGCAAGGAAATCTGCTATTGCTTGGGACTTAATGGCTTTTTTGCCTCAAACTTGATATCAAGGGAAGGAGTTCAATCGCCCATTTCGCCACTCGACCGCCATGCGTCTCACAGTGCGAATCTCGAAGTGGAGCGTCGACGATCGTAATGGAATGATCGAGAAATAATGAGGAACCTTCTTCGTGGTCATGTAAATCCCATACACAAGCTTCTGATAATGAGGATATCTTTGCTTTGATGGAGTCAATACTTGAGAGAGATAGTACATCGGGCGCTGAACTTTGAAGGTTTTCCTTCTTCTTCCCGCCGACCGTAAATCTTTATCGACGACTTGTCCGTGGCTGCAATATAAAGCAACAGAGGCTCTTTGCTGATTGGAGCAGCAAGCACCGGCTGGGTGGAGAGCGAGCTTTTAGCTCGGCAAACGCTGCATCAGCTTCGAGTCCACTCGAACTTGTTCCGCTTTCTTCATCACCGGCAAAGAGGTAATGCCTTTTCACCGAGTCGTGAGATGAATCTACTTAAAGCGGCCAAGCATCCAGTAAGTTTCGACATCGTGCACCCGCAGACGGGCGTTTCATTTGGAGTATAGTGCCGATTTTTTCCGGTTAGCGCCGATTCCTCGCTCGAAACGAAAACCGAGTAACTTGCCACCAGAACTCCGAATGTGCACTTTGATGGATTGAGCTTGATATCATACCTCCTGAGGTTGGCTAATGTTTCGGCGAGGTCAGTCAGCAGGTCGGAACCTTTTCGCGACTTGACTACGGTATCATCCATATACGCTTCCACATTCCGACTGATTTGAGTGAGTAAACACTTCTGAATCATTCGCATGAACGTGGCTCCGGCATTCTTGAGGCCGAATGGCATGGTTATATAGCGTAAGCACCCGAATGGAGTGATGAAAGCTGTTTTTATCTCATCGGGTCCGTATAGACGGATCTGATGGTACCCGGAATAGGCGTCTAGAAAAGACAATCTCTCGCATCCCGCAGTCGAGTCAACAATTTGATCAATGCGAGGGAGAGGAAAAAGATCTTTCGGGCAGGCCCGATTGATGTGCTTGAAATCAATGCACATTCGGAGTGAGTTGTCCTTCTTAGGAACCATGACGACATTGGCGAGCCACTCGGAGTGGTATATCTCTCGGATAAATCCTGCCGCCAATAGTCGAGCCACCTCCTCACCAATAGCTTTTCTCTTCTGGACGGCGGACCGCCGAAGATGTTCCTTGACTGGTTTTGCTGATGAGTCGACTTTAAGGCGATGCTCAGCCACCCCCTGAACACCCGCATGTCACCGCTTCCATGCAAAGATGTCCCAGCTCTCTCGGAGGAACCGGATGAGCGCTTCTTCCTATTTCGGTCGAGTGTTGTGGAGATATGGGTCGGAGCTGCATTGGGGTCGGTCGGGTGAATGTGGACGGGCTTCGCCTCACCGGACGATCAAATGTCGACTTCTGTGGCGAGCTTCTTGGCTCGCAACAAATCACTCGGATCTACATTTTGCTTATATCCTTCTAGCTCGACCGCTGTCACCTGGGAATCGGCAATCTTTGAGCCTTTCTGGAAACACTCTTCTGCTTTTTTCCGGTCACCAGTGACAGTGATCACGCCTTTGGGGTCGGGCATCTTTAGTTTGAGGTACACGTAACATGGTCGAGCCATGAACCGTGCGTAAGCTGGTCTCCCCAAAATAGCGTGGTAGGCGCTCTGAAAATCCACGACCTCAAACGTCAGCTTCTCTTTGCGAAAATGCTTCGAATCACCGAACACCACGTCCAGAGCTATTTGGCCAAGTGACTCAGCTTTCTTTCCTGGTATAACTCCATGAAAACTCATGTTACTGGTGCTCAGTCGGGACATCGGAATGCCCATTCCTTTCAGCGTGTCCGCATACAATAAGTTCAGTCCACTACCACCGTCCATTAGCACCTTCGTCAGTTGAGTGCCTTCGACAACCGGGTAGACCACCAAAGCTTGCCTCCCAGGGGTGGCTATATGAGTCGGGTGATCGGACTGGTCGAATGTAATGGGAGTTTGGGACCATCTCAGATAACTGGGTGTCGCCGGGGCGACCATGTTCACCTCACGGTTAATAACCTTCAGTCGGCTCTTGCTTTCCACATCCCCAAAGATCATCAGAGTGGAGTTAACATGAGGATATCCTCCCTCACTGTCCTCCTTGTCTTCGGCTTTGTCCGACTCCTTTTCCTTGTCCTTGGGCTGTTTACCTTGGCACTGCTGGATCAGGAGTCGACACTAGCGAGTGGTATGCTTCGGGTAGATGATATTACCCTCTTCGTCTTTCTTCGTGTGGATGTCACACGGCATATCCATCACATCATTTCCTTCTTTATCCTTCACCTTCTTAGGGTTCCAGGATCCTTTGGGCTTTCCCTTGAACTTGCCCTGAGTCACGCCGAGCCTCCCAGAGCCGTTGGTTCGCCTTTAAACTTCGCTTCCGATCGAGTTTCCTTCTCCGATCGACTCAGCTTGTACTTGCCGCCATGAGTCGGTCCTCCTCTTCACCATTGGCGTGCTTGGTGGCAATTTCCATCATCCGACTCAGGTCATATCTCCGTCCATCCAAACTTCAAACTTAACTCTCTGTTTTGACACCATCCTTGAAGGCGCAGACGCTCGATGATCGACACGCTTCTCCACGGTATGATGCAAAGTAATCCACCTCTGAATGTACTCTCTTAAGGTTTCATTCGACTTCGCAGACGCAGACTTGCAGCTCACAACCCAGCTGGTCGCCATGTGTTCCTCAAAGTCCTGACGAACACTCGTGAAAAATCTTCCCAAGTGTAAATACTGCTTGGAGTCAACTGATTCAACCACGCCCTGGCCGAACCTTCCAACATGAGTGGTAAGTGCTTCATAGCCACCTCGTCATTCCCGCCGCCGATCTGTACAACCACTCGGTAGTCCTCAAGCCAAGTTTCAGGCTTAGACTCACTAGTGAACTTGCTTACTCCAGTCGCCAACCTGAAGTTGGGGGGAATCACCGCGGCTCTGATAGCCCTGCTGAAACATTCCGGACCAGAAACATGCACTCGGCTGCTAGTGGGCGCGTCTCTGTCATGGCCACCCCGATGAGCCCTGTTCCGATCGACCAAGCCTTGCACGATGATGGATCGCGCGTCGAAGCCTGGTTCCCGGGGGTCGACCGGAGCTCTTTGCCCCACACTGAGTTGACGCCTGTCATCTTGCTGCCGAGGAGCGTAAGACCCGCCTCTCGGAGGAGGAGTGGGCACTCGGCGCCTATCCTCACGATCATATCGGTCGCCATATTGGTCCCGTCGATTCTCGCGCCCTTCACGCCGCAGAGGCGATCTGGGGCTGTGAGCCGACTGAACCGTATTCGCAGCAACGGATCGATCGTCAATTTATTTGCGGATCGCGACACGGCTGAATTCCGATCTCTGCTGCCGGAGCAAATCTTCGATCGCATCATTGCCTCTCCCGACCTCCGACCGAGAGGGCTGAATTGACTCGCTATACGGGTTGCACCGCTGAATTCTGAATCGGGTTCGATATACCGAGTCGGCGGAAGAGTTGACATCGACCGAGTCGGTACTCGCTGTTGCACAATCGCCGAGTGCTCGCTGAAGGTTCTCCAGACGAGCGCGTTCAGCCAAGTTAGCCAAACGTGCCTCCTCCAAGGCGCGAGCCTCGGGGGTTTCTCCTGCGATGGGAGTATGCAGGGCATCCATGTTCCTGCGGCGAAGTACTTTCCTTTGCAGGGAATTAAGTGGCTCGGGTTGATACTCCTCATGGACTTGAGCGGGGTCGCCTCCGCCGTCTACCCCGTCGCCGCGGGGGTAGCCAGGGGGACTACGAGGTCCGTCGACCATCAAGACCTCCGCCGCTGGATCACTGCTATCGCACTCGGATGCGCCTCTCGAGCTAGTCGACGATCGAACAGCCAGAAAGGGATTCGCGGCTCGATTGCCGCGACTTGGGTGGTGGCCGTCTGGTGAGCCACCGCGTGCCTCACCCACCGCTAGAGTCTCGACCGACCAGATCACTTGCGCTGGCGGGAAACAGGGAGGGTGGACGATAGGGGAGTCGACCGATATGGAGTCGACGGCTGCCGCAGCAGAACGCCGCGGACACATGCACGAAAATGCGTCGCACCGCGGATGGGGAGCGCATCGATGTCGAGTGGAGCCTCCTGAAGCCAAGCGGAGTCGTCGGCGATGAAGGTGAGAGCTCCGAGACGGATCTCGCGGCCCTCGACTAAAACTCCACCAGCAACCATGATGAAAGTAATCGGAAGAATTGCAACTTCTCCAAAAATCGCTAAGACACCTGCCCCACGGTGGGCACCAACTGTCGTGGTTCTAAGTCTGACAGTAGAATGGGGGGTAGGTATAGAGAGGCAAGATCCTAGCTATGGAGCAGTTGTGGACACAAGGATGTACGAGTTCAGGCCCTTCTCGGAGGAAGTAATAGCCCTACGTCTCGGAGCCCGGAGGCGGTCGACTGGATTATGTGTGTATGGATTACAGGGTGCGAACCCTTTACACCGAGGAGGGGTGGCTTATATAGTGTCCGCTGCACCCTCCGCCCTCAAGAATGCAGGTTTAAAGTACATTAAGTCTAGGCGCATCGGTAACGCCTTACATAAAGTGTCCTAAATGCCATAAAGACTACTTAATTACAGCACCGCTTGGATGCAGAGTGGCTCTTGATCTTACGGTGGTCGAGTGAGTCTTCATGGTCTAGTCCTTCGAGTTCGCCGAGTGAAGTCTCTCTTGGTCGACTGGAAGGTAGTTTCTTCTGAGGGTGTCCTTGGGTAGGGTACTTAGATCAGGTCTATGCCCCTACCCTAGGTACATGACTTCATCAGCTGGGCCAGGGGTGGCCCGGCATGCCCCGCGGCCATGTCTGGACGGCTACCGCGATGGTGCCGGAGGCATGGGCCGCCCGCACGACGGCGGTGGAGGTGGTTCCCTCCCGCTCGGCGTCGGTGTTGCTGCTCCCGTCGTGGTGCGCTTCTCTCCGGTCCTCTTGGCCTCGTGGTGGTGTTCATAGTGAGGCGGCATTGGTGGCGGCGTTTCTGCGTTGGCGCATGGGGGTGGGTGACGGTTTGGCGGGTCAGTTTCATCCGGTTGGGCGGTTGGAGTGCAGGAATGCGGAGAAATCCTGCGGCTTGGCCCGACGCGATGACACCCGCGGGTGCCACCATTCCTTCCTGGAGGGTGTCGGTGGTATTCTCCCCCCACCTCCCTCCGCGTGCCGGGGGAAACCCTAGGACTCGTCCGGGTAGCAGCGTCGTCGGCGTTGCATTCTTTCTTGGAGGTGCTGCTTGGTAGCGGTGGTTCGGAACCTCGGTCTTTGGTGGTTTTTATCCGGTGGGCGCCGCGGTGGCGGGTCATCCGTGCTTTGCCGAGCTGCCGTAGTTGGCATATGTTTCTTCTTCCTTTTCTTTTGGTGTGTTGTGCTGCTCGCCACAGCGATCTCTGTACTCGGTGTTGGTTGCTTTGAAATACAAAGCGGGGAAAACCCTTTTTGGGTAAATGGGCTTTAAGAAGTTGGCGCGAGCTGCAAACGTGGGAAGGACAGAGACAAACAAAGGCTGGACCCAGTAGATGATGGGAACCAAGGCATACATACATACATGATTGATTGATTGGCGCCTCAATTTACAGAAACATCAACATCACAGGACCACTTCATTTGGAATAAGATAGTGGACGAAAGCGAGAATATTGATAAGAGTAAAATGCATCATTGGTCACTGTATTTGTGTCAAAAGTTTACTTTGGTCACTGTACTTAGGAATACGGTCAATACGGTCACTAAATACAACATAAGGTGATTATACAGTCACTGACTCACCGTATAGGTTCGTATTTTGCATACTTTGACTGGTCAACTGCCTATGAGGCAAATAAACAGCCTAGTCAGCCAGCATTCCCTGTACCTTTATGCGGGTCCCACCTGTTAGTGAGTTGAGAAAATATAAAAAATAGAGTGCAATGGTGTGAATCGAACTTTTTAGATCTCAGAGAGGCAACCGGCGTGCACAAGCCATCTCAACCAAAACATTTCAGTGCCCGTGTGCGTAGCGCGTTCTTTTATTTGTGGCAAAAAAAGTTCTTTTATGTAAGCGTGCAGCACGCACTACCCACACTCACACTACGCGCTAGCACGCACCCGTTTCGTCCGCTGTCCCTGAGATCAGAGCCCTCGCGCCATGTCTTACATTACTCGTCATCATCACGACCATGCATCTTCAGGCCAGCCTGTCGCCACTTGGTGCGCTCGTGCAACTTCTCACCATATTCTCACCATTCACAACATGCACGGACACACACACAAGCATAAGCACAAACATAGATCGGTACGTACGCACAGCAAGCAGCTGCCGCCTAGCATGGCTAGCATGAGTGGACGGTGCCGAGGTGTGTACGTCTTGCTGCTGGCCATCCGAGTGAGCGCTCGCCACGTAGCTATACTGATGGATGCCAGTGGATGCACATGAGCTGCAAGAGTAGCTGGTGCAACGTATACCAACTCCCTGTCTATGTAAGATGTCCACATGGACGACAGCGGCAACACCCACATCAGTCGCTCTCCTCGTCGTGTGCACGAACCATGGCGGCGCGGCTGCCGGAGCACGACCCGGCGGCCTCCGATATGTCATATGCGTGCATGCTGCGTGCTAGGCTACTAGCGAGTGTGCGTATGCGTGTTGTGTGCGAGTGTGTGCATGCGTGGTGCGTGTTGTAATAATAACGTCGCGCTCTAGTTATTCAGCAGTAATGTTCAACTGGTTCAGTTGGCTAGCTTGCTTGGGCGCTGGCGGCGAGTTTCCTATTCAGTTCTTCCTTTAACTCTCTAACACGTGGGACCTACATAAAGGTACAGAGAAGACTAGCCTGCTTATTTGCCACATAGGCAGTTTGACCGGTCGAAGTATGCAAAATACGAACCTATACGGTTAGTCAGTGACCGTATAATCACCTTATAGCGTATTTAGTAACCGTATTGACCGTATTTCTAAGTACAGAGATCAAAGTGAACCTTCGACACAAGTACAATGACCAGTGATGCATTTTACTCTATTGATAAAGTGAGAGCGAGAGTGGCACAAACATTTCCTCGATAGAGAAGAACTGTACTAACAGAAATCGCAGGGTATAACTACAACACAGAGGCTGTTGCTCATATCTTGTTGGTTTTTAAATATAAATTCAACCGCTCAGTTTTGATTGCTAGAGAAAGGAACGCCATACCTGGACAGGGGAAGAGAGTGTGCAATGCTCAAAGTCGTTTGCCATCGCTGCTGGAGTCACTGGAAACCTTCAGACTTGTACCATCTTCCATGAGAGCCTAAGCAAAAGTGGAGGCGCAAGATTTATCCAACATTCGCGGTGCGTAGGAGTGCTAGGGTCCGTACTGCCAAAAAATTCCATGATGAACTATGAGAGGCATCTTCTGGAATAGCAGAGGTCTGTTGGACTTGGTTAAACGAAGGTTTCTTGCGGATGCTTCCATTGAACATAAACTGGATTTTATTGCCCTTTCCGAGACGGGAAGGGACAATTTCTCTTCTCAGTTTATGAACACTTTGTCCGGCAGTGTCGATTTTGATTGGCACTGCCTTCCTCCAAGAAGTAGATCAGGGGGATCCTTCTTGGGGTGAAGTGTGAGACGCCGAAAGTTCGTACTGTGGTTATGGGTGACTTTGCCGTCAAATTTCGAGTAAGATCCAAAGTCGATGGCTTTAGTTGGGCACTGGTTGCGGTGTATGGGGCCGCGTAGCCGGAACTAAAACCAGACTTTTTGGCGGATCTTGTCCGGATTTGCGGATCTGAACAGCTCCCAATTTTGGTTGGAGGAGATTTCAACATTATTAGAAGGAGAGATGAAAAGAACAATGATAATTTCGATGCTAGGTGGTCGTTTATGTTTAATACCATCATCGAAAGTTTGGATCTTAGAGAGATAGAGCTTTCAGGTCGAAAATTCACGTGGGCTAATACTTTGCAAAACCCGACGTATGAGAAGCTAGATAGAGTCCTAGGAAGCGTTGAGTGGGAACAGAAATTCCCCTTGGTTACAGTCCAAGCATTATCTCGCGGTATCTCAGACCACACACCTCTACTAGTGGATTCTGGGGAGGCAACGCATGTGGGTAACAAAAATACTTTCTCTTTTGAACTTGCGTGGTTTGAAAGAGAAGGGTTCCTGGATCTGATAACCAGAGAATGGGCGAAAGATGCAGGAGGAAGATCTCCTATTGAGAGATGGCAGAATAAGATTAGAAAGTTGAGAAGCTTCTTGCGAGGATGGGCTAAACATCTTAGTGGGATTTATAAGATTGAAAAGGAGAGACTCCTTACACTTATGCAGTCCTTAGATGTGAAAGCCGAGTCCACAATTTTGCATTCCTCAGAGCTTCATGCTAAAATTGATGCGGAGATGAGATTGAAAGAGCTGTTGAGGGAAGAGGAGTTGAAATGGGCATTGCGAGCCAAGGTTCGTAAAGTTGTCCAAGGGGACGCCAACACTCAAATCTTCCATATGATTGCCAATGGCAAGCATAGAAAGAAAAGAATCTTTCAGCTTGAGCAAGACGAGGGAACGATCATAGGACAAGAGAACCTAAAAATTTACATTACCAATTATTACAAGCAGCTTTTTGGGCCTCCAGAGGATAACTTTGTGTCCTTGGATGAGTCGAGAATTGAGGATGTGCCTCAGTTGGCTGCCGATGAGAATGAGGTATTGATTGCACCATTCTCGGAGAAAGATGTGTTTGATGCGATTGCACAGATGAAGAACAATAAAGCTCCGGGGCCGGATGGATTTCCCACGGAGTTCTATAAGAGGTGTTGGCATATTATTAAAGGGGATCTGTTACCAATGTTCCACGATCTGTTCTCCGGACAGCTTTAGTTGTTTCATTTGAATTTTGGAACAATAACGTTACTCCCGAAAAAAACAAAGGCTGTGAGAATTGAGCAGTTCAGGCCTATTTGTCTTCTTAATGTTAGTTTCAAAAAATTTACCAAGGTTGGGACTAATAGACTCACACAGATTGCGTATTCTGTGGTGCAGCCGACCCAAACTGCTTTCATGCCAGACAGAAACATCCTAGAAGGGGTTGTAGTCCTGCATGAGACGCTCCATGAACTCCATACAAAAAAACTAGATGGGGTTGTTTTCAAAGTGGATTTCGAAAAGGCGTACGACAAAGTTAAATGGCCGTTTCTACAACAGGCTTTGCGCATGAAAGGTTTCGATCCGGCTTGGAGAAACCAGGTTGAATTTTTTACGCAAAAAGGGAGTGTTGGGATCAAAGTGAATGATGACATAGGTCACTATTTTCAGACACATAAAGGCCTGAGACAAGGAGATCTGATGTCACCTATTCTGTTCAACATCGTAGCTGACATGTTGACCATTCTAATAGGTAGGGCAAAGGATGCTGGCCAAGTGGGTAGCCTCGTACCTCATCTTGTTGATGGAGGGGTGTCTATCCTACAGTACGCTGATGATACTGTCCTTTTCATGGAGCATGACTTGGCAAAAGCGCGAAACATGAAGCTGGTGTTATGCTTATTCGAACAATTGACAGGGTTAAAGCTTAACTTTCACAAGAGTGAATTGTTCTGTTTTGGAAGAGCCAAAGAAGAACAAGAGGCCTATAAGCAATTGTCCGGTTGTGAAATTGGGAGTTTACCTTTTACATATTTGGGTATACCAATTCACCATCGTAAGCTAACAAACAGAGAGTGGAAGTGTATCGAGGATCGATTCGAGAAGAAACTAAGCTGTTGGAAGGGCAAGCTGATGTCGTATGGGGTCCGGTTAATTCTTATTAATTCGGTTCTCACGAGCATGCCTATGTTTCTTTTGTCGTTTTTTGAGATACCAGTTGGAGTTAGGAAAAGACTGAATTTCTATCGATCCCGGTTCTTCTGGCAGAGTGATGATTCAAAAAGGAAGTATCGACTCACTAAATGGGATATTATTTGCCGACCAAAATACCAAGGGGGTCTTGGGATCGAAAATCTTGAGGTGAAAAACAGATGTCTTCTCAGCAAGTGGCTGTACAAATTATCTGTCGAGTCGGAGGCCACGTGGGCGCATATTCTGCGTAACAAGTACCTTCAATCCAAAACTTTGTCACAGGTGACAGTGAGGCCAACGGACTCACCTTTTTGGAAGGGGCTGATGAGAGTTAAATCAGTCTTTTTCAATAGAACAAAGTTTATTATCGGAAACGGTACCACCACGAGATTCTGGGAGGACACATGGCTAGGGAAAACACCTCTCGCGCTACAGTATCCGTCTCTTTATAACATCGTGCAACGGAGAGACGCTCTGGTTGCAACCGTACTTAGGTCCGCTCCCCTCAATATCCAATTTAGGAGAACACTAGCCGGAGCGCGTTGGGAAGCCTGGCTTCATCTGGTGAGAAGACTGATGGATGTGCAGCTTGCTCAATGGCCGGATTCGTTGAGCTGGAAATTAATCAGGAATGGAGAGTTCACGGTTAAATCAATGTACTTAGATGTCATAAATTCTAGCTCTATTCCCTTTTCCAAACATGTTTGGAATGTCAAAGTCCCTCTGAGGGTTAAAGTGTTTATGTGGTTTGTACATAAACAAGTCATTTTAACCAAGGACAATTTGACAAAGTGCAATTGGACCGGCTCTAAGAGATGTAGTTTTTGTGATCAAGACGAGACTATCAAACACCTCTTTCTGGATTGTCCTATGGCGAAGGTTCTTTGGTGGACTGTTCACATTGCTTTTAATATTACTCCTCCAAATAATATCAACATGTTATTTGGGACGTGGCTGGATGGGATAGAGACCCAAACAGCTAAACACATTCGTGTAGGAGTATGTGCTTTACTTTGGGCAGTCTGGAACTGCAGGAATGATTTGGTTTTTTAAAGAACAACAAATACTCATTTTTTGCAGGTCATCTTCCGAGCTACTACGTTGATCCGTATGTGGTTGCTACTCACTCAGACGGAGGCCAGGGAGCATTTGGTTACTGGATCTGCCCGATGGGAGATGGTAGCTCGGGCTATATTCAGCCGGTTTGGATGGCGGTCATGTAATAGGATAGGTAATTAGTTTTCCTATCTTTATTCTGCATGCCTGCTGTGGCTTTTATTTTCCGCTCTTTGTGAGCCGTTTGGGGACTAGTTTGTAACGGAGTTCATGACCTTTGTTGGACCTATTTGCTTTTAATAAATGTGGCCGTATGCATCTTTCTGATGCAGAGGTCGGGGTTGCGTCCTTTTTCCAAAAAAATCTTCCATGAGAGCAACTCCAATGGGGCGACCCATTTCGTCCGCCCGCGTCCGTTTGGGTCGGCGCGGACAAAAGTGGCGGCCCAACGCGCCGACCCAAACTCAAATCGTGTCCGCCTGGCGTCCGCGCCGACCCATTTCCGGCCCAAAATTGCGCCTGGAATGCATCGGCGCGACGACGCACGCTGCTCTCTCGCCGTCGCCGCGTCCCCACTGGCGGCCACCCAACCGCCACCGGTCGTCTTATTTATAGCGACCACCGACAGCGAGCCCACGTCGGCCGGTCTGCGCGTCCTTTTAACCACAGCGTGCGGCGGGGTCGGCCTCATCCACTTCTCCCGTCCACATCTGGCCCCCCACTACTCCCTTTTTTAACCACAGGGATGGGCTGGAGCAAGCCCTTGCCTTGTCGGCGGCGGGGGACTCCGTCCACAGCCCGCTCTTCGTGCCGCCGCCTCCATCGTCGCCGCCCGTCCAGCCCAAGCCGGAGCCGGAGCCGGAGCCGTCGCGTAAGCGCTCCCCGCCTCCACCCACTTGGCCGGAGGAGGCCTACTCGTGGATGGGCGATCCGCAAGTGGGTGGCGCGCCTCCGTCCGCCGCCCCCACGCCGGAGGAGGCGGCCCGCCTCGGCGATGGAAGGAGCACGGCTCCGCCAGAGCGAGCCGACGCGAGAGCAAATGCGCTCTGAGCCATGCTCCAACGCGACGCGGAGGCGCTCCGGCTCGAGGAGGAGGAGCACGCGCGGCTTGCCGCAATGCCGCCGCCCCAGCAGACGCCGGAGGAGGCTGCCCTGGCAGCGTACCAGGCGGCGTTCGGGTGGGCTGGGCCTGCTCCGGTCTTCATCGACCTTACCGACGACGGCGGCGTCAAGGGCAAGGGCAAGGGCAAGGCCGACGACATCTAGGGCAACGTGCGGGGCGGCAGCAGGCGGGTGCAGACTTTTTTTATTGTTTTATTTAATGTTTATTAGATTTAGGTGGACTTTGGCCGGCGCTTGACCGGCCACTTTATGTTTAGTTATGTTTATTTATGTTTATTTCGTACAATTTGTTTTTTTTTTTCACGCCGGCGCATTTGGGTCGGCCTCCTCGTTGGACGGTCAAGCCGACCCATTTTAAAATGTGGACGCGCACGTCCGCCTGGCTGACTCAAATGGATAAAAAGCGGACAAAGCGCGCGTCATGCGCCGTCCGTTGGGCATTGGGCTTGGCTGCCAGCCTGATTTGTCCACCGAGCGCGCCGCAAGAAGCATACCCATCTCTGGACCTGGTATTACACGCCTGATTTCAGGTCAGGATCGCCGGAGACGGACGCCCCGTGCAGACATCTGAGCCTGAGTGTCAAGGCTCGCTTTGGTATTTCGTCGAACATGATGAAGTGACACAGAATGAACTGAACTAATAACATGCATAAAAGCAGAGGTATGTAACTGAATCAAAAGAACTGCTTCCACAACATTGGCAGTGGCACACACCATGTATACAATACAAATCCCGGACTTCCCCTTCCAGCGTTGATTTTTGGGAAACATTTCATCATATAAGACAGCTTCAGTACACTCTAAATAGACAAGGGTTACTTCATAACGTTACAAGGAACTGCAGAGCCTTGGTGTGCCAGTATGTACTACTACTCCCTTTACACTAATAATATCAGAGAAGCGAAAAATACTGGCTGACAGCCAGTACAAAACAAGCCTGGTAGTCAAACTTGTTTTAGATGAGAATATGGGATCATCCCACAAATGACTGAACAGCTCAAGCTGATGCTAGAAGAACATAAAGTGCAAGAATATTGAACAAGCCAGAAAGCCTAATGTGGTACCAACTTCTGTAGCGGAATAAAGCTCCAAATTCTCGTAGCAACTTCATTGGAAAATAGCGAGTGTAAAAAGATGCAAAATAGTATGCAAGAACCAATCTCGAAAAAATAAAATTAGTACGCAACAAAAGAATAATGAAGATAATCCTCATAGCCTGCTTGTAGCACCATTGCATGACGATGTACCCGATATGCAGTTTTAGGCTCGAGCTCAAATTTCAAGCATGCTAAAATAATTTCCAAGAACATACAACAGGCAGCAACACCGGTGCTCAAGTCAAGTCTGAACATGAAGAAAAATGCTGATAGGAGACACACAAATTGTTCGCAGATAATACAGAAATATAGATTCCTAGATGAATAGGGTTATCGTAAAAAGGGAGCATCAAACTTCAGGTAGTGCCGGTGTGTTTGCTCCTGAAACAGGTTCAGGACGTCTCGAGGAGTTAATCCCACTTCTCTCTCTTGCCTTCCGATATTTTGCAATTGCACTTGACACAATAACTAGGAGCAGCAGGATTACTACAACGCCGCCAACTAGTGTATAGACATACACTGAAGTCCTCAATTTGCGGCAGCTTCCCGCAGAAAAAGCTGTCATGAGAGCCAGCATATCCAGTATCATGATCAAGTGCAATACCCCAAGTGGCACAGCCTTCTTCCTGATAGATTTACTCAACAGAAGCAGGATCACGACAATGGATGCCATGAATGCGAAAGAATTGAAGCAGAAGAATATCTTGTACCGTCGGTGATTAATATCACGAAGGACGGGATTGCCTGGTACATGGCCCTCGTCATCAGACCAGAATCCACCAGGTGGGTTCAGGCCAGCTTGGTATGCGATCGATGCTGCTAAAATTGCAAGAAGCATCAGATACTTGTGTCTCTTTCTCACTTCTTTTTCTTCGACAACTGAAGATTCTGGCCTCACGGGAGTGATTATTCGTTCACCCTCTGCATGAAAGAGAAGATCGTGTAGAAATACTAGACACTTAGCCAATGGTCTTCCTAGTGTGCCATGCATCGAAGAGAGCAGAACTTGAATCAGAAGGGAGACAAGAACTGCCATAGCAATGATGCTCAGATAGATGGACTGTTTACTATTTCTGCAACTTCCTGCAACATAGGCAATGAGGAGGCCAAGCAATCCCGCCACCAAACACACTCGCAGTGCATAGGACTTGATTCCATACTCACAGGATTCTTTATTCACAAGTAATATTGTGACGACCACGGACGACACAAATGAAACTGAATTTGAGTAGTAAAACACATCATAGCGTTTTGGATGGGTATCCTGAAGGATTGGAGTGCCCGGAGTTCCCGTGGCATCCATGTCATCAGACCAGACACCTCCTGGAGGGTTCATGCCAGCTTGGTATGTGACAGTCACAGCTAAAATAGCAATGGTCAATAGCAGATTACGTCTTCTTCCCAACTCCTTCTCACTAGTATCACCCCCAGTCTGGTTGTGGCCTAATTGACGCGGCACTGAGCAAAAATGACTAACCGAGTGCTCTAGCATCTCTGCCACCTGCCTTCTCCATTCTGGAGGAATTATATGTACTGCTATCAAGACATGAATGAGAACATAAGCAAGTACACTGCATACGAGCACTGATATGAAAATAGTCTTCTTTGCCTCCCTGCAGTTCCCCAGAGCAAAAGCTCCGGTTAGGGAAAGTAGGACCACTATCATCGTTATTGGCAATGCACGCCGTTTGGTAACCTTGTCGCTCACCATCTTGTTCAAAAGCAAAGTGATCATGACAATGGATGCCACGAAAGCGATTGCATTGAGATAGAAGAATGCAATGAATCGGCGATGATGGGTGTCCTCAAGGATGCGATCAGCAGCTGAATGATGATCTTTACTTCTTGACCAAAAGCCACCTGGTGGATTCAGGCCTGATTGGTATGCCAGAGATACTGCAAGAATGGCAAGAAGCAGCATACATGTGCGGGTCTTCTTCAGATGCTTCTCAGTTCGAATGTCATCAGCATTTTGGTTGGGTACTTGATTGCTGTCAGTATGTACATTCTCAGAATGTGTAGGATGGTCATCACTGGCAAGAATCTCAGTACTAGGGTTATTATCTTCAACCAGATTGTTTTGTTCATCAGAGTCTGCATTGTGAGTGGCTTCCGCAGGTGCAGAAAGCCCTTCATCCACTATGTCATGACTAGTGTCTCCGTTACTCTGCCTGACCGGCATATTTTGCTCAACATCTGTAGACTGACACTCCTGATTTGCAACATGCTGGACATGTGTAGACGGACACTCCGGGTTGGACGTAACAACCTCGATATTTGTTGATTGCTGGCTGTTCCCCCCTGACAGATGCTGTGAGTGATTCACAGCCTCTTCATCATCTGAAATTTGATTTCTTTCTTCTGCAGGTGCATGCTCCTCATGGGACTCATCCTCTCTGATATTTGGAAGTTGCTGATTGTCTGCAGGCTGGTCTTGTGGTTCAGGGGTATTATCTTCTGCAGGTGTATCAGTTGAACGGACCGAAGAATGATGATTGCTTGCATAAGAATTCTCCTGCTCTTCATTGCTATGTCTGTGTCTACTAAAGCTCAATGAAAGTGCACGGCCCAATTTTTCCACGCAACACAGGCTGCTTGTTTTGACCTTTTGTAGCCAATTTGCTACAGGCCTGCAAACAAAGAATCCAGCTAAAATTGCAAAGGAGATCCAAACTATGACGATGATAAACACCACATAGAATGATGTTGCTACCTCTCTACAACATCCTGCAGCATACGCAACAATTAGGCACGATAGGTCCACTACCACACATACAATCACTGCTTTGGTCCTTATTCCATGTCCACTCAGTTTTGGGCTCAGAAGCAGTATGATTATGACCAAAGATGCCACGAAGGAAGTTGAATTGGAAATGATGAATATATTATAACGACGAAGGTAGTTACTCCGGAGAACAGAAGTAGCCGGATGATGCTTGTAAGGAGGAAAGGCCATATGCACCTTATTAGAACCATGGTCATTTTCAGCCCAAAAGCCGCCTGGTGGATTCAATCCTGCTTGGTATGTGATAGTAGCAGCAAAAATTACAAGCGTCAAAATGAACTTGCGAGCCTCGTCAACGCTCTCTAGAGGGATGCTTACTTGCCTCACAAGGAAACCCCGTTTGATTAGAACTGTATTTATCATTCTCTGCAGATTCTGTTTCAATTTTCTTGGAATAAACCTTGTGGATACTAGGGTATGGATCCCAACATATGTGATGACCGCAAAGACTAAAACCCAGATGTAAATGGATGACTTGAGTGCCCTGCAACTTCCGGCAGCATAAGCCCCCAGCAGGCTGAATAGGTCCAGTATCATGGTTAATTGCATTGAATGGAGCCACATTCTCTTCCTTGTCACACTCTTACTGAGAAGCAAGATGATTAAGACAAGAGATGCAGCGAAGGCTGTTGCATTGCAGTAAAAGAACACCTCATATCGTTCAGAAAAGCCAGCATGCATGACAGGGTCACCAGCATCATGACCATCCTTGTTTAGTGTCCACGATCCCCCTGGTGGTGTTAATCCAGCATTGTATGTCACACCAACTGCTAGGACTCCAAGAAGTACCAAATATTTACGATGTCCCCACAAGAGCTCAAAATCATCATTGTTGCTGGAGCTGGATTCATGGCCAGGGGGTAATAAATTTCTGTTGGACGAGCCATTGATGGGATGTTGCCTCATGCTGAGAGTACCAATTCCAAACTCACCTCTGCTGACTTCACGCGAACCATTCCCTGGTACCTGGGTACCCATGGTGTTGATGTTGGTCAGATCAATGCTGATTTCGGACTGCCTATCACCTGCCATGTGGTTGCTCTCTGACCGAAATTGTAAGTCTCAGGTTCTCGGTTGCTTTCTATGCCTCTATCTGGATCATCAGGTAAGAGTTTCTTGGATGAAGAAGATATCTGAAGGATTCAAAGATAATTGAAGGTTGGTTCTGAACAATAAAAGCAAAGAAGGTTGCTAGAAATATGGACTTGGTGAAGTCTATGCCCCAAACGAAAACAACATAAAGATAGCATGTTAAAGGCTAACTTGCCTGTTAGACCCTACAATGATAACCACGATATGAATTATATTTTCAAACAGTAACCACCATATAAATTATTTATATAGACTTCTTCAGAAAGGTGTGAGCTAATGTTGTACGTCAACTATCAGAGTCTACACTGGGTTGGTGTTCAAGACGAAAGTAGATTATCAGCTGATTAAAGTCTTAAAGGGATCAACCCTGTTGTATATACTGTAACTAGATGAATTTGGTGTGCAGTTTGCATGACTAGATATTACAATACATATGTTCATGTTTGAGCATAGAGTTCTACTCCCTCTGATCCAAAAAAAGTGCCGCAGCTTTGAACAAGGTTGAAGTAACCTTAGTTCAAAGCTGCGACACTTTTTCCAGATCGGAGGGATTACTAGTTAATGATTATTATGCTTGGAAATGAGTTTTTGTGTTTCCCATTCAACAGTAACATCATATACATGACTGAACATTACCGTTATAATCTGACCCACAAAAATAAGTGGTCTGGAACTTTCCTTTTGTTTTCTCTAGATACCTAGTTCCAACTGCTATTACCACAATACACACATAGACAAGTACTCCTACTTCTTGGTGAAGACACTTAACAGCTTCTACAGGGTAACTAGTAAAATTAACTGCAATCGCAGAAGTGGTAGATTATCGAAACAATCATCCAGGTCTAACAACCAAGCAGAGGAAGAGAAACTAAGAATCATACCTGGAAAGGGAAAGCAACGCAATGCTCCTCACATAGACATAGTCACACCGAACGGGTGCCCTCATTGGCCATAATCGGCCTGTAGCTTAGGAAGCAGGTTTGAGCTTGTACCAAATAGGGTAACTAGTAAAATTGGCTGCAAGTAGAGAAGTGGCAGACTATTGGCAATGGAAGCTATGTATCCATGTCAAAGAACCGAGCCAAGGAAGAGAAAGTAAGAATCGTACCTGAAATGGGAAAGCTTTGCAATGCTCAGCTGCTCACACGGAATGGCTGCCCCGTTAACCTAGCGGAGGTTGCGGCTTTGAGCTTGTATCCAGAGTGAGGCTGCTGCTCAGACTAGTGAGGGACACCTTGTGTGCTTCAAAATGGCTGAGTTCTTCCAGAGTCAATAATGGTGTGAACGGTGGTGTGGATGGTGAACAAAAGAGGGGGGAGACCTGTGAAGTCAGTTAAACGAAGGAAAGAATCAAGACAGGACCCCACGGCAATGTACTATGAGCCTATTATCTGATAGCTTATTAGGTTGGACCCAGTCATATCAAGAAACAGTCAGCATCCAGATTAAGCAAGGGGAATAATATAATATATGCATATATGATCTCCTCAGGACCACTTTAGACTTAGAAGAGAGCCTAATGCACCAGAAATAATGAACAAACATGCATCTCAACTGTTAAATACTCCAGCGTCGAGCTGGGCTGCTGAATAAATTGATTTGGAACACATAGATATAAGCAAGAATTGGCCAGTAGAATACCTGATACTAGGAGGCAGTGAAATGGGATCTGTAGACAGCGTTGGTAAACGGACGGAGCGGGTGTGTTGGCAGTTGACTGGTACACGACCACCACACACCGTGGGTTCACACTTCACGCCGGCGCTCAGAGGCCACCTTGACTAACCATCATCGCAGAAAACCGGGATACTGCCATCATCATCCACTCGACTCCGGCGAAGTCATCCACTTGACTCCAGCAAAGTCACCTCTTGCCTCCCTGGCGCCTCGAACGTCGCCATCTTTTGACATTTTCGCTCCACGTGCGACCACCGTTCCGTCCGTGGAGCGGCCCATCGCCGCTCGTGCATTGGCTCTTCTCCGGCCATTAGCTGCCGTGCCGTAGTTAGGTACTGGCCACCCCCAGGGTACGTTAGCAGCACTGGGGCACTCATCAGTACGGTCGGCTCCGCCGCCGGCGCCCCGCTGGCCGCTGAGGCATTTGTTCGAACATCTGACGGGCACTGCTAGGGGGAGCAGAGCCGGGCAGGATGCCAAGCCTAGAGCCCTAGAGCCTCAATCGGCGCCATATCCGGCCGAGCTCCCAGACCCGAGCAGCAGCAGCGTGCATTGATCCCGTCCGACTGGCGCAGGGGGGACCGTCGACGTCGACAGGGGCGTTCCCCTCCCCCCGGCCATCCATCCCCCCTGGGTCGCCGGCCTCCTGGACTAGTCATTTGTATACTACCTTTTCTTTTCGAACTTCATTTGTATACTATCTGACGTCACAAGAAAAGTTGGGAATGACGTCACATAAACAGCTCACCTAAAAGAACACCTAAGTTTCAACCTTCCATAGTTAAACGTTAAAAAGGAAAACTCTCCATCATTACTTTTTGTTATGCCGCTTGTAAACAAAGACTCTAGAGTGGAGCATTTTTTTAGTGAAAAAAGTGCAGGAATCTGCTTATCGAGAATACAACAACCCATCGGCGTTCTGCCGTCGAGAAAAATCTCTATCTCAACTACTTACAAATATAAGTAGCGTTCTTGGCAAAACTCGTCCTCAACTGATTTCCCACCTCCCATCATGTTCATCCATCGATTTTTCTCATCTAGCCAAGTTATCACCATCATGTCATATTTGACCGCACCTTTCAAATACGCCGCTCAGTCATACTCCCTCCATTCAATAATGTAGTGCGTATAAATTTTTGAAAAGTCAAGCTTTGCAAACTTTGACCGGGTTTATAGAGAAAATTATTTAATTCTAAAATACCAAAATATAAAATATAAAACTACATCTTATGATAAATCTAATGGTATATGTTTGACAATATAGATGTAAAAGTTTTTCTTCACAAACTTGGTCAAAATTTGTGACGTTTAATTTCTCAAAAAATCTATATGATATGCATTATGAAACAGAGGGAGTATTAATTTACTTACCTTTTTCCACAATACATGAACTTCCCCTTAATTAAGTTACCTTTTTCAATAGTGTGGAATTACGCCATTCAATTTCACGCCATATTGTACCACTCCTTCCCGTATGCCGCTTAATCATATTAATTTGCGTACTATGCATGACTCAAGCTACCAAATTATTGAGATAAAAAATATTTCACCTCGTGGCAACCCACAGACACGAGAGCAGGAAAACTATCAAAATGATCCACTGCTCGCTTCGAACATGCACCCTTTCAGAAAAGAGGTCAATACACTAGTGATGCTTGAACTTGCCATGGATGTTCACTTTAGTGTCTGAACTTGAAAAATACATCGAACTGGTTCCTCAACCTGACCATTTCCTTTCCTGCACCAGTGCAGTTCCCTTTTGCCACGCCATTTCGCGTATTCCGTCCCGGTCCACAATACTTGACTTCGAACCTTGTCCCGGTCCAGTCCATCCTTGGCCCAATCAAGGACCAACCATTGTTAGTTGAACCCCTATTCTGTGCCTTGACCAGTATGAACCTTACTTCGGCCAGGGTACCAAAGGGGACCTAATCTGATCTGTGTCCTTGCTACAAGATTGCCATTCGGATAAATCGAATGATCTAACCTGCCAACTTCCAGTTGAATATTCTACGATGTTGAACACTCGTATTTTCCTATTAACTGCATGTAGAAAGGTCACAGGATTGGCTGTTCAAGCCCCATTTAGAATGAGTTGGCATTCCACGAGTGTCGTATCTATCCATGCATTTGCTACCATGACGCTGTTCCGGTATTGCCCTTCCCCTCACGAATCAGTAGTTCACTGATTCGACGAAGGCTAAGCGGTCTGCCGGCCCTTCCCAGTGCGTACCACTGCCTGTCCGTCAACGCCTTGGACATCCATGCTCATCTCGTAGAATTTAACCAGATTTCCTCATGCTATGTATAAGACTGACCACACATTGATTCAGTAGTTTGCACCCAGTCTGCCTTAACCGTTATGCATGTCTTCTCGCTAAGTTCTTATGAGTATCACCGTTGAATCATCTACTTCCAACTCATGTCACTAGTTGTGTCAGATTGTACCAATAAGATGAGCCAATCACCATAGTTGATTGCCATGAGTCTACCCTAGGACGGTCCCTTGTCCAGACTGTTCATGTGATGCCCTTGCGCTATAATTTGACGCAGAAACTGTAGTCTCTCAGCTTAGCTTGTCACCCGCAACGTCAATTGACGCGTGATCGTGCCCGCTTACTAATGACGCCATGAGTAGATACACTGTTAGTTGGAGTTTAACTGTGCATAACTTTTCAGGATCTATGTTAGATCCAGCTAGGTGATCGGTTCTAGTTAAGTCAGGTGCTATGACCACTTTTAGTGATTTCAGGATTGCAGACAATGTTGATTCATTCATAAACCGTCTAGTAATAATTTATATGAATTAGTAATCCTAGCTTGTCCTAAATCATATTGGTACATACAGTACGTGATTCATTGCCTTCGAAAGGTGTAATCCATTATGTGGTTTGTGATCTGGATACATGTTGGATCTATGGCCTCATGTATAGCTTGCTGTATCGTGCATCAATGGTTGCTTAACACCTATTGTTATGCCATGTGTTGCAAGTCTTTCGGGATATATCTTGAGATTGGTATCGTACACCTTCACTTGCTTGAGGATATACTGCTTGGACACGAGACTTCAGTCTATGTGGTGACTCTCAGCCATTCGCTTTGCAAGCCTGCACTCTGTAGTAGGTGTGGCATCTATATTGTATCCTCAGTGTTAAAGTCTCCGGAATTGTAGGGTCACGATTTCCATTATGGGTTACATGAAAGTCTGTACAAAGTAGTGTCCCTATGGTAGGAGTAAGGGTTCCATATGGTTGTAGATGAATGTTGTTTGACAGCCAATTCTTGATTTATGATGACGGCTAATCTTATCATTATCCCATATCTCTTTTGAAATGCATCTATCTTCAGGTTACTGTAGCTTTATGACACGTGCAGAGTGTTCTACCAAGTCGCTTAGAATCCTGTACAGCTTAGTGCTCCTTCGTTCCTGTAGCTCAGTTTACGATGACTATACCTATTGTGTCATGGACTGTGCCATGTCATTTGTACTGTGCATGTTGAGAGATCGGTTCATTATCTATCAGTCCGGCCTATAAACACGTTGCATAGTCTAGAAAGTCCTTCATGCAGCGTGAGCTTGAGGTCTGGGTATCTGCGATCCATGTGTTTATCTGATGCCTACCATTTTAGTTATGACATGTACTGCGGTCTAGTCCACGTTGCTGTGTCCTGCATGTCATAGTATGGTCTTTTGATAAGTAGTTCATTATCGCACTTGATGACTGCCTAGTTCAGTTTGTTTGCAATTATCTGTCTTTACTGATCATTCAGCTTACTATCATTTGACTACAACTTATGTAAGTCCTCAGCATCAAGTAGGCATATCCTGTTAATATAATATGGTGTTTGCGAATTTTGAATGGCATTATACTTGTGTCTACAGTTACCCAAGCTCGGTCATTGTGTTAGAATGCCTTTTATGTTATGGATTCTTTGGCATAGTTCATTCCAATTTAGCCTTGACCGAACTATTCTAGGATCATTGGTTTCTAGTTGACCTTATCTGTATTGAGTCAGATATCGGTACTCACATGTTGATACCAGTACACTCGAAACCTTAATCAAGTCGATGCCAATCAGTTCGGATTTACTTTTGCCAGATCCCTTCTCTTTGATTGGTTTCACTCAGTAACCTCAGGAAGTCTGATGGCCTTTGGATTCTGCTCATGACTATTGACTGATATGATATTTTATAGTCCCGGTTCGTAGGATACACCATCATGAATTGTGTTAAATCTTGATTGGAATGATTTGAGAAGTATTGAACTCTACTTTTCTACCCGATCACACTACTCAGGAAGTTATCTTTTATTTCCTCTATGAGTTATCTCGTCCTTCTATTGTTATTATAATATATTACCATTATAAGCGTATTCTTGACATTGTACTATTCCAGCTTCGTAGATAATCTTCTCACATTTATGAGTTATCAGGTTAATGTTCCAATCACCTCTTAAACTACGCCACGATATCTTTTGGTCCTTAGTTGCTATCATTGAATAGATATGCTTGACTTAGCTATTTATTGTCCTATATTTGAAATAATTGAATCTATCTTTATCTGGATCTGACTTATTGTACCAAGTTTCTTACTCGACATCTCATCAATTGTCAGTTGTACTTCTACTTGGTCTCACTTCGTCATGTTGATATCCCTTCTCCGACTTTACTATACTAGTTTGATTCTTTATCAACTTGCGATGAACTGATTACGATGACTCTTAACTTCTCGACTTTCATTTAACTGCGCATTGACACTTCTGATGGCTATTCCTATGTTACGTCACTCTTCATCAATGAATCAGGATCAGTACCTCTTTACATTGCTTTGTATGAGTTTACTTCTCGATGTATGTTGATACTTGTATTCCTGTTAGCGTCATGATGACTTGTCACAACTGATCTCACCTTGATTTAGACTGGCATCACATATCTATAGTTGTTCTAATTCCTTCAGAAGTTAGATTCCATTAGATCTTTAGGTTCCCTATTATCCTGTCACTAGATTCGATATTGATGAGATTTTATTGGATATTATAAATCTCTGTATAACTGTGAAGCTTAACATCTATGCTGTCTAGCATTGCACTCATGTTTGACTTCAACATATATTTGCTGAAATGCATGCCTTTGCAATTGTTGCAAACTTTCAATGATTTCTAGCTCGAATATCGTTTCACCATACGTATTTAAGCTCAGTGTTATATTTTCCAGAACATAATCTCGACCATGTATCCAAGGAATTCGAAGAAGTTTGACTGATCATAGGTCACTGATCATAAGAAGTGATTTGACTCTGATTTATATCTCTAAGTTGTTCTCAACTGTCAATATTACGTTTAGTTCCACTCGATTTTAATATTACCTTAGCACAGCCATCTAGATTCATTAGGGAATGTATCTGTGCCATACTATTCAAACTTGTATGATTATCTTGCCTATCAATATGAACAGAAATTTAAAGGTATCTGTATGTAGGACATGTCATGATGAAGTATGTTCGATTCCGTATCCCCGGACAATCATTTGACCTGTGAATATTCATGCTCAAGTCTTGACGTCAAGAATTCAGGCATGCATCGGCATAACGGATTGTCTCCGCTAGTGCTATACCACGTAGTGTCCCCAACTTACTCATGAGCTTCCCCACTATTTCCGATATCCAATCTACAGGATCCCGATCATACTTCGATGCATAGATCATGTCTTCGACCCATATCCAGATGACTTGCGATGCTTGGGATCTCAAGACTTTCGTTCCTTGTCGTAGGTAAATTGCCCTATAGATCTGAATCACGAATCATTCTCAGATTTGTCATGATCGATTGTGATACCTTAGTTGATCCACTTCATGATACCATTCCAACACAGGCTCTAGAGATGCATGTTCTCTTCCTGGTTGCCATAACCACAATCTCAGAATGTCTTCCTTCTATCCCTTCGATCATTTATGCTTAGTCAGTGTAGCCAGTCGATCATGAACTCAAGAATTGTCAGTTCCTGTCTGGAAACCTCGGAACTCGATGGTATGATTTGCCTCTATGCTGATCAAACCTTCCATGATTATTATGTAATCTTTATTGTTCACGCTATCACTCACCTCCTCCATCTGATCTTCAGATCGTGCCTATGCTCTTCGTGATTATAGCACCCTGAATCGTGTTGTTCTATTCGCCAAGATTCTGATCACTTCCGAATCCTACATGTAATGTCTCAGTGAACGTCAACCTGACCAATGGCCAATGTCATCAGTGACTCATTTGTGCAACTTTCAGGGTTTGAGATTTCCATCATGGTATGTTAAGTCTGAGTTGAATTGCTATTATTTATTTCACTCCGTATTTCCGAACTGGATTGCTTGTTCAATGTGCCATACGTTTGAATTCAAATTAATAATGATTAAAAACTGAGCACAACTGTACCAAAGGACCTAAATTTTACGGCTGATGAACCCAATGCTCAGCACATCCAGACATGCTTTACCTGATTGTTTTCATGAATTTATGGGTATTGTAAAATAATAGTTCAAATTCTTAAAATTTGTGTCAAATCTCAAGTCATATTCAAGCAGTCCATTATCTCAATGCTTATTGTTATTCTAGTATAAGGATTTAGAAAAATTCATCCTACAATATTCAAACAGTGCCAGTGACAACTTACAGCTACTGCTTGGCCGAGCCTAAGCCATGGTCTTGTGCACTCAGGAGCAATTCGATGGCTGCACCGAGACCAACTGATGCCCCACTTCCTCGCCCACTGCCTCTTCTCGCCTCTACCCCAACTCTCAGCGCTTTGCCGACCCTCAGCCCATACACTGCCATGGCATGCTGCCCCGCTGCCCTGCGCTCCGTCCCCCCGTGCCTCCTCCACGTCATCCGCCGCCTGGCTCTGCCCGCGACCACCACTGCAGGCTCAGTCCCGATCCAGGCTCGCTCATAGCAGTCGCTGCCGGGCCGATCCCCCCGAGCTCATCGACCACTACGAGTGCCCAGCATCGTCACCTGCTCCTTCGGTCCATACTCACCCTCCATCTTCGCCCACCGCGAACGTGACCACCTAGCCTCTGCCTACGGCCCCTACCTAGTTCGAGCCACTGCTACCAGGCCCTACTAGTCGCCTACCTAACTCGAGCTAGCCCCAATGCCGCCGCCTAGCCGCCCCAAGGTCCCTAGTCCACTGCCGCGCCTATGAACGCGCCAAACCACGCGCTTCGTTGCGAGTTACCACGTGCCTTGCTAAGGTAAGGCATCTTTAACAGTGAATTACTTAATAATAGTTCATTAACTTAAACTAATTCCTTATTCGCCGACCTGCTCCGCTGACCACACGACTGCGACGTTGAAATCTGATTTAATGCATTTAATTGCAAATTTCAATTTAAATTCAAACGAATTCCATGAATAATTTATTAATGATAGATAAACAATCTGACCATTCATGATAATTATCATGAGTGACATTACACCTCTTAGCAATCTGTATGCATTGATGTGACACTATAAACATCTAATTCTTGATCTGAATGAAAATCCGATTCATCACAATGGCATGCAACTTCTCTAATTTTTGCTGAAACACTGTCATCTAGGATTGATTGTCATGTGTTACTCTTATTCTGATATCAGCCACCATAGATCTTATCTGAGTCGATTCCCGATGGCACATATATTCATGCCGTAATAACTCTCAGTCATCACATTCATCCTATCATCTTTTTGGCCAGTCACTTTGCAGTTCATGCAGTTATTGTCCATTTGAAATTGTGAACCTGTATTAACAGAATGTGAACTACTGAGCTAGTAGGATTGCTGACCAGATGGTTTGATCCATGTTGTTTTGAGCTGTAATTGTGCTTGGTCAATCATATACCGAGCATGTGCATTATTGGTTAGACTTGTCCAAGTGAGTAGATGTGTTTGAGTATGTCTGGCCTGAACAGATAGGTGATGTGATGGCTCGTAAACGCATGCTTGGTTCACCCCTGTTCTATCTTGGTGTCAGAGTTGCAATATCGTGTTTGTCGGAGGCCGATAGCATACGCTAGAGCTTGATGGCAGGATGGTAACCCCTCGCAGTGACCGACGCTTGTCTCGTACTGTGTGAGAAATGCCCTCAGTTCATTCATCTTAATAGCCGATACTGTAGGCTTGTGTCTGTATATTCATAACAAGTAATGTTGGCTCAAATGAGAACTGATGTGGTCATATCAATGGGTCAAACCACTAAGTCCCTTTTCTGAATTATTTCGTGCATTTTTCTACGCATCACATCTCCGCGACCGTTGCTCCGTTTTGGGCGTATAATATGTCAAAATGTTCGTCTCGAAGAGTACATCATTTCATTCCATTGCATCATTTGCATTTGAGCTCATCTTGATGCCCGAAATGCTGTTGGAAGATAGCTTCAGATCGTTAGTTTCAGAATCTTATCAGTTCGAGCTATTTTGTCATTTTTGCCATGAATTATGTGTGCACCCTATGTATTTGAGTCCTACATGTGAGTTGAACATTGTCATGCCATCTTTCCAGGGGTATTTTCCATGTATTTTTGTGAGCTATGTGTTGACTAGAACAAGCATGCAAAGTAGGGATGATGTTGTTACTGATTTCAGGGACTTAGTGATTACACTAAGTTTTGTCCTGCTGTTAATTTTATGCCATATGTTTAGGTTGTTTCAGAGAGATCTATGCCCTTTTTGAGCATGATCAGTAAGGGTGTTTTGAACATATGGATGTTCTCTATCCATCCATGTCCTTGTTGGCATTTATGGAGTAGTCTAGCATGTCATTTTCGTGCTCTACTTTTGCTTGAAATTGTTTCCTGGCAGACTGTTTGCATTAGATTCAATTTTCACGAGGTCGGTGTAGTTGATCCGTGTATGCTATGATGTTGTTCTTGCCATGTATAGCTCCTATGCCATGTCTTCTTGATGGGTGTATGCTTAGTTTATCATGAGGTGCTCTGTAGTGAGTGCATCGAGCTCACGAACATGCCATGTTGAATCTGTTTTCGCCATGTCCTGATATTTTCACTAAGTCTGAAATCTGTAATAAAACTTGCAATGTTTACATGGGTGCCATCATTTCTTAAGGTCCTTTTTGGCTTATGGTCAGTAAGGGACTATTGAAATATGCTTTGAGTAGAATCATGTCATGCCTTGCTTTGCTATTTTAAGTTCCTGTAGCATGTTGTTTGCTTGCTCTAAACATGCCTTCCTGATGTTAATTCCTGCCATGTTAGTATTTTCACTAAGTCTGTGAACCTGATATTTTGAGCACTTTCTCCATGCTTGTTTGAACATGTTATGATGTGATTTAGCCGTAGCTCAGTGCTCCTCTATTGTTAAGCATCTCCTGTAGTTCGTTGCCATATGCTTTGTTTTTATGTTGGGGTGCTGTAGCATAGTTTCGTGTTGCGTGCTAAGTAGCATCGGGCTGTTAAACGCAGATTTGCGTCATTCTTGTTTTGCTTGTCATTTGCAAACCGTGCATCCGATTCCGGTGATCTTTATATCGATTTCAACCGAAATCACTCCATCTTTCCAGCGGCATACTTGGTTTGCCAAGTTGATGCCCGGTTAATCATTTTTCCTTCCGGAGCATACATATGCATTGCATACCACATCTCGCATAGCATGTCATGTATTGCATCATATTGCTTGTGCATATGTTCCTTGTTTGATTGTGGTTCCGTTGCTTGTGTTCTTGCTTTGGGTAGAGCCGGGAGACGAGTACGTGAACGAGGAGCCTGTTGAGAACGACTACGAGGATCAAGCCTTCGACAACTCTGAGAACCTTACAGGCAAGATGACCATACCTTCGATATCACTTCTATCTTTGCTTGCTAGATGCTCGCTCTTTTGCTATGCCTATGCTGCGATACCTACCACTTGCTATATCATGCCACCCATATTGCCATGTCAACCTCTAACCACCCATGTCCTAGCAAACCGTTGATTGGCTATGTTACCGCTTTGCTCAAATTTCTCTTATAGCGTTGCTAGATGCGGTGAAGATGAAGTTTGTTCCTTGTTGGAACATGGTTATTTTGGGATATCACAATATCTATTGTTTTAATTAATGCATCTATATACTTGGTAAAGGGTGGAAGGCTCGGCCTTATGCCCGGTGTTTTGTTCCACTCTTGCCACCCTAGTTTCCGTCATACCGGTGTTATGTTCCTTGATTTTATGCGTTCCTTACGCGGTCGGGTGATTTATGGGACCCCTTGACGGTTCGCTTTGAATAAAACTCCTCCAAAGAAGGCCCAACCTTGGTTTTACCATTTGCCACCTATACCCCTTTTTCCCTTGGGTTTTCGCGAGCCCGAGGGTCATCTTTATTTTAACCCCCGGCGGTGCTCTTCGAGTGTTGGTCCAACTCGAAGCGATGTCCGGCGCCCTTGGGCAACCAGGGTCTATGCCAACCCGACGTCTGCTCATCCGGTGTGCCACGAGAACGAGATATGTGCAGCTCCTATCGGGATTTGTCGGCCAAATGGGAGGTCTTGCTGGTTTAGTTTTACCATTGTCGAAATGTCTTGATGTACCGGATACCGAGTCCGATCGGTGTGTCTTGGGTGAAGGTTTATTCCTTCGATGACCGTGAGAGCTTGTGATGGGCTAAGTTGGGACACCCTGCAGGTATTATCTTTGAAAGCCGTGCCCATGTTATGAGGCAGATGGGAATTTGTTAATGTCGGTTGTAGAAAACCCAAAGTTGACTGTAATTAAAATACATCAACCGTGTATGTAACCGTGATGGTCTCTTCTCGGAGTCCGGAAGTGAACACGATGTTGGAGTTATGCTTGACGTAAGTAGTCGGGATCACTTCTTGATCGCTAATAGTTTCACGACCGCGCCTTGCTTCTCTTCTCGCTCTCTTTTGCGATGTAGCCACCATATATGCTGGTAAACTGCAGCAGCTCCTCCTTTTGACACCAGCCTTCCCTTAAGCTTAAATAGTCTTGATCTCGCGGTGTGAGATTGTTGAGTCCCTGTGGCTCATGATTCTACCAAAATGATGCAGGTATCGGTGATGCCAGCAGATGGCGCGGTGAGCTAAAGTGGGAATATGATGAGGCCCTTGGTCGATACTATGTTTCCTTTCCGGACGATTAGTAGTGGAGCCCAGTTAGCGATCGGGATCTGCGTCGCATGTGGGGTTGTTCTTCTTTTATTTTGGTTCCGTAGCCGGACCTTGATTGTATCTGGATGATGTAATGCTTTAATCATGTAATTGTGTGAAGTGGCGACTGTAAGCCAACTATGTACCTTTTCCCTTATGTATTACATGGATTGTGCGAAGATTACCTCACTTGCGACATTGCTTTCAATGCGGTTATGCCTCTAAGTCGTGCTTCGACACGTGGGAGCTATAGCCGCATCGAGGGCGTTACAACTATATGGCTCAATGACTAGTGGGTCCCACCTGTCAGCATCCGAGACTAAAATGAAAAAGGTGTGCCAAGTGGCAATCAAAACAGAGACCTGACGCTAGCATGCAGTCCGTGCTGACCAAAACACCAACTAGCTTATCATATTGAGTGTGTATCCTAAGTTTTAATGTAGTGGACTCCCCCCGTGAAACCCTTCTCCCCACGCCGCCGCCCGCGAGGCGGTCGGGGCGGGCGCCCAGATCCCCCCGCCGCCGGTCTCCTCCCCTCCTCCTCCCTCCTCCCTCGCTGCCGCCAAGGGGCGCGGCCGGGCTAAGACCGACCGGCGCCGGCGCCGGCGGGGCCTGTTCTTCCTCCTCCGCGCAATGGGGTGGCGCGGGCTCCTCCATCGAGGGCGGGCGCGGTGCGGGCTCGGGCACCGAGGCGTGGCGGTGCGCGGCCCCGGGCGGTGCATGGCGCTACGTGGTCGGCTGCATGGTGGGCCGCCCGCCCGGCGACAGATCCGCCCGGCAGCGGCGTGGGCGCTGGCTGGTGTCCGGCTTTGGGCTGCTGGCGGCTGCGGTGGTTCCTCTCCGTCGCGGGGTGCGGAGGTGGTGCGGCTCGGCTGGCGGCGGTCCGGCGACCTGGTGGTGGTGGCCGGCGGTGCGCGTGGTGGTGGTGCTTCCACTTGGCAGCTCTTCGTGCGAGGAGGCAGGGGAGCGACTTGGACAGGGGCGGGCGGCGCCGACGGCGTGCCGGCTGCAGCGCAAAGGCGGGAACTTTACGAGCCTCGGAGATCCCGGTCGGGCCTGTGCGGCCACGGGCCTGGTATGTTCCTGCTATTGCGTCCGGTCAGCTACCGTCTTCGGCAGTGGCGGTGGGGCCCTCCCGCATGCCGACGGTGCTGCTGTCCTAGTCCCGACTCCTCTTCTTCATTGTGCACAACATACTTCACGGTGCCGTGGTGAGACAGCATGGGAAGCTTTGTGACCGGGTTGGCATGGGGTGAGGGTTTGTTTGGTGGAGAGCTCTAGAGTGACTGAGTTGGAGGTTAGGATCGGGAGAAATTCCTGTTGGCTTGGCCGACAACGACGCGGTGGTGCTTGTGGGTGTCGTCGGACCTTCCTAGAGGGCGTCGGGGCTACCCTTCCTCTCTCCTCACTGCATACCGGGGAAACCCTTGGCAGCAGCGTCGTCATCGTCGTGTCCCTTCTTGGAGGTGTTGATTGGTACCGGTGCTTCGGGGGCTCGGAGCTTGGTGGGTGATCTCCGGTGGGTGCAGCGGCCACGAGGCTTCTTCGTTTCTTTGTCAATCCGCCGTTGTCGGCATTTGTTTCTCTTGTATTTTCTCTTTCTTTTCTTTTGGGCGTGACTGTGTTGCTTCCGCCCCAGCACCTACCATTGGATGTCTCGGTTGGTTGCTTTGTACACAAAGCGGGGGGAAACCCTTTTTCGGCAAGTTTTAATGTAGTCTAAATAAAAACAGTTCTGGTACTTAAATGGGTTGCGGTAACTGCAGCCCATCTATGCACTAAGCTTGATACACGTTTTCATCCTACTTTCTCCGATACGAACTTTGGAGTGATTCTTTGTCGCACGTTGAGGGATGGTTATATGATTCAATTGTGTTAGCACTGTTGAGAGATTGCATTATTGAAAGTATGAATCCTAGGCCTTGTTTCTAAGCATTAATATATCGTTTTGCTCATTGTTGGCTACTTGCTCTCTTGTTGTTTTTATTTATTCAGATTATAAAATTATATTTCTACCATCCATACTACACTTTTATCACCATCTCTTTGCGAAACTAGTGCACCTACACAATTTGCCATTGTATTGGGTGTCACAGCCCCAGTTCAGCCCTTGCTTGACTTTGCTTGTTCATCATGCCATCATGTTTAAATTCCAAAGAAATTTGAAATGGGGATTGTTGTAACCCTAGCACCAAAAGGAATTCAAATAGGTTCAACCTAAAAATAATTTTAGTGAATCCAAATGGCTTTAAAAAATGTTCATCATTTCTGAAAAATGCTAGAACCATAACCAGAGGTGTTGCACATTTTTCCATGACATATTTGGTCACTGAATTAAATCATAAGTATTTGAATTTGGACATTTAAATTCTATAAAATATTTTAAATGTCCAAATATTCCTAAACTGAAATGTTCCATGTTGGATATATTCTATACAAGGGCATGTGCGGTTTGGTGATTTTTGTAAGTGCCTAGGTATTTTAGAAAACCTCAAAGTTATAGAAAATATAAAAAAGTAAATGTAAGAAAGGGAAAATCTTACTGGCGCCTACTAACTGCCCACTGCTGCCCAGCCCATGCCACATGAAGCGAAGCTGCTTGGCTCGGCCAGCAGCGAGCAAGGTGCTCGGTGGCGAGCACCGCATGGGTGCCACGCACCTGGTCGCCGCCTCGCCGCTCCTCGTCCGGCCGCGACGTGGTTCGGTCCCCCTCTCTCCCCCGAACCCCTCAGACACCTCCTCCTCTCTCCAGCTCCTCCCCCTCGCGCTACCCAGCCATGGCCAACGCCACCGCCGCCGCACCGCCGCCGTAGTCGCGCTCTCCGTCAACCCCGCGCCGAGCCACCGTGTCCAGGAGCTCCGCCGCCCTCCTCTCCGTCGAGCTAGCCGAGCCCCGAAGGCCACAGCCCGAGTCCACCGCACCGACCTCACCCGAGTCCATTGTCGCGGAGATCCCTTCAACGCCGTTGCTGCGTCACTGTTCCCGACCCGCCAGTGGCCTCTACGAGTGCTCAGTGAGCCTAGCTACCCCTCCTACCCTTCCTCTCTCGCCCCCGAGCCGTGTAGCCACCGCACGAAGATCACCCGCACACACCACCGTGGATCTCGTCGCCGACGTGCTCCCGGCCATCCTCCGGCCACCTCTCGGTGTCCATCGCACTCACCACGCTGCGTTGAGTCTAACCATGCACTCCCCGCACCTCACCGCACACCCTAGCTTCGAGTTCGCATCCACCCGAACTCCGGCGGCCGCCTAGGTCATCGCCGGCGCCAACTCCGGCAACCCCGACCCCAACTGACTCCACCAAGAGCCGCGGCTCGTCCCCAGCTCCACTCTGATGCCTTCCGCGTCCCATTTAGTGGCCGGAACGGCCAAAACCACTTCCACCGCCGCGTCGGGCTCGCCAGCGGCTAAACGCCGGCGCAGCTGACTTTGACTTTGACCACGGGTGGGCCCTGGTTGACTCCGTTGAGTCAATGACAGGTGGGGCCCAACCCTGTTAACTAATCCAGTTTAGTTTTAATTAAATTTCAACTAAACTAATCGCACTGACACCCTGGACCCACGCGTCGCCTTTGACTGGCGGCCCGTTGACCGCTGACGTCACGATGAAGCGATCTTGTCGACGATAAACCCTTTTATGGATTTATTCTTATATAGGAAATTCTAGAAAATGTTGCAAACTTCTAAAATTCATAGAAATTCAACCGTAACTCCAAATGAAATAAATTATATATGAAAAATGATCAGAAAAATCCAATCTATCCATCTGTACCATTTTCATGCATGTTAGAACAACTTACAGCTACTGTTTAGCACAAGTCATATAAATGGCATTTAAATATCCACTTATGGAGTTTGAATTTGAATCCTGGATTCAAACCAACTTCATCTAATATGGTTGCTAGTTGCATTAGCTCAATCAACAGCATATTGCCATGACATTATCATGCATCATATTTGTTGCATTGCATTGATTGTGTCCCTCTTTATTTGCCGGTAACTGTCCCCTCTCGATAGACGTGGTTTCGACGATGAGATCGATGACACCGATGAAGAGCTATAATATCTTCAGAAGTGCCAGGCAAGAAAAAACCCCTTGTTCATTCCGATACAATCCCACTCTCTCGCTCCTGCTCTATTTTACTGCATTAGGACAACAACGATTCATCTGTTACTTGCTGCGGTAGTTGAACCCTTTATCCTCTCGCATGACTGTCATTGCCACAAGAATAGATGAAACCCACTAGCATGAGTAGGAGTTGTTTGAGCCCTGATGTGCCTACTCATTCATGCTTGTTTGTCATGCCTGCTATTGCTTAGAGTTGTGTCAGGTCTGATTCATCCGGGATGAATCAGAGGTGGGTGAACATGTCCTACTATGTGTGAGCTAAGTGTGTGAACACGATTTGGTAAAGGTATTGGTGAGAGGCCATGTAGGAGTACATGGTGGGTTGTCTCATTGAAGCCGTCCTTAGGAACTGAGTTCTGTGTTTGTGATCCATGATTCAGCTACTACCATGCATTGGGCCCTGAAATATGACCCCGCTCGACTTCTTATTCACCCTTGTCCTCTGTCCGGAGTTGCAAGTAGTTTACGTGTTTGTAGTATCTTTGGAGGCCGTCTTGCGCATCTTGACCGTAGGGGTGGGCTGTGATGCGGTAGGCACGTGGCAGGGTAAACCGGGAGCCCGTTTGGTGTCACGGAACCCTGTTCACATCGTTTGGGGCTGTGAGCGAAACTTCGGCCGGATCTCCTCATGGATGGAACTCGAATAGGCGATAAACCTGGACTAGAGACTTGAGTGTCTAGGTAGGTCATGGTCTACACCCACGTCGGCTTTAAGCTTGAAGTCTGCGCCGAGCACATGTCGTGTCTGCGACGCTAAGTGGTGGAAACATGTATGAAGAAGTACACCCTGCAGGTTAACATCATCTATTCAATAGCCGTGTCGCGGTAAAGGACTTCGGGTTGCCTATAACAGTTCATAGACAAGTGAAAGTGGATACTCTAAAATACGCAAGATAAGCGTGAGTGCTATGGATGGCGTTCTCGTGAGGGAGACGGGAGCGGATCCATAGTGGTGTATTGATATGGTGAATATGTGGACTCGTGCGCCACCTCAAAAGAGTTACTTGCGATCGTAGTTCAGGATAGCCACCGAGTCAAAGCTGGCTTGTCGCAGCTTAAACCCCACCATCCCCTTGTTGATAATGATGCATATGTAGTTAGTTCGATGTAAGTCTTCTTTGGGTACATTTGTACTCACGTTTGCCTATTTTATGTTTTGCGAGAGACTTGGTCTCGCTAGTAGTTCCACGTGGACTTGGCGTTTAGCTTGTTACCTCAGCTACGATCTTGTGCCCTCGGCAGATCTCGGTAGATAGTCGCTTCTAAGCCTTTTTCATTTGTAGATGTCTCAGTACTCGGACATGTTAGCTTCCGCTTGTGCTTTGACTTGTATGTTCAATGTTGGGTCATGAGACCCTGTTTGTAATATCTCGCTCCTCGAGCCTAATGAATAAATACTTGAGTCATAGAGTCATGTTGTGATGCCATGTTGTATTTGCACATATCGAGCATATTGTGTGTATGTTATTGAAATGCTTGGTATGTGGGATCGACTATCTAGTTGTTTATCTTTAGTAGCCTCTCTTACCAGAATGTCTCCTAGTGTTTCCACCGAGCCATGGTAGCTTGCTACCGCTCCAAACACTTAGGCTGGCCGGCATGTGTCCTTCTTCGTTCTGTATGTCCCTTCGGGAAATGTCACGCGATGAATACCGGAGTCTTGTTAGCCGCTACAGCCCGGTTCACGAGTCTGCTAGCCCAAAGCTACACACAGATTCACACGTCGATGACCGACACGTTCGATCTTTGGCCATGGACGCATGTCCTCGTAAGTTTGTGCCACTTTGGGTTTACGACTAGCCATGTCAGCCGGTCTCCTTATCATATGGATGCTAGCGACACTATCATATACGTGTGCCAAAAGGCGCAAACGGTCCCGGGCAAAGGTAAGGCGACACCCGTGGGAATACCGTGCGTGAGGCCGCAAAGTGATATGAGGTGTTACATGCTAGATCGATGTGGCATTGAGTCGGGGTCCTGACAGCTTTGGTATCGAGCTTTGATGCTGTCAGGGATTACCAAGCCAAACTGGTCGAAGTTGTGTCTAGAAATGCTTTAGTTATGTAAGGGAATTGATTGTGGGATGGAACGTAAGGCTCTTTTTACTCCTTATACCTTATGCCCTTCTGATCTGAGTCAACCTCTTCTTTTCTACGGGGATTAAGAACTAGGCCTTCTCATCTATCTATCAGGATGACGTGTTACTAATCCATAGACTTATAGAATTGTTAGTTTCAAATCTCAGCTCAGTTTTACTACTTCCGTATGTTCATAATCATGATCTCGAAACCTTGATATTGTGCTTGAGTGGCTATGCCACCATTTTTGTAGCATGTCTCCAATCTTTTGAGCATTTACAGCCGTTATCTTTCCGAGTCATCCTGTGTTTCTAAACAATCGATGCACTTGCAAATCCTTTCCTCTCGGGTCTTGATGTTCCTTTGGGCGAAAGTTAATCACACTAATTGTTGAGTTGAGGTATTCTATTGCCTCGACATATATGTTGGAATTATTATTATGACCCTAGGTGTCTTAGGGGATCATCTAGTAATCTAGCCATGATTTGTATCCCAGTGTGATGACTCTGGCCTTCATTCTCGAAAGCATCCTGTGATGCAATTTAGTTAGTAGGTATTCTACTCGTGGGTTTTGAACCCGATATTCACCCTACTTACTTCATGTTGATAGTGTTTGCTCGTTCCTTTAGGTTATTAGTAACCTTTGCATTAGTCCTCGAGGTCCGTGGTATTTCCTTCTTCCAAATACCATGAACTGCTTATGGCGGAAGTTCCTTGAACTAAGAGATCACAACAAGAGTACTCTTGAGGAGTTCTCCATTCATAATTGTGAATCTGCCAGTTCTACCCTTTCCGCATGGGTTATCCGGAAGAAATATGTTGAACTCGTTCGACATTCTAATCCATGCATCCACAACTCAGGAAATCATATGTTCTTTTGAGTTGTCCCTCTTTAGTTGTATTCCGACCCTCGTCTATCATTTGATAGTCAAGAGTAGTTGTGCACTCGAGCTCATCAATGCTTATTATTCTTGTGATCCATCAAGCTATTCTATCCGGAATGACTTGGAGAAACAAACTCCAGTACCTCATCCATATTCAGGATTGGGTCAAAGCAGTTGTATTCCACAGATCAAAATGCCAATCCAGCTTTTGATTCTGTTCTACCTCGGAGTATTACCCCCTTTATGCCAGGATTGTCATGAGGATTGCACCATTTCTCATGAATCCTTGACGTAGTGATACTTCTCACTATCATTATTCATTCCTCGGTCCCGTGCTGTTGCAACCGGAGTGCTGACAAGTGAATTGTGATGTGTGAAATCAATAATCTGAGCAACTCGTTGCTTGGTAGTAAATGGACAATAACTTCATTCTTAGCGTGCTGATCATTGAATCATCATCCTAGGATTGATCGTGCTACCTAGTCCTTATTTCTGGTGCACTCTTCGATCAATGAGTTAGGATTATTCAGTCCCTTGCTTATTTGATCATATCATCTTGCTTTGAAAAGCAAGATTGTTCTTGAGCTTAGTAACATATCGGTGGTTCGTGATTTTTCGAATATCTTCTCAGAAGTATCACCAGGTTGTCACCTGACCGCTATGTTGAGTTCGTGATCAAGTTGGTTTCATATAAACCACCCCTTCTCCAAGAATCTGTGTTGCATACCCCTGAGCTAGTTGGTTAAGCTAAACAACAACTTGGAGAGTTGGAAGATAAAAGCTTGTCCGACTTAGCTCATGTTAAGGGATACCTTGTATATGTGTTGAAGAAAGATGATATCTTCATTGATTGATCCTTGTGATCAGTTGGTGGACCTTTTGTCTTGCCAAGACCTTGATTTGAGTACGGGCTATTCTCAAATCATATCAGAACTAACGTTGTTCGTAATGTTGTCTCACTCGGGGATTTTCCTCGAGCATACACCATTATATCCTTTGGTCTGACCAATGCTATCACCGTGTTCACCTAATTATGGAATTCCATTTATATGGAAACCAGGATGAACTGTTGTTGAGCCCATCGACAACATCCTTATCTTCTCCATAATCTTGTTGAATATTAAGCTAGTATTGGAAACTTTTGAAAGCATATCTTCATGCTAGCTCATGAAGCATATGATCGGATGAAAGAAGTGACTCTCTCTAACTCATGTGCATTTGATGCAAGTTGCCGCCGTGGGTTCGAGAAAGTTAGTTTTTGCTTCCTCTGGAATCGTCCCAAGTTAGTCACGGATGTGCGAAGTACTCTATGGTTTGTTAGGTTGGCCGCCTCCATTCTATATGTGTTTCCTAGCACACCAAGCCACTGATTGACTTGTTCAAGGAGAAGTTCCTTCTTAAGAGCATGCCTTATGCAAGGACTTCGATATCCTCGATGATGATTTTCCACCTGAACTCAGTAGCGTTTTATTATAAGACTACTACGTGGTCATGCTTGTCTGAGACAGCGTGTTCACATGTGTGTAGCAGAACCAGCTCATGTTTTGGAGCTTACTACCGTAGTTCATTCTCCGAGAATCTCGCAACGTCATCTCGTCGATTTGTGTTGCAAACTTTCATTTTACTTTCTAGACTCGATGAGTCCAGATTATTCTGACACCAACCAGATCTGAATCTCAGGCAGAGATGATGGTTGGGACATTTTCCAAGAACTATAATATTGGTCTCTCGATAACCGGTAAAGTGGATGCCGTGGCCAACACACCCCGCCGGAAGACCTATTATTGTAGTATCTTGATTGAAGAAGTTGGCCACCTCCCCATAAGGATTTCGCAGGATTTACCTCCGTAACTATTCCTTAAGGATCCTTGAGCTTCCGAAGTCCGACCTTTTACTTGATGTTCTAGATATCAGACCATTTCAATGAATGGGATACACCAGCACATCAAGGAGAACATTAGAAGCGGAGTGCTAAATGTCTCTCAGTCGATCATCCAGATTTTGTTTCCTTGGCCCCACTAAGGTGAAATCTGAGAAAGTGTTGTCTTCCTTTGTATCTGCATCCTCCACCGGTATTCATCATGGTAGTATGTTGTGTTGCCAGGATCCCTGACATGGATATTGATAAAACCTTGATGAATATGGAAATGCTCAAGCTCTTGAAAGCACGCACAAGCATTAGGTGTTATCATCGGCACTAACTGGGATTGCTCTCAGTTTCCTCGGTTATGCTATAACCATTCCAACAGAGGATTCACTCTCTACCATTGAGCTTCTCCCCAGTTACTGAAATCATTCCTTATGTTGTCTTCAACAAGGTAGTCCACATCATCCATTCTGGCCAAGAATGTCATTCCTTCGGACTCCTTCAAATGATCGATTGTGATTTGCCTTAAGCTGGTATAAAGAGCCTCAGTGATCTTTGAATCAAAGGTAATTCTTTTTGCCACTTAAGGGATAATTCTATGAATCACCCTCCTCCGAGATGTCTCGTTATGGTATCATGGTAACCTAAGTGCTCGCTACGTTGACAACCATTCACCACCCTCTTAAGTGTGGAATTGTTGTCTACCTAGTGAACCTTCGCCATCCGTTCCACTCCATTCCTCTAGATGTGTGCTTCGTGTCTCAGCTCGAGAGATGTTGCCATGACTCACCCCGTGAGCTAATCCTAAGTTGTCTGATCTTCGGGAAGATCGATCCCTCTAGAGTTTCTTTTCCCTCTCATTGTCATGTTGGTTGGAGTCCCCAGAGCAAGACCTCGAGACAAAGATGGTGATCGAATCAACGTTCATTTGAGGTGCAACTTGGATCATGAAGATTATATTAGTTTGCGCTTCCCTTTTATCTTACCCTACGCTTGAATCTCGGGTCGAGATTCTTGTTTAGTGGGGGTGAGTTGTCACAGCCCCAGTTCAGCCCTTGCTTGACTTTGCTTGTTCATCATGCCATCATGTTTAAATTCCAAAGAAATTTGAAATGGGGATTGTTGAAACCCTAGCACCAAAAGGAATTCAAATAGGTTCAACCTAAAAATAATTTTAGTGAATCCAAATGGCTTTCAAAAATGTTCATCATTTCTGGAAAATGCTAGAACCATAACCAGAGGTGTTGCACATTTTTCCATGACATATTTGGTCACTGAATTAAATCATAAGTATTTGAATTTGGACATTTAAATTCTATAAAATATTTCAAATGTCCAAATATTCCTAAACTGAAATGTTCCATGTTGGATATATTCTATACAGTGGGCATGTGCAGTTTGGTGATTTTTGTAAGTGCCTAGGTATTTTAGAAAAACCTCAAAGTTACAGAAAAATATAAAAAACAGAAACAGAAGAAAGGGAAAATCTTACAGCGCCTACTAACTGCCCACTGCTGCCCAGCCACTTGCCAGGCCAATGGCTGCTTGGCTCGGCCAGCAGTAGCAAGGTGCTTTCGATGGCGAGCACCGCATGGGTGCCACGCACTTGGTCGCCACCTCGCCGCTCCCCTCGTCCGGCCGCGACGTGGTTCGCTCCCCCTCTCTCCCCCTCTCTCCCCGAACCCCTCAGACACCTCCTCCTCTCTCGAGCTCCTCCCCCTCGCGCTACCCAGCCATGGCCGACGCCACCGCCCGCCTGACCGCCAGAATCGCGCTCTCCGTCAACCCCGCGCCGAGCCACCGTGTCCAGAGCTCCGCCGCCTCCTCTCCATCGAGCAGGCCGAGCCCCGAAGCGCCACGCGTGCCCGAGTCCACCGCACCGACCTCGCCCGAGTCCGGCTGTCGCGGAGATCCCTTCAACACCGTGGCGCGTCACTTCGTTCCCGACCCGCGGTGGCCTCTACGAGTGCTCGGTGAGCCTAGCTACCCTCCTACCCTTCCTCTCTCGCCCCGAGCCGTGTAGCCACCGCACGAAGATCGCCCAGACACACGCCATGGATCTCGTCGCCGACGTGCTCCCGGCCATCCTCCAGCCACCTCTCGGTGTCCATCGCACTCACCACGCTGCGTTGAGTCTAACCATGCACTCCCTGCACCTCACCGCACACCCTAGCTTCGAGTTCGCATCCACCCGAACTCCGGCGGCCGCCTAGGTCGTCGCCGGCGCCAACTCCGGCAACCCCGACCCTAACCGACTCCACCAAGAGCCGCGGCCGTCCCTCTCCACTCGATGCCTTCGCGTCCCATTTAGTGGCGGGCAGCCAAAACCACTTCCGCCGCCCGCGTCGCTCGCCGGCGGTTAAACGCCAGCGCGGTGACTTTGACTTTGACCACGGGTGGGCCTGGTTGACTCCGTTGAGTCGATGACGGTGGGGCCCAGCCACATTAACTAATCCATTTAGTTTTAATTAAATTTCAACTAAACTAATCGCATACCGACACCTGGACCCACGCGTCGGCTTTGACTGGCCGGCCCGTTGACCGTTGGCGTCCGCGATGAACGCAGTTGTCGACGAAAAATCCTTTTCTGGATTTATTCTTATATAGGAAATTCCAGAAAATGTTGCAAACTTCTAAAATTCATAGAAATTCAACCGTAACTCCAAATGAAATAAATTATATATGAAAAATGATCAGAAAAATCCAATCTATCCATCTGTACCATTTTCATGCATGTTAGAACAACTTACAGCTACTGTTTAGCACAAATCATATAAATGGCATTTAAATATCCACTTATGGAGTTTGAATTTGAATCCTGGATTCAAACCAACTTCATCTAATATGGTTGCTAGTTGCATTAGCTCAATCAACAGCATATTGCCATGACATTATCATGCATCATATTTGTTGCATTGCATTGATTGTGTCCCTCTTTATTTGCCGGTCCCTCTCGATAGACGTGGTTTCGACGATGAGATCGATGACACCGATGAAGAGCTATAATATCTTCGAAGTGCGAGCAAGAAAAACCCTTGTTCATTCCGATACAATCCCACTCTCTCGCTCCTGCTCTATTTTACTGCATTAGGACAACAACGATTCATCTGTTACTTGCTGCGGTAGTTGAACCCCTTTATCCTCTGCATGACCTGTCATTGCCACAGTAAATAGATGAAACCTACTAGCATGAGTAGGAGTTGTTTGAGCCCTGATGTGCCTACTCATTCATGCTTGTTTGTCATGCCTGCTATTGCTTAGAGTTGTGTCAGGTCTGATTCATCCGGGATGAATCAGAGGTGGGTGAACATGTCCTACTATGTGTGAGCTAAGTGTGTGAACACGATTTGGTAAAGGTATTGGTGAGAGGCCATGTAGGAGTACATGGTGGGTTGTCTCATTGAAGCCGTCCTTAGGAACTGAGTTCTGTGTTTGTGATCCATGATTCAGCTACTACCATGCATTGGGCCTGAAATATGACCCCGCGACTTCTTATTCACCCTTGTCCTCTGTCCAAGAGTTGCAAGTAGTTTCGTGTTTGTAGTATCTTTGGAGGCCGTCTTGAAGGTCTTGACCGTAGGGGTGGGCTGTGATGCGGTAGGCACGTGGCAGGTAAACCGGCGCCTGCTTGGTGTCACGGAACCCTGTTCACATCGTTTGGGGCTGTGGCGAAACTTGGCGGATCTCCTCATGGATGGAACCCGAATAGGCGATAAACCCGGACTAGAGACTTGAGTGTCTAGGTAGGTCATGGTCTACACCCACGCCAAGCTTTCGCTTGAAGTCTGCCGAGCACATGTCGTGTCTGCACGCTAAGTGGTGGAAACATGTATGAAGAAGTACACCCTGCAGGTTAACATCATCTATTCAATAGCCGTGTCATGGTAAAGGACTTCGGGTTGCCTATAACAGTTCATAGACAAGTGAAAGTGGATACTCTAAAATACGCAAGATAAGCGTGAGTGCTATGGATGGCGTTCTCGTGAGGGAGACGGAGCGGATCCATAGTGGTGTATTGATATGGTGAATATGTGGACTCGTGTGCGCCACCTCAAAAGAGTTACTTGCAATGTAGTTCAGATAGCCACCGAGTCAAAGCTGGCTTGTCTGCAGCTAAACCCCACCATCCCCTTGTTGATAATGATGCATATGTAGTTAGTTACGATGTAAGTCTTCTTTGGGTACATTTGTACTCACGTTTGCCTATTTTATGTTTTGCGAGAGACTTGGTCTCGCTAGTAGTTCCACGTGGACTTGACGTTTAGCTTGTTACCTCAGCTATGATCTTGTGCCCTCGGCAGATCTCGTAGATAGTCGCTTCTAAGCCTTTTTCATTTGTAGATGTCGTACTCGGACATGTTAGCTTCCGCTTGTGCTTTGACTTGTATGCTCAAATGTTGGGTCATGAGACCCTGTTTGTAATATCTCGCTCCTCGGAGCCTAATGAATAAATACTTGAGTCATAGAGTCATGTTGTGATGCCATGTTGTATTTGCACATATCGAGCATATTGTGTGTATGTTATTGAAATGCTTGGTATGCGTGGGATCTAACTATCTAGTTGTTTATCTTTAGTAGCCTCTCTTACCGGGAAATGTCTCCTAGTGTTTCCACCGAGCCATGGTAGCTTGCTACTGCTCCGGAACACTTAGGCTGGCCGGCATGTGTCCTTCTTCGTTCCTGTGTATGTCCCTTAGGGGAAATGTCACGCGATGAATACCGGAGTCCTGCTAGCCCGCTACAGCCCGGTTCACCGGAGTCCTGCTAGCCCAGTGCTACAGCCTGGATTCACACGCTGATGACCGACACGTTCGATGCCTGTCCTTGTAAGTTTGTGCCACTTTGGGTTTACGACTAGCCATGTCAGCCCGGGCTCCTTATCATATGGATGCTAGCGAGACTATCATATACGTGTGCCAAAAGGCGCAAACGGTCCCGGGCAAAGGTAAGGCGACACCCGTGGGAATACCGTGCGTGAGGCCGCAAAGTGATATGAGGTGTTACATGCTAGATCGATGTGGCATTGAGTTGGGGTCCTGACATTGGGTGTGTTGAGGACACAAGAGATTTCTTGTATTTGATTGTAGGGTTGTTTGAGAGAGAACATCTTCATCCTACACCACCCATGGATTGATAAACCTTAGGTCATCCACTTGAGGGAAATTTGTTGTTGTCCTATAAAACTCTGTGCTTGGAGGCCCAACCAAGTCTACAAGAATAAAGTTGCATAGTAGACATCAAGCTATTTCTGGCACTATTGCCGGGGAGGTGAGTGCTTGAAGGTATATCCTTAGCTCTTGCAATTTAATATTTTAGTTCCTTGTTTGTTCACTAGTTTGGTTTTATAAAAGAAAATTAAAAACATGGAAGTGAAGTCACATCAAATGCTTTACCTTTATGATGTATTTCTTGAAAAATATGGATTCCGGTAATTGTCCTCAGTTGTTAAAGGAAGAAATTAATAAAATGTTTAATGTGAGTCCTTTGAATTGTAAGCATGATTGCAATGTTGTTAGTATGCTTGCTATGAATGTCCATAATGCTAATGATGATTGCACTAATCATGATAAAATGTTTCTTATAGGCATGTCTATTATTGTGGAGAGCATAGACCTTGTGAAGACATGCCAATTAGGGATGATAAATTTTGTATGAAGCTTAAACATGACAAAACTAAATGGTGGCTTAGGGTATTAGATGATCATGCTACAAAATTGTGTTCTCTTCATCCCATTACTTGTGAACTTTGCAATAAAGTTGGTCATCTTAATTTCCAATGCATGCATTTTCATGATCGAATCGTGGCCAAATATTGTAATAACTTGACCACCCTTGAACTTTATAATAAACTTTGTCTATTTTGGGGTGTGAAGATTTTTCACATAAAAAGTTGGTTTGAAGCATTCATATTCATAAAATATACTGAAATAGATGTAAGAGAAATCTATATGTTTTGTGTGGTAAATTGCAATGAGAATGCTTATATCGCCAATTATAGAAAAACGGGAAAACAAATAGAATATAAAAGGAATACTAATGGAAGGGTAAAGATTTCCCAGTACCCTCCTATTGTTTCTCGTAATGAATCAGGTAAAGAGGGGGAGCTTCCTATCCAACCAATCACTTCAATAAAAAACTCAAAAAATTAATTAAAACAACAAATAATGTGGTGAAGAAGAAGAAGAAAAGAAGGAAAAGCAAAGGTAATAAGGTATCCCTCCAAAATAATGTTGCTCCAATTATCTTTGAGAATGAATAAAAAAGTATTGTGGAAGATGATACAATTGAGGATGATATTGTCTTTTGTCTTATGGCACAATGTCCGAAGGAACTATTGAGGATGATTTTGTTATGCATATTACTTGTTGTGATAATTATGGCTGGGAAGATAATGATACTTCTTATAATCTTGAAAATCTTTTTGGCTTCAATTTGGAAATTTATGATGATAATAATTGTTATATTGTTGGTGTTATTGTAACGCCCCGAGCCCGATGCTCCAGAAGACTTCCAGCTATTCCGAGTTTTGTCGTGTGATTTGTTTTATTTGTGCATTCATCATGCCATCTCTTGCATTTCATCATGTCATCATGCCTTAATTTTAAAAACTCATCTAAATAAATGGCATGGATCTTTGATCCATTTAAATCGAGGGAATTCACATGGTGATTCTCTTTAAAACATATCCTCTCGATATTTAGAGAGCTATAGTAAATATTCCATTTTTGGAATTCACCATAACACACTTGCAAAATCCCAATGCCTTTGTTGTCTTAATTCTTGATCTCCAACTTTGCCATTTATTCTTTCATCATCTCCCGGAGCTCCACCAAAATTCTCAACATTTTTGGACACTTCTAAATCCAAGTCCTAGTTCAAATCCATTTGAGTGAAATTCAAATGAGTTTGAATTTACATCTTTCATCCATGGCCATTTCTATTTTCTCGGAACAAGCACATTCTTGTGGGTCCGGGAAAATTATCCGTGTGTCCAACTTCTTCCCCTAACCTCTCTTTCTTTTCTTTCTTAATCTCCATTTTTTCTTTTCTTTTAGTAGTGAGAGAGAGCCCAGCCGCAACCTGCCTCCAAGGCCCATCTGCGCCAAGGCTCAGCCACGCCGCTACCTAACCCTAGCCTCCCCATCTCTCGATCCGCTCTCCCTCTCGTTCCCTCATGCTGCCACTCACACACGCACATCGCCAGGGAGAGCCCAGCGCTCGATCCCCTCCTCCCTCGTTGCGCCCTCGCAGAGAGAGAGAGAGGAGCGCCGCGTGCCCACGTCTCCCTCCTCGCCATCGTCCATGGCCATGCCGCCTCCGCACCTCCGCCCGGCCTCGGCCTCCTGGTTGCCTGCTGCTGGCCCGGCTGCGGCGCCCCTCCACGCGAGCCTTCTCCGGCAGCCCTGTCGCCCATGCGCTGCTCCGACGACCCCATGCCTCGGCCCGTCCCCTGCAACCTTCCTTCCGCGCCGTCTCTCCTGCTGCTCCGTCCCCGCGCCACCTGGTGGCCCCGCCGCCAATTCGGCCAGCGAGCCCAGGCCGCCGAGCTCGCCTGGGCCGCACGACCATGGCACCGCCGCCCTCCATGGTTTGCCGTGCCCTGCTTCTCCTCCCGCGCCGCGCCTCCTTCCTCTCCGCCTCCCCAAGCAGCGCCCTCGCCGGCGAGAGTTCCTGTTGCCGCCTTCATCGTTCGAGGCCAGCGCCTTGCTTCTGTTTTGAACCAGGGGCCGACGCCTCCATCGCTCGGCGTCTTCGGTTGCTGCCCCTTCACGGCAAACTTCCACAAGATCTCCACCCCCTTATTACCGATTGGCTTTGTTTCCCCTCCTGTCGCTGCCAAGACCCGGTATCCAGGAAGATCCGAGGCCTTTTGTGTTGCTTCGTTCGGATGCGTCAAGTTGTGTACGACCACGTGGATTCGCCAAGTACCACGACGACCATCAACAAGTACCTCTACCCACGACCCGGGAACGTCTACGACCCGTGAACGACTACCATCACGAGAACGACTACTTCAACTACCGTCACCAAGATCGCGAGTACCTCTATCGTCGCCGCGAATGACTACTTCCACGACGTCCGTGAACCACTACCGTCGCCCCGAAGATGTTGGATTCGTCAAGTACCTCTCCGAAAACGAACGTGTACCACTACTTCCCCCGACGACCCGTGAATGTCTACTTCCACTACCGTCGTGAGAATGTCTACTTCCTCTTCACCGCATCGAACTCGACCCGCTCCGAAATGCACGCTTTGAAGGTATAAACCCAAGACGACGCTCACGAATGAATGAATGTGGGTTGTATGAGATGCCCGTGTTGCACCGTGATCGATTTGTCTTTGCACGTCCCTCTTTTGCCAGGCCACCATCACGTGGGAACCCAGTAACCGGGATCACCCCCACCATCTTTGCATGTTCTGCACATCCACACTTTCGTTCGCACCGACATCTTGATAAGTTGTCGGATCATCGGAATGTTGCCGTGGCACCATTTCCGTTTCGCCGCCGTGGCACCCTTTTTGTTCCGCCATGGTGACCAAATGCTTCATAACATGCTCATGTCAACATTTTCATAAAATTGCATAAGACTTGCATATGTCATCCGCATCATGATAACAACAATTAAAATGTTTAAAATTGTTGTTTGCGTTAAATTGCTAAATAACATATGGGGTTTTCCGGAATTATCGTTTGTTGCTTCCGGCCTCATTTAAACTTGCCTAACTAGTTAGTTTGCTTTTGCTTCACCCTCTTGCCATGTTTAACAACATTTAATATTGTTGGGTACATAACGAGAGAGAACTAAATAAGTCATGTGGTGTTTTCTTCAATATGCCACTCCGTTGCATATTGAGCTCCACTTAATTTGTAAGATAGTTTTGTGCATTTTGCCATGCCATGTTTCATTAAACCGGACATGCATCATACTTGTTTGTGCATCATGACTTGTTTATGCTTGTGTGTTTACCATGTTGTTTGTTTCTTTCCGGTTTGCCTCTCTCGTTAGCTTCGGTTCGTTCCGGAGTTGTGAGGATTTGTGCGACTACGACCGTTTGTCTTCTTCTTGGACTCGTTCTTCTTCCTTGCGGGATCTCAGGCAAGATGACCATACCCTCGAAATCACTTCTATCTTTGCTTGCTAGATGCTCGCTCTTTTGCTATGCCAATGCTACGATGCCTACCATTTGCTTGTCAGCCTCCCAAATTGCCATGTCAAACCTCTAACCCACCATGTCCTAGCAAACCGTTGTTTGGCTATGTTACTGCTTTGCTCAGCCCCTCTTATAGTGTTGTTAGTTGCAGGTGAAGTTGAAGATTGCTCCATGGTGGACAGGATTATGTTGGGATATCACAATATCTCTTATTTAATTAATGCATCTATATACTTGGTAAAGGGTGGAAGGCTCGGCCTTATGCCTGGTGTTTTGTTCCACTCTTGCCGCCCTAGTTTCCGTCATACCGGTGTTATGTTCCTTGATTTTTGCGTTCCTTACGCGGTTGGGTGATTTATGGGACCCCCTTGACAGTTCGTTTTGAATAAAACTCCTCCAGCAAGGCCCAACATTGGTTTTAACATTTGCCACCTAAGCCTTTTTCCCTTGGGTTCTGCAGACTCAAGGGTCATCTTTATTTTACCCACCCGGGCCAGTGCTCCTTCGAGTGTTGGTCCAAACTAGAGCACCATGCGGGACCATTCCTTGGCAACTTGGATTACGTCGGTACCTGTACGCTTAGCTTATCCGGTGTGCCCTGAGAACGAGATATGTGCAGCTCCTATCGTGATTTGTCGGCACAGCGGGTGGTCTTGCTGGTCTTGTTTTACCATTGTCGAAATGTCTTGTAAACCGGATTCCGAGACTGATCGGGTCTTCCGGAGAAGGTCTATTCTTCGTTGATCGCGAGAGCTTGTCATGGGCTAAGTTGGGACACCCTGCAGGTATAAACTTTCGAGAGCCGTGCCGCGGTTATGTGGCAGATGGGAATTTGTTAATATCCGGTTGTAGATAACTTGACACCAGATCCGAATTAAAACGCATCAACGCGTGTGTAGCCGTGATGGTCTCTTCTCGGAGTCCGGAAGTGAACACGGTGTTGGAGTTATGTTTGACGTAAGTAGTTTCAGGATCACTTCTTGATCGCTACTAGCTTCACGACCGTGCCTTGCTTCTCTTCTCGCTCTCTTTTGCGATTGTAGCCACCATATATGCTAGTCGCTTGCTGCAGCTCCACCTCATTACTACATCCTTCCTATAAGCTTAAATAGTCTTGATCTCGTGGGTGTGAGATTGCTGAGTCCTCGTGACTCACAGATACTTCCAAAACCAGTTTGTTGGTGCCGATGAAACCGTGCAGGTGACGCATCCGAGCTCAAGGAGGAGCTCGATGAAGATCTTGCCCTTTGTGTTGTTCCGTTCTAGTTGATCAGTAGTGGAGCCCAGTTGGGGTCGATCGGGGATCTGTGTAGCATTTGGGGTAGTCTTCTTTTATTTTGGTTCCGTAGTCGGACCTTGATTGTATCTGTATGATGTAATGCTTTACTCATGTATTGTGTGAAGTGGCGATTGTAAGCCAACTATGTATCTCTTCCCTTATGTATTACATGGGTTGTGTGAAGATTACCTTACTTGCGACATTGCTTTCAATGCGGTTATGCCTCTAAGTCGTGCTTCGACACGTGGGAGATATAGCCGCATCGAGGCGCTACAAGTTGGTAATCGAGCCTTCCCCGACCTTAGGAGCCCCACTGCTTGATCGTTTTTAGCGGCCGAGTTGTGTCTAGAAAAATGTTTTGAGTCATTTAGGATTATATATATCGAAGAGTTAGGAATTCTTTTTAATCCCCAGTCTCTTCATCGCTCTGGTAAGGCATCCTGACGTAGAGTTTTGACTCTTCTCTTCTCAAATTTCACTAAATTTTTTTAGGATCACGCGGGTATCTTGGAATCGTTCTGATGGTTTTATGATGAGAACATTGTCTTGGTGCCTCCTGTTAGGGGTTTAGTGGAAGTGTCCCGGGGAGTTGAGCTCTGAGGTGTTGTCACCATAATTTTATCGTTGCAGTTCTGGAATACCTGAGTTTAGTACGACATCGAAAATCTCTTTTATGCGATTCGTTGGTGAGATAACCTCGACGCCACCTAATCTTCAAGGCGGGAGTTCGAGTATTGCCATAGCTCGTATAACGGATGCTTTTCGAAGGTTGAGGTACACGATTCCGAAGGTTTCTTGGTTATGTGTTGACGGATGGATACAGCTGGATGTAGGGATTGTTAGTTTGTGTGAGATATATTGCTTCCCCTGTATCCCCAACACCAGATTGCATAACCAGAAAGTTTCGGGAGTTCTATAGGTGGTAATTCAAGTAGCTCTTAGGATATCTTTTCGACGGATGTATGATATGAAATTGGGGTTCGACGTCTAGTGGTCCGCCTTTCCATGGTCGTTTTTTACAGTGGTCTCGTTGTGTCTTAAAGAACCCTTGGCTATGCTGGTTCGAGGACACCGTATGTCATGTGCACCGCCTTGTACATGATGGTGCTGTATGATCGAGCCGTGTAGGCCCCACCACGAAAACTTCGGACGAAATCTCTGTCATATGTTTGTTCCGGCTTATTCTGCTAGCCAAATCCTTTGTTTTGTTTTATTTGTGGTATTCGAGTTGCTTCGAAGTCAAATGTTGAATCCATACCTTTCCTAAACGGTGTTCTCATATTGCTATCTGAATACTAATCCTTTCTTGATCATCGAGGTCGTCATGTTAATTCTTTTCCAACCAGCGTGCTTCTCTTCAAATGGATCCGATCACTTCAACATCAGCAAGACCAATTATCATTTCTTCTCAACAGTGTTTGTTTCATCCGTCTCCAAGTTGCCTTTGTTTTTTCCTGCCCACCCACACTTTTTCCTCAAGGACTAAGATTTCTTTACCAAGTATCCTTTTATTTTTGTGAAGTTTCTCCATTCTTTTCCGTCAATGTTCTTACCCGGTGGTTCTCAAGAAGATGTTCTACTAGTTCGTCATTCCTCATTCCTTTCTCTTCTCCGGTGGATTCAAGTCAAGTTTTGTTGATCATACCTTTTTCCTCATTTCAATGTCTTCTCATACCGGTGCACCTCATTATCATTCTACTTCTCGCTATTTGTTATTCCGGAGTGCTCAAGATATCTCGAAGATTCGTGTTTCCACTCTGCATTCGTTCAAGCTCTTTCGAGATTGGTGTCTCATTCAAGTCATTTAATTCAACCGGTGCAACATCTCTTTTAAATCTTTTCAACGGTGTTCTTTTGAGTGGGCCCTAACCCACGTGTCTTTTCGAGGATCTTACGACTCTTCTATTTTCCCGGAGCTATCCTAAATTCTCCTCCAACTTTGACGTAAGAATGAGTTATCATCAGTCAAATACTTTTCTCCAAGATCTTTCAAATTCTTTTCATAGTTGGCTCAACCTCTTCGCTTTTGATTCTCCCGGAGTATCTCAACAATTCATGGTGGTGTTTCTCGTCGTCATTCTCAAATTTTGAAGACCGAAGAAGAGTTCCTCTTAAATCCTTACCCGTTCCTCCAGAGATTCATGGTTCAAGCTTGATGCCATCCCTCATAATTGTTTTTGATTGTGACAATTCTTTTCTTACCACCGAGAGCATTTTGTGAGTTCTTTCTATTTTATTCCTACGAAGGCCATCATTTCGGGTTTATTCATTCTTAGTTTTCAACTCTCGCTCTCCAAATCTTACCGGTGCATCGTTCAAATACCCTCTAATCAGTTCATGATCTCTTCGTTCTCATGTATCTAAATCCCCTCAAGTATCTTCATTCATTTTTCAATTCTTCCCGGTGAATTGTGCCCTTGCTACTTTCATTTTCAATTCTTACGGTGGTTCTTTCAACATTCCTCTTCTGTTGTTATCGTATCAATTAATTCGTTCTTTCCGAATCCTACCTGTGGATCGTTGAAGACTTTTCGGAAGTTTACGCTATATCTCTCTTAATCCTTTCTACAAGAATAAGTAGTATGCCAAATCCGTTGCTTGTCATCAATTTAAATTGGTGAACGATACGCATAACATAATTATTATTCTTGTTTCATCCAAGTGATTAATCCTTTCCTTCGGAGTTTGTTCAGGAGGAATAAATTCTTGGCTTCTTGTTGTTCATCTTTCTTCCGGAGTTCTAAGTTTTCCGCATTATCTCGTCGCGAAGCTCCATCTAAATCATCGCAAGGCTTCACCTTGTGTTTTCAACTTCTCTTTCTTTTTATCATCCGTTTATTACCGGAGTGGTGGTTCGTCAAGGATTCTTTTCATTCTTCAATTGTTCTTCAAGATTTCTCTTGAAGTTAAGATCAGCCAAGCTATACTCAAAAATTAAACATGGTATTCAACACATGTCTTGTTTTGAGGAGTTCAAGCATTCTTCATCTTGCATTCCAAAGTGCAATTCTTTCTACCTTATCTTCTGAGGTGGTGTTAGGTCATTCTTGATAATTTCCCTTCGCATTTCATGATTCACAAGTTTTTCAAGAGTGACATATTTAAATCCATCATTTCCTCTTTGTTCAAGAGATCTTTTCAACCGTCAATCTCTTCATTGGAGTTATCTTGGTATAGATTTCACCTAAAGCCTTCCCTAAGGAATGTAGATATTAGTGGTGCTTATCAATGATCCAATTTTCTCCTTCTCATCTCAGTGAAGAAGTTTTTCATCTCTTTTGTGCTCTCAATCAAATCAATGGTTTCCATTAGTGGCCGGTTGTCACCTCATAGTCTTGAGATGTTTTCCATAAGCCCACTACAAGCTTGTGCTTTTCATTGTTGATTTTCCAACAACTCCGTTCAATTCTTCTTTGCAAGGATGCTTTCCAAGTTCTCTTGTGGCAAAAGTTGTCATTTTCTTCTCCGTCCCTTTATCCCAACGGTCTAGCTTCTATTCTTTCGTTACAGAGGCATTGTGAAGTTGATCTCTTCACCCATCACATCGTTTTGTCAAGATCATGTTATTTTCTTGCTTATCAATTTAACCGGAGTGTCGTGTTTTCATTCGAGTTCTCTAATTTTATCAAGTTTTCCCTCCTTCCTCAACTGGAGAGCTGTCTGAAATCTTTCTTACCCCTTGTGCCATTCTTTCAATAGTTCCGGAGGCAGTGTGTTGTTCATTTCATCAAGTATCCTCTCATCTTGTCAAGTTCATGTTCTATTCCTTCCATGTTCAACCGGAGTGCTGCCCGAATTCTTCCCCTCTCATCTTGTTTTAACCGGAGTGGTTTCGAATTCTACCTTATCCATTAAACTCTTGATTTATGCCTTTGCAACCTTCAAGTCCTCGTAATGTTCCTTGTTCCTCTTTTCTAACGGATTGTTTGCAATCTCGTTCTTCTCAGTTGTGCTCTTTCTTTTAAATTGCTCAACCTCTCAAGGTTCTTTGGTTTCACTCATTGGTCGAAGAAGCAACTTAGTTTTACCTCTTCTCTTCCCTTCCGTTTCTCTCCGGTGCCATCCTAGATCTCGGGACGAGATCCTCTTGTAGTGGTGGAGTGTTGTAACGCCCCGAGCCCGATGCTCCAGAAGACTTCCAGCTATTCCGAGTTTTGTCGTGTGATTTGTTTTGTTTGTGCATTCATCATGCCATCTCTTGCATTTCATCATGTCATCATGCCATCATATCATTAATTTTAAAAACTCATCTAAATAAATGGCATGGATCTTTGATCCATTTAAATCGAGGGAATTCACATGGTGATTCTCTTTAAAACATATCCTCTCGATATTTAGAGAGCTATAGTAAATATTCCATTTTTGGAATTCACCATAACACACTTGCAAAATCCCAATGCCTTTGTTGTCTTAATTCTTGATCTCCAACTTTGCCATTTATTCTTTCATCATCTTCCGGAGCTCCACCAAAATTCTCAACATTTTTGGACACTTCTAAATCCAAGTCCTAGTTCAAATCCATTTGAGTGAAATTCAAATGAGTTTGAATTTACATCTTTCATCCAGGGCCTTTTCTATTTTCTCGGAACAAGCACATTCTTGTGGGTCCGGGAAAATTATCCGTGTGTCCAACTTCTTCCCTTAACCTCTCTTTCTTTTCTTTATTAATCTCCGTTTTTTTCTTTTCTTTTAGTAGTGAGAGAGATCCCAGCCGCAACCTGCCTCCAAGGCCCATCTGCACCAAGGCTCAGCCACGCCGCTACCTAACCCTAGCCTCCCCATCTCTCGATCCGCTCTCCCTCTCGTTCCCTCACGCCGCCACTCACACACGCACATCGCCAGGGAGAGCCCAGCGCTCGATCCCCTCCTCCCTCGTTGCGCCCTCGCAGAGAGAGAGAGGAGCGCCGCGTGCCCACGTCTCCCTCCTCGCCATCGTCCATGGCCACGCCGCCTCCGCACCTCCGCCGGCCTCGGCCTCCCGCGGTTGCCCTGCTGCTGGCCCCGCTGCCGAGCGTCGCCCTCCACGTGAGCCTTCTCCGGCAGCCCTGTCGCCCATGCGCTGCTCCGACGACCCCATGCCTCGGCCCGTCCCCTGCAACCTTCCTCCCGCGCCGTCTCTCCTGCTGCTCCGTCCCGCACACTGGTGGCCCGCGCGCCGCTTCGGCCAGCGAGCCCAGGCCGCCGAGCTCGCCTGGGCCGCACGGCCATGGCACCGCCGCCCTCCATGGTTTGTCGTGCCCTGCTTCTCCTCCCGCGCCGCGCCTCCTTCCTCTCCGCCTCCCAAGCAGTGCCCTCGCCGGCCAGAGTTCCTATTGCCGCCTTCGTCGTTCGAGGCCAGCGCCTTGCTTCTGTTTTGAACCAGGGGCCGACGCCTCCATCGCTCGGCGTCTTCGGTTGCTGCCCCTTCACGACAAACTTCCACAAGATCTCCACCCCCTTATTGCCGATTGGCTTTGTTTCCCCTCCTGTCACTGCCAAGACCCGGTATCCAGGAAGACCCGAGGCCTTTTGTGTTGCTTCGTTCGGATGCGTCAAGTTGTGTACGACCACGTGGATTCGCCAAGTACCACGACGACCATCAACAAGTACCTCTACCCACGACCCGGGAACATCTACGACCCGTGAATGACTACCATCGTGAGAACGACTACTTCAACTACCGTCACCAAGATCGCGAGTACCTCTACCGTCGCCGCGAACGACTACTTCCACGACGTCCGTGAACCACTACCGTCGCCCCGAAGATGTTGGATTCGTCAAGTACCTCTCCGAAAACGAACGTGTACCACTACTTCCCCCGACGACCCATGAACGTCTACTTCCACTATCGTCGTGAGAACGTCTACTTCCTCTTCACCGCATCGAACTCGACCCGCTCCGAAATGCACGCTTCGAAGGTATAAACCCAAGACGACGCTCGCTCTGCCCCCGTATATAAAGGAGGGAGGGGGGAGGCCGGCCGGCCTAGAGGAGGCGCGCCAGGAGGAGTCCTACTCCCACCGGGAGTAGGACTCCCCCCCCTTTCCTAGTTGGAGTAGGATTGGGGGAGGGAAGAGAAAAGGCGCCGCCCCTTCCTTGTCCTATTCGGACTGGGGGAGAGGCGTCCACCCCTGGCCGGCCCTCCTCTTCTCCTCGAGGCCCACTAAGGCCCATGTAGTACCGGGGTTCCGTAACCTCCGGTACTCGAGAAATTCTGTTTTCACCCGAACCATTCAATTCCAAATATAGGCTTCCAATATATCAATCTTTATGTCTCGACCATTTCGAGACTCCTCGTCATGTCCGTGATCACATCCGGACTCAACTTCTTCGGTACATCAAAATACATAAACTCATAATAACATCCATCGAAACCTTAAGCGTGCGGACCCTACGGTTCGAGAACAATGTAGACATGACCTAGAACTATTCTCGGTCAATAACCAATAGCGGGACCTGGATGCCCATATTGGTTCCTACATATTCTACGAAGATCTTTGTCGGTCGGACCGCATAACAACATATGTTGTTCCCTTTGTCATCGGTATGTTACTTGCCGAGATTCGATCTTGGTATCCAATACCTAGTTCAATCTCGTTACGCAAGTCTCTTTACTCGTTCCGTAATACATCATCTCACAACTAACTCATTAGTTGTAGTGCTTGCAAGGCTTCAGTGATGTGTATTACCGAGAGGGCCAGAGATACCTCTCCGACAATCGGAGTGACAAAACCTAATCTCGAAATCGCCAACCCAACATCCGCCTTTGGAGACACCTGTAGTACTCCTTTATAATCACCCGATTACGTTGTGACGTTTGGTAGCACCAAAGTGTTCCTCCGTAAACGGAGTTGCATAATCTCATAGTTACAGAACTCAGATATGTCATGGATAAAAGCAGTAGCAACATACTAAGCGATCGTGTGCTAAGCTCATGGAATGGGTCATGTCAATCAGATCATTCTACTAATGATGTGACCTTATTAATCAAATAACAACTCTTTGTTCATGGTTAGGAAACATAACCATCTTTGATTAACAAGCTAGTCTAGTAGAGGCATACTAGTGACATATTGTTTGTCTATGCATTCACACATGTATCATGTTTCCGGTTAATACAATTCTAGCATGAATGATAAACATTTATCATGAAATAAGGAAATAAATAATAACTTTATTATTGCCTCTAGGGCATATTTCCTTCAACATCCACACTTTCGTTCGCACTGACATCTTGATAAGTTGTCGGATCATCGGAATGTTGCCGTGGCACCATTTCCGTTTCGCCGCCGTGGCACCCTTTTTGTTCCGCCATGGTGACCAAATGCTTCATAACACGCTCATGTCAACATTTTCATAAAATTGCATAAGAACTTGCATATGTCATCCGCATCATGATAACAACAATTAAAATGTTTAAAATTGTTGTTTGCGTTAAATTGCTAAATAACATATGGGGTTTTCCGGAATTATCGTTTGTTGCTTCCGGCCTCATTTAAACCCTAACTAGTTAGTTTGCTTTTGCTTCACCCTCTTGCCATGTTTAACAACATTTAATATTGTTGGGTACATAACGAGAGAGAACTAAATAAGTCATGTGGTGTTTTCTTCAATATGCCACTCCGTTACATATTGAGCTCCACTTAATTTGTAAGATAGTTTTGTGCATTTTGCCATGCCATGTTTCATTAAACCGGACATGCATCATACTTGTTTGTGCATCATGACTTGTTTATGCTTGTGTGTTTACCATGTTGTTTGTTTCTTTCCGGTTTGCTTCTCTCGTTAGCTTCGGTTTCGTTCCGGAGTTGTGAGGATTCGTGCGACTACGACCGTTTGTCTTCTTCTTGGACTCGTTCTTCTTCCTTGTGGGATCTCACGCAAGATGACCATACCCTCGAAATCACTTCTATCTTTGCTTGCTAGATGCTCGCTCTTTTGCTATGCCAATGCTATGATGCCTACCATTTGCTTGTCAGCCTCCCAAATTGCCATGTCAAACCTCTAACCCACCATGTCCTAGCAAACCGTTGTTTGGCTATGTTACTGCTTTGCTCAGCCCCTCTTATAGCGTTGTTAGTTGCAGGTGAAGTTGAAGATTGCTCCATGGTGGACAGGATTATGATGGGATATCACAATATCTCTTATTTAATTAATGCATCTATATACTTGGTAAAGGGTGGAAGGCTCGGCCTTATGCCTGGTGTTTTGTTCCACTCTTGCCGCCCTAGTTTCCGTCATACCGGTGTTATGTTCCTTGATTTTTGCGTTCCTTACGCGGTTGGGTGATTTATGGGACCCCCTTGACAGTTCGTTTTGAATAAAACTCCTCCAGCAAGGCCCAACATTGGTTTTAACATTTGCCACCTAAGCCTTTTTCCCTTGGGTTCTGCAGACTCAAGGGTCATCTTTATTTTACCCCCGGCGGTGCTCCTTCGAGTGTTGGTCCAAACTAGAGCACCGCAGGACCATTCCTTGGCAACTTGGATTACGTCGGTACTGTGCGCTTAGCTTATCCGGTGTGCCACGAGAACGAGATATGTGCAGCTCCTATCGGGATTTGTCGGCACAATGGGTGGTCTTGCTGGTCTTGTTTTACCATTGTCGAAATGTCTTGTAAACCGGGATTCCGAGATCGATCGGGTCTTCCGGGAGAAGGTCTATTCCTTCATTGATCGCGAGAGCTTGTCATGGGCTAAGTTGGGACACCCTGCAGGTATAAACTTTCGAGAGCCGTGCCAGCGGTTATGTGGCGAGATGGGAATTTGTTAATGTCCGTTGTAGATAACTTGACACGGATCCGAATTAAAACGCATCAACGGCGTGTGTAGCCGTGATGGTCTCTTCTCGTGAGTCTGGGAAGTGAACACGGTGTTGGATTTATGTTTGACGTAAGTAGTTTGAGGATCACTTCTTGATCGCTACTAGCTTCACGACCATGCCTTGCTTCTCTTCTCGCTCTCTTTTGCGATTGTAGCCACCATATATGCTAGTCGCTTGCTGCAGCTCCACCTTATTACTACATCCTTCCTATAAGCTTAAATAGTCTTGACCTCGCGGGTGTGAGATTGCTGAGTCCTCGTGACTCACAGATACTTCCAAAACTAGTTTGCAGGTGCCGATGAAACCGTGCAGGTGACGCATTCGAGCTCAAGGAGGAGCTCGATGAAGATCTTGCCCTTTGTGTTGTTCCGTTCTAATTGATCAGTAGTGCAGCCCAGTTGGGGTCGATCGGGGATCTGTGTAGCATTTGGGGTAGTCTTCTTTTATTTTGGTTCCGTAGTCGGACCTTGATTATATCTGTATGATGTAATGCTTTACTCATGTATTGTGTGAAGTGGCGATTGTAAGCCAACTATGTATCTCTTCCCTTATGTATTACATGGGTTGTGTGAAGATTACCTCACTTGCGACATTGCTTTCAATGCGGTTATGCCTCTAAGTCGTGCTTCGACACGTGGGAGATATAGCCGCATCGAGGGCGTTACAGTTATTCATACTATTAACGATAAGAGTGATTATGCTAATGATATGCAAAACCATAAGCTTGGGGATGCTATGTTTGATGAGAATGACATGTTTGAGAATGTATTTGCTGCAAATATTGTTTATCCCAAGCTTGGGGGTGCTACGTGAAGATGACCATTTTAGTCCCCCTATTTCTAATGATCAAATTTAATATGATGGTCGCATGCCTCCTATTTATGGTTGCAATAATAATGAAAGTGAGTTTGGAAGAGTGTCAACTTTAGGTAATAATTATCCCACTACCTTGGAGGGTGTTAAATCTTATTGCAATAATTATGAAAGTGGATTTGGAGTGGTCATAATTGTATTTAATGTTGAATCCACTACTTTGGAAGAGGTTTCAATTGATTATGATGAAAACAAAGGTGCTACTTATGATGATTATTGTCATGATACTTATGTTATAAAAAGTAATGATAATTATTCTTATAAAACTTGTCATAATTATGAATACCCTTTTGAAAGATCGTGGATGTCGCCTAGAGGGGGGGGGTGAATAGGCGCTTTAAAATAATTACGGTTTAGGCTTGAACAAATGCGGAATAAACCTAGCGGTTAATTTGTCAAGCACAAAACCTAAAACAACTAGGCTCACCTATGTGCACCAACACCTTATGCTAAGCAAGATAAACAACTATGTGATAGGAAGATATATGACAAAGAATGATATGGCTATCACAAAGTAAAGTGCATAAGTAAAGGGCTCGGGTAAGAGATAACCGAGGCACACGGGAGATGACAATGTATCCCGAAGTTCACACCCTTGCAGATGCTAATCTCCATTGGGAGTGGTGTGGTGGCACAATTGTTGGGGAACACAGTATTTCAAAAAATTTACCTACGATCACGCAATATATCTATCTATGTGATGCATATCAATGAGCGGGAGAGCGTGTCCACGTACCTTTGTAGGCCGAAAGCGGAAGCGTTAAGTAACGCGGTTGATGTAGTCGAACGTCTTCGTGATCCAACCGATCAAGTACCGAACGCACGGCACCTCCGCGATCTGCACACGTTCAGCTCGCTGACGTCCCTCGTACTCTTGATCCAGCTGAGGCCGAGGGAGAGTTTCGTCAGCACGACGGCATGGTGACGGTGATGATGAAGTTACCGACGCAGGGCTTCGCCTAATCACTACAATAATATGACCGAGGTGGAAATCTGTGGAGGGGGGCACCGCACACGGCTAAGAATCAACTTGTAAGCCAACTATGTATCTCTTCCCTTATGTATTACATGGGTTGTGTGAAGATTACCTTACTTGCGACATTGCTTTCAATGCGGTTATGCCTCTAAGTCGTGCTTCGACACGTGGGAGATATAGCCGCATCGAGGGCGTTACAAGTTGGTAATCAGAGCCTTCCCCGACCTTAGGAGCCCCACTGCTTGATCGTTTTTAGCGGCCGAGTTGTGTCTAGAAAAATGTTTTGAGTCATTTAGGATTATATATATCGAAGAGTTAGGAATTCTTTTAATCCCGGTCTCTTCATCGCTCTGGTAAGGCATCCCGACGAGAGTTTTGACTCTTCTCTTCTCAAATTTCACTAAATTTTTTAGGATCACGCGGGTATCTTGGAATCGCTCGATGGTTTTATGATGAGAACATTGTCTTGGTGCCTCTGTTAGGGGTTTAGTGGAAGTGTCCCGGGGAGTTGAGCTCTGAGGTGTTGTCACCATAATTTTATCGTTGCAGTTCTGGAATACCTGAGTTTAGTACGCCGACATCGAAAATCTCTTTTATGCAGTTCGTTGGTGAGATAACCTCGACGCCACCTAGTACTGGGGCGGGAGTTCGGGAGTATTGCCATAGCTCATATAACGGATGCTTTTCGAAGGTTGAGGTACACGATTCCGAAGGTTTCTTGGTTATGTGTTGACGGATGGATACAGCTGGATGTAGGGATTGTTAGTTTGTGTGAGATATATTGCTTCCCCTGTATCCCCAACACCAGATTGCATAACCAGAAAGTTTCGGGAGTTCTATAGGTGGTAATTCAAGTAGCTCTTAGGATATCTTTTCGACGGATGTATGATATGAAATTGGGGTTCGACGTCTAGTGGTCCGCCTTTCCATGGTCGTTTTTTACAGTGGTCTCGTTGTGTCTTAAAGAACCCTTGGCTATGCTGGTTCAGGGACACTTCGTATGTCATGTGCACTGCCTTGTACATGATGGTGCTGTATGATCGAGCCCGTGTAGGCCCCACCACGAAAACTTCGGACGAAATCTCTGTCATATGTTTGTTCCGGCTTATTCTGCTAGCCAAATCCTTTGTTTTGTTTTATTTGTGGTATTCGAGTTGCTTCGAAGTCAAATGTTGAATCCATACCTTTCCTAAACGGTGTTCTCATATTGCTATCTGAATACTAATCCTTTCTTGATCATCGAGGTCGTCATGTTAATTCTTTTCCAACCAGCGTGCTTCTCTTCAAATGGATCCGATCACTTCAAATCCATGATCACATCCGGGACTCCGAACAACCTTCAGTTCATCAAAACACATAAACTCATAATACCGATCGTCATTGAACGTTAAGCGTGTGGACCCTACGGGTTCGAGAACTATGTAGACATGATCGAGACTCATCCCCGGTCAATAACGAATAGCGGAACCTGGATGCTCATATTGGCTCCCACATATTCTACGAAGATCTTTATCGGCTAGACCAAATAACAACATCGTTAGCTTGTATGGTTGTGTTACCCTGAGTGGGTTGCTTCTGTTCCACCCTTCCGGTATTGATCCTTGAGTTAGTTGTACTTCGAGTCTTACGGATTTGGATGTTACTCTGCGTACTCGTCTTTTCCGTGGTTCTCACGACCTTTCACTGTATGGACTTCAGAGTTGTCGCCAGACCTGTACTGATCTCTTGTGACTGAAGTTGCCTGGCACACCGCTTAACTTCGTTGCCAACGTTTGTTGCTAGACTGATTTCAACTTATTGTTGTTAGTTCATTTGAAGTCAAATTGCATACGTTCTGATAGTGTTTCGTTCATATGCAACATATTTTGATTGACAGTAGCTTGATAGGTGTAATGCTTTACAGTGGGTTTTTTCAATTCCCTTTCGATAGCTTGTATTTAAACTTTGCCTTTCTGGGCTTTTGACCTATTGTGTTTTGACATATTTCTAAGGACAAAGTGTGTCTAAATGCCTGCGTTTTGCTAATTGTCTCGTGCATTTGCCCTAATGTTTTTTACCCATTTCATTCCAGATGTTCATAGTCGTCGGTATTCTAGTCCTGTGTTTAGCCTTGTTGACTGCGTACTAGTTATCATCTGTTGATCGATGTCACTCTTTATTCTTATTCAGTCTTGCTGTGATCTAGTTTTAGCTTTTGTCGATCGCTTAACCTTCGATTGTTCTGTTTACCTAGTTTTCTTCACCGTAGAACTTGATCTGCAAGTCTTGGCCGTAATACTCTTTTACCTTGCTTGCTTTAGATGCTGATTTTTGTAGTTAATCGTAGAATTACCCATCTACCTTTAAGCGTAATGGTTCCCAATCCTAAGCTCTTGTCATTGATCGGTAACCCGGTTTGATTGATTGGTATGCTTAGATATTATGGGTTGTTATCGCTTATCTCTTGTTAAGTGACTCGTTTTTAAATAATCGTATCCTTGATCTTTTTGATATCCTCTCTCTTCTTGGGGTTTTGGATTGCTCTGAGTTGTGAGCTGTAGTTCCCTTTGTCATCGGCATGTTACTTGCAGAGATTCGATCGTCGGTATCTCAATACCTAGTTCAATCTCATTAGAGGAAAGTCTCTTTACTCGTTCGTAATGCATCATCCATAACTAACTCATTAGTCGTAGGAAAGTCTTTTCGCTTCGTAATGCATCATTCTTCTTTATCATTTCGCTGTCATCATGTTCATGTTCCCATAACTAACTCATTAGTCGCCTTCTAACTAGTAATTCTCTGTCCTCTTTCAATTCTGTCGCAGTTTGCTTTTTCAACGACTTCATCGCTCATCTTCTAGTTCAATCTCATTAGAGGAAGTCTCTTTACTCGTATTGCTTGCAAGGCTTATAGTGATGTGCATTACCGAGAGGGTCCATAGATACCTCTCCGACAATCGGAGTGACAAATCCTAATCTCAATCTATGACAACTCAACAAACACCATCGGAGACACCTGTAGAGCATCTTTATAATCACCCAGTTACGTTGTGACGTTTGATAGCACACTAAGTGTTCCTCCGGTATTCGGGAGTTGCATAATCTCATAGTCATAGGAACATGTATAAGTCATGAAGAAATCAATAGCAACAAACTAAATGATCATTGTGCTAAGCTAATGGATGGGTCTTGTCAATCACATCATTCTCTAATGATGTGATCCTGTTAATCAAATGACAACTCATGTCTATGGTTAGGAAACTTAACCATCATTGATTAATGAGCTAGTCAAGTAGAGGCATACTAGTGACACTCCATTTGTCTATGTATTCGCACATGTACTAAGTTTCCGGTTAATACAACTCTAGCATGAATAATAAACATTTATCATGATATAAGGAAATATAAATAACAACTTTATTATTGCCTCTAGGGCATATTTCCTTCAGTCTCCCACTTGCACTAGAGTCAACAATCTAGATTACACATTAATGATTCTAACACCCATGGAGTCTTGGTGCTGATCATGTTTTGCTTGTGAGAGAGGCTTAGTCAACGGGTCTTCTATATTCAAATCCGTATGTATCTTGCAAATCTCTATGTCTCCCTCCTTGACTTGATGTGCTTGGTTATCTTGATGTGCTTGGTTCTCTTGTGAAATCTGGATTCCTTTGCCAAGGCAATTGCACCAGTATTGTCACAAAAGATTTTCATTGGACCCAATGCACTAGGTATGACACCTAGATCGGATATGAACTCCTTCATCCAGACTCCTTCATTTGCTGCTTCTGAAGCAGCTATGCACTCCGCTTCACACGTAGATCCCGCCACGACGCTTTGCTTAGAACTGCACCAACTGATAGCTCCACCGTTCAATATAAATACGTATCCGGTTTGTGACTTAGAGTCATCCGGATGAGTGTCAAAACTTGCATCGACGTAACCATTTACGACGAGTTCTTTGTCACCTCCATAAACAAGAAACATATCCTTAGTCCTTTTCAGGTATTTTGGGATGTTGTTGACCGATGTCCAGTGATCCACTCCTAGATTAATTTGGTACCTCCCTGCTAAACTAATAGCAAGGCACACATCAGGTCTGGTACACAACATTGCATACATGATAGAACCTATGGCTGAAGCATAGGGAATGACTTTCATTTTCTCTCTATCTTCTGCGGTGGTCGGGCATTGAGTCTGACTCAACTTCACACCTTGTTACACAGGCAAGAACCCTTTCTTTGCTTGATCCATTTTGAACTTCTTCAAAACTATATCAAGGTATGTGCTTTGTGAAAGTCCAACTAAGCGTCTTGATCTATCTCAATATATAAGTAGCTTCACCAAGGTCTTTCATTGAAAAACTCTTGTTTAAGTATCCTTTTATGCTATCCAGAAATTCTATATCATTTCCAATCCACAATATGTCATCCACATATAATATTATAAATGCTACAGAGCTCCCACTCACTTTCTTGTAAATATAGGCTTCTCCAAAAGTCTGTATAAAACCGTATGCTTTGATCACACTATCAAAACGTTTATTCCAACTCCGAGATGCTTGCACCAGTCCATAAATGGATCGCTGGAGCTTGCACACTTTGTTAGCATCCTTTGGATCGGTAAAACCTTCTGGTTGCATCATATACAACTCTTCTTCCAGAAATCCATTCAGGAATGCATTTTTTACATCCATTTGCCAAATTTCATAATCATAAAATGCGGCAATTGCTAACATGATTCGGACGGACTTAAGCATCGCTGCGGGTGAGAAGGTCTCGTCGTAGTCAAATCCTTGAACTTGTCAAAAACCTTTTGCAACAAGTTGAGCTTTGTAGATAGTAATATTACCGTCAGCGTCAGTCTTCTTCTTGAAGATCCATTTATTCTCTATGGCTTGCCGATCATCGGGCAAGTCAACCAAAGTCCACACTTTGTTCTCATACATGGATCCCATCTCAGATTTCATGGCCTCAAGCCATTTCGTGGAATCTGGGCTCATCATCGGTTCCTCATAGTTCGTAGGTTCGTCGTGGTCAAGTAACATGACCTCCAAAACAGGATTACCGTACCACTCTGGTGCGGATCTTACTCTAGTTGACCTACGAGGTTTGGTAGTAACTTGATCTGAAGTTACATGATCATCATCATTAGCTTCCTCTGTGTACAAGTCACAGGAATTGCTTTATGTGATGAACTACTTTCCAATAAGGGAGCAGGTACAGTTACAAGTTCTACTTTCTCCCACTCACTTCTTTCGAGAGAAACTTCTTCTCTAGAAAGGATCCATTCTTAGCAACGAATATCTTGCCTTCGGATCTGTGATAGAAGGTGTACCCAATAGTCTCTTTTGGGTATCCTATGAAGACACATTTCTCCGATTTGGGGTCGAGCTTATCAGGTTGAAGGTTTTTCACATAAGCATCGTAGCCCCAAACTTTAAGAAACGTCAACTTGGGTTTCTTGCCAAACAACAGTTCATAAGGTGTCGTCTCAACGGATATAGATGGTGCCCTATTAAACGTGAATGCAGCCGTCTCTAAAGCATAACCCCAAAACGATAGCGGTAAATCAGTAAGAGACATCATAGATTGCACCATATCTAATAAAGTGCGGTTATGATGTTCGGACACACCATTACGCTGTGGTGTTCCGGGTGGCTTGAGTTGCAAAACTATTCACATTGTTTCAAATGAAGACCAAACTCGTAACTCAAATATTCTCCTCCACGATCAGATCACAGAAACTTTATTTTCTTGTTACGATGATTTTCCACTTCACTCTGAAATTCTTTGAACTTTTCAAATGTTTCAGACTTATGTTTCATCAAGTAGATATACCCATATCTCAAACGGAATGAACAAACCATCATTTGCATCCCTAATGGTACTCCACAATTTTGCAGGGACCAGTCATCCCCTGATCAAAATAAGATCGCCGATCCTGGATGTGCATTTGCATCCACGATTCGGTCTAACCTGGAACCTTGTAGCTGACTTTGGCATGTTGGGATCAACTATCTTAGCAGTCATTACCCATGGTACCACTGATGTGCAACATGGTCACACAATCTACCACGATCGAACCATCACCATCTAGCCATGTATTCCATTTAGTATTATATTTTTTTTAACCCTGTCGCCTTCTCTTTCGTTGTTGTACTACTTACTAGCTGGAGTACTTTTTACCTTGGAGGACACGTATAGCTAGCTAGGCTCTTGAAGACTTGAACGCACTAGTTGCCACCATTTTTGTTTTTCCATGTCTTACTATCTCATCCATGTAGCCAAGAGTGGCAATATATAATATGCCGGTTATTTGACTTCCTCTATATCAGAGTAGTACTATTTGCTGCATAGTATTACTGACCGCCGTATTTGAGCACAATATTATTATGCATGGACCTTGACTATGTACGTCACCATGTGTCCAGATCTGAGATGTCGCGTGTACCAGATGAACGGCGCCGAGTTCGACCCCCCTGATGCTACGTGGGTGCCGAGGAACACTCTTGGAGAGTACTCTCTTTTCATTGGGGACAGCTACCCCATTGTGAAGCGGATGCCACCTTCTATGCATGACACTGAAGGCCTGTCGTTCATGAAGCATGGTTGTGTCTTTAGTGCGCACCACCGTATGAACGACATGCTGGGACATGCTATCCCTAATTTATGCCGCTTCAGCTTGGATGAGTCTCCATCGTGTGGAACCGGACTAGAAAGCTGTGACAATGATTCCCGTTGCCCACCGCTATGGATCATGCCATCCATGAAGAACACCTAGGATTGGAAGCTGGAGGAGGACATGTAGCCCATCTATAACGTGTAAGTGGGGTATGGTAAATTGTGAACGGTAGCACTGTGAATATATGTAGACTAGTCGTGCACAAATTTATCTAATGAATGTGTGGCATACTGGCATTTGTCCTTTAGAATTTATTACTAGTAAATGTGTTATGTGTATGTGCAACTTGTGTGGTTGTTGCACGGGATCCAACACACTCATTGAGAAAAAAAGGTGGCACAGCTTTGGATATAGGTGACGTGGCGGCATCATACAGTAGCATCGTTCGCTATAGTTGTAATACTCCTACTAGGACGACAACTCCTATAAAACCTTGCGCTTGGCTCTTTGCCTCTTCGGGAGGTTCAATAGATCATACTCGTGTGAGCCTTGCACTTGGCTCTTCGCCTCTTTGGAAGGTCCAACAATGATGGTACTACAGTACAATATGCTTCTGGCAATCTGACATCGATTGAACTGCTGCACGTCCACCGCAAGGGCGAGGGCGAGCAAGAGGGAGAGGGAGAGGGCGCTGTAGTCAAAACCCTCTCCTCTTCATGCGAGCCACTACGCGCGTGGGCAAGGGAGAGGCGTAGTAAGCAAGCTTCTCCTCGTTCAGCCAGGTGACGGGACGCATCAAAGCAGTACAAGTACTAGTCCTTTTCGGCTAAATATGGCTTAATTTGAAATGAGAAAAATACACTAGCGGTTAACGTATGTAACAATACACTCTTTACGGTCACTATATATAGTTTTGTGGTGATTATATGATCACTAGATCATCGTAGAGCACCGTATTGCACCCTACTGACCGGCCACATAGTCGACGTGGCACTTTGTTGACTGGTTAAATTTTCACCTGGTTTCTGGGTCCCACCTGTCAGTTGGAAGAGCAAAGAAATCAGTTGAACAAAACTTTACGCAGGCGCGACAGGAGTCCAACCCTTGCGCGCGAACCACCCTGGTTGTGTTTGTGAGTGCATGCACGTGTACTCCCTCAGTCTTCCAACAAAGAGTGTACATCGGCTAAAAAACAAAGAGTGTACATCTACACATCCAATGCATTTATCCTTTAATCTAAAATCGATATTGATTGACTAATGCACCAACTTGTGCTCTAGCTATAGGCTACATGTCTATCCTCAATTACAGCATGCAACAACCTTCATTTAATCTTCTTCTCTCAATGGTTGCATGCGCACATAAATCTGCTACTTTCGGGCGTTAATTATGCCCTGGTCAATGTGTAAATCTCTAAATGTACAGTCTTTCACGGACGTAGGGAGTAGGTTGAGCACTTGAGCATGAGCGCGTGTGTTGCGTCGCGTGCTGTGTACGGCATGTGTGCATGAGTGTTGTGTGCGTCCACGTGTACGTGTGAGTGTTGCATGTTGCATGGATGCATGCATGCATGAGGCTTTTACTCCCTCCCATCGACATGTTCATATTTCAAGCTTCCTCTGTTCCCTCCATATTGTGATACTCCCTCTGTTCCCAAATACGGAGTAAAAGCCTCCCTCTATCCCCACGGAGTATTTGTATCTCTAGAGATTTCAACAAGTGACTACGTACGGAGAAAAATGAGTGAATCTACACTCTAAAATATGTCTACATACATCCGTATGTTGTATTCCATTTGAATGTCTAAAAAGACAATATATAGGAATGGAGGGAGTAGCAAATAAACATTAAGTTCTCTTGTTTTTCCATCCTTGGTTAAGGTGCACAACCAAAGATGACTCACCTGGATGGAGGGAGTAGATGGTCAAAGTTTGACACAAAATTAATGCATTGGTAAACATAATTTTTTTGAGGAAAATGAGTGCATTAATTGAGTGTTTTTGCAAACTACAAAAATTATTCCACCACTCATCATCGACCTTGGTTGATGAGATTTTTGAATTGAGCCATGTGCCTTGGCCAATGTTTGATCTTGTTGGACAGGATGCATTGATGCTTACATGGGGTGCTAAGAACATTAAAAACTTTAGCAACTAAAGCTCCCAATGCTTACATGTATAGGTGCTTAACTTGTTGGTGCTATTTGTTTAATGATTTTGTAACTAAAGTTCTTCATGCATTGGTGGGATTATTCCATTTAAGTCTTTTGTCTAGGTTCTCGCGCTTAGTACTGGGGTCACCACACTTATCTCTCCTCTTAATTACCTTCCCACATCAGACTTTTTGCCTACATGGAAGCCTTAGCACCTGTACAAGGCGGAGCATTGGGAGGGTCCCGAGCGTGTAGGCATAGGGATACTGTAGATAGGAAGTCTTCGCGATCCATTATTCCCCATCTCGATCAGAGAGAACTATTCAACTAGTCTTCACAGTGAAGTGACAATACATGCAACAGCAGATGGGACACTTGATTAATAAGCTGAACCAGTGTGTTGGTGTTACTAAATCAGCGTTACCCAGTACTGCCATCATGTTTGCCAATGGAGCACACTTTCACAAATACGACTACGCACCTCTCTCCTCCATTAACTGACATATGGGTTCTCTTGAGGTCGACCCACATGGCATCGGCGTAAGTATTTACACTCCGAAGGACGGTATATCCTGGTAGTAGTACTAGTAAAATTGAGATTTAATGCACTTTATTCCCCGTCTTTCACTCTTCTTCCTCCTATCTTCTTCTCCCTCCTCTCTTCCCCATCGTCGGCTGCACACCATTTCCCCCTGCTCACTGCTCACCCGCCCGCGCCATTTTCCTTGGTACCTCGCGCGTACCATATCCCCCCGCTCACTGCTCGGCCACACACGCCATCTTCTTTGCTCGCCCGCCCGAATCTACTTCCCCACTGGCTCGCAGGCACCGAAAACCCCAGTCACTCAGCGCCCTAAAAAAACCTATGGCAGAACCGACTGACACGCAGAGCCATGACTGGAATTCCCTCCCCGATGTTCTATTGGAGCAGATCTGTAATCGTATGGACCTGCTCAGCACCGTCCGTCTGGCCGCATGCTTGGTGTCTTTGTACTGTCTACTCGTCTACAACCGACCGGCTCTTTTCAAGACACCCTGCTTGCTGATGCCCGATCCTCGCAGGTGGCCCAGACACCGACTTGACGATCCTACGGAGGTTGTCGTGGTGCCCCTCGACATGCTACCAGTACCGTCCACTTGTCCTTCATGTGCGGCCACTACTGGGCGGGCATGAAGGCCAACTGGATCGTCCTCTTCCACCAATCCGGTAGTCTGTGGCGTCTCTTGGATATCTACACCCAGCGAGAGATCACCCTTCCATCGTTGGATACTGCCGCCATCGAGCCTCGCGGCCCGCCGGACACTCCTGCCTGCTACGCATGAGACGTGCCAAGCTTTTGGCTCGACCTCTGTTTGCTGAAGGTTGTAATCTGCGAAGTTCCCACACCATCACAAGACTACATGGATTACAAGCTTATTGCCGTGTTCAACATGGGATTAGTCTATCTGGAATCTGGTCGCCATACATGGTTATGGCTCATCGTCGATCCTCTTCACCCAACATTTCTGTCTGATGCTATGGTGCACGATGGCATCGTTTATGCGATCGACACACAGATTGGCTACCTATACTGGTGGAATCTATCGTCTTGTAATTGTTCTATCTCATATCATCTTTACCTTAAGAATACGACTGCCTGTTCATTGTTAGAAATTTAGAATATATAGTATGTCTATAACCACATCATTGCTATATGTTCCTCTCATTTCCTAGATTTTTATGACCACACATGTTATTGTTAGAGTTGATATGAGAACAATTGGCATCTAATGATTGTTAGAATAGATATTATGAGTATAACCTCATGATTGCTATATGTTACTATCATTTCCAGGATTTTTATAACAACGCATGTTATTGCTTAGAGTAGATATGATAATTGTAGTAAGTGCTATGGTAGAATATGAGTAGGCCCTGTCATATTTGTTTTCCTCTCATTGTTACATGATGTTTGAACCATGATATATTGCTAGAATATGAAAGCCATTGGCTTATTTTTTTTAACTTGGGGTATGATTATGACCACGACATTGCAATTCTCTGTCTATGATATGTGTCACTGTTATAATAATCTTAATTCCACATATACTCCGAACATGATTGTTTATTTTTGTCCTTTTAGTCTCCAATTTGAATTGTTGCAGCAGATGCAAATGCGCTGGCCTTCATGATTCTAGGACCTGGAATCATACCAACCGATGCGTGGTGGTTTATCGCTCGTTCAGCTGACGGCGGTCATTTGATGCTCATTTGCATGTACCAAATTGACTGAACGATTTCATCAAACCACATGCAGTACAATGCCTGGGGCGTTCGTGACATTGATCGCTATGGCTGCTTCGTGTTCGAGAAAGATCCCAGCTCCGTTGGGTCAGGCGTATTCAACTGGAGGCGGGTTTACAGCCTCGGCAACCACTCCATGTTCCTGGGGCTCAATTATCTGATCATTCAACCAATCATCAATCATATCACCGGTGATGATTACCGTGCTATGCAACTTCCATTCGCCAGGGGGGGTACTATGTTTACACATCATACCATGGGTTTCATGAATCACCATATCCAGAGATTCGTCGACACAGCTTGTTGCCAGATAATCTTTAGTGTGTGAAAGGCATCAAGCTTCCGTGCGATGGATGGCTTTTGCAAACCTGACATGCGGCGATGTGGTTCATGCCAACAGTAAATATGCACAACTTGATTTGTACTGATATCTAGACTGAGCCATGTGTCCTGCTGCTGTAGCATGACCCTCTTTTGTTGGATATTATGTACTGTTGTTAGTTTGAATCACTGCTCTGGTTAGAAGGATAGATACCTTTCTGGGATCAAGTGCATCCTAACTCACCTGCGTAGGATGTACTGATAATGATGATGGGATGTCGTGCAGAAGCCATATATATATAAACACTATTCTGATCACGGGATCAGAATAATATTCTGATCACAACATGAACTTCCCGAGTAACGCGCATGACCTTCCCCGAGTACAAGGTTGAACTTCAGCTAAAAGGTGTCCAAATGGGGCTTGTGATATACCGTTGGAAAGCTACGAACACCAGTATCATGACCCAAGTTGAATTTTTGGCAAAATGTAAGCGGGTTTAATAGCAGTTTTGAAAACCATTTTTCCTTCATACAAAAAACGTGAATAGTATTTTTGATCGCATTTCTAAACCATTTATCGGAATGACGCAGATAATATGGCGTCGGAAAGCAGCTGCAAAACCGCTCCTTCCACATGTTTAAAGTTTTCTCTAATTCTTATGGTTAAATAGTAATTTGGAAAATTGTAAAATTTCGCAAACTGAACAGCCGAGCTCGTATTATCGATGGCATTTGTAAACGGCTAATCCAATTGAGGCAAATGATATGGCGTTGTAAATCTTATGAAAATGCGCTACTTTTGCATGTTGAAAGTTTTTTCTAATTTTGAATGGTTTAAAACTAATTTAGAAAACAATACAAGTTCTAGCGAATTTGTATTTTCGAGCTAATTTTTTAACCGTCTGTCCGAATGCGGCAAATAATATGGCGTTGGAAAGCTTGAGGAAATGCAAAACTTTTTGTATCTATTATTTCTCGCAATTCTTTATGGTTTTAAGTCAGTTTCGAAAATGGTGAAAAACATATTTTCGCCGTATTTTCTACAAACTTTAACGGAATGGTGCAAATAATATACCATTGAAAAGCTACGGAAAATGCGAAACTTCCTCATGTTGATGATTTTTTCTGATTCCTAGCTGTTTTCAAGTAATTGCGAAAATGGCGGGTCATTCGTTCTGCCTTTATCGCGAAACTGATTCTTCGAAAATGCACCGCGTGAAGACTTGAACTTCTCGGCATGTCTACTTGAACTTCACTCTGTTTTTCACGTGCTTTTTTTGCTCGTAGATCTCCATCCACTACTTGTAGCCCTCCATCCACTCACCGAAATTGAGCAAGTGATATACCGATGGAAAGCTGATGTAGACACGCAAGTTTCCCGTGTTGATCATTTTTTCATACTCGCGACGGTTTTAAAAGTTTTTCATGTGAAATTCATTCAGTGTAGTAGTTGAACTACTTGCTGTTTTCACGTTGAACTTCTGGGACGTATTTTCGTTTGTAATTTTCCTCATCCATTCGTTAGTGTTACGCAAATGATTTTCCTTTTGTACAAACCCTTCTCACAATAAATTTTTTAACTTTCTCCGACCAAGGACTTGAACTTACGCAAACGATATTACTGTCGTTTTGAAGTAAATTAGAAAATGACAAGATCATGATTTCTACCTTCATCGCGAATGGAAATGCACCGCATGAAGTAGTTGAACTTCTTGGGCACGTCTGTTTGAACTTCACTCTGTTTTTGACGTGCTATTTTTTGACATGCTGTTTTTCGCACTGCGTGAGGTAGTTGAACTTCTTGGACATGTCTGTCTGAACTTCACTCTATTTCACTTTATTTGTATTTTTCTTGTATGAAATACACACCATGTAGTACGTGAACTTCCGGTTGTTATCATTTTTAAACTCCTCTCTGGTTAGAGAGAATTATTTTAAAACACAAAAAACAACATATTTTTTATGTATTTTGGACATCTAAATACAGGGTGAACCTCTCTCACAAGAATTTTGTAAACATTTCCTCGCTGGGCAATTGAACTTCTATCAACCATTCTTTTCATTTATGAGTTGTTTTTAAAGTGCAAAAAATGGACTTCACCCTTTTTATACTTTGAGTAAAGAATTGTATTCGATTTTTATACGGAAAAAATAGAACATCGAAATACTAGGTGAACCTCTCCCACGAGAGTTTTTGAACTTCCTCGGACAGAGACTAGAACTTCTTTCAACAAACCTAATAAGCTTTTATTTTTCTATACTTTTATTCTCACTTGAAATGCATTCCCTGCAGTACTTGAACTTCTCGTTGTTTTACCTATGAACTTCTTTGAACAGATAAGAATTTTTTCTCATACATAAAAACATGTTTTAGATAGTATACATGAAAATTTTAAACCGTTCATCAAAATGTGGCACATAATATACCCGGTGGAAAGCTTATGAATAGCAGCAAGTTTTTCATGTAGATATGTGTTACAAATTCATTGCCGTTTGAGAGCAGTTTTTAAAATGGCAAAACAACGTTGTTTTTTGCCTTTTAGAACAACATGTAAATGAATGACGGACGTCTTGTAAATATAATTTTTCAACCTTGCAGGGTGGAGCACGTGAACTTCTTGCAACAAACCTTTTAGGCTTTTAGTTTTGTATTCTTTTATTCTCTTCTGAAACACATTCCGTGTAGTAGTGGAACTTCCCGCTGTTTTGACCTTGAACTTCTGCCACGTATTTTGTTCAACCTCTCACACAAGAATTTTTGAACTTTCTCGGGCCGAGCACTTGAACTTCTAGCAACAAAACTTTTAACCTTTGCTTTTTCTTTCTTTTTTTCATACAAAATGCACATCGTGTAGTACACGAACTTCTGACAGTTATCAATCTGAACTTCTCTCGGTTACGTTAATATATCCGGGGTTTTTTATGAATTTTTAATTCGATTTTCTTAATCCTTTTTTATGAATTTTGAAGCGCTCTATTTTTAAAATTTGAACTTCTTGTTTCCATTCTTTAATAGCGAGAAAAACCTGAGTTTTCTATAATCATCGAACTTCTCCATCTTTTTAATATGAACTTCCTGGTTTTATTTCTTAATCTTTTTTATAAAATTTTGAAGCATTCTATTTTTAAAAGTTGAACGTCTTGCTTTTTATTTTTGAACTTCTTGTTTCCATTTTTTAATAACGAGGAAAATCTGAGTTTTCTATAATCATCAAACTTCTCCATCTTTTTAATATGGACTTTCCGATTTTATTTCTTTAATCTTTTTTATGAAATTTTGAAGCGCTATGTTTTTAAAAGTTGAACTTCTTTTTATTTTTTTTCAACTTCTTGTTTTCATTATTTAATAACGAGGAAAAATCTGAGTTTTCTATAATCATCGAACTTTCCGCTGTTTTCACTTTGAACTTCTACCATGTATTTTTGTTCGTAATTTCTCACCCGTTCATCAGAGTTGCACAAATGATATATAGTGCCGATTACCTCTCTCACAAGAAGTTTCTGAACTTCCCCGTGCTGAGCACCTGAACTTCTAGCAGCGAAATTTTTATACTTTAACTTTTTATTCTATTTTCTCATATGAAAACACACACAATGCAGCACACGAACTTCTGGCCGTTTTCAATTTGAACTTCTCTGTAAAAAAGTTGTCCCAAACTCCCAAAGCACTCGTCAAATTTGAGCATATGATAGCATTGGAAAGCATTTTTTTAACAAATCATGACTAGCTAACAACATATTTTGAACATGCTAAGACTTATTTTGAGCATATTTTAGTAACAAAAAAAGCTAAGATTATTTAAACGTCGAACTACTCTATTAATTGAATTTGAACTTCTCAACATTTTTATTTTGAACTTCTGTGTATTTATTTTATAAATGTGGAAAATAAAACTGGTGTGTTTGTCCCTATAAGGAAGTTCATGAGTTTATTTTTATTCTTTAGTAACGAGAAAAATCTAAGTATTTTATTCACACCGAACTTCATCGCTTTTTAAATTTGGACTTCTTGTTTTTTTAGTAATGGGAATAAACCTAGTTTTTAGTAAAATCAAAAATGATTTATTATTTTAATTTGAACTTCGAGAATTTTTTTATTTAGAAACGGTGAAAATCCTTTTATACTTTACTTTTTCAAATTGAACTTCATACTTACTTCTTCGCGAAATGAGAAGAATCTGGTTTTTTTGTACACAGCGGACCCTCCGTTTCTTTAAAGTGGACGTCTTGGCTTTTTATTTTGTAACATGGATTTTTTTGTAAATAAACATAGAGCCACTTCATTTTATAAATTTGAACTTCTAGGTTTTTTCATAGAAACGGACAAAATCTTTTTTAAAAAATATTTTTGAATTGCTCTGTTATTTTAATTTGACCTTCTCAGAGTTATTTAGAACCATGAAAAAATGTTTTCTAGTATATATATTGAATGAATTTGTTATTTTAGTTTGAACTTTTTGGTTATCATTTTTCAATAATGGGAAAATCCATGGGATTTTTTAGTACAACGATAACATTTTCTTTGAACTCTCATGTCCCTGATTACTTTGTCGATTTTTCTTGTGTTAGCTACATTACATCTTCTCGCTGCGATTGTCTGACAATGCATGGTTTGTGCTCAGCGCAATGTGATGCCACAAACCAACCATGGTCGTCGGACTTGTGAAGCTAGATCACTGCCTTTGAAACCAAACCTTGCGGAGTCATTCTAGCACCTCCAGTCAACACCCTGAAGAGCAAAAATGATATGGTGTCATGCGTGTGTCCAAACCAATGGAGAATTCAGAACAACAAAAGGAAAATTCATGTCGATCCATACCTCCATGGCTCCATCTGGCACCCTAGATCCTGAGATGACCAATACTAGTCATCGTTCATGTAGATGGTCATGTACCAAATATGCCGAAAAGCAATCCCCATGAGTACAGGTTATAGAACTCGTATGCCTCCTCCAGTGAGCCAAATCGGGTAGATATGGTCGTCCGAAAAAGTATGTATTTGTTGATCTGCTACAATGGGAACACATGAATGGACAGAGCAAAAATTCAGAAAAATGATCAACAATGGGAAGAACACAAACATCGGCTACAGCCTCCCCCTCTCCGTTGCAAGTAGCAGCAACTTGGAGAAGATACAAACATGAAGGTCGAGCTTTGGCCTCGGACAGGTCGCTGATTAGGCCTCATCAGTTCGTCGATGGCGCGAGATGAGTGGCCATGGCGGTGGGATCCGGCAGTTGCAGCCCGAGCTTTCTCCGGCGACCTGCTGTTGCACGGGTTGTTCTCCGACTGTGGCGTTGCGCAGGGACGTGGACCTTCCAGCGAAGCACATGAAGAAGCAAGGGAAGCCGCCGTCGAGCTTTCTTGTAGGGGCTGCAACGGCTTGACCGATCCACCGACTTGCTAGGTCGCGGGAACCGACAGTGAGGCGGCATCCAACACGTGCTCCAGCTTATCTGGCCGGGGTATGTTGTTGCCGGCGCGACAGGGTGGGAGAACGACATCAGCGGGGAGGAAGTAGGAGATCCATCTCGCGGCAGAGACGAGATCCATCTCGCAGCACCGCGCGGGAGTTGTCGGCGACCACCGGGGTTGCAGGGGCGGTGGACCGATGTGGAGCAGCAGCGGAGGGAGGAAGGCTGGCCTCGCTCCGGAGTAGGCGGGGGCGGCCTCGCGCTGGGAGGACGCGGGAGGCGGCGGCCTCGTGCCGGGAGGAGGCAGGAGGCGGTGGATCGCCGGGAGGAGGCGGAGTCAGCGGCGCTTCCTGTGGAGGTGGTGGGATGGTGCGGCGGCGGTGGTCCGAAGCCGGGCGAGCGGCGGGTCGGTGACTGCGGGGATGAGAATTTGGGCTGGGACAGGGGAGATCGGGAGGAGATTTTTTTGGGCTGGGACAGGGGAGATCGGGAGGAGATTAGGGATCGGGGGAAGGTGGAGGACAGGTGCGGTCGTGGGTGGGCCTTTTTTGCGAGTTTGGAAGTTCAGGAACGTGTCATCGAGCCGTATATAGGCTTGACGTGATCCAAATAACTATTCTGATCCCAGGATCAGAATATTGTGTGTGTGTGTATTAGGCTTCAAGTGTGTACTTGTTGGTGAAAGTGTTGTCCAATGGGAATTATATTTTATATTACTCATGTAGCCTACAAAGTCTGTCGTACAGCCTTGTAACTTTTACCTCATTTCTAAATTTGTACTAGTCCTCTATACCATATATTGCGCTACTCGTACTACTACCTCCCTCCTAGTTTACTGGTCCCCTTCATAATTTGTGTCAAATTTTGACCATAAATTTCACTAACTAAATGTTAATGCATGTCACAAAAAATTATATTGTTTTATTCATATTTTAACATAGTTTCCAATGGAATAATTTTTGGTGACATACATTGACATTTTGTTAGTTAAACCTATGGTTAAAATGTGACACTAAATACGACTATTAAGTAGTACAATAGTAGTACTAGTATACGTCGGTCAAATTATTCATCATGTCCACGCATTGAATTGACGTGACAACACGTTGCGCGTGAGGTGACACAAGAATCCCGGCGGCGTCTTCGGGTATTGTGGACTTCAGATTTGGAGTACCACTTATCTGTCGAAATCTCTTATCATTCACTTAAAACAGTCGATTGATTATACATTGAGTACCATATAACTGGAATTAAGCGATGCAAGTCCAAGAAGGATTGGCCCGTGCTGCCGGCTGGCGTCAAGTTTGATCCCACGGATCAGGAGCTGATCGAGCACCTTGAGGCCAAAGTGACTGCTGGCAGCGCGAGATCTCACCCTCTCATCAATTTGTTCATACCAACCATCGACAGCGAGCACGACATATGCTACACCCATCCTGAGAAATTTCCAGGTAAGACACCGATTGGCCGTCTACTTGCACAAACATATTCCTTTGTTTATAGCTCTACTTTTATTTTTAGGCACAAACCTAGTAAAGCAATTACAATTTGACAGTTAATAAAAAGTGAAACAAGTGACTGCAACATGCCAAAGATGTTATGAAAATGCCAACCACGTACACTAAAACATGTATTTGACAATACTGCAGGTATCACACTGAGTGGCCTAAGCAAGCATTTATTCCAGCGCAATTCCAGGGCGTTCAAAAGGGGCACGTGGACGCGTCGCAAGATACAGTCAGAGTGCGGCATGCACGCGATGTGGCCCAAGACCGGCAATACCTTGCCGGTGGTGGTCAACGGCCGGCAGACGAGGAGCAAAAAGGTTCTGGTGCCGCACACCAACAAGAACTTCGACCAGCAGAGCACCAACCGGGTGATGCACCGGTACCACCTCGGGGACCTGGAGCAAGAGAAGGAGTGGGAGCTGGTCCTCTGCAAGATTTTCTACCAGACAAACACTAGGGCCAGGAGTAAAAAGATTATAAGTTAGTTTGGTATTGGTACTTGTACTACCTTGTCGTCCGCAAGTTGGTATTGTTGTTAATGATCTTTTGGTATGAACCTGGCATTTGCTTCCAACCATCATGCCGAGGGTCCGCAAGCTGAATCATTTGTTTCAAAATGAATTTTCAGGCACCTGATTTTTATTTGATGGGTAGCATAAGCACCTGCCGTTCGAATTCCCAGTTATCCAAATGTTTTGAAACAAGTGCATGCACTTATTATCTCGATGAAAAAACAATATACCTGCTGCATCCCAGTTATTAGTCTGTACTTGCAGAATTCTCTTGTTTGTTGAGCAGGTATATTGTTTTTTCATGTCGAGCAAGTTTCAACTGGGCTGTAGACTGCCCAGGCTTGGTTTTGTTTTTAACAGGCCCAACCCATAACGACAACCGGGCACAAAGATCCAGTAGGTATCTACTGGCCTCTGGCCCGCCAACATTAGTTATATTTTGTCTTACAACATCCACATGCAATTTTTTTACTGAATCAAACACATAGCCTAGTTCTATTTTCCTCTTGAAATGACATATCCTACATTTGTTTTCTAATCTCTACCTATAGTTTTACTAGTTCATATGCACGTATCATTATATTGAAAATACATAAAGTTCCCTTTTCATATTTACATCCTTATTTTTGTTGTTGCTTTCCCTCCCAATGTTGATTTCTTTACCACTGGTTTTCCCTTAAACCAACTCAATTGTCCCACGTCTTATTTGCTTACAAAAACAATACGATTTTGTTGGCAAATTAATAAGTTCTTAAAAAATATCATTTCGGGATTACAACAGTTCGGACTCCATCGAAATATGCAAAATAAGGCTGAACTCTTGACCGTGGTCCTGGGCAAAAAATGGGCTGTAATAAATTACTTAAGAATTAGCAAATGGGCTGCAAATTATTATTTTTAGCAAATGGACTCTATGTTGTGTGCCACAGATTTGGAGGCTGACTTGTGGGCCTACTAAGTTCATGCGTACACAAGGTTTCTCAAAAAAAGAAACTTAGTCAACAATCAACTCTACCATCGTCAGACCGTTAGATGTCAATCTAACGACAATCGTCTTCTTCGTCTCGATCTTCTGCTCCAAATACCCAAACCAGCGCCCATGAACCGCTGCTCCCGCCTCCGTGGCCGGTCAGGTTTGCCAGAAGGCCTCACGGTCCCACCATACTCGCACGCCTGGCCTTTCTATCCCTCTACTCACTCACACCTCCTGTTATTTTCCGGCGATGGCAGCCGAACCAGTCAACCCTCATACTCCCACCGTGTGGGCAGCCACTGTCGTGTCTTCCCCGGCTCCGTGTCGTAACCTTCATAGGCCTCGCCGTCGTCCACCGCCCTGGTGCTCTCGGCGCGGCATGGTCAACGTGGTCAAGGGACGACATCCATCGGAAGAGTACTGTACGTGGAGAGGCTGACAGCTGGGTCCACGGCCGCATACAAGGAAGTGCCTCCTTATTACGCGAAAAATAATGATTCCTCCACCTGACAGCAGGGACCCACCGGACGGGCCACCATATTTCGTGAAAAAATGTTCCCCCCTGACTACTGGGACCCACCAGCTACATCTTCGCATGCAAGGAAGTGTGTCCATATTACAGGCAAAAGAAATGATTCGCCCCCTGACTGCTGGGAGCCACCAGCTACATCTTCGTACGCAAGGAAGTGCGTCCATATTACGGGAAAAAATGATTCTCCCCCTGACTGTTGGGACCCAATAGCTACATCTTCGCACACAAGGAAGTGCCTGACAGTCGGGACCACCCGGTCGAAGCGTACGTAGCGTTGTCATTCTGGTGGCGAACGTGTACGTACATACTGGTCGATCGGTATGTCTATCTGCAGGCTGCAGCGATGAACCGTGGCCGTGTAAGGAAGGGCACGTGTGGTAGTAGAGGCGTGCACGTGTGGTAGTAGAGGCACGCACGTAGCATGTACATGTACGTACATCAGCAAGGGTGCAAGAAAGTAAATACGGCCACATACGGTCATACGGGCGGGGTCTCGAATGCCTACTCGCGCATATGTACGGCTAGGGCTCGTGTACATGGCTGTGGCTGGGTCAGAACGGAGAAACTGCGTCATTGTTGTGTTCATGGGGAGGCAACGGAATGCGTCGTGTTCATCGGGAGGCAACGGAACGCGTGCTGTTCATCGGGAGCCAACCGGTTTGGATGGAACAGGCAATGGAAACGAGGCCTGGCGTACCGCAGAACGGAGGAAACGGCCTTGTGTTTGACCGGCCATGGTGGAAACAGGATCTTGTTCATCGAGAGGGGTCTGGCGTACTGCAAAACGGAGGAAATGGACCTCCTATGGTCGAAACGGGGTCCTGTTGATCGGGAGGGGTGTGGCGTACCGTAAAACAGAGGAAACGGACTTGTGTTGGAGTGCTACGGTCGAACCGGGGTCCTGTTCATCGGGAGGGGTGTGGCGTAGCGCAAAACGGGACTCCACGGGATACTGTTCATCTCCACCGTCGACCTCCTCCACCCTCCACGGGCTCCTGTTCATCCACCGTCGACCTCCTCCAGCCTCCACCTGCGATTGTTCATCCACGGGCTCTTGTTCATCCAGCCTCCACCGTGCGCTCCTCCCCCGGCTACTGTTCAACCAGCCCTCTCCACGGGGGTCCTGTTCAACCACCCCTCCACGGGCTACTATTCATCCAGCCCTCCACCGGCTACTGTTCAACCAGCCCTCCACCGTCTACTGTTCAACCAGCCCTCCATGGGGTCCTGTTCATCCAGCCCTCAACGAGGTCCTGTTCATCCACCGGCTCGATCGATCAGGGTCCTGTTCATCCAGCAGCAACGGCCTCTACTACCATAGGGTCCTATTCATCCAACCCCCACCAGGAACTGTTCATCCAAACCCCCCAACAACACTCACTGTTCATCAAGGGAAGGAGGCAGCAATGTTCGATTGGTTTCAGTTAGTAGCGGTAGCGAAGGAATCACTCAGGTTCAGTTAACAGCAAGGGATCGATCGATCGCTCGGGTTCAATAACGTGTAGCCTGCAGTGCAATTGCTCGGGTTCAGTTAGAGCCCAACGCCTTGCTCGGGTTCAGTTAGAGCGCAACGCCTCGCACACACGCGCGTATGTACGAGAGAAACACGCATCGCTCGGCCCCTGACCACCCACCGTAACCGGGAACTCCCCCGATATTTTCCTCGCCCTCGCTTCTACCACGATTTTCTCTGTCATGGACGGCCCAAAGAATGTCATGCAGCTGCGTCTCCGGCCCGCCCAGGACGAAAAGCCCATTTTCTGTCATGATTTTTTGTCATAGAAGTAGGAGCCCACCACATTTATGATGATACCTGGTTTTGTCACAATTATCGTCATAGAAGTGTCATAAGTATGACAAAAAAATCATTCGACCCAAAATGTCATGGATGTGTCTTTTTTTTGTAGTGCATGTACTAAGTTTCCGGTTAATAAAATTTTAGCATGAATAATAAACATTTATCATGATATAAGGAAATATAAATAACAACTTTATTATTGCCTATAGGGCATATTTCCTTCAACAATGCTCCCGAAGAAGCCACTAGGGCCACCGTAATCTCCTCACGCCCTAGCATAATGCAAGATGTCGTGATTCCACTAAGGGGCCCTTGAGGGCGGTCACTAAACCCATACACTTTGGCAACCCTTGGGGGCGGTCACCGAACCCGTACACTTTGGCAACCCTTGGGGGCGGTCACCGGAACTCGTCAAATTGCTCGGGGCGATATCCACAACCTAATTGGAGACCCCGACGCTTCCCGGAGCTTTACACCACAATGATTGGTTAAAATGTGGATCTAGATCTCCTCTCTCTTTTCCCCCCAAAACTAGCAAGAATCCATGGAGGGATTGAGAGATAGCAAGCTCGAAGAAGGTCAACAATGGGGGAAGAACTCGAGCTAAAGGGATAAGGTTCAATGGGGAAGAAGACCCCCTTTTATAGGGCCTCCTGAATCCAACCGTAATGTTCACAGCCCGCACACGAGCGGTACTACCGCTCAGGGGAGCGGTACTACCGCCCGAGCGGTAGTGCACATAGAGCAGTGCAATGGTGCGAGATCACAAGCCGTTAGTGCCGCTGGAGCGGTACTACTGCTCGCCCCAGCAGTACTACCGCTGGGGTTGCAGCTTAGGGCACTAAGGAAGCCGAGCAGGACAGATGGGGTGAAGTAGAGCCGCACAAACGGTACTATCGCTCGAAGGAGCGGTACTACCGCTTGTAGTGCATGGGCCGAACTACCGCCCCACAACCATGCTACAACCACTGAGAGCGCGTACAATAGAAAGGGGAGCGGAAGTGGAGCGGTAGTGCAGGTCCCACTGCCCCGCAAGCCGACATGAAAAATCACAACCTCAAAAGCAGCGGTACCATGCGTGGCACTACTGCTTAGCTAAGCTAAGTGGTACTACCGATAGTACCGCTTGGGGTGCTACAAACAAGCCCAAGCAAACAGCTGGAAACAAGGAAAACCAGAACGGCCACAACTTCTGCATATGAGCTTCGAATTGAGCAAACTCAAGCTTGTTGGATAGAGGGCGACAAATACTATCCAACAGCGGAGATATGCCTAAGAAAAAGGTGAGTGAAACCTCCAATAGAGAAGAACCGCCATAACCTCCAACATCAGAAACATCATAGAAGATGCATGTGTACTTCGTTTTCGATGAACTCGAGCTTTTCATGAAGATGACCAAAAGCTCCAAATCTCACAAAGAGAAGAACCAAATAAGAACCAAGAAATATGATGCAAGGATGCAATGGTTTGAGCTATCTACAAATGATACGATCAAACTACCAACTTGGGAGCCCCCCTTGATATTATGGCAATCGATCCTATAACCCAGTCTCCCAACTACCACCAGGAGACTGGTAAAATAGGAAACCTATCAAGGGCAAACCTTTGCCTTGCGCATAATCCACTTGAGCTAGATGATGATGATCTTGACTCCTTCAAGTTGGACCACCTTTCTTGATTGCATTGGCTCAATGAAGACTAGGTTATTGCTTCCCCATACTCCACTATGGGTGCGCCACCCTTCGGCACATCTTCGCAAGTCCATTGTCACCATAATGGACGGCAAGCTTCAAGCACTTGATCTCTTCGTGGTGCTCCACTTGAACTTGCACACCGCAATCTTGATGACGATCACCACTTGATGTCATCCTCTCCATGGGTTGTCTGATATCTTCCTATTTACGCAAGACCATGGAAACATACCTAACCCCACATAGAACTCTCACGTAGACCATGTGTTAGTACACAAAGCGTAATGGACAATGCTTACCACACCATGGGATCACTTGATCCCTCTCGTACATCTTCTACGCTTTAGGTATTGATCAACTTGAATCACTCTCTGTACTTAGTCTTGATCAACTTTGAATCTTTCCAACTCTCTTCATTTGGATAATGTCTCAAAGGTAAACATGAATGATCACACAATCTTCTTCTTCAAGACCTGCTTGTAATAAGCTCAACACTCACATGACCAATCTTTGGATAATTCCTTCATAGCACCTTGGTAAACTCATAAACTCCTTGAAACCAACACATGGACTTCAAGAAATGCCTATGGACAAATCCTTCAAATATAACTCAATGCAACCATTAGTCCATAGAGAATGTCATCAATTACCAAAACCAAACATGGTGGCAACACATGTCCTTTCACCTTTTAATGAACATTACTCTTTTAATGTGGAATCAATTTATAGTATTCAAGTTTTATATGATACTCCAACTATTATGAATGAGAAGAAAATTGCATATGCGAAGAGTAATAAAAATTCTATGCTTATGGATCATGAAAAGAATGCTTTATGTGATGGATATATTGTTGAATTTATTCATGATATTACTGAATATTATTATGATAGAGGAACTTATGCTTATAGATATCTCAATAATATCAAGTTCCCTCTCAATTTGTTGAAATTTTGAAACTTATACTTCTTTTGCCTTCCTATGCTAGTTAATTCTTGCTCCAATAAATTGTTTGCTTACAAAATCACTACGCATAGGAAGTGTTTTAGGCTTAAATGTGATTTCCATATGATTCATGATACTCCCTTTATGTTTCAATTATTTACCTTTGTGTGAGCTTCATTAAAATCATCGTGCCTAGCTAAAAAGGCATTAAAGAAAAGCACTTGTTGGGAGACAACCCAATATTTATACCTACTCTTTTCGTTTGTCAACATGATTAAGTTATTGTATTAATCATTTTTTATATCTTTTCTTTCAATAATGTGCCAAGTAAAGCCTTTGCATTAGTGTGGATACTTGTTGATTTGATTTTGTGCAAATATAGAAACTTTTGCGTCTAGTGTCTGAATTTGCAGATTTTACTGGAGCATCAAAATCTTCTGAAATTTGTACAATATTTCCACATAGTTTGCCTACAGTGTCCTAAATTTTCAGAATTGTTGGAGTTACATAAGTATGGTTTTAGTTCAGATCATTACAGACTGTTCTGTTCTTTTGAAAGATTCTGCTTTGTTTGCATAGTTTTCTTGTTTTACTGTTTCCATATTAGTGACATAAATTATGGAAATGATAGAATACGGTAGGCATTATGTGGTAACAATTATGAATCCTGTGTTGACAGTGCCAAAGTGAATGATTTGCTATTTATCATACTAACCTATCTCACGAAGTTCCATTAAGTTTTGTGTGATTGAAGTTTTCAAGTTTTGGGTAAGATATCGATATGAGGAGAATAAGGAGTGGAAAGACCCTAAGCTTGGGAATGCCCAAGACACCCCAAGGTAATATTCAAGGAATACTCAAGCGTCTAAGCTTGGGGATGCCCCAAAAGGCATCCCCTCTTTCATATTCAACATTATCGGTATACCTCCCTCGGAACTATATTTTTAATCATCACATGATATGTGTTTTCCTTGGAGCGTCATTTTATTTTATTTATATTTGCTTGTTGTTATTGAAATAATGTTTTGCATTTATTTTTATTTCAATAAAAGTGTTAAGTTTAGCCTTCATCATGCTTAGTATGCACGTTCATGAGTTGTTCTTTCAAAACATAAAGTTTTCCATTGTTATTTGAATATTCCTAATAGTCAGAATAAAATATTGAAACTTTTACATAGTAAGATATGATAATTTTTCTATAGTGTGGTAATTTTCAGAATTTTTGAGTTAATTAAGTATGAATTTTCTTTCATCCTTTATAGACTATTCTGCTTAGACAGATTGATATTATATTTGCATTGTTTGCATATGTTTGCTTGTTTAATGTTTCTATTATTGGATAGGAATATTAAATATGTAGAGGCATTTAGTATGCAATGTTTAATTATCATTTTAGTAATTTTTACAATGGAGAATGTTAAGGTTTTGAATTGATTTATACTGACTTATCTCACGAGTTCTTGTTAAGTTTTGTGTAGGTGAAGTTTTTAAGACGTAGGGGAAACCGTGATATGAGAGAAATTAAGGAGACACAAGAGCTCAAACTTGGGGATGCCAAGGCTCCCCAGTTAATATTCCAAGAAGTATCAACCATCTAAGCTTGGGGATGCCCCGACATGCATCCCACTTCTCTTCATCAACAACTATCAGTTAGTCTTGGTTGAGCCTAAGTTTTTATTTGTTCACATGATATGTGATATTCTTAGAGTGCCCTTTTATTTTTGTTTGTTGTTTGATAAAATATTTAGAACTGAAAATCTTTATTGGGAGAGAGACTTTGCATAACTACCTATTTACTTAACCACTCTATGTTCTTTACCTATATCTTTTGGAGTAGTTTATCATTCACTCTTATGCTTCACTTATATCCTAAGAGTAAATAGTCGAATGAATTTAATATCATAAACCTAAGATTATATATGCTTCATATGCTTGTCTCATGGGAAGTAGTGATTTCACATGAAGATATAGGAAAAAATCTAACTGAATTTAACAAACATAGCATTGGTCACTTGAACAATTCATGGAAGAATATTAAAGGAAGAGAAATTTCACAGACAAATATATTATCTTGGACATATTTTATGATTGTGAATACCCATTAATTATTTTCAAACTTGATCAAATAAGTTAAAGTTGGACAAGGAAGACAACATAATGAGTTATATTAGGGTATATTTGCATAGAAGTTATATTGTCATGGATCCTCCAACATGTGGTGATTGTTTATAATCTTTGCTAGCCAAAAATTTCCTACTAAGAGGGAATACTGCTTGTGCATCCAAAATCCTCAAGCCAAGTTTCTTCCATGAGTGTCCACCATACCTACCTATACACGACATTACCCTTCCATGCCAAATAAATTTGCATGTGCCACCTCTAAAATCTTCAAATGAACATCTGTTTTGTGTACCCGTACCGCTCAGGGATCAATGGGCTAGTCAATATCTTCCATGTCCTAAGTATTTTTTACTCACCGACGAGAGTTTATTCACTCGTTAAATTTGAGGGAGGCTGGTAAAAAGGATGCTCAGTCTTGAATTATTTCTAAAACTACTCCTCCTGGATTGCTGAAAGTTGGCAGGCACTCGTGGATTCGGCTAGACATGGTTTGTGTTAGTATGGTGGAACGGAGAGTAATTATTTTGCATGGGAACCGCCATTAATGTTTTTAGCATCGATGCTATTGAAAAATTTGTTGTCAAACCGTTGATAAGAAAAGCACACCTCTCAACTGAAATTATCTCTATTTAAGCTATGAGCTCTCGCACATTAGCAAATTCATGGTTCCCTCTACGAAGGGCCTATCTATTTACTTTTCATGTTGCGTCAACTTCGTATTCCAATAAAAAATTCTCTAATTGGCAAGCATCATGTGGTGGGAAAAGATCTAGGCAGATATATCCAGTCAAATATATTTGATCATGAATTAATATTGTTGACAATTATCTCTATGATAAGTAAGTTGGGAGGTGAAACATTAAGCCCCTATCTTCTTATGTGTCTGATGGATACTATTTGTTCTAAAAATATGCTTTTATTACTAGTAATCATAGAATACTACATAATAATTGAGTATGTGGAGCTCTTACTTAGACATTTCTGAAATAATATCAATTATAATTGTTGGTGACAAATAACGTAGGTTGTTAAGTTTAAGAGAATGCATTGTTTGAACCATAACATGTGAATTGATTTCTACTTTAACATGATGAGTTTTACGAGAAAGAGTTGATGTTTATGATGCTAGAAAAAGTGGTTGAAGTTATCATTGATCAAACTTATGTACTATGCTAGCATTCACACCTCATAAATTATTTATTTTATCATTTACCTACTCAAGGACAAGCAGGAATTAAGCTTGGGGATGCTGGTACTTCTCCAATGTATGTATAATGAAGTAGTCATGCCATGTTTACAATAATTTTATATGGTTTTGGTGCACTTTTATATGATTTTATGTACTAACCTATTAACTTAGTGCCTAATGTGAGTTCCTACTTTTTGGCTATTTCTTTGTTTCACAGAAAACCATACCAAACAAAGTCCAAATGCGATAAAAATTTACAGTGATTTTTTATGGACAAGAAGAGACCCACAAAGCTTTGGGGAAGGACCAGACGAGGCCCGGAGAGCCACAAGCTCACCTGGCGTCCCCTAGGGGCGCGCCACTTGAGCTTGTTGGTCCCTCCGGACTCCCCCTAGCGTGAATCCAATGCTGGAAATCCTACAAATCCCAAAATCCCTGAAAGTTAACCTAGATGAATTTTTTTGCCGCCGCAAGCCTCTGTTCCAAAGCAATCTCATCCAGAGCTCCGTTCTAGCACCCTGCTGGAGGGGGAAGCCATCATCGAAGGCCATCTTCATCATCCCCGCTGCCTCCATGACGAGGAGGGAGTAGTTCACCCCCAGGGCTCAGGGTATGTACCAACAACTATGTGTTTGATCTCTCTCTCTCCCATTATCTTGATAGGGCACTATATTGATGTACCGCGATCTTTGCTAATATAGTGGAATCATATGAAGTTCTTCCCTCTCTATCTTTGTTGTGATGAATTGAGTCTTACACTCTGAGGTTTCATTGTTATTGGATTGAATATTTGGATTTGAGATCACTTGATGTATGTCTTGCATGTAGATACCCGTGGTGACAATGGGGTATTCTATTGAGTCACTTGATATATGTTTTGGTAATTGATGATGTTTGCTAAGACTACGTCGGTGTTTCCCCCAAGAGGAGAGGATGATGTAGCACAACAACTGTAGGTATTTCCCTCAGTAATGAAACCAAGGTATCGAACAAGTAGGAGAACCAAGCAACAAAACGTAAACAGCCCCTACACACAAATAATAGCCACTCACAACCCGACGTGTTAAAGGGGTTGTCAATCCCTTTCGGGTAACGGCGCAGAAGGCATGATGACCGGAGAAAATTATAATAGATTGAAATAATAAATCGCAAATAAAATAAAGTGCAGCAAGTTATTTTTGTATTTTTAGTTTAATAGATCTGAATAAAAACGCAAAGGAAAAATAGACCGCAAGGCAAATATATGAGAAAGAAGACCCGAGGGTCGTAGGTTTCACTAGTGGCTTCTCTCGAGAAAAATAGCAAATGGTGGGTAAACAAATTACTATTGGGCAATTGATAGAACTTCAAATAATCATGACGGTATCCAGGAAATGAGCATTACATAGGCATCACGTCCAAGATTAGTAGACCGACTCCTGCCTGCATCTACTACTATTACTCCACACATCGACCGCTATCCAACATGCATCTAGTGTATTAAGTTCATGGAAAAACAGAGTAATGCAATAAGAACGATGAAATGATGTAGACAAGATCAGTTTATCTATATGGCGGTAGATATAGATCTCGTCTTTTTACCTTAGTAGCAACGATACATACGTGTTGGTTCCCTTTCTGTCACTGGGATCAAGCACCGTAAGATCGAACCCACTACCGGGCACCTCTTCCCACTGCAAGATAAATAGATCAAGTTGGCCAAACAAAACCCAAATATCGGAGAAGAAATACGAGGCTAAAGAGATCATGCATATAAGAGATCTAAGAAACTCATATAACTTTCATGGATATAAAAAGATATAATTGATCATAAACTCGAAGTTCATCAGATCCCAATAAACACATCGCAAAAGACTTACATCGTATGGATCTCCAAGAGACCATTGTATTGAGAATAAAAAGAGAGAGAGGAAGCCATCTGGCTACTAACTACGGACCCAAAGGTCTACAAAGAACTACTCACGCATCATCGGAGAGGCACCAATGGAAGTGGTGAACCTCTCCGTGATGGTGTCTAGATTGGATCTAGTGGTTCTGGACTCTGCGGCGGCTGGATGAATATTTCGTCGACTCCCCTAGGGTTTGTGGATTTTTGGGGTATTTATAGAGCAAAGAGGCGGTCGGGGGCACCCGAGGTGGGCACAACCCACCAGGGCGCGCCTGGGCCTCCTGGCATGCCTTGGTGGGTTGTGCCCCCCTCGGGACACCCCCGGGTTCAACCAGGGCCCATTGCCTTCCTTCTGGCCCATAAAAATCATCATGGAGTTTCGTGGCATTTGGACTCAGTTTGATATTGATTTTCTGCGATGTAAAAAACATGGAAAAAACAGCAACTGGCACTTGGCACTATATCAATAGGTTAGTCCCAAAAAATGATATAAAATGACTATAAAATGATTATAAAACATCCAAGATTGATAATAAAACAGCATGGAACAATCAAAAACTATAGATACGTTGGAGACGTATCGGCATCCCCAAGCTTAACTCCTACTCGTCCTCAGATAGGTAAGTGATAAAAACAGAATTTTTGATGTGGAGTGTTGTTCATCAAGTCATATCATATTCTTTTCTTTATAGCATGGACATTTGGACTTTTATGTGATTCAAAGCAATAGTCTAGTTTTGATATAATAATTTAGATACTCAAGCATATCAACAAGCAACCATGTCTTTCAAAATATCAATGCTGAAACAAGTTATCCCTAGCCCATCATGCTCAAACATTGATCTATTCATGAAACACACTCGAATATTAGCTACACCCAATACTTAAGTACGTCATATTGCCTCCTAGTTGGTGCTTTTGTAAGAGAAGATGGAGACTCAAATTCAAAAAATAAAAATTGCATAAAGTAAAAGAAAGGCCCTTCGCAGAGGGAAGTAGGGATTTGTAGAGGTGCTAGAGCTCAAAGCAAAAAAATTGAGATAAAAACATTTCGGGTGGTGTATCCATCCCACCAACAAAACAGTGTAGATCTACAAACACTTTCCATGCTAGATATGCCATAGACGGTTCCCAAATAGAAAATAAAGTTTATTCCTTTTTCCACCATACTTTCACTTTCCATGGCTAGTCGTATCCACGGGTGCCTTCCATACCAACACTTTCCAAGGAATTTATTATTTTACAACATAAAGTAAATTCATTTTTGCATTTCGGGACTGGGAGTCCCTAAAACCTTTGCCTTACTCTCGTGCAATGACAAGTGAATAAACACTCATCATGAGAATAACACATCCATCATGGAAAATATTAGCCACCCGTTACCATTCCGCGAGCGAAACAAATACACAAAAGAGTAGTTTATTTTGAAAATTAGAGATGGCACATGCAAATTTGCTTAGAACGGCAAAAGAATACCGCATATAGGTAGATATAGTGGACTCATGTGGCAAAACTGGTTTAAAGGATTTTGGATGCACAAGCAGAGGTCATACTTAGTGCAAAATGAAGGCAAGCAAAAATATTGAGAAGCGACCAACAAAGAAACGAATAATCTCATAAGTAACCATTAAGCATAATTAACACCGAATAATGCACCACAAGTAGGATATAATTTTTATTGCACGATTATTGACTTTCGTGCATGCATAGGGAATCACAAACCTTAACACCAATATTCTTACTAAAGCACAATTACTCATCAACATAACTCACATATCACATCATCATATCTCAAAACTATTACTAAGAATCAAGTTTATTTTGTCCAATGATCTTCATGACATTTATTTTTTCTTTATCCTTCTGGGATATCTATCACTTTGTAACTAATTTTCATGTGTTGCTTTTCATAAGCTCAAACAAATATAAGTGAAGATCATGAGCATAACAAATTTTCTTTCTCTCAAAATAATTTAAGTGAATCAAGAGAGAATTTCTTCAAAATTTTCTCAACTCTCAAATAAATCTAAGTGAAGCAAGAGAGCATTTCTTCAAAAATAACAAAGCACACCGTGCTCAAAAAGATATAAGTGAAGCACTAGAGCAAGTCCTAGCTCATAAAAGATTTAAGTGAAGCATAGAGAGCAATTCTAGCGAGTCATGATATAATTTTGGCTCTCTCAAATAAGTCTGTACAGCAAGGGTTGATGACTTAAAACACAAAATAAAACAAGCAAAGACACATATCATACAAGACGCTCCATGCAAAACACATATCATGTGACGAATAAAAATATAGCCTCAAGTAAAATACCGATAGTTGTTGGAAGAAAGCGGGGATGCCACTCGAGGGCATCCCCGAGCTTAGTTGGTTGATCATTTTTGGATAATATCTTGGTGGGTAAACAAATTACTATTGGGCAATTGATAGAACTTCAAATAATCATGACGGTATCCAGGAAATGATCATTACATAGGCATCACGTCCAAGATTAGTAGACCGACTCCTGCCTGCATCTACTACTATTACTCCACACATCGACCGCTATCCAACATGCATCTAGTGTATTAAGTTCATGGAAAAACAGAGTAATGCAATAAGAACGATGAAATGATGTAGACAAGATCAGTTTATCTATATGGCGGTAGATATAGATCTCGTCTTTTTACCTTAGTAGCAACGATACATACGTGTTGGTTCCCTTTCTGTCACTGGGATCAAGCACCGTAAGATCGAACCCACTACCGGGCACCTCTTCCCATTGCAAGATAAATAGATCAAGTTGTCCAAACAAAACCCAAATATCGGAGAAGAAATACGAGGCTATAAGAGCTCATGCATACAAGAGATCAAAGAAACTCAAATAACTTTCATGGATATAAAAAGATATAACTGATCATAAACTCAAAGTTCATCAGATCCCAACAAACACACCACAAAAGACTTACATCATATGGATCTCCAAGAGACCATTGTATTGAGAATCAAAAGAGAGAGAGAGGAAGCCATCTAGCTACTAACTACGGACCCGAAGGTCTACAAAGAACTACTCATGCATCATCGGAGAGGCACCAATGGAACTGGTGAATCCCTCCATGACGGTGTCTAGATTGGATCTGGTGGTTCTGAACCCTGCGGCGGCTCGATGAATATTTCGTCGTCTCCCCTAGGGTTTGTCGATTTTTGGGGTATTTATAGAGCAAAGAGGCGGTCCGGGGGCACCCGAGGTGGGCACAACCCACCAGGGTGCGCCTGGGCACGCCTGGGCCTTCTGGCGCGCCCTGGTGGGTTGTGCCCCCCTCGGGGCACCCCCAAGTGCAACCAGGGCCCATTGCCTTCCTTCTGGCCCATAAAAACCATCGTGGAGTTTCATGGCATTTTGACTCCGTTTGATATTGATTTCCTGTGATGTAAAAAACATGGGAAAAACAACAACTGGCACTTGGCACTATGTCAATAGGTTACTCCCAAAAAATGATATAAAATGACTATAAGATGATTATAAAACATCCAAGATTGATAATAAAACAACATGGAACAATAAAAATTATAGATACGTTGGAGACGTATCAGTAATCAATTGCGGATTTTCGTGGTGACATTGGGGTAATCTAGGCACAAAGGTTGATACACGTTTTCATCCTACTTTATCCGATAGAAACTTTGGAGTGATTCTTTGTCGCACGTTGAGGGATGGTTATATGATTCAATTATGTTAGCAATGTTGAGAGATTGCACTAGTGAAAGTATGAACCCTAGCCCTTATTTCTAAGCATTGATATATCGTTTTGCTCATTGTTTGCTACTTGCTACCTTATTGTTTTTATTTATTCGATTATAAAATTATGTTTTTACCATCCATATATACTACACTTGTATCACCATCTCTTCACTGAACTAGTGCACCTATACAATTTGCCATTGTATTGGGTGTGTTGGGACACAGGAGATTTCTTGTATTTGATTGCAAAGTTGTTTGAAAGAGACCATCTTCATCCTACACCTCCCACGGATTGATAAACTTTAGGTCATCCACTTGAGGGAAATTTATTGTTCTCCTATAAAACTCCGTGTTTGAAGGCTCAACCAAGTCTACAAGAATAAAGTTGCATAGTAGATATCAGTTCTCCTCCCTGGCCACCCTATTGGTGAAAGCACACGACATGATGGACAAGGTGGTCTGGGCGATCTAGAAGTTGAAGGCCTGCAAAGAAGACGTGGACGATGCATGCATCAAGTTTTGGAACTGCCAGGGCCGACCCATAGGCTGAGCAATGAGGGTGACCGCCCTGGCCCCATGAGAAGGAGGGCCCTAAATATTAAACACAATATTAACCATTGTACTATTAATGATCAAGTGCAATAGATGACTGTATATGTGAAAAATAAAATCCTAATTTTGAATGAGAAAATGTAGTACGTCACATCATAGTAACAATCAATCTAATAGACGACAGTGAATCTGATAGCCGACAATAAGCTTAGTTAGCCCGATAGTCTCTTCAATAGATGTCATGCAGGTTGCACTTCAATATGTTTACCAAATTTTTATGTTTAACACGTACAAAAAATTTATTTTAAAAACTGGCATGAGCTCTTGTATACACTAGATGAAGCCAAACTTCTACATGAACATACCAAATAAACAAATTGTGTATATTTATAGTTGAATTGGTGATATGTTTAGGATCAGAGTTATTGATGTTATTCCAATAACATGCATATGTTGAACTTGTTACCGAATCTAACATGCAACACATTTGCAAACGGTACAATTTAGACTCTACAAGGTTCTATTTGTATGTCCATCCAATAATATAGTACTGATAATCACTATCAAGATAGTTAGACATTATTATTTAGAAACCTCTAACATGATATTTTAATGAAACTAAAATGTGCACAACATCTATGCATACATACAAATATGTATTTATGCACTCTACAATTTACGAAATTGTCACAAAAGTTATTGAAATGTAATTTTTTTTGTTACACAATTTAATTTAAATTTAGCTTAAATAAAAGGATCAGTGGAATACACTACTATTGATAATAAATAATAATGATTAATTATACCAACTAAATTATGTGGTTGACTATACCAACTAAAGATAAAAAAATATAGTCCGTAAATTGTAGTATGACATAAAATAAAATTAAATAAGTATAAAATTTTGGTATAAAAAAATTATTTATTTCGCCCCGGGTCCCAAGTTAGTTTAGGCCGTCAACTGCTTTGTGATGCACGGTTCTCGGGCGCCCGTATGAGCGACGTCAATCTCGTTCGCCGAGATGCCATGGGACTCGATGCGGTGAACACAAAGATCAACACACTCCTAAAAAGCGGGTTCGACTTGGCGAAGTTAAACATTGACCATGCTACGGTACTCCAACCATAGCCAGATCTGCACGCTCTACCGTCTCCAAAAGGTGGATCGTAGACTCAACCTCCTCAATCGATCGTCCCATGAAGGCATAGCTCATGCCTTATCCAGCAACGACCTTAAGCTGGAGGTGATCGCGGGAAGATTTGGTAGCTCGATTGAACAACTGGTGGGTCGCCTTCAAGCGGGGGAGGTTGACCCCAACATCATCAACCTCCTTCAGCAAGAGATCAATGAGCAGCTTGCCACATCGGTTCCCTTCAACCATGCAAGATTCTTAGGAGGAGTTCTGAATGTGAAGTCGATGAATAACCTGGAAGAATTTATGAGGATCTCCATGCCCTACCAAGGCTTCCCGGCTCGTCATGTCGACATCTGCCTCTGTGGCCTCAATGCAATCTCATATACCGATACAATGGTCGTTGAGGTTGATGAAGGGATCAGGGATACGGGATGGGTTATGCGGGATATCGGCGCCCTCACCTGGCCTCAACTGATCGATGCCCATCTCATCACGCTTGAGCCTTTGCTCAATTGGCTCTTCTCCCATGATGTGATCGGCCTTCTTGGCGCCATCCATAATCCCGCAGCCATCACAGATGTAGAGGAACGAGTCCGAGCCATCAACAACGACATATTCACAAAATTTTGGTGCATGAAAGGGGGGTTGTGTGTAAAGAAGTGATGGGCTCCTAGACCAGGTGGAGGAGGCCGTGATTATGGCAAAATCATCTAATCAAGGATTCCGTGCTCAACTGATGAGTGTCCTTAGTATACTTGAGTTAACTCGGAATGAGTCAATCAAATTCGACTAGTAGGTAATCCTGATTCACTCATCATTGTGTTCGCATGTTTTTTTGTTGAACTATCTTCTATTGCAATGCTTTCTTCTTCTATTGTAATGATTGTTAGATCACTTAGTCCATCTGTAGATTGTCTGGGAACATCTTATGGTCTATCTTCTATGGAAACTATTTTGAAAACTGTTTATTGTTTGTATGAGAGTATGTTATGGCCTATCTTCTGTTTCAAAATGTATCCACTCCATTATTATGTCTGTTTCTGAACTTGACTATGAAGTTTATATCACTTAACCTTAAGTTATTCCATGGACTATGATGTGTACAATATACCTCAGTTAAAATATGAATCCCGTAGGTACTTGGTGAACTCACTAAAAATTGCCATATTTTATATAGATCATGGAACACTGGGTAGATGGCCAGTTAGATGTTTTTGGCAGTATTGGAGAAATGATTCTTGCCTGCATGAGCACCAATACGTTTCATAATTGTTATAGTTCTAAATAATCTATTGGCGGAAATGAGATTATGCCTAGTAAGCTATGTTACTTATTTTGATTGTGTGGTTGTTTGTATCTGACGTCGACATTGACAATGTAAATATGAAACTCTTTATGTATGAAAGAATGATATATTGTTTTCAAGGGGCTTTCTTTGACTCGAAATCAGTCATCCATATCACTCTCAGCATACACTACTAGGGAAAAGCCTAGCAGCAGCGCGGGTTTTAGGTATATCAGTAGCGCGGGAGGCGGTGCTACTAATAAGGCGCTACAGCTAACCCGTAGCAGCAGCGCGTGCGCGCCCACGCTATTGATATACAAGTGTAGCAGCAACGTTCTTCGATAGAGCTTGCTACTGTTAATAGCTATAGCGCGCTTCCCCTGTGCGCGCTACTGATACAACCGCGCTGCTGCTAACTTTTCTCCACTCGCTACTGCTAATTTTAATATATATTTTTCTGCATATTTGTTTTGTATTTGAACAGGCTTTATAGAAGAATCTTTAGCACATACAAATGTCATCATGATACACATACAAATGTCATCATGATACACATACAAATGCCTGCGAGACCACAAATGTAATCATAGCATATACATACAAATAGTCTCATCATAATCATCATCCAACACAAAGTGGTATCTTGTCATCATCTCGAAAATAGCGATACATGCAAGTCTCAAATACTTGCAACTACAACGTCATCCATCTAAACAAAGGTATACGCGGGAAGAGCTATCACTATGAGTGAGAGCGGAACTATGAAGTACATGAGGCGGCAGTTACGAGTCCTCTCTCGCGCTAGCGTGAACTTCAAGTAACTAGCTTCTCCTTCTTGTCTGCTTTTGAAGCGTTTATGGTTGGCGCCCGAGAACCCATTCACTTGTGCCTGACACTCAGGCCACTCGTTGTACACCCCCGGAACCTTCCCTTTGTACACGACATAGCACTTCCATCTCGCCATCAAGAAACTAGGTACCTGTTAGAGATGCATGTTCATGAAGAGGATGTACAATCATATGCAACAAAATATACTAGAGCAACACGAAAAAGAAAGGGTTAGCAACTAGATGCAACATACAGTATGCAAACTAATTAACTAGAGGTATGCAGGTCATCGTACGCAAACTAACAAAGTAGCGTTACGCAAGTTTGGCAGGGACCGTGGACATCACAAAGTTTCATCACTACAAAAAGCATACAAGTTCAACCGACACATATCATCATCATCGGCTTCATAAATCACTAGAAGTTCCATCCTTCCATATCATCGAGGATGGACCCTAGCTTCTTGAACGGCGTGAGGTCTAGACGTTGCATGCCTATGCGAGTTCGGACGTCAGCTCGCGATATAGGGCCGTGGTGGAACATCCCCTTCTCATCAGTGACTTCTTTCATGATAATCGTCGCAATGTCCCTTTGGATGCGAAAGAAGTCATCTCTAAGTTTATAATCCGCTTCTCCATGAGATTCTAGCCACTTGTGGATATGATCATCATTTATGCTTGTCATGCAAAGCTTTTGGTGATCTGTGTTGAACTGAATCATGAGATGGACGATGTAGAATCCATCCTTCTTGCTTGGTTTTGGGACATGGATGCAGGAGAAGTTAGTTTTATGCGCGAAACCCATCTTCTTGTTCCTTTGTTTCCTGGTCTGCATGTGGCCACCTCTAATGTTGAAGCCTTGGAGAGTATCATCTAGAATATTCATTATGTGGGTGTAGTCTTTTTTCTCGTAGTCTCTGGAAGGGGCAAAATACACGGCATGGGAGACTTGCGGGTAAAGAACGATAAGGACGGCGTGCCCGTTGCTGTGGGGAAAAGACACCTCAAATTATTCCCCATATGAGAGAGAAGGAATGATTGAAATGTAAGAAAGGGTTGTCCGGAATTGGCTTACTTTGGATGATAAGGCACGAGGACAATTTCCCGGTCCTTATTCTGTACCATGAAGTTTTGGAGGTACTCCCTAGCAGTTTCACGCTCAAAGTCGCCGAGACTCAAGAAAGACTCGTGCATGTAGTATGGATCCGCCACACAGATTTGCGAGACTTCTTCACTCTTCATGACGAAGCTCATATGTAGCGCAAAAACGCGGACGATTGTAAAATTGAGCCGCCTTGTCAGAAACATCTCAAAGATATGGTCAAACCGCAGGAAGAACACCTCCGCTGGCTGTGTCTCGACGTAGCACTTCCCTCGTGCACATGAGCCGTATGTCGGATATCCCGGATCCTTTGAGGCTAGTAGGCTTTTCTAAGTCGACAGACATGGTCGTCAGATCTCTGAGATCCTCGATAGTGCCTCCAGCGGTTTCGGCGGTAGCATCGGCTCGCCCGTGAGATGGAACATGGCCGCACCTTTCACGGGTACACGCTCTTCGAATGCATCGTCTGGCTGCTCGTGCTCGCTTGTTTGGAGGCGGTTATCTTCCCCGATCTCTTCCTCTCCTTTTTCTTGGGCACACCTTCCACACCCTTCCTTAACCCCTGCCCCAGGGTTCCCGGGCTAAGCACTGTACGACCCCCGGCTAGTTGAGCCTATGTTGAGGCGACATCTTCCGGCGTGTCCTGTGAGGAATTCATGAAGAGAGACTTTTTGCAATCCTTCCAACGACCTTCCTGCCTGGGCATATCATCCATATCCTCATTAGCATGCTGATAGCCCGATTCTTCATATGGTTGACTCATCATATCTATGTCACAGTCATACGCGTTTGTATTGAGGAAACCCATAGGGTCGACCTCCGTCTCATCATCCATTCTCTGTTCTATAGGACCGATTACATCAGCCAGTAGTATTGCACCCCCTTCATCACGTCGTCCGCCGCTCTCACTCGGCACTACAGGAGCTGGTAATTGCGTAGGCGGGGTGGTGGTCTCCGCACATGCTTGTTGATGTGTGGTTATTGGTGTGCTCTCGGCCGGCTCCAGACGAATAATATTCTTCGGCCATAGCAGCACCCAACCCTTGCAGCTTCTAATCCGCGGCGGGGTCTCGTCGTACTCTCCCACATGCTGTACTGGAGGAGGCAATGCCTCGTGCCCCGATTTCACACTGGACAAGCTAACCCTCAAGTGCCTAGCGGGGATCGGCTGGTTGTGGAACGTGGGTTTCAAGGGGTTTAATATCATCCCCTTTCCCACGTCGACCTTCTGGCCTTTTATCAAGTAGAGTATGGTGCACGGGGTTTCTTCGCCCTACAAACACATATGTTTGTGGCGTAAAACATCCGAAAGGCAACGAAAATGGAATATTCTATATATATATATATATATATATATATATATATATGTTGGTGCGACATGTAATTACCGTGACGGCGTTGAGCTCAGCCAAAGACGAAGGCCCGCCTAGCGCGCCAGAGACTGAGGACGGGCTGCTATGAGCGGGAGCGACTGCGAGAGGAGGCCCGGTTGCGTGAGCAAGTGATGGTGCGGTGTTGTTGTTGTGGTTCATGGAGTTGCTCCTGACGAAACTGGGCATCGGGAAATCATGTACCGTCTTGTCTGGATTTTCCTTCGTCTAGTTGATGATAGCTGGAACCAAGTTAGTAGCGAAATCATTTCTGCAGGCAGCTACAGCTGCATTGACTGCCTGCTGTAGCAACTCATTTTTCTCCTCGGCTGTTTTTTCCGCGTCCTCAGCTGCTTTTTTCTCGACCGCAAGCTTCACCTTCGCGTTGATGTCCCCCTGACTAAACTTCTTTTCTGCTTCTTGGCCTCCGGGCCCTCATTGTAAAACACCTTCCATGTGGCGCCGTCTCCAGCACCGTGCACACGACCATATTGCAGCCGTTGGCCCAAAGGGAGTCCCTTAAGTTTGTTCAAGGCCCGGTTGAGAGGGGTGTCCCACTTGGGCCTCATCGGAGAAGTAGGGATTTCGGCTGCAAGCTGGTGATGCTTCTCCAATAGTCTAATCAATTTCCTCGTGATCTAGTCCGTGTAAAAAACCTTTTTCTCCTTGTCCCACTTGTAGCAGGCCCTAATGAAGTCACGCTCCAAGGGGTTGGTGAACTTCGCGAAGGGGTCTGGGAGACCCACGGCTTCACGTTCCGCGTCCTCCTTATCCCATATGGGCTTTTACCGAGGTAGCCACGGCTTCCGAGGCTATGCTTCCCCGTGTCCCTTTGCTGAAGGCTCTTGAATTTTGCAGCGTTAGCCTTGGCTGCCTCGGTAGCGCAAGTGTCCTTGAACTTTTCAAACTCCTCTTTTGTAAGTGTCGGATTTTCCTCCAGAATCTTGGACAGGGGTTCCTCAGCCTCAATAGCTCGTTTCACCGTCCCTTTCCAGGAGGCCAAATCATTGCTGAACATGCCCATGGCGTGATTGTTAATCTTTTTCATCTTCGGATCATCCCACGGTTGTTCTATGTTATCATCCCGGTCGGGGAACTTGAATCTCTTGTGCAACTTCGTTAGGAGCAACTGCATCAAATGTTCTTTACTCCTTAAGTCATCGTCGTTGATGCTCGCGCATTCCCATAGGATGCATCCTACTTGGTTCCCATAGCACTTGCGAGGTTCTACCGGCTCTAATGGCTCAAACTTGCCAGGTGCCATCTTTGTGATCACAAGTCGTCCAATCCCTAGTTTGTTATGTTTTCGTATCCTCTGCTTCTTATGCTTCCTCTTTTCGGTAGCGGCATCGGCGCTGGTACCTTCCCCGCCGGTATCTTCCTCGCCGGTACCTTCCTCGCCGGTCTCAGCGCTGCCATCGGTGCTGGCGCCGTCGGTGTCGATGTCAGCGTCAGTACAATCATCGAGGCCGACCTGCAAACCTTTCTTAGCAGTCAAATAGTCGAGGTACTCTTGTTCACCCTCATAATCCATCTCGTCTGCATCTTGGTCAGAAGGCCTAGTTTCTTCGTTGTTTGACATGTTTCCTATGATTAAATGTCCTCGTTTATTTCTAAAAGTATGAAAAAATGAGAAATGACATAAAAAAGAAATCTATGTGCCAGCACTCGATATGCCAACTATCTAGCACAAATCATGCCAAAATTCATGGCAAATTTTGGCATGACCTTTGCTAAAAATGGACATATCGAGCGCCTGAAATTCACCGGAACGGAAATGAATCAACATTCTGGCGTAACATAGGCCACTCGGATCATTTACCAAAATTGAACCAAAACATCACATGTCCAAATGACATGTTCAAATTCCAAACATGATATATCCACATATCACATGTCCAGTTCAAATTTGCATATAAATTCAGCCTACCTAAATTTTCTTTAACAAGGGATGTTGATTTGGACAATTGCTTAAATGCTGCCTTTTCTTTTAACTACAATTGCTTAACCCTAAATTTCTATCCTATTTTAAAACTTAGCTAAATTCATAACTAAATAGATAACCTAATTAACCTACTTCCCTAACTAGAACCTAAGTAAATTAACCGAAGAACCCTAGCTAGCAGAGAGAGGGGGGGTTTACAGAGGGTGCAGGGGCAAGGAGGCAGGCCCGACAACGGCCGAGGTTGGGAGGGGAGGAAGCAGAGGAAGGAGGCGAGGGCCGACGGGTCAGGGGCGAGCGCTGGGGTCGGGGCGGGTCGGGTCGAGGCGAGCACTGGGGTCGAAGGCCAAGGAGGCAGGCAGGTCTGACGAGGAAGAGAGAGGGGATTTGGGGGGAAAAGAGGCGGGATGAAGCAGGGAGAGTTAGAATTTTGGGTTAAGTGGATGTAGCAGTAGCGCGTTTAGACCAAACGCGCTGCTACTACCTTCACTAGCTGTAGCGGTTTTATAAGGAAATCGCTACTGCTAGCTTGACTGTAGCTCTTTTTCAATAAACCGCTACTACTATAACCAGTTTTCCTTTTTCTTTTCCTTTATTTTCTCCCACTTTTTTTCCCAAGAGCAGTGAACGAAGGGAAGGCAATATATATTGCATCATTTGATGGTTAAATATGTATAAAAAATAGGAACATATATATATTACATCATTGGACCCATGCATAATAATGGCTAACTGTGTATACAAAATAGGAACATATATATATATTACATTATTTGACCGATAACATACAGTTCCTCAGCGTTGATGTTTTCATTTTTGAGTCAGCTTCTTTCCCTTCTTGTCCGTCGAAGAATAATTGTGCCCCTCATTGTGACTTTGCCTTTTCCATGGAGTACGATTTTTCTTAGGTAATGTAGTATTGATTCTTCTTTTGACGTATACTTCATCATCATCGTCATCTTCCCTCATTGGGTTGCCGCACTGATCATAGTCTTCCTCGTTGGCGACTCCATCCATTCCAATGATGTTCCTTTTGCCTCTCCTCACGACAACACGGCTGGGATTGCGTGGGTCGGTTATGAAGAAGCATTGTGTCACATGCTTAGCGTGTACCCATGGCTCGTTTTTTGCGATAGCGTTCACGGTAGCGCTCTTGCCGTCGGGTATAGTCATGGTAGTGAAAATCCGGTTTTCTCTTTCGACATTCTTAGCCCATCTGACACGGAACATCGTCGTGTTGTGCAGTCCCGAGTAGTCAAGCTCCCGATCTCCTCGACCCTTCCATAAAATCGCTCGATTCGCCATTGTCGCCGCGGTCATGCATTCCATCGTCACCCCGAGTTCGATCATCACTGCCCATATCTTTGGCCTCCGTAGAACGTGTATCCGTTGATATCATATGCCCGATAGGTTACGAGGTTGGGCGAGGGCCATGTGCTAAGGCGATATGAGCAATCCGTCCTTAGAGCCCTCCTCCGGGATTAGCAATAATATGCTCTTTGAACCAATGCAGGAAAGTGGAGTTGTGCTCTCTAGTAACTTCGACGTCCGTCCTGCATACCCCCCGGTCATGATACTTCTTTGCGATAATTTCTTTGTGCGGTGCCACGAAAGGATTACCTCGTCTAGGTGTTGTAGCACTACCAAGTTTGCTCACAAAGTCGCCAGTCGATCTGAGTATGCCACGCGTGCGCCTCCTGCAACCGCTTGCGATGACCTTCTCCTTCGAGCCTCCCATCGTGCTTGTCAACGGGCAAACCAACACTAACACCAAAGCGGCTGGTCTGCGCCATATAGAAAATTCTCACGAAAGAGATGCACTCTTGTGTCACATAGCCTCGACGATGCTTCCATCCGGACGGGACATGTTACTGAACGAATCCTTTGATGATCCCATTCATCCTCTCAAACGGCATCATGTTGTGCGTAATGACGGCCCCAGTCTATTATGTCATCCACAATATGGACACACAGATGCACCATCACGTCAAAGAACGCAGGCGGAAGTACATCTCAAGCTCATTCAAGATCATAACGATCTCTTCCTGTAGCCTTCGAGCTGCTTCACACCGATCGACTTTCGAGAGATGACGTCGAAAACGCTTTCAAAGACCAATAAGCGTGTCACGGACGTGTTTGTCCATTATCCCTCTAAGGGCAACAGTAGTATCTGCGTCATCATCACATGACAGTCATGGGACTTCATCCCGCTGAACCTTTTCTTGTCCGTGTCTAGATATCTGCTTATCTTGCCACAGTAACCGGAACTAACTTTGACTCGGTAAGGCACTTAAAGAATTGATCGATCTCAGCCTGACTTAAGGTGAAGCAAGAAGGGGGCAATAATCCTCTTTCTTTATTTTCTTGCCCTTCTTCTCCGTGCCTCCGCTCTCCGTCTCGTCTCGTCGACATTTTACGGGCGGCATGTGCAGATCTTCCCTATTTTTCAAATCTTGCAAGTCTTTTCTTGCCTTCGGCCCATCCTTGGTCTTATCCGGCATGTTCATCAGTGTTGCGAGCAAGCTCTCAAGGACATTCTTACAGATATGCATTTGATCAAGGCAATGAGGTGTATCGAGTTTGTGCGATACTCCAAGTCCCGCAACACGCACCTCGCCTTCCATACCTTCAGCAGCTGCTCCGCGCCTTTCTCATCGTCTTTCGGCGCGGGCACTCCTTCCAATTTTTCAACAGCTCATCGATTTCGGCACCGCTCCGCTTACGTGGAGGTCCTCGATGCTCAGCGTGACCATTGAATAGATCTCCACGGTTTCTCCACGGGTCGTCCTGTTCGAGCCATCTTCGATGCCCCATGTACACGATTTTCCTAGACCCGCCATCTTTCCTTAACGTTAGCTGCTGAGACGTCGTATCATCCATGCACCGCGTGCATCCGCAATATCCATGGCACACCTGGCCTGCCACATATCCGTAACCGAGATAGTCCTGCAATGTCGTGATCAACGCGACTCTCATGTTGAAATACTCGCTTTGTCAAGCGCCCCATGTCTTGGCGGTGTTTTCCATAACGTGTCTAACTCCTCTTGAAGTAGCCCCAGATGCAAATTAATATTATTTCCTGGTTGTTTCGGCCCTTGAATAAGCATGCTCATGTGAATGTACTTCGATTTCATGCACAACCGGGGGGGAGGTTGTACATCCATACAAACAAGGGCCATGTGCTATGGTTGGTGTTCTGGTTGCCAAACGGATTCATGCCATCGGTACACGCGTCGAGCACGATGTTTCTTGCATCACATTCAAAATATCGATTGAAGCTGTTCAACGCTCTCCACTGGCTTCCATCCTTGACGTGTCTCAGCTTCGGATCATCTCCATCGTCGGGCTTCTTCCTCTCCGCGTGCTAGCGCATTAGCTTTGCTTCCTTGGGATCTATAAAACACCTCTGGAGACGGGGAGTGATCGGTAAGTACCATACAACTTTCTGGGGACATTTCTTCACGGCCTTCTTGTATCGAGAAGCATTGCACACCGGACAGCTTGTTTTTTCCGCGTGCTCCTTCGGATAAATTATGCAATCGTTGATGCACGCATGGTATCTAACGTGTGGCGATCAAGAGGGCACACGATCTTCTTGGCCTCATCAACACTAGTAGGACATAGATTACCGGTAGGAAGAACATCCTTTAGGTACTTGAGATGCTCATCGAGGCTAGTGTCATCCATTTGTTTTAGCCTTCGCCTTCGGAGTTGGAGCGTGAAACTCAACCGGTCGCCTCGAGTTGCAACCATCATACAATGGAGTGTTTGAGTCTACCACCGCTTGCTCCAGCTTAGCCTCCTCTCTAGTAGCAGCTCTCTCGAGATTGTCTCCTTGCGAAACAATGCTTGAACATGAGGGTTCCGACGATTGAACTTAGTACCGACGAACTCTGCTGCATGGAGTCCATGTCGTTCTCTCCGCCGCCATGTCCGTCCCCTTCTCCTCCACCATGTCCGGCCCCTTCTCCGCCGCCATGTCCTGCCTCTTCCCCGCCGCCATTATCGATCATCTCTTCGTCTTGCCCCGTGTCATCATTGCCTGCCCCGTTAGCATCCTCAACATCGTCATCCTCATCTTCAATTATCCACCGAGTATAGCCATCCATGAAACCGGTCATGAGCAGGTGCACTTCGACACGACCATCGTCATGGGGGTCAAGCCAAAGTATTCCTTTGCATTTTCGACAAGGACATAAAACCTCTGTCCGGTTATTTTCTTTCATGTCCTGCACCGCCGACCGCAACCATCTGTCCACCATCGTTCCACTGACCATCGTCAACTCTGCACGGTAATAATAAACAAATTGATTATAAAAATGCGTGCATGCATCAAAGTCATACAAAAAATCGGCATGACCTTCCTTAAAAATAGGACATATATAGATCTAGAGTTTGCCCGGAATTCGCCGAAACGGAAATAAATCGACATTTCGGCAAAACGTAGGCAACTCAAAAGCATAATTTGGCGTCAACTCATGCCACACACACAATTTCCATAAACATATCACACACACATAAACATATTTCCATTTTGCAAAAGCATGAAATTTTAATCACCTCTATCTCGAGATCGAGCACACGATGGAGATGATGATGTAGGGAGATCAAAAGTGCACAAAGCTCTTCTTGACAAAGATAGATCTAGTTAAGGGGCAAATATGTCACTTAACTAAATGCTACATCTACCTAGATATCTAGTTTGGCATGAGACAACTTCAACTAGTGGAGAGGGAAGGAAAAAAGAGAAAGGAGATGCATTAATGGAGGTGGTGTAGTTAGGTAGGAGTAATGAAGAGAGAGAAAGGTAGGTAGAAGAGGGAGAGTAATGGGGGAGAAGTATTGAGGAAGAAGAAGAGTGAGAGTGGGAGGATGTGGGAGGTAGGGGAAAGGGAAGAGAGGAGGAGAGGGGGAGGACGGGTGGGGAAAAGGTGGTGGGTTGGTGCGGATTAGCAGTAGCGCGGGACGTAAAACGCGCTGCTGATAAGAAAGTAGCGCAGCGCGCTTTCGGCACAAGCGCTACTGCTAACCGGGACCAAAAGTGTGCCCAATTTGAAAATTAGCAGCAGCGACCTCAGAAAAACCGCGCTACTACTACAACTTTAGCGATGGCGCTGTCATGGGCACCAGCTGCTGCTAAATGTAGTTTGGTGGGCACTTTGTCGGTCGATATTTGTAGCAGCGCTGAGTTACACCGAGCGCTCTTCGCTAAACACTTGTCGATGGCGGGTTTTCCACACCCGCGCTACTGCTAATTAGCAGCAGCGCTCTTTTTTGAGCCGCGCTGCTGCTAAGATTCTGTGTATAGGGTTTTCCCTAGTAGTGATATGTTATGTTTTCTTCTTAGAGAACCGTTTCTACGTTTATATTGAGCCAAAGAGGATCCTCTTGGAAAGAATATAATTCTGAATTAATGAAGTGTTTGTTGCTTTGTGATGAATCTAATATATGAAACTCTTCGTCGTGGACAATTTACCCTTTTTGTGAGGTTGGCTTTCCTGAAATTTTTTGGCATGCACAAGTGGATCAATAACTTGCAAGAGTCAGCCATATAACAAAACCTCAACCGTCTGTTTTTTTATAGATCCTGCTTAGGTTTCGATCTTTTAATAAGATCGAAATTTCCACTATTTTCGTACTCCTGAACTGCCATGATTTTTTCTAGAGAATTCTGACATGTTCATACCTTTCGCCGTAATCAATCCAGTCTCTTACCATTGCTTCACATTTGCTTGCTCTCCAGACGACCAAACCCTACAAGGAGGAGGCAGCTGCTCACCACTGAGGGACGGGGACACTTGGTTGTAGCTCGAACGGGAAGGATGTTGTAGATTTCTCAATGTAGCTCCTACATACGCGCATGCAGTTTACAATTTGTGGACCTCTTGTCTCAAACCCAAATCAATTCAGGGGTTAAATCTTCTCTTTAGTTTCACTTCGTGGAAATAATAGGCTGAATGACTTGAAGTCGGGAAGAGAGGTTTGAATCGTTTTGTTGAGTTGTGGGAATCCTGTTGTGGAAATTAAGTGATGATTTTCTCCGTGGGTTATCTGTTGCTCATTTGGTGCCAAACTCAATGGTGTTTGTCATAAAACCAGTTCCCTTGAATTTCTAAAGTAGTTATCTAAATGCTCTTATATATCTTTACAGAGGGAGTAGCAAATTCTTGTGAAGCATCTTGCTCATTATGTTTTGCGTATAATCTTTTAGAGCGGTCTGAAATTAGTCTTACCTGGCGGCGGGGCAATCGTGTATTCACGTCTCGTTTCAGCGAGTATTTGAAAAAAAAACAGTTTTGGGGTTGGTGATCCACAGAACTACCACTTTCAAAATTTTGATTAAAAAATTAACACTTTTTTCGTAATTCGACCCTAAAAACTACTCCCTCCATCCGAAAATACTTGTCATCAAAATGGAAAAAAATGATTGTATCTAGAACTAAAATACGTCTATATACATCCCCTTTTAATCATTTTGATGACAAGTATTTTGTTTTGACAGGCGGGGCCCACTCGTCGGCATCTACTTTCTTCCTGCTCCCCCTCTTTCTCTTTGGCATTTTCTCGAACACGTCATGTGCATGTGAAGCAGGCGAGTCACGGCGACGCCCCACGCCGGCTACTGAATCAGGCATGACCTAGCAGCCGCAGGGAGCTCCCGCGACGAACCGCCGCCACAGCTGTTGGAGCCTGGCTCGGCCGACGCTGGCTGGCAGCAGCACCGCCGGCGCACCCACGAAGTGGCCGCGCTAGCCATCAACGGCCGCTCTGGCGCACCTCAATTTCCCAGAGCTCGCCCACGAGCTGTCCCGCCCGGACTCCACGTCGCCCGCGGACATCCAGGCCGCCGCCACTGCCGCCGTGCAGTGCGAGGTCGAACCCGAGCCCGAGACGACGTGCTGCTGGCCAAGTTCTAGGGCGCGTCGGGGGTCACGGGCGCCGTGGTGTGGGACAGCGGCGTAGTGCTCGTCAAGTCCCTGGAGCACGCCGCCGACGCGGGCCTGATGCGGTGCGGGGCGCGCGCGCCGTGGAGCTCGGCGCCGGGTGCAGTGGCCGAGCCGGCTGGCTCGTCCTCGATGATGTGGCTGCAGGCGGGCTCGGCTGAGCTGGAGAGAGCCGCGAAGTGATCCTGCTGCGAGTACGAGCCCGACCCAGAGCTGGTGCATCCGCAACTCGTGCTGAGGTCCGACTCCGACATGGTGTACAGCAAGGAGACCGCATGAGCTCCCTGCTTCCCATGCACAGGAGGTGTTCGTTTAAATGCCAAATAAAGAGAAGTGGAGGAGGAAGAAGGTATATGCTGACATGTGGGTCCCACATGTCATAACAGCAAATATAGCGGTCAAAATAAACGGCGTTGACCTTTCTGCCACACCAGCCCTGACAAGTGGGTCCCATATGTTATAAGCGCATTTAAAATCTCTAAAACGGTCACTGGTGGAGCTACAGCGAGGCCAGATGGCCCATAGCCCGCCTAGCCCATGGCCCAAACACCGAAGAGTATATGAAAAACTGAGCCTTCTTGAGAGAGAAAATGTGTGTTTCCTTCAGGTTGGGCTGCCTTGGAACGCCCAACAATCTCTGGGTAGCTCTGCCACTAAAAACAATCATCAATCGGAAGTTGTAGTTTTTAGGGACTAATTATGAAAAAAATGGTAGTTTTCGGTCAAAATTTTAAAAGTGATAGTTCCGTAGGACATTAACCCCAAAACTGATAGTTTTTTGTCAAATACTTCGTTTCAGCACCACAACACTCATCTCTTTCCAACCCGCCGCCAGCCACAAACAACATCTCATCCATCCTCGTGCTACAGCTCGCCACACCTGCCCCCGCACCCACGCGTCCCTCACCACCCCACGCCGCGGCCTCCTCGTGCCAACCACGCCCTCTTGTTTCTCATTTCCCCCACCCCTTGCCTCGTCAAGGCCATGTCATCACCAATGGGTGCATCTTCAGGGTCTTGTGGTACCGGAACCAGGTCCAGTCAGGGCTACACAACCAAGGTCTCAGCTTGTCACGCCGAGGAGCACGACGAGGCGTGCGCCTTCAGGCTCCTCATCTGCGAGTACGAGCAGGGTAGCTCGGTTTGTGGAAGGCCTGCTCGGTCTAAGTTTTGAGGTAGTGACTGCACTTGCGGGAATTTATTTTTCCCATTTTGATCCACAGTTTCAACTATGCAAGCTTCCTGGCCTTCAAACATTTCCCTGTATCAGGGTTTTGATGTATGCTTTCAACTTTTTAACTTATACACAGTTAAGTTTCATCAGGCACATAATCTAGGTTTCTGAGTCGAAGAGTTTTCTCTTTTTTTTTAGGTAAAATGAGTCCAAGACTTGAGTTGAGTTGAGTCGCTGGGGTACCTATTCTGGTACTGGACTAGTCGATTACTGGTCTTTGACTATAATTGCTACAAATACCACACTACGAGTCTACCTACGCTACGCTACAAAATTTGCAAGTAGGGAAGCAAAAGTACAAGGCTACATGCTGAATCAGAAGCACGCTATCTTGCCATCAGATTATCACAAGTAGTAAATCATAACTTCATAAGCAGATAAGCTGCACAAACCAACACAAGTTTATCCTGCGGATGCTAGAGATTACCCATTTAACCACCTATTGCTAGTCTGCTACACTTGATTATACGGAGACTTGAGAGGCAGCAAAGGAAACTCAGGCAGAAATCACATATTTGACCTGAGGCCTAAATCAAATCACAAACTGACCTGCTTTCAAAAAAAATTCACTCTGCTGACCCTTTCGTGTGGCGCCCGACAGTGGCGCCAGACCCTTGTCTGGCGCCCATCACTTAGGCGTTGCACATCCCGCCAACAGGCAGCCCCGGTCCATTATGCCCCACAGACAAGATTGCAGCGCTTAAGACTTAGGCGCCAAGATCAGGTACATTGCAGCGCCCGTGTCTTAGGCGCCAGACGCCGACTTAGCCCGCATCGGGTCAGCCCCTCCCAGGCAGTTCTTCCAGTTGCTCTCTTGTCACAGAGAGCGGCGGCGGGGCGCCCGCGATCCCCCCACACACACACACACCCCTTCTCAGATTTGAAGTTTTGAGGCCTGGATTCGATCTCAATCCTTCCTAGTACGTAAACTCCTCCGTTCCCTTTCTTTTCCTCCGTAAAATCGTTGCAATTTTAGGGATTTGCCCAAGATTAGGTGGAAACTTAGTTTTGCTTGGATTGGATCTTTCGGTGTTCCAGAATAAGTTTCTTGATGTAATATTGCAATTGGAGATGATAAGTCATCCATCTCAGGAACCATTTCCTGGTCTGACCTTCAAATGTGGAATCCTTTTCTCATCAATGGCAAGTACTTTGAAAACAACTATCAAAATTTTATTTAGTTTTACAAGTACGCAGAGAGCCGACAAGGCAGCAATGCTATTGTTCAAATGTGGTCAAGGCAGGCTTTCGGTGTTTCAGAATGAGCACACATTCGTTGCAACCAAAAGAATTGGTAGTCATATCCGGTAGTATATGATTCTTGTTGTGATGGAGGATGTGTAGTCATATCCGGTGTTCATATCCGGTGTTCATTCGTTAGGTGGAAACTCTTTCGGTGTTGTGATGGAGATGTGTAGTCATATCCGGTAGTATATGATTCTTGTTAGTTAAACCTAGATTGTTTATTTTTTTAGATATATATGAGATGCCTAGTTTTGTAGATAATTATGAGATGTTGAGTTTTGTAGCTATATGTGAGATGTTGAGTTTTTTTAGATATACTAGTACAAATGCCCGTGCGTTGCAACGGGCAAAAAAAAATTGCAAAACCTGCTACACATGTGATTACTCACCATTTCGCATATCCATTTCTGATAAACGTGTAATAAGTTTAAATTCATTATCGATTTTCGGAGAATGAATTGTGGCATGAAGAAAACACTCTGTTGCCCTTCATTTGATGGAATAGTAGTGGTGCATGGATTAGTCTAATTAATCGCTTTTATTTTTTGCTTTTTGGAAAAACTGTGTGTTGCAATGTGTAAAAAAAAATTATGGTCCTTCTCACAGTAAGCATGACTCAAGACTTCCAGGAGCCCATACCCTCTAATTCAACACACGTCCATTTGTACTGTCACTTATTATTGCCCTTGTCGTCCATGGCCTTTGAAGCGTTCCGCACGGCTAAACTTAGCCGCTCGCCCGACCTTGTCGGGGCGTCCAAATCGTCTGTCGGCCAACCCCGCCGGCGTATTAACCCCACGAGCTCTTTCTCAAACCTCCTCGGCTAGTTTCGGCGGCTACTAATGGTTGTTCCAAATAATACATAATTATAATCTAAATTTTGCTATTTTTTTTTATTTTGAGTGCCTCTTATCAATATGAATTTAAAATTAATGTTAAAGTTATTTAAAAATCCATAATAATTCCTAATCAAATAATTTCTGCACCATATAAAATCTAAAATAAGTATTTTAAACTTTCACTTTGAAAGATTAAACTAAAGCATTAGGTATATGCAGCTCACCTAAATTCAACCAGTAGCTTAATTTTGAGTTAAAATAAATAGGATATTTTTTTAGTATTTATAAGAGAGTTCGTGTAGTGCTGGCTGCTGCTGATTTACAAGGTGATCATTGATGGGATCGATGTACATATTTGTAGTTAATCTATATTAGCGCCCACACACACATGTACCTAGGGTGTTTCCTCACGGCACCATACCTAGCGAAGGTAGACTTGGACCGCATTGAGGTAGAGCATCGTCACCATCAAAGATAGATGGCAATCAGAGCGGTGAAGTTACATATGCCTGGTAGAAAGACATCCATTGTAGAGTGAAATCTCCTTTTGTTTTTCTCTGATCGTAAAAAACAGTGGGGAATGCTGACAATCACACAAAAAGAGCGAAACCATATTGCATACCTGAGTGTCTGGATGTGACTACGAATTCACAAATCAGGGTGCGTGATCATGTAGGTTCTCGTTTACAAACTAGCATGGTGCGAAAAGCATAACCAGATAATCCTGGAAGTTGGAAATATCCGACCAGTAAGGAGCAGTCATTATTTTGCTACTGGCCTTACCACACATAACTGAAAGTGGAATCGGTATTACTTAAAATGCTGAAAAGAATCTTCCGACAATATAATAGCAGTCATCAAGGAAACATCAACAGCTTGTGCATAACTTGGCTGTTAGCCTTGGCACGAATAGATTAAAAGTGTGATTAGTAAGACAATTACATTATCAAAAACTCAAAGCTTTTACAAAATAATGGTAAAACTGCATACACAAAAGACAACTTACATAACCAAATATACTATCTAATTGACTCGATTTCCTTTGCTTCCACGTCGTGGAAGTAGGGACGGACTCGTACGCATCTAGCCTGTAATCTGCACTTTGCGCAACGCCATTGGCAGCCACACTGGAGCAAACCGCTGTGCGACTTCTCGTCGGCTCTCTTCTTCTATGTCCCAGCTCATGACGACTTGTAGAAGGAATGCTACATGTATTTTTCCACAACCTAGAATGGAAAATCTTGGTAGCAAAGGAAAATTTCGAGGAATGAGAAAGACCACATGTCTCTGTCTAAATAGCACAGTTAGTATTACAACAAATAAACCAGCACCAGCTGCCTTAGCTGGACCTTCAAATCAAGACCTAGTTTAATCTGATCGGGCCAAAATAATCAGTCAATTCATGGAACATATAGTCAATTTTCTACAAGGAAACATATAGTTAGATGGTCCACTCAAGGTTGAAGACTGCAGTTTGAAGGGACTGTCGAATCTACATAAATCATGACCACATTTTCTACATTTCCTAACTAAAACAACATTGTCTGACCATTGGCTTAGGCATACTGTAATACAAATTGCAAACTGCTGACAAGTGTTGACCTGTCGTTGGTTTTTGATGACCATATAAATCTACTTGGGTGAAAACAAATCCAGTCATAGTGATAGCTCCAGCCAACAACCAAAAAAGTAGTCTCATTGGTAGTCTCAACAGTTCTCACTTCTAGAACTGTATGTTCCTTTGAGTAGTTGGATTGTGTAGCTACAGACAAAAATGAGTATCTAGTGAATGTTAATATATTGTAGGTTTATAACCTAAGGCATTATTGTTATAAAAAATCAATAAAACCAGTGGGAAGGGGAACGCACATGCGAGGTGGGTAGGTGGAGATGAAATGAACAAAACGGCATACATATTTCCCTTCAATAGTAGCCTAAAAGATCACTTGAACTTGTACCCCAAATAGAGAAGACATGAGTATCATACGGAACCCCTAAATCCACATCTATTTTTGTCTAAATCCATAACGTCTATCTTCTACTAAGATCCAAAAGCAACCTTGACTTATCCAAACTGAAATTAGGGGAAATTTTATTTGTCAGATTATGAAAGAAGAAAACAACATTCTTATAATATTAAGACTTTGTTAGAGAAGAAAAGAAAGAAGATTAGTGTGCCCCCTGTTATGATCAAGTTATCAGCTAACCACCACTAATATCATAGTTTGAATTTTACTCTGCTCTAACAGTGAGAAAAACTATAACTACAGTAATCAGGAAAATAATTGGCACACCAAATTCCCTCTAAAAGATTTGCACACCAAGAGGGAAGAGCTAAAAACTTGAGACATGAAAAAAATATCAAATCCTATTGAATCATATTTATGAATTAACTGTACCAATGTATGGCTACATATAAATAGAATAGCTAGAAAGCACAGCAGGTTGTACAGTTCAGAGGTGGAGTGGTCTAGGAACAACCTTGTGGCTGCCGCTGCACTGCCAAGGTTGTTTCCACGCTTGCAGCTACCAAGGACGATGTCAAAACAGGAGGTCGCCTTAGATTAGGCACCCGTGGCCGCGGTTGCGGATGGACCGCTGCTGTATCTACGGTCCTTCCTGAACACCACAACATCTGCAGTTTTCACCAACATCTATAATTATTTGCAAGAGCATTATAGCACAAATCAAACTGGTTCGTGGTAGTCTCTGAATGAACAAACTAACAGTCAGTTGTTACATCCACACGAGTACTGCCATCTATCCTTCCAATGCCACATCCACGCACACAGTAAGAAACCTAAATAATTATTTGTGATTGGGACGTTGCGGTTGGAGACGGTTATCTCAACTAATAGTGAAGGTTCAATTGAACATACCTGGCGGGGGAGGTTGATGTGCCTGCGACCCTGCGTGATTGCTCTCCCCGTGGTGGCCTGTGAGATTCCAATGAGCTGACCATAGACCTCCCTCTGCACAAACCGATGCGCCTCCCACTGCACTTCACCTTCGGCCTCCCTGCCTAGCCAGCCTCGTCCTCCTCCCTGTCTTCGGTAGCTGTGGGATGGAGAGGTGTTGCGGAGAGTAGTTTGGACGGCTATGGGGGCGGCGATTTGGACGGCGGTGGTGGCGGCGGCAAAGGGCGGCGGCGCGGACGGCGATGGGGGCCGAGTAGAGGGTCTTCCCTTGACCTTCGAGGCACCGGCGCCGGCGGCGGAGGGGGTGGCCAGGGGCTATGGATTTGCTGTCGCATCTGATGGTGGGCGGGTGAATCGCGTCGATGTTCGCCATTGGAACCAGTCGGATGGGTCCGACGACGGCGGATAGAGTGCGCCTGGAAGGAGTGGCTGGTGGCGAAGCCGGCGGGGTTGGGAAAACCAATGTCGAGGTGGAAGGAGCGGGGAGGAGTCCCGGAGGCGCCATGGTAGCAGGGCCGGGGAGCCGCCAATGGCCGCGACGTCGAGCGTCGCCGGCGGTGGAAGGCCGCGGGTCGCCCGTAGTCGATGGGCGCGGGTGTGTTGGCACTTGGGGTAATGGGTAGGCGCGCCGGCGGAGTAGGGGGTGGCGGCGCGCGGCCGCGGACGGCGGTGAGGGGCGGGGCGGGCCGGAGCTGGAGGTCCAGATGAGATCGAGAGAGGAAGGGTCGTGGACTGGTGGCTCGGTTTGTTTTTCTTTTCTTTCTTTTCTCTCGCTCGTATCGCTTCAGGTTCAGTTAATATAATATGAGGACTGCGGGCCGAATTACTAAAAAGTGCAGGCATTATTTTGCAAAAACGGCGCGACGGTGAACCCGAGACCCAATCCGTGCTTTATTATTAGGGAGAGATATTAGATGTTGAGTGTTTTCCGATATTTGAAATGAACTCATGTATGTTTATTGTTTGAAATTGTAAGGATGGTTTGCCTTCTGGACGATGTCTACGACGTGCAACACCGGTCCTACATGATGGGCGAGAAGGATAAGGCAATAATGAGTACTCTAAATCTTTTGCAAATTTGCCTTTAGTTGAAATTTACTTGCCCTAAGATTTGTCATTTTTTTTTTGCAGAAGCTTGAACCTCTCGAAGATTCAAGATCACGGGTCTCGGTCCCGCCATGCCTTACGACGAGCGGTACACACCGTACATCAAGCGGCGCAGACTACTCCGTGGATTCTGCTGGTCGGCCGACCCACGCCAATCAACGCTCCACCGGTGTCCGCTCTTGTTGATCGATGGAGGCCGAGACGCACGCTTCCATCTTGGATCGGGAGATGACCGTGGCGCCGAGGATGTCGCGTTGATCACGGTCTTGCTATCGACGGAGGCCTCTCAGATGAGCACCGATTACGATGGGTGGCGCGAGCAGATGATTGCTCTAATCGGTATGGCTCCTACCGAGGCCGAGGTGATGTAGAGGAGGAGAAGAGAAGAAGAAGAGGGAAAGGAAAGCACCGAGCCGCTTTCACGTGGATTCAAAATAACTTTGCGACGTGCCCTCCGGATACCACGATGATGTGATCCGGACACATGCTCGTGTGTATATGTGGTACGTTGTGTCGAGGACTTTGTTTCGACTCCACCGGCAAGAACGCCCATGGATGTGGTCAAGGCGTTGACCGTCTTTGATAGCAAATGGAGCCGGGTTCACGACTCTTGCTTACTTGTACCGGCTGTAGTTGGTCCGCTTTTGTGATCAACTCATTTCTTCATTAGCAATGCAAGCTTGCCGTCAAGTTAACATTGTTTTTCTTTCATATGTAGTCGGACGATCGTGTTGCAGGATCACGATAGTGCGAGCATTGGTGGTAATCGCTTCTACTTTCTCGTATGGAGTGGAGGCGTCTACCGTGGACGCTCAAGAGCGCCAGTTTGATCCTTGGTATGCGGATGAACATGATTTAATTACGGCGCCCACGCGGGCTTACAAGTGGGATATCGTTTCAAATGACGAACGATGTCAATCTCATGTACCAAAAGTACATTGCCGAGTTGGACACGATTCTGCTGTGGAGCGTGTAAGGAGGTCATTACTTGATCCTCAAATTTGCATTGTCCTTTCTCATGCTTGCTTGAAACATAGTCATCAAATTTGCATTGTTGCTCTGTTTCATAGGTGGAATGGCAGCCATATGGCGCGGTGAGAGCTTAGGGTACACCGAGGAGTTCCGCCAACCCGATGTGCTTATGGATAAGGATCTCGGCTTATGCGGTGCCCATTGATATGCAATCGGGCGGTTGAGTTTCATTTGCCGCATCGCGTTTATCGTCGATTTAGTGCTGTTCCAACCTCACCCGCGGATCGGGTGGACACGGACAAAGCACTTCATAGGTAAGAGAGCATGTCTGCGTATTGTCTAAGCATCGGGACTCCTTTTATTGTGCTAATGCTTGGTTTTATACCACGCAGTTGTGCAGAGAAGGCGGCGGAAGATAAAGGATCGACAAGCATCATGCTTCAGATGTTACCCGCTTCCGACTTTACAGGAGCAAGCTCAGAGCATCAAGACGCGCCCGCTTCGTGAGCACAACGAACAAGCTTTTGATAACTACGTATGATGGTTTATTGGAACTACTCGAGTTGAGATATTGCGGCCGCATATAATGAGGATATTCTTGAAGAACCAAGAAACTATGAGGATCTAGCAAAGGGAAGTACAACAGAGATGTCGTGAAAGGGCAAGGAGTGCTGCTTGTTCCGATGATTAACTATGTGGTAAAGTGTTCCGTTCTTTACTTTCCGTTGATCAGATTACACATGTTTGAATGGCTAACACATTCATTCTTTCTCATCCTTAGCGCATCGAGATCAAGAAAGCAATGATGAGAGCCACTATTACGAGAAGACACCAGCTTGAACGGCAATGATGATGGTTCACTACGAGCATTCCTCAAGGTACATATCGCATTCACTATGAGAGCCACCTATGTTGCGAAGTTTGATATGTTACACACTTGTTCATGTTACAAACACACCCAAGAAGTTAAGGCGCTTATCGAACTTACTCGGTTGCCGTGATCCCGAATATGAATCACCATCGCCTCTAGGTGCTGTACACCATCGCACCCGCATCTCACCATGAGGGGGACGATGTGAGTTCCTCTTATGCTTATATGGATGATGAGGTGCGCCACCCAAGAGGTATGACTAAGCCTTTAGATGTGATTCTCGCTGATTACGACAATCGCCTTGACCATATTGTTTCGCTCGTGATAGGGCCATGAGCTTGATGATGACATGTTATTGGCGGACGCTCAAGCTCGGTCTGCATATGTGTTCAAGCCTAGGCAGCCCAGACGCCGGTACACGCCCAACGACTATGACAACAGAGGCAACCCAAAGGTGGTCGTAGGGACCTCGCGGATGGCTAGCTTGGATGATGAGGCGGAGGAGGAGGCGGAGCCGCAGGCGGAGGAGGAAGTGCACGAAGAGGAGCCTCGTGCTCCTAATAAGAATAAGATTACCTGCAGGCGTGGCACCAGGAACACGCGGGGAAGGCATTAGTGTTTTGTGTTAGGTTGATGAACTTGTGAGGTTATGTTATATGATGAACTTGTGAACTTGTGAGGTTATGTTATGGTATTTGTGTTTGCAAACTTGAAGCAAACTTGAATTGTCTTAAATGATGTGATGTTCAAGTTATTAGTTCTCTTTGCTTAGCATGTCCAGTTTATAGTACTTTTATTGATGTTTTAGTTATTTGAGTGTTCTGCACCCCACCCAAAATGGCATCTGTTTCTCAGTTTTGCTTATAGCAACACCGCAGCGCTACCAACATTTAGGCGCAAGATCAGATCGTGTGGCGCCTAACTGTTAGGGGCTGCCTTTGATAGTCTGAGCCCTACCCTTAGGCGCTGCACTATCGCCATGGCTATCCGTAAAGCCAATAGTTACTCCCATGGCTACTCCCACTACATCCATAATACTTACAATGACTGCAGATCACAAAGAATATGAACAAACACAAATTTTATGCCGATTTATGTTCATAACTTAAGATAATTCAAACATTAGTACGACATGGTTCACGACACATTCATTACAAGACAAATGGCAGCTTGCCCTAGAAGATAGTTCACCAACATCTCACATGCCCTCACAACTTCACGACACATTCATTAGAAGATAGTTGACGAGGAGTGCACCGAAGCGAAGTCCCTACTGAGTAGAGCGAGGCCATTTCCCCTTCTTGTCACGTGCCGAGTCCTCCTCTTGCGCCTCGCGAGCCTTTGCAAGCTTTCTTGCCCTCTCCTCCTCACGAGCAAGTTTCGCTTGGCGTGCCCTCTCCTCCTCTCGTTTCTTCCGCTCCATCCTCTCCTTCTGACGACGCTCTTCCTCCAAGCCCCTTCGAAATGATTCTTCGAACCTCCGTTGCCGCCTAAGACAATCTGCGATTGGTCCTCTTTCACATCTTCGGCACTTCAAGATCTATCCACGTGAAGTACTTGCATAGAGGAGGCGGTGATCGCATAAAATTTGTTGTTAGTGTTGACACACATTTCAGAGTAACATTTTACTTCTCGAGCTTACCGGTGGTTGGTCATAGGCGTTAGTTGGAAGTGCACGATCATAAGCATAGTTCGGGCATACAAAATATCTCCGCCCTTCCGTCCATGCTTTCTTTCGGTCGGTGGACACCTTCACCTTGCAAACATCTGCACACCAACATCTGCACACATTCACCTTACAAAATATCTCCGCCCTTCCGTCCATGCTTTCTTTCTTTCGATCATAAGCATAGTTCTGCCAAGACCATCACCACGGCCTCTACCACCACCACGGCCAGAACCATCACCACGGCCAAGACCTTCACCACGGCCTCTACCACCACCACGACCTCTTCTAAGACCAAGTTGACTCCCTCTTTGTTGCCTAGTTCCTCGTTGACTTGTTTGATTTGAGTGGTTTGGCACTCCACCACTTGTTTGACTTGGTTGGCTACCCCTTGGTTCACTTGGTTGGCTATCATTTGCTTGGCTTGTGCTTGAACCATTTTTCTTTGATCTCTTTCTTGGTTTGGGACAAGTTCTTGTGTTGTGTCCCCATTACCGCAGCCCCCACAACGGGATTCCTCACGAGGCTCTTGGAATTGGCGGTGCCGTATTCTCCACCGCCACCACGGCCCCATCCGTCCATGTCACCTCTAAGACGCTTAGTCTTACGCCTTCCCGCTAACGACCTTCAATTCCGGTCCGCCATAGTTGAACTCCATGATACTCCGCCATTGTGATTGGTCCAAGTATGGTCGAACCATGGAGTCCATGTCTTCTTCCGTCATGATTGAGAACTCGGACTCCTCACGGTTAGAGGGTGATTGACGTCCACATTCCTAACCCGGATGTATTTAACAAGTGCGAGCATGGGAGATGAAGCAAAGACGGCCTCATGCAGCCGCAATCACACCGTGTTAGGGAGACCTTGAAAGCCCGACCTCCGTGTTGGCGGCCATCATTTGTGGTTCCTCCGGCTCTTTCACCTCATACTTCCACTCGTTGTCGCTATATAGAACAGCTTCTTCTGAGTCGCCTTTCATGATTGAAATTCCAACCATTCTTCAACCTTTGCCGGAAATTGTACTTGTGCTTATCCTTGTTCTCACCAAAGAATATGCTTATTAGTCTCCATTGAGTGCTTCAAAAGTATTCATTCATCTTGTCAAATGTGTATTGAACTATTGCCGTCACGGGTAATGCACGTACACCCTTGAGCACCTTATTGAAGCATTCGCCATATTGCTTGTCATTTGACCGTATCTCCGCCATCTTCATCGAAAGCACGTGCCCACATATTCCTTTCGGCAATGTTCTTATTGAGAAACTCCCGACCGCCGGGTCAAGTTTCTTGTGTCCGAGCAATGCATTGAACAATGTGGAAAACCGCTTGTTGGTGAAAGCGAGACAACAATCCTCGAAGATCATCGCCAACTCCTTGATACCACATGCCCTATAGAAGTTTGCACAAAGTGCCTCATGCACCATTGATGATGCAACTTTCTATGTCCGGAATGTCAATCACCACCGCATTTAGAATTCCAAAGATGGCGATCCGATATGACACAAATTTCCTTTCAGCCGGTAATACCCTTGTTCTTAGTCGACGCAAGAACCACTCCCAGCTATCATTGTTCTCCACCTCAACCAAAGCGAAAGCCAAAGGCAACACCGGTTATTGGCATCACTTGCTATTGCAACCAATAAAGTGCCCTTGTATTGTCCGGTCAAGAACGTGCCATCAATGGCGATGACGGGCCGACAATGCTCAAAAGCCCTCACGCATTGCTCAAAGGCCCAAAATGCACGGCCAAATACTCGGACGGTCCTCCGTTATGAATCAAAGTTTGGTGCCCATGAGGCTCAACCACGTGAACCATGCCTGGGTTTGTGGCGGCCATAGCTAACAACAACCTAGGGAGTCGGTTGTATGCTTCCTCCCAATTGCCATACAACATCTTGAATGTGGCTTGCTTCGCCTTCCATGCCTTGCCGTACTTCACCTTGTAATGAAAGATGGCTTTCACAAGGTCAATGACACTCTTGATGCTCATTATTGGAAGTGTGGATATTTGGTTGGACAGCCTGTAAGCAATGAACTCGGACGTGAGTTGTCTGTGTTATTGGTGCACAAGCTTGCCATCCGCATTCTTGTGTCGGCACATGTGAGTTGGTAGACAACTCACTATGCGCCAAGTGGGACCTCCTTTCCATGGCCTTGCACGCAGAATCCATGGACATGTTGGCACTTCACATTTGACCGTGTAACGCACATTAACATCCGAAGTTGGCCACTTTATGTGGACGATAATGTAACCGAGTAGTTGTCGAGCCACATCTTCAATTCCAAGAAGGATTGAAACTCACAACCGGATATATCCCGCTCTTGCCGCCTTCCAAATCACGGTGAGAACTTGGCCTAGCTCCAAGAGATATGCATTTGCCACCATCCACAACGGCTTCATCCATGAGACTAAGATCCTTGAACAATGGTGTCTTGTGATCCCGCCTGAATACCTTCTTGAATGCTTCGCCTCCTTCGGCGTGAACCCCTCCTCATCAACTTCTTCATCGGGACCATCGTCATCCGAGTCCGATGCATATGCACGGAAAAAGGGATGGATTGGTCCATTGTCTCTTGCACATGATATTGGTCGAGATCACCCACATTGTTGTCATGGAGGTCAACTTCGTTGTCATCCTCCTCGTACTCATCATTCTCCTCTTCAAAACCTTCATTTTGGTTGTTTGAGTCGGGCTCAATGTTGGCCAATCTTGTTGCGTGAATTGAGGTTCACTCATTTGATCTTGGTTCATGGGTGGGGAGTGCTAGCAACCAACGGGAGGGTTCCTGTTCAAGTCTAAATTCAAAGTAGACTCAACCTTCTTGGAGACAAATAACTCAAGAGCTTTGTCTAGAGATTCGCAACCGCCTCCTTGTATGCAACCCAACGCTGCTCGGAGTTCACACGCATTGTCTTCCAACGGATGTGCATTCCAAAACCAACATTATGCCTTCCCTCGAACTCAACAACGCCACTTGGGTCCATCCAATTCAAATCTTTCCTCACTTGTTCCAAAGCTCCGCATAGCTAGGACTACTCTCAAACACCATGTCAAGCTCATTCGGGTCCGTCTCAACATTGCCTTTCAAAAGGCCTCTATCCACATGATGAACATAAACACATGTTCTCCCCATCCCTACAATAATCAAAAACACACATATATCAAGTAAATACTTAAGAAAAATATTTGCACACATATGCCCTAACATATAAAACAACCATAACCATAGCATAACCCTAACACCAACATCAAACACACATAACCCTAACCCTAGCATACTATGGAAGCTTAACCAACCCAAAGTTAGCAAAGAAACATAACATCATTCAACACAAATTTGCAAATCCAAATCAAAACTAGGGTTTCCCCAAACTAGCAAGATTTGAGCAAATGTGACAATTCCTATGGATGAAAACGAGGGATGGGAGGAGATTACCTTAAGGGAGGGTTGGCTTGAATCCACATCAAATACTCCGGATTTGCAAGATTTGAGAAGGATTTGAGAGGGGAGAGGGAAGAGAGGAGGGCCGCAAGCCTTAGGGTTTGGGTGGGGTGGGGGTGTGTGGGGTGGGGGTGGGAGGGAGAGAGGTCGGGCCAGCCAAGTGCAACACACAGTGTGCAGCAGCCCACAGCTAGGGCGCCGACATTACATGTGTGGCGCCTAAGACTTAGGCGCGCAGACGGTGCGTGTGGGGCATGCACTGACCAGGATCTGCCACGCTGGCGGAAGTGTGGCGCCTAAGTGATGGGCGATGCACAAGAGGGTGCGGCGCCTAGGCTGCCAAGGCCACAATCAAGGGTCAGCAGAGTGAAATTTTTTCGTGACCAGGTCAGTTTGTGATTTGATTTCTGCCTCAGGTCAAATATGTGATTTCTGCCGGAAACTCATGGCGAGTAGAGCAGGAAGAAGAGGAGGACGAGAGGAGCATAGAGCCAGAGAGCAGAGCTCGTGGAGAGTAAATTGCAAAAAAAACATTTATTAAGCTTGCCTTCAACCAGCCGATCGTCTCTATATCCGTCGGATGGACTCTAATAAGACGGTCAAATGCAATCCCCTCTGTGTCCACGTTTTCTGCATTTGGTTCTTTGTTTCAGAATATGGGTCTGCAACTAGCCTTTTGTTACAAATAGAACATGTGCTAGATCTCGCGGTGCACATACCAAGGGGCGACCGCGGTCAGGATTAGGGATGGCGCCGACGAGCAAGTGCTCCGTTTCCCCATGTCCCTCCTACTCTCTCTCTCTCTCTCTCTCTCTCTCTCTCTGCATAGATTCAATTAGGACGTGTTTGGTAGCCTGCATGAGGCCCGACCTGGCTCGCGCGGGACGAAAACGGGCCGATTGGTTGCCTGCTTTCACTGTTCGGCCTGCACACGAACCTTAAAGCACTCCTGGGCCTAGCTCCCTGGAAACGCACGAATCGGCAGTTTCTTCAGGGCCAGGCCCGAGCGATGCACGTGGGCGGCGGCGGCTGCACGCGCGCGGCCACGCTCAAGAAGCCGTGTTGCTTCCTGAAGCGCCGGCAGTTATTAGCCTCACAACCCCTCACCGCTCCCTCTCCCCACTCTCCCCCACTCTTCCAACTCTCACCGGCGGCGGCGGATCGAAGCACAGCAAGAAGCTCCATCACCGGCGAGCGAATCATCACTTGGCCTGCGGCAATGGCGGTAAGCACTTCTCTCTGTTCGACATGCAGAACTTTTTCCCGTTCGATCCGGCGATAGATTCGATCCACGACGGAGGGGAATGGGGAATAGAAGTAGATAAGCACGTAGAGGTAGTTCATACGAGTTCATTGTACTTGAAACTAGTTCATGCAAGATCGGAATAGTGGTAGATACAGATGCAGAAGGGGGATTGGGGCATAGGGGGTACACAACAGATACCGGCTTAGCGCGGCGGCCGCCACCGGCATGCGGAGCGGCGGGTCGAGCCGCTGGCCTTCATATTCTTCTTCATCGCCGTGCGAGCCGGCGGGTCATCATTCTCGTCCTCGGCGGAGTCGAGGTCGCGGTAGATCTGCCAGGTACGACGGCCTGGCTCCGGCGCCCTCGCTGGCATCTGCACCGCTTCTTCCTCCTCCTTAGGCTCCCCACCAATGACCGCCGGCGGCGCGATAGGCGTCTCCCAAAGACATCAAGCACGATACCATTAGGAGCCCAATAGTTCTTGTATTTGCACCACTTCTTCCTCTGTTTAGCGTCGAGGGAGACGGCCTGATTCATGGCCCAACGAATGATGTCAACTGCCATCGCACCCTTCGCTGGGTCAGGAATCAACGTCTTCAGCTCTTCTGAAGTGGCCTTCATGAGCACTGCATTAGATTCCTTATGCATGTCAGGCATGGAGCCGAAGTTCGAGCACACCTCCATGGTGTTCTCGAACTTGGTGTGTTGATCACCACCACCCGAGGAAGAAGGCCCTCCACCAATTGGGGCATTGTGCCTCCACACCGCTCCATGTGAACTTCGATACATCGTCGTCTCCGCGTGCCTCGGTTATCTCTTACCCGAGCCCTTTACTTATGCGTGATAGCCATCTTGTCATATATCTTGCTATCACCTCTTGCTTAGTATAAGTTGTTGGTGCACATAGGTGAGCCTAGTTGTTGTAGGTTTTGTGTTTGACAAATTAACCGCTAGGTTTATTCCATTTGTTCAAGCCTAGTAATTATTTTAAAGCGCCTATTCACCTCTAGGCGACATCCACGATCTTTCAATTGGTATCAGAGCCTCGTCTCTCTGTGTTAGGCTTAACCGCCTAGAGTAAAGATGTCGACTAGGGATTAGGATTCTGACACTCTTAGTTTTGATGGCACAAATTTTGATGTTTGGGTAATCTCGGACCCAAACTTAGAGCGAATTGTAGATATGGGTTTTTCCTCCAAAGGATCCTGATTATCTTTAGAGGATGAGAAAACTCTTATCTCAATGCTCAAGCTTCTAATGTGCTTTTTGATGCTTTGAGCAATGTAGTTATATTTCAACTCATGCCGTTCCGGGATGCTCATGAGTTGTGGACGAAGCTTCAAGATAAATATGGTGTGTCCAAGATTTGGGGATGATTGTTCTCCCTCCACCTCCGGTCGTCTTCTCAACTTCTTCTACTCCACCTCTATGTGGTTTGCCACAAGGTAATGATATGGTGAGTAGTGTTGGTCATTGCAATGATGATAGTATGCTTATTGTGGATGATCCTTCATCACTATCTTATTGCAATGTTCCTCTTTGGGCTTTAACACTTGAGCACTCCAAATGTTTCACATGCTTGTGTTGATAGTCCTTGCATATCATGTAGCTTGACTAAATCTCATGATGATATGCTTGCTATATCCCATGATAAAATGCATGTATTTCCTCGAGTTGTTGTGCTAACAATGTAGAGGAAACCCAACACCCTGTGGAACAAGATGTGGTCTTGAATGGTGCTTCAGTCGAGCCGCTGGCCTTCATATTCTTCTTCATCGCCGTGCGAGCCGGCGGGTCATCATTCTCGTCCTCGGCGGAGTCGAGGTCGCGGTAGATCTGCCAGTCTGACGGCTGGCTCGGCGCCCTCACGCATCTCTGCACCGCTTCTTCCTCCTCCTTAGGCTCCCCACCAATGACCGCCGGCGGCGCGATAGGCGTCTCCCAGTACACTGCGGCACGACAGTCATTAGGAGCCCAATAGTTCTTGTATTTGCACCACTTCTTCCTCTGTTTAGCGTCGAGGGAGACGGCCTGATTCATGGCCCAACGAATGATGTCAACTGCCATCGCACCCTTCGCTGGGTCAGGAATCAACGTCTTCAGCTCTTCTGAAGTGGCCTTCATGAGCACTGCATTAGATTCCTTATGCATGTCAGGCATGGAGCCGAAGTTCGAGCACACCTCCATGGTGTTCTCGAACTTGGTGTGTTGATCAGCCGACCACCCGAGGAAGAAGGCCCTCCAGCCAATACCCCAAGGGAAGGGGTTGGCGTTGGAGCTGGAGCTAGAGCTCATGGCGATGGGGAGGAGGAAGGTTGACAGTGAGCGAAGAGAGGGGGTGGGTAAGTAGTGTTGGGCAGGGTGAGTAAATATAGGGGCGATGGAGAGGAGGAGAAGAGTGACAGTCATGCTGCTTTAACTACATGCTCTTCAATAAGCCATGAACTCTCTGTTGTGCCTGACTCCATGAATTGTGTGCAGATCGAGGAGAGCAATGAGGTGCTCCGGCCGTTGACAACAAGGGCAAGCAGCCCTTCACCCAATGCCCGACGAGATTGTGTTGCCGCCCACCGCCGAGGAAGACCCGAAGACGCCTGAGGGTGATGACGACGAGGGCATGGAGGAGCCCCCCCCAGCAACAAGCGCCGCAACTACGGCCACTACCATCAGGAGGATGGCCCGACTCAATTCTGCAAGGTCATCCTTGCACCGAAGCTTGAGTGCATCCCCATGCCTCTGGACTTCACCAAGCACTTCGTCGTGGTGCCGACGGAGTTCAAGCTCAGGAACAACACCGGCTGCTCCTGGAAGGTGACGGTGAAGCTGATGAACGGCATGGTGACCCTGGATCAAGGTTGGGCCACCTACGCAGCCGTTCATCAGATCAAGATCGGCTACGACATGGTGACGTTCAATCTCCTCACTCCCGACACCCTCAAGGTCATCATCTTCGACGACGATGGCATTGAGGTCGTCAACAAGTGCGGGAAGCACGACGAAATCTTCGCCGTCAAGGAGTAGGGCCGGGGCCTCCCTAAGTACTATCGAGTCTGCTTTGAACTGTTTATGTTTACGGTTTGCGTAGAACTGTTATGAAGTGTGGTACTGCTTATCTAAAATATGCTCTTAAGTAGTTGATCCTCTGTTTATACTCTGCTCTGCTTATGATGTGTGCTACATGGTTGTGCCGAAGTGTGCTGGTAACCTCACCAACTAGCCAAAGAGGTTACCACACACTAGGTGTTGCATACAACCAAACACCATGCCTTGGGTTTGTCCACTAACATGCAGGCAACCAAACACCAGGCAGTGTGGTTCTGCCCATGCAGGCAAGAGAGCATGCGGGCAACCAAACAACATGCAGATGGTGCATTTGAGGCTGCATTTGCATAGCCAGACTGAGTTGAGAAGGCTATGCAATGCAGCTACTGTTGGCTATGGCAACCAAACACACCATTAGTGTCAGCCTACAGATCGAGCAGCACCCTCCCGTCTCTCTCTCTCTCTCTCTCTGCATAGATTCAACTGGTGCTGGCTCTAGATTGAGAAACACCGCCCCATTGTCGCCTGCCTCTGCGAAGCACGCCATCTTTGGAGCCTCGCCTGTCATTCCACGTCACCGCCGCCCCAGAGGAGCACCAACGTCCATGGATGTCGCCCCTTTGAGCTTCAGCCGCAACCGCTGGTGCTGCGCCAATAAGAGTTCTGCAACATTATCTCTGTTACATCAAATTTCTGCAACTCGACCTCTCTTGCAAATAAAACATGTAAATATCCGTGCCAGATGATCTATGCTGCAAAAAATCTGCAAGATGATCTCTCTGCAAATATTTCCGCAACAAGACCTCACAGCAAAGGTTCTGCAACAAGACTTTTGTTGCGGAAGTAGGAGGCAGATCTAATGGATCGTGAGGCGGTGGAGCTTTATAAAAGATTCACCGGCCGACGCATAGCATGCCCCTTTCCCATTAAAAAAACCCATCACTATGCAAAAGAAAAAAAAGTCCATTTTACTACCCTGAATAAAGTGGGTGGTTCACTTTACCCCCCGATTTATTTTTCGGCTTCTTTTACCCCCCAAACAAACTCAAACCGGACAAAACACCACCCCGATTGGTTTTTCTCCACCCGCTGCTGATGTGGCACTAGTCAACGGCGGTTTTGACCTGGGTGAGGCCCCGCTTGTCAGGTTCTCTCTCTCTCTCTCTCTCTCTCTCTCTCTCCATAGATTCAACTGGTGCTGGCTCTAGATTGAGAAACACCGCCCCATTGTCGCCTGCCTCTGTGAAGCACACCATCTTTGGAGCCTCGCCTGTCATTCCACGTCACCGCCGCCCCAGAGGAGCACCAACGTCCATGGATGTCGCCCCTTTGAGCTTCAGCCGCAACCGCTGGTGCTGCGCCAATAAGAGTTCTGCAACATTATCTCTGTTACATCAAATTTCTGCAACTCGACCTCTCTTGCAAATAAAACATGTAAATATCCGTGCCATATGATCTATGCTGCAAAAAATCTGCAAGATGATCTCTGCTGCAAATATTTCCGCAACAAGACCTCTGTTGCAAAGGTTCTGCAACAAGACTTTTGTTGCGGAAGTAGGAGGCAGATCTAATGGATCGTGAGGCGGTGGAGCTTTATAAAAGATTCACCGGCCGACGCATAGCATGCCCCTTTCCCATTAAAAAAACCCATCACTATGCAAAAGAAAAAAAGTCCATTTTACTACCCCGGAATAAAGTGGGTGGTTCACTTTACCCCCTGATTTATTTTTCGGCTTCTTTTACCCCCCAAACAAACTCAAACCGGACAAAACACCACCCCGATTGGTTTTTCTCCACCCGCTGCTGATGTGGCACTAGTCAACGGCGGTTTTGACCTGGGTGAGGCCCCCCTTGTCAGGTTCTCTCTCTCTCTCTCTCTCTCTCTCTCTCTCTCTCTCTCTCTCTCTCTCCGGGTACACCCGCCGGCGAGCCTCCTCCTCAGCTCCCGCCCCTTCTTCTTCCCTGCGCTGCCGCCGCCATCGTGGGAGGACTTCTCCAGGCTTCAGCAGCCCGTTCCCCGTCCTCCTTCATGTCCTCCTCCTCCTCCTCCTCGTCGTCATGTTCCTGCTGCTGCGTACCATGACCACGACGACTCTCTCTCCTTGCTCTAAATGTCATGGCCGGCACTCCGTTCTGCAGATCGGCGTCCGTCGTCGCCGCTCGTCACCCAGCACCCGTCCCCGTCGGGTGCCGGCTTCGGATCCTGCGAGGACCATGCTGTTGGAACCGGTCTTTCAGGTAGTAGTGCATGCACTAACATGTGTGTTGTTGCTGCGCCAACGGCCCACGATATGCATGCTAGCTTCTAGGAGTGGTCAGCCTGTGCATAGCTGTGTTAGTTAGTCTAGCCGTGTAGGTGTGTTATCTGTGTATAAGTGTACACCCAGAGGATAATACAATCGTGAGTTCTTCCTCACTTTTCTTTCCTTCACATGCAATCGCCACCGTGCAAGCTCCTCTGCCTCGCCGCCAGCGCCAAGGCCGACGGTGGCGTCATTGGTGGGTCATTTGGACGGGGGAGTGCTTTGCAGGAGGTCTTGAAGTGGCAATGGCGAGCTCCTTGTCGGAGCAGAACGATGAGGCGACCGACAGCGGAGCAACGCTAGGAGTGAGAGGCCGCCGGCGTGGAGGGCTTCAGCGGCGACACAATGGCGCGGTGGTGCTCACACGCAGCCTTGCATAGAGGAGGTCGGGGGCTCGGGGCTGTTGTGACCTAGAGAGAGAGAAACCTGACAAATGGGCCTCACCCGGGTCAAAACCACCGTTGACTAGTGCCACATCAGCAGCGGGTGGAGCAAAACCACCCAGGGGTGTTTTGTCCGGTTTGGATTTGTTTGGGTGGTAAAAGAAGCCGAAAAATAGATAGGGGGTAAAATGAACCACCCACTTTATTCAGGGTAGTAAAATGGACTTTTTTCGATGAAAAAATACTGATCGCGATTAGAGTCGTTTGACTCAAAACCTGACCGCTCGGTCCCATCATAATTGATGACGTTGCATGAAAACAACTCATACCGTTTGACTAAACTATTGGGCCAGCGTAGAGCCCACCTGTCATTCTCTATCCCACCCATCTTCCTGGTCAACACGAATCCGCGCAATGCATGCCGGCCCGCACCCATGTCCTCGTCGGCGTCGTCCCAGCCACCGGTGCTCCCTCGAGCGGATGTAGCACATCATGTCTTCCATGCTCCCTCCGAGCTCGAGTCTGTGGTCAGCCCAGGTGGCGACGAGGTCGCTCGCGCGGAGCACACCGTCGGGGCGTACAAGCCGAGAAGTGCGCCAGGTGAGACGCCTACTCACCTCGCACAGAGCGCAAAGACGCGCGCCGCCGCCACCACGGTTGGTTGGTGTTGATGCGCTCGGGATGGTCTCATGGCGGCATGGTGGAGGAGCTCCAGGAGTCCGCCTCCTGCCTCCCGGGAGCACGACATCCGCGGCCCCGACCTCGCCGCCGTCCGGCCTGCTACCTATTGCGTCTCAGGGCAGCACCACCTGACGCCACGCAGACCGACAACACCAACCGCCATGCCGACGACGCGGACCCTCCACGGCTGGGCGGCGCGGTCCCGGCACAAGAAGGACAATGGCTGTGCCTCCCTCACGCACCGCCTACTGCCGGCGTGCGCTCGGGCGAGCTCGGCCCCGGACAGGGCGACCGACGGGATGAGCACAGGCAAGCAGGACGGCCGGCGGGATGGACGGGGTTGCCCGTCTTGTGCGCCCGCCAAGCTAAGGAGATTGGATAATATGCCCCACTTTATTTGGGCAGTTGATAATTTGCCCTGCTTTACATTCCGTTTGATGATTTGCCCTGCTTTTTCTTTTCCTATTGATAATATGCCCTTTTTAATTATTGTAATCATTTCTCATGTTTTATCCCAATTATCACCATGTGAAATGACTGTACTGCCCCTATGGCAAATTGCAATTACGTCCTACTAGTCTCCCCGTGTTGGACTGTTTGTCTTTGGTTCCACTGAACAGTTCATCCCCTCTCTCCCGTTCCTCTCTCCCCACTGTACACGTACTGAAGTGAGATCTGCAAGAGGCCGACGAGGACACTTGGACCCCATCTTGGCGGCGGCTACCGCTGCAGCTCGGCGGCGGGGGCTCCCGTTAAACTCGGAGACGCGGGGTGGCTCTTGCTGCTGCTCGGAGGCGCTGCGGCTCCTCTGCATCTCGGCGGTCCGGTAGCTCCGCTGCAGCTTGGAGCTGCGGAATAGGCGGATGGCGCCGTCGTTGCTCACCGAGCAAAATACTCGTCGTTGCAGCTGCCACTCCCCGCCGTAGGTGGCGTCTGGTCCGGCAGGTGCTGGCACTCCCTGAAGCTCGACAAGGGAGGCTCCAGGAAGACCACAGCGGCCGCCGTTGTCGCTCAGGTAAAAAAAATCCTTCGGTGGTTGATGGATCTGTACAAATTTTTGTGTGAGCTCGTTGCTACTACGTTACTAATAGCTAGCCTGAACGGCATTGTTGATACTAATTAGCACTTGGGCATGCTCCAATCGTCAGGCTGGGTACGCTGAAGTGCATTTTGTAATTAAACCACAGGTCAGGCATCTATATATGATGCTTTTTATGCATTCTTACATATGTACTTTGGTAGAACTTGGCAGAATATAACAACTTCATAGATAAAAATATTAAACTGACTACAAGTATCCACTTAGTACATGGAATTCGATGTCATAAAAAGGACTGCTCGGCTCAAATGGCATAATAGTTTAATCTGAGTTTACATCAAGCAAAATAACGATAATTCTGAGTTCGTATCTCAGAAATTACATCTTCTTCCTCCTTGGGGTCATTTTTTTCTTGCATGCCGTAGAGCTTGAAGGGATGTGAGAAGTAGGCGATTGTGCAGAAACATTCGTTGTTCCAGATGGTTGTGATGCATCGCCTTCGGCTATGGCCATAGCAAGTCTCCTGCATGTTTACACATAAGTCAAAAGCAGGATTTCTTTTGCATGAATCAAATGTGCATATGGAAAATATAAACAGTTACCTCCTTGTAATAGGCCCAGGGCTGTTATGAAGGCTGGGAGGCACTGTGATTGTTGTTGTGCGTGTGGGTGTCGCAACAACAGCTGGAGCGAGCTCGTGAGCAGACACGTCGCTAGAAAGTTCAATCAGACATGACATTAGAAATGGTATACTAATACTAATTTCATACTAATGTAGATGATATATAGTAGTAGTAGTACTAGTACATGGGTTACCTCTCATTAGCATCCTTCTTTTTACAAGTTGCTTTTCTGTGCCCCAAGATTCCACATTGTTTGCACCTGTTTTTGGTGCCAAATCTCTTCTTTTCTTTTTCCTTCTCTTTGGCACCACCTCCTTGCTCATTTCGTTTGCCATCATCATCTTTTTTCTTCCGTTTGCCGCCACCACCACCGTCTTCAAGGCAACTTTTGATCCTCTGCTTCCTCCTTCTCCCAACAGAGCTTTTTAAATCTGGTGGTATCATCTCAAAATCTAGAGTGGCCTGAGGCCATTGAGACTTGTCTGTGATTGGTTCAATCTCTCCAAATATAGGCGGCCAAACCTACTCACGAGTAGTAGTCATGCACATATGGTTGAAAGTTCACATCCGCTCTCTCTATAAGAAATGCAAGTGCATGCTCACGGGGCTTTCGGTGTCTTCGCCATTCTAGGCAAGTGCACTCATAGGTACCTATTTTGACAACATGCCTAAGATTCTTCTTGTTGGTGTCTTTGACTTCACAACTTTCTTCAGTTGATCTTCCAACAACAAAATAGACAATTTGTCTAGTGCTATTATTTATTTGTTGAATGATGGCAGGCAGCGTCTCTCCCCGGAGCATTTCCCCAATCCTTCTCCTCCTCTCAACAAGTATCATAATTTTCTCTTTTATTTTGTCTGCTAGCTCATCCATGGGCAGATCCTTTGTTTCTTTGATCCAGCTATTGAAGCACTCAGCTAGATTATTGTGAATGTAATTGTAGGATCGAAGAAGGTGAGAGTGTCTAGAGGGGGGGTGATTAGACTACTCGACAAGATAAAAATTATGCCTTTTGACAAAGACAAGTTTTTGGCAGATTTTGCATATCACACAAGTCAAGTAGCTTACTACACATGCAATTCTAGAGTATGGGCAGCGGAAAGTAAATTGCACAAGTAGTAAAGAGAAGTGGAGAAGATCAAACGCAATTTGGAGACACGGAGATTTTTCTCGTGGTTCCGATAGGTGGTTCTATCGTCAATCCACGTTGATGGAGACTTCAACCCACGGAGGGTAACAGTGCGAGAGTCCACGGAGGCTCCACCCACGAAGGGTCCACGAGGAAGCAACCTTGTCTATGCCATCATGGCATACGCCCACGGAGGACTAGCCTTACTCGGGGTAGATCTTCATGAAGTAGGCGATCTCCTTGCCCTTACAAACTTCTTGGTTCAACTCCACATCTTGACGGAGGCTCCCAAGGGACACCTAACCAATCTAGGAGGCACCACCCTCCAAAAGGTAATAGATGGTGTTGATGATGATGAACTCCTTGCTCTTGTGCTTCAAATGATAATCTCCCCAACACTCAACTCTCCTCACCGATTTGGGCTGTGGTGGAAGAAAGGATTGAGTGGAAAGCAACTTGGGAAGGCTAGAGATCAAGCTTCATATGGTGGGAGTGGAGCAACTTGATCTCAACACAAGGGTAGGTAGTTTTCTTCTCGAAATGTAAGGTAGGAGTGGTAGTTCTTTCGATGGCTCTCTCCACGAATGAAGAGGGGTGGAGGGTATTTATAGCCTCCACACAAAATCCAACTGTTACACACATTTGACCAATCTCGGTCGGGACCAAGTTGACAACTCGGTGAGACCGAAAGTTCAAATCTTGTGAGCGTTGGGATTTTCTGGGACCGAAAATACAATCTCGGTGAGTCCGATTCTTCCAAAGACTAGGGTTTGCCAATCTCGGTGGGACCGACTTTATCATCTCGGTGACACCGATTTGATGACGAAGGTTCTGAAGCTTGGCAACACTAGTTTCGGTGAGACCGAGTTCGAATCGGAAAATCCGAAATTTCGTGGTTTGGCTTTATGGTCGAGGTGGTTCATCTCGGTGTGGTGAGCTTAGGGAAATCGGTGGGACCGAGATTACTTATGAGTGTATGTTGGAATGAAAGATTGCGATAGTTTAGGAGATATATCACTAAGCACTTTGAGCAACGGATCATCAACATAACCTCATCCCTTTTAATAGTATTGGCTTTCCTATAGACTCAATGTGATCTTGGATCACTAAACCAAAAATGGAGTCTTGAGCTTTTGCCAATGCTTGCCTTAGCATCTTGAGGGGTCCACCTCTTGATCCTTTTGCCATGCCAATATGATTGACCTTCCTGAAACATACTTGATAAAAGCATTAGTCCAACCACAAAGTATGTTGTCATTAATTACCAAAACCACCCAGGGAGCAAGTGTGCTTTCAATCTCCCCCTTTTTGGTGATTGATGGCAACACACAAAACAAGACATCAAAGCTTCTCAAAGAAAGATGAATTATCACGAAAGCTTTGACAAACATGTAGTACAGGCTCCCCTACAAGTGTGCAAGATTTTCATAAATTATGGTTTTGGACTACCACAAGCACACAAGAGAGAAAGACAAGATGTGCTACATGCGACTTGGCTATATGCATCGAAGCGTATGAAAAGAAGTAAGTGATAATGCATATGTGCATGGTGATTTCTTGCAAACAAGTATTCACAAGCAAGTCACCATCATGCACATTCTGCAAGATGCATATACTTACCTTGAGGTTCCTTGGCATTGTACCTGAAGAAATAAAACTTGGGAAAACAAGGTTAGATAACACAAGAGTATTTCTTCAACCAACAGCAAGAACATCAAGAGTACCAAGCTAGGGATGACATGTATAAAGAGTGTCTCATATTGAGCACAAGCTTGAATTAGCAAACATGTCTCCCAAAACTAAAAGATTTTTCAATGAACTCTGAGAGATTTTGCTTTCCATAAGATATCAATTGTGAAAGCAATGAAAGCAAAATCAAGAAAATGATGCCAAAAGTAATATCCAATGTGGAACACGGCAAAGCTTTGATGTGATTCTCTCCCCCTTAAGATAAGATTGCTCTTCTTAATCTTCTCTTCTCCCCTTATCTCCCCCTAAATCTTCTCCCCCTTTGACATCAAGTGCCGAAAAGGACAGCCGACTAGGAAGGTCAGGAAAGATGGAAGAAAGAAGTGGGATCCTTAAGAATCACAACTGGGCAAAAGAAATATGCAGAGAAAATCATTGAGTGGAGCTGCAGAAGATGATATCCTGAAAGAAAATGGATCGGTGGGTCCGAAAGTCTGGGACTTAGGGCAGATCCTTTTTCGGTCAGACCGAAATTGTTAAGTCGGTGACGCCGAGTTTAATTCCAAGAAAATATAGAAATAATTCAGCTCACTTTGCAAGGAATGTTTCAAAAGTTTTGCAATGAATTTGTAAATGATTTGCAAGGAATTGTTCAGAGCCAAAAGGATATTCACAAAGACTGAAGAATAGAAATGAAAAAGATTGCTAGATGAAGTTTTTTTTAATGAAAACATAATGAGAAAACATAAGAGAAACTAGAAAGACTGCAAAAACATATGTACTTCATCTAGATAGGGGTCGGCGACTAGGTCACCTATGTTTGAGTATTTTGACTTAGGAGTCAAATGAGAACATTTGATCATAGGTCATACTCATCGTTTAAGCTCAAAATGGGGTTGCCATTTTTCGATTAAGCATTTGATGTGATCACATCTTATGAAGCTGCTTGTACTCATGACTTTGAGCAAAGCTTCTTCAAGATGTGAAGAACATACCTTGGGCTTGTTGTTGCTTTGCTCATGTAGGTGAACTTGATGTAGGTGCTCATAGAATGTGAAGTTGGAGCACCATTTCCGGTTGTGTAGTTCATCTTCCTACATGGGTTAGGCAAGCAAGGAAATACTCAAGAATATCCAAGATGACAAGAGTGAAATACTAGATGTATAAGGTGTCAAAAAGGATATGTGGAATTTTGTTCCTTGAACTCAACATCCCAAAGAGCTAGTTACTTGGTCAATGACAAGATTACTCATGATTTGAGTGTGTGGTAACCTTGTGGAATGTAGATCATCCAAGTACCTGCAAGGAGTTAGATGCAATACAAGGAGGCAAATGTGTCCAAGACATATGATCATCATCATAAGAGAAATATCAAGGATTAGTCAAGTAGGCTCATGCCTTGCATGCATCAATGGAGTTTTCACTCCAAGTTTGAAGCATCAATGATGTTCAACTCACTCCTTAGCGACAAAACACTTTCTCATCAAGGGTTTTGTAAAGATATCGACAAGTTGTTTGTCGAGACGAACATGCTTAAGATTGATGTCACCCTTAGCAATGTGATCACGAATAAAATGGTGACGAACTTCAATATGTTTAAATGCGAGAGTGTTGCACGGATTGTGTCCAATCTTAATCGCACTCTCATTGTCACAAAGCAAAGGAACATGTCTCGCATGTATCCCATAATCCTTAAGCGTTTGTGTCATCCATAGCAACCGAGCACAACATGATCCAAAGACTATATATTCTCGCTTTGGCGATAGATAATGATATCGAATTTTGTTTCTTGGAGGACCAAGATACAAGGGATCGACCAAGGAATTGACACGTGCCGAAGTTGACTTTCTATCAACCTGCTCTCAGCATAGTCCGAGTCGGAATAGCCAACAAGATCGAAAGAGGCCCTCTTAGGATACCAAATGCCAAAGTTTGGTGTGTGTATCAAATATCTTACAATTCTTTTAACGACTTTAAGATGACATTCTTTAGGGGTGCTTGATATCGAGCACACATGCATACACTCAACATTATGTCGGGACGAGAAGCACGAGATATAGTAGAGAACCAATCATGGATCGGTAAACCTTTTGATCAATGTGTTCTCCATCTTTTGTCAAGTCATTATGTCCACTAGTAGGCATGGGGTTCTCATACCTTTGCTTTCTTGCATGTTGAACTTCTTGAAGAGATCCTTGGTGTACTTTGTTTGTGAGACAAAGGTACCCTCCTTAGATTGCTTGATTTGCAACCCAAGGAAGAATTTGAGTTCACTCATCATGGACATCTCATACTTCTCCGACATGAGCTTTCCAAACTTCTCGTTAAAATGAGGGTTAGTTGAACCAAAGATAATATCATCAACATATATTTGGCACACAAATAGTTCACCATCAACCCTTTTCGTGAATAGCGTTGAGTCTATTTTACCAATCTCAAATCCTTTTTCAAGCGAAAAGCTAGTCAAGATTTGTACCAAGCTCTAGGAGCTTGTTTAAGACCATAAAGAGCTTTGTGCAACTTGTAAACATGATTAGGCTTTTTAGGATTCACAAATCCGGGAGGTTGTTTCACAAATACTTCCTCCTCAATTTCACCATTTAGGAAAGCACTTTTAATGTCCATTTGATAGAGAGTAATATCATGGTGGTTGGCATAAGCAAGAAGAATGCGAATGGACTCAAGTCTAGCAACGGGGGCATAGGTCTCACCATAGTCCATACCTTCGACTTGTGTGTACCCTTGAGCTACGAGACGAGCCTTGTTGCGCATGACTTGTCCATCTTCATCTTGCTTGTTCCGAAACACCCATTTGGTTCCAATGACGTTTTGATCATCCTTGGGCTTCTCTACCAAAGTCCATACATTGTTCCTCTCGAAATTGTGTAGCTCTTCGTGCATAGCGTTCACCCAATCCGGGTCTTTAAGTGCTTCTTCTACCTTCATAGGTTCAAGACTAGAGATAAATGAGTAATGCTCACAAAAGTTAGCTAAGCGAGTTTTAGAGCGAGTAATTCTCCCGGAGTCGATGTCGTTCATCATTTGTTCCACGGGATGATTTTTCTTGACTCTTGCTCGGACTCGGGATAGCTTTTGTTGTGGTTGTGGCTGAGCTTCCTCATCATCCTCATCTTCCTCTTCTTCTTCATTGTTGTTGGTGTTGTCTTGAGGTGGTGGAGAAGGAGGTTGTGGTGGATCTTCTTGTTGCACTTCCTCATCTTGGTGAGTTCCACTTGTGGAAGCCTCCATGTTGCCTTGAGGTTCATCTTGCCGTGAGGTAGGGGGATCCACATATGTAGATGAGGTACTCTCCTTCACTTCCATGGGACGGATCTTTCCAATAGATAAATCTTGAATGGCTTCCGATGGGTCCTTGTCTCCTACATCAATAGGCATTTGCTCTACTTGCGAGCCATTAGATTCATCAAACTTCACATCTACCGCCTCTTCAACCTTTCGGTGAAATTATTGTAGACACGGTAGGTGTGGGAGTTTGATCCATAACCGAGAAAAAAGCCTTCATGAGTTTTAGGAGCAAATTTAGACCGACGATGCTTATCAAGGATATAGCATTTTGAACCAAAGACACGAAAGTATCCCACTTGGGGTTTGTTACCGGTGAGGAGCTCGTATGAAGTCTTGCCGAGGAGCTTGTGAAGATAAAGCCTATTGATAGCATGACAAGCTGTCTCGACGGCTTCTCCCCAAAAGTGCTTCGGTGTCTTGTATTCGTCAAGCATCGTTCTCGCCATCTCTATGAGCGTTCGGTTCTTCCTCTCAACAACTCCATTTTATTGAGGTGTGTATGTAGCCGAGAACTCATGTAGAATCCCTTCCTCATCGAGAAAAGAGTCCACATGGGCGTTCTTGAACTCCGTTCCATTGTCACTCCAAACTTTCTTGATCTTCACCTCAAATTGATTTTGGGCCTTTCTTGCAAAGGTTTTGAAGATTCTCTGAACCTGCGATTTGTCATCAAGGAAAAATACCCACGTAAATCTGGAATAATCATCAACTATAACTAGACCAAAGGAGTTACCACCAAGGCTTTTGTAAGCATTGGGACCGAAGAGATCCATATGAAGAAGCTCAAGCGGTCTCCTTGTGGTCATGATGTTCTTCACGGATGACTTCCACCTACTTGTTTTCTGCTGACAAGCACTACAAAGTCTATCTTTGTCAAAGAGAACATCTTTAACACCAAGAATATGATCACCTTTGATTAGCTTGTCTAGATTACGCATACCAACATGTCCAAGCCTTCTATGCCATAACCAACCTTTAGCCGATTTAGCAATGAAGCAAGTTCTAGGTTGAGCTTTCTTAGTGAAATCAACAATATATAGATCACCTCTACGGATGCCGGTAAAAACCATGTTATGATTGTCACGACGAAAGACTTGGCAATCTACTTTGGTGAATAGCACATTGAATCCAAAATCAGCTAATCTAGACACGGAAAGTAAATTGTATCCAAGTGATTCAACAAGCATGACATTTTGAATAGAGCTATCATGAGATATGGCCACCTTACCAAGGCCAAGTACCTTACCCTTGGAGTTGTCTCCAAAAGTCACATACTTGCGTGGACCATCGTTCTTTGCAAGCTCTCGAAACATGTCTTCGTCTCCGGTCATGTGATCGGTGCATCCACTATCAAGAATCCACTCTTTTCCACGGATATGTAGTCTCTCGAGTTGCCATAAGATCGAGACTCTTCATGATCTTGTCTAGCTCGGTGTCCGAATCAGAGTAATCGTCATCATGCTCATGCTCATCATCATATTGACCCATAGATTGTTCATCATCAACTCCTAGGTCAATTTGACAACAACTTGCATTAGTTTTGTCAATGTGACAATAATCATCGGAATGCAATACAAGAGCATTTCTAATTAGATCATTGATAAGACAAGGATCACCCTTCTTTTTCATAAGATCACGAAGCTCAAAGAAGCATTTATCAAAGTTGGGATCATTGGGGCGCATCATATCAAATTCAATAGTCTTGTATAGAATTTCATCAAGACCTCTCAAAGAGTAGTCCGGATAAAGTTCTTCCAAGAACTTCCATATAGCATAAGCGCACTCAAAGTTTGTGACAAGCTTAAGCAAGTTATCGTGCAAACCTCTAATGATAAGATTTACAGAGTTCTAAGGTTACTGAAGCAAATCAAGCTCTTCATCCATGGTAGGTGCAAGGGGTCAAATGGAGGCACATATGGGGATTCAACATATTTATGCAAGTTATACATCTTAAAGATAATAAGCATTTCAATCCTCCACGAGTTATAGGACACTCCATCAAGAATAGGCACTCTATGGCTAACACTCCCAAACGTAGACACGTCCATCTTCCTCCAATGGTGTGCAAACCAAAGCAATGGAGACCAATGCTCTGATACCAATTGTAGGATCGAAGAAGGTGAGAGTGTCTAGAGGGGGGGTGATTAGACTACTCGACAAGATAAAAATTATGCCTTTTGACAAAGACAAGTTTTTGGCAGATTTTGCATATCACACAAGTCAAGTAGCTTACTACACATGCAATTCTAGAGTATGGGCAGCGGAAAGTAAATTGCACAAGTAGTAAAGAGAAGTGGAGAAGATCAAACGCAATTTGGAGACACGGAGATTTTTCTCGTGGTTCCGATAGGTGGTGCTATCGTCAATCCACGTTGATGGAGACTTCAACCCACGGAGGGTAACAATGCGAGAGTCCACGGAGGGCTCCACCCACGAAGGGTCCACGAAGAAGCAACCTTGTCTATGCCATCATGGCATACGCCCACGGAGGACTAGCCTTACTCGGGGTAGATCTTCACGAGTAGGCGATCTCCTTGCCCTTACAAACTTCTTGGTTCAACTCCACATCTTGACGGAGGCTCCCAAGCGACACCTAACCAATCTAGGAGGCACCACCTCCAAAAGGTAATAGATGGTGTTGATGATGATGAACTCCTTGCTCTTGTGCTTCAAATGATAATCTCCCCAACACTCAACTCTCCTCACCGATTTGGCTGTGGTGGAAGAAAGGATTGAGTGGAAAGCAACTTGGGAAGGCTAGAGATCAAGCTTCATATGGTGGGAGTGGAGCAACTTGATCTCAACACAAGGGTAGGTAGTTTTCTTCTCGAAATGTAAGGTAGGAGTGGTAGTTCTTTCGATGGCTCTCTCCACGAATGAAGAGGGGGTGGAGGGTATTTATAGCCTCCACACAAAATCCAACTGTTACACACATTTGACCAATCTCGGTCGGACCGAAGTTGACAACTCGGTGAGACCGAAAGTTCAAATCTTGTGAGCGTTGGGATTTTCAGTGGGACCAAAATACAATCTCGGTGAGTCCGATTCTTCCAAAGACTAGGGTTTGCCAATCTCGGTGGGACCGACTTTATCATCTCGGTGACACCGATTTGATGACGAAGATTCTGAAGCTTGGCAACACTAGTTTCGTGAGACCGAGTTGAATTGGAAAATCCGAATTTCTAGGGTTTGGCTTTATGGCTGAGGTGGTTCATCTCGGTGTGACTGAGTTTAGGAAATCGGTGGGACCGAGATTACTTATGAGTGTATGTTGGAATGAAAGATTGCTGATAGTTTAGGAGATATATCACTAAGCACTTTGAGCAACCAGATCAATAACATAACCTCATCCCCTTTTAATAGTATTGGCTTTCCTATAGACTCAATGTGATCTTGGATCACTAAACCAAAAATGGAGTCTTGAGCTTTTGCCAATGCTTGCCTTAGCATCTTGAGGGGTCCACCTCTTCAGTCCTTTTGCCATGCCAATATGATTGACCTTCCTGAAACATACTTGATAAAAGCATTAGTCCAACCACAAAGTATGTTGTCATTCATTACCAAAACCACCCAGGGAGCAAATGTGCTTTCAGTAATCACATTTTATTTCTGTGTTGAAGTCGCATCTCATCCACTTCAAATTATGATAAGTACACAAGTAGGTACTCACCGTAGGTTCAACTTCAAAAATCTTGCCCATATGGTAGTTAAATGTTTCTAGACGGTAAGCCTTGGCTGCTGGCCACATGCGACCAAAAACATCTCCATGAAATTCTTTTTGAAGTTTGCCATTAGATGCCTAAAGCATTCCCTTTGCTCAGCTTGAGGAAAGACAATTTTAACTGCATTCTCTAACCCTTTGCATGCATCAGTACAAATAGCTAGAGTTTGAAGATGTCCTATTGCCTTATGTAGTTGTTGCATAAACCAAACCCAGCTTCTCCTCGGTCTCCGTACTAAAGAAACCAAATGCTAAAGGAAACATCCAGTTTTGTCCGTCTAGTCTTTGTACATGCCGCCAATTGACCATTCCACTTTCCAACAAATGTGTGGAGTCTATCTTGAGATATGGTCTACAACCAGCCAAAAGCCATCAATGCACGGCTTAAGTGCCATAAAAATCTCCGAAATACACTCCACCTTTTTCCCTCTTGACATCAACCTCAACAATGCTACCCAAGATCTCTTATCAATCTCACTTTGAAGTTGAATAAATTAAAAAGCATTTTCCCGGGTTCCATATAACATATCCATGGCCCTTTCTTTTCCCTTGTGTATGATATCATACCCAATAGTACATTTGTACTCGCTTGTAGCTTTTTAGGAGCTCCATGCCACCAATGTTTGGTTCAGTTTGAAGATACCCAATTGCCTTTTCTGCCACCCATGCTTGGTCTGCCATGCTTGTAATCACTTTAGCGGTTGATGAACACTTATGAGGCTTTACTATCTTGTTAACCTGCACAATAGCAACCATAAGGTGCAAGTAATTTGTATAAATTGTTTCAACATAAAAAATGATTAATGTTAGATAAGTTTGTACCCTGACTGTTTTGCCATCTTCTATCGTTCTAGCAATTATACGCCAAGGACATCCAATTCCTTTACGGTGACCCACATACCTAGTAGTGTCACTATCCTTGGTCTTAATGTCAAACTTACCTCTAATAGCAAATGTTCTCATAAGCATCCTAAACTCTTTCATCGAACGAAACAAAGAACCTTCCTCTATCACAGGATGTTCCTTATCATACCAAAAGTGATCATCTTCAGGCATATGGTCAGGCACTGGAAGAGCCGCATCAGCAAGTAAGTCCTCATTAATATCAGCTATACATGCATCAACATTTGCAATCGAGGCTTTGATGCCTGCTTCAGATACACATTTTCATTGCACAGGTTCATCGTTGATTCCAAGCACCGAGCACATATTTTCTTCTGTTATAGGAACATCAATTTCGTCATCATTCATTGGTGCTATCTCAATCTGAGACCAATCAATGCCTCCTTCTGTTGTTGATACGTATGTATCATTGCTAGCAACCGTCGTTCGCCTACTTGGAGAAGAAATAAACATTTTAACATAAGGACATCATACAATTACGTACAAAATATTACAGCCAAAAATAAAAACTATGCTAGATCTGAAGTATTTTTTCAGGCTTCATCTGAGTTTACTGTACTTTCTATGCAGGTTCATCAACACCATCTGGGAGGGAGGGTGTGAGGCGGAAGGAGGACCAAATGCTTACTAACTGGAGCATCCTGGGCGATCCATGGATCTGAGAGTTGCCTCGTCCGGCACTCTGTGGAATCGCCTCGCCCATTCTTGGTGTGAACCCTCATTGTCGAGGGTCGCCAGAGTTGATGGCTTGGTGGCCTCTGTCTAGGGGCCGCCGGAGTTGACGGCTTGGCGGCCGGCGGTGCATCCGCCTGTCCGATGGGCACGGACATGATAACGCAAAGTAGTAGAATCAATCTACGATTCTTGATCAGTTGGTTCCGTTGTGTATACCAACGTAAAGAGGGAAGGAGACTAGGACGTAATTGCAATTTGCCACAAGGGCAGTTGAGTCATTTCGCATGGCGATAATTGGGATAAAAATTGAGAAATGATTACCGTAATTAAAAAGGGCATATTATCTACTGAAAAAAGAAAAGCAGGGCAAATCATCCGATGGAAAGTAAAGAGGGGCAAATTATCAACTGCCCAAGTAAAGAGGGGCATATTATCCAATCTCCCAAGCTAAGTGTTCGGCGAAATGCCAAGGAGGCAGAGGAGGGGTTGACCAGTCGCTTAACGTCCGTTTATTTTCTCCGAGCCACGTTGGTCCAACAATGGGACCCACCAGTCAGATTTAGTATCATACGCTGTTAATTGATACTCCCTCCGTCCTTCGAAAAGTGTACTTCCAACTTTGTTGGAGAGTCAAACTATCTCAATGTTTGACCGAGTTTGTGCACAAATATATTAATGTTTATGAAACCAAACAGGTATAGGATGAAACTATATTTTATCATGAATCCAATGCTACTAATTTGATGGCATAAATGTTGGTGCATTATTGTATAAATACGATCAAACACAAAAATGTTTGACTTTTCGACAAAGTTGGAAGTACAGTCTTCAAAGGACGGATGGAGTAGATCAGTGTTTTTCGCAAACTGATAGTACAAGTGGTGGGTTTTTGCAAAAAGGAAAAAAGGGTGGTGGTGGTTTTTTGATTTAGGGTTCATAAATGTGGTGGTTTTTGCAATTTACTCTAATACTATATGTCCAATTGTTTGCAAGTAATGTTAATGTTTGATCTATTTTGTTGGTATGTGAGCTATTCATGCCTCCTTCAAATCAAGCCGCTGTCTGGTGTAGGGGCTACTGACGGTCCTTGTTTCTTAACATGAAGGTTGCTTCTTGAACTTGACTGAGAAAAAGGTAATAACAAAAAAAAACAATATGAATAAGCATTCAAAACTTGCCAAGATTTATGTTTACTTATACTAACCATAAAGGAAAATTTTGGAAGTGAAAAATCAGGTCAAAATGTTCTTTCAGATTCATTTGGAGGAGATCGTGAGAAGCAGCTAGCAGGCAGTGCCAAGAAAAAATTAGTTAGCTAATCGAGAGTAAACGGTGTGTAGGCCAAGTCAAAGGTTATGCACATGGAAATGACCATGATTCATGATCATGTTGCAGATGATCTATTTTTATTCCTCAGATTGGACGACAAAAGCACATGGAATTGCAGGTGTTGCTTCAGTAGTGAAGGCATTTTGGACGGGTGTGATAAATTAATACAAATACAGAGGAGCATGGTTCAAAAATGCATATGTCATAAATACAGAGGACCAGAGTTACAAAATGCAGTGTATTAGATTTCCTGAGTCCAATAAACTTTGAAAAATGTACAAGTTATATTGTGCCATCCATAAACAGAAAGGAGTAACCACAACATACTAAAAGCCACATATATTCATGTTTTAAAGTGAGCTAATCAAGAGTAAACATAAACTATTTGAAATGCTAGTAGAAAAAGGACATCAGAGATTTCCCATTGGCACACCACACTTAAAATATACTTCAGTTGTGGACAATTTCAAGTCAGTGGATGATTATTGCTTCTATTCAAGCAGCTTAGATTCCATCTAGAATATTTTCATGCCATATGTGTTTGATCTATGTGCCATTATTGTGCCATCCGCGAGTTCTAGTCAATCAGTGGCGGAGCCAGCCAGCTGAAGGAGCTGGGGCAAAGTCTTTACAAAACGATGTTGCCCAGCATTTGCCCAAGTAATTAGTAATGCTAATCATGGTTTCTTTGTATTTTTTTAGTGAAGAATGGCCAGAGCAGCCCGGGCAGTTGCCCCAGGTCGCCGGGAGCTAGCTCCGCCACTGTAGTCAATTGTGCCTTATATTTCTATGAATTGGGTTAGGGTGATGTCCAAAATTAATGGTATTTAGGCTAGGGTTGGTGGGTTTTTGTCGAGTGGTCCATGACAACCATTTTAGGCTAGGGTTGGTGGGTTTTTTGTCGAGTGACTGATGACAACCATTTTAGTCTAGGGTTGGTGGGTTTTTGTCGAGTGGTCGATGACAACCATTTTAATCTAGGGTTTGTGCTTTTTTTGTTGAGTGGTTGATGACATCTGTCATGTGTGAAAATTTTGATATTGATTGACATCTTTAGTTGTAAACGGGTCATCATTAACAAAGTTGCAAGAATCTTCTGGCTACGGGGGCGGGCGGGGCGGGGGGTGTTTGAATGGGCATATAGTTAATACTCTGTTGTGTGCACAAGTGTAAGCCCTCTTCTGTACGTAACAAAATAGACCCAACATACTCATCAAATGTTTTATGTGCCACCCCTTTTTTTGTTAACTGCAAACACTAACGGGAGATCGATGATTTGGGTGTTGTTTCTTCATCTGATATCTCAATGGTTGTCGCGTGTCTCTTGCCCTTCTTTGTTGGAGAGACAACAATTGCTTGCTGCCTACTGCCCTTAGTTACTGTTAATTTAATCCTCTTACTATCCTCATATTGCCTCGGCATTTCCTCGCCCTTGATTTGATTCTAACCTATAAGCATTCTGGTCGACCCGCTCACCCGATGCTCGCTCGATTTTTTGCCGTTTGGGCCGCTCGATCCCTCCTGGTCGGGTCAATGCACCTTTGTCGGTCATTTGATTTTTACTGGATGCTTTGACCCAGCGATCTTTGGTGGCTTTTGATGACTGGTTGGCTCACCGAGGTATTCCATTGGCTGGCTTCGATTTTGTCGGGTGAAATGCTCCTGATGCGTCGCGTGGCTCGATCCGCTGACCACACCGTGCTCATGGGGCGCCGCTATGGGGTTGGTTGGCGCATGCACACCCAGTTTGTGCGCCCTCGTCCCCGTGACGGGTGGACCTAAGCTGCTCCTGGTCCCACTGGTCAGCTGCGCTGGCTCGCTTCTATCGGGTTGTGGTGTTCGTGGGCGGTCGTGCGTCGCGTGGGCTCTTGTATACACTAGATGAAGCCAAACTTCTAGATAAGCATACCAAATAAACAAATTGCATGTTTACATTCATTGGTGGTTGATGTTATTTCAATACATGCACATGTTGAACTTATTACCAAATCTAACATGCAATACATTTGCAAATGGTACAATTGAGACTCTACAAGGTTCTATTTGTATGTCCATCTAATAATATAGTACTAACAATCACTATCAAGATAGTTTGACATTATTGTCTAGAAACCTCTAATATGATATTTTAATGATACTTATACACAACATCTCTGCATACATACAAATATGTATGTATGCACTATATAATTTATGGAATTGTCATAAAAAATTGAAAGGTAACTTTTGGTTACACCACTTAATTTAAATTCAGATTTAATAAAAAGATCATGGGAATGGACTACTAGTGATAATAAATAACAATGATTAGTTATATCAACTAAATTATGTCGTTGACTATACCAATTAAAAATAATAATTATACTCTGTAAATTGTAGTATGACATACAGTAACATTAAATAAGTATACATTTTTGGTATAAAATTATTTATTTATGTCCCAAATTAGTTTAGGCCGTGGGAACTGCTTTGCAATGCATGGTTCTTGGGCGCCCGGTATGAGCGCCATCAATCTCGTTCGCCAAGATGTCGTGGGACTCGATGCGGCACACACCTGTTAAGGAGTATTAGTATTAGTCTAGGAGTCCTTATTAGTCTATATTTAGTTTTCTTACACCTCAAGTCATGTGTAATATATATATGCCCCTTGGGCCTTCAATAAAGATAAGTTGCTTTCCTAACATGGTATTAGAGCTTAGGTTATTTTTTTTCGGGCACCGCAACTCGCCCTCCCGATCGAGTTCTTCCTCTTGATCTCCTGATCCAATTTTTGCATCGGCCGCCGCTGCTCATCTCTCCGGCCGGCGGGCCTACCGCTTCTCTGCCTGCTGTATGGCTTTACGCGCGTCCTCCTGCGCTGCTGTTCGCCAGGTCTCAGCTGCGTCTGCTCGACGCTCTCCTCTGCTGCGGGCCTGCGCTGCTCGATCATCTCCAAGGCACATATCAAAGTCTGTCTCCTTCCACGCATCGAAGGCACGCATCGACGACGCTGCTCCCAGATCGACACAGACGACAAGCTCTCTGGCGGCCGCCCTAGTCGCTGTGGGCACACGTCTGCTCTGGGACCGGGCCTCCGGGTCAACGCCCCGTCCGTCCCAGCTGTGGATCCCATCGATGCCACCCTCCGGATCCTGCTGCCGGCCACCGGTGCTCTCAGCATGCTACTGGATCTCCGCTACTTGGTGCTAGTTGCTTCCGGCAGCAACTTGGTGCTAGCTACCTATTTCCTCCTGCTACGTGGTGCTGCTTGCTGCTTTCCTCCTGCTACGTGGTGCTCCCGTCCCCTGGTCCCCTGCCGTTTCTAGTTTCTTTGTTTTCCGCTGCGTCCATCAAATCCGTTGAAATTTTGTGTTTTGTCATGTGAGTCCACCAAACTTTTGTCTGCCAGCCTTTTTCTGGTCATTGTCCTCTCAATAGGATTTTTGTGGCCTCTCTTTGCATTGTTGATCTAAGCCCATTCTCATGCCGCCGTGCTTCTTTCGCCGTCGGTTTACATGGGCCATGATTCTTTAAGCAATGCTTCATTCTCTTGATGTGCCATCTTCTTTTGACAACCCATCTTCTCTTGATACTTCTTTTGTATCTTCTATTGATGTGGTGTCTTCCTCTGATGTGTCATCTCTTCTTTATCCTCTTTGGCGACTCGACAGGTTTTGAAGACTCTTCATGCTACGACGACACTCTCAAGACGCGGATTTGGATTATCACTTTTTTTAGTATTACACTTCTTCAAATGCAATGCTATTGCATACGCTTTGCATTTGAGGGGGGGGGTGTTAAGGAGTATTAGTATTAGTCTAGGAGTCCTTATTAGTTTATGTTTAGTTTCCTTACACCTCAAGTCATGTGTAATATATATATGCCCCTTGGGCCTTCAATAAAGATAAGTTGCTTTCCTAACAACACCAAGATCAACACGCTCATAGAAGGCGGTTTCAACTTGGCGAAGTCCAAAAACTATCCATCCCAGGTACAAGATAGGGTTATTTTGCTGCTGGAAAGGGACCAGATCAAGCTACGGGACTCCAACCATAGCATTGTCCGTAGGCTCCACCATATCCAAAGGGTGCCCACGGACTCAGCCTCCTCAGTCGGTCGTTTCATGAAGGTAGAGCTCATTCCTTATCCAATAACGACCACGAGCTGGAGGTGATCGCAAGAAGATTTGCTACCTCGATTGAATAAGTAGTAGGTCGGCTTCAAGCAAGGGAGGTTGACCCCAGCATCGTCAACCTCCTCTGGCAAGAGATTAACCAACAGCTTGCCACACCGGTTCCCTTCAACCATGCAAAATTCTCAGGAGAAGTTCTGAATATGAAGTCATTGAATGACATGGAAGAAGTTATGAGGATCAACACACCCCACGAAGGCCTCACGACTCGTCATGTCGACGTCCGCCTCCTTAGCCTCAATGTAATCTCATATGTCGATACAATGGCCATCAGAGTTGATGAAGGGATCGGGGATAGGGGCTGGGTTGTGTGGGGCATCGGCGCCCTCACCAGGGCCCAACATATCTCACTAAAATTATGAATCCCATAGGTACTTGGTGAACTCACTAAAATTGCCATATTTTATATAGATCATGGAACATTGGGTAGATGGTCAGTTAGATGTTATTTGCAGTATTGGAGCTATGAGCTTGCCTACATGAGCACCAATATATTTCATAATTGTTACAGTTCTAAATCATCTATTGGCGTAAATAAAATTCTGCCCAGTAGGCTATGTTACATATTTTGATAGTTGTGCTTGTTTGAATCTGACATCGACATTGACATTGTAAATATGCAACTCTTTATGCACTCGTTGGGAAGAGTGGCTGCATCTAGTTAGGAGACTGATGCAAGTACAACTATCTCAACAACCTGATAAACTGCGCTGGAATCTCACTAGGTCGGGGGATTTCACGGTTAAATCAATGTATGTTGATGTTATTAATTCCAGCTCGATTCCTACTTCCAAGCATGTGTGGGATGTCAGAGTTCCTCTAAAGATCAAGGTGTTTATGTGGTTTCTACATAAACAAGTTATCTTAACAAAGGACAATCTAACAAAGCGCAATTGGACAGGACCTACTAGGTGTAGTTTCTGTGATCAGGGAGAAACCATTAAACATTTATTTTTTGATTGCCCACTAGCTAGAACTCTCTCGGGCGACTATTCAAGTCGCTTTCAATATTACCCACCAAGGTCGGTTAACATGTTGTTTGGGACATGGCTAAATAGGGTAGAGCCGGGTTAGCAAAACATATTCGCTAGGGGTTTGCGCTTTCTTTGTGGGCGCTTTGGAATTGCAGAAATGATTTTGTCTTTAACAGAACATCAAACATACATGTTTTGCAGGTTATCTTCAGAGCAACGGCTCTTATCCGTTCCTGGTCGCTACTCACTCCGATGGAGGCCAGGGAGCTTTTGGTTACTGCTGCTATCCGATGGGAGATGGTAGCTCGGGATATATTCAGCCGGTTTGGATGGCGGCCGTGTAATAGGATAGGCAATTAGTTTACCTGTCTAATTTGGAGCCAACCGGCTGTGATGTAACAGTTGTTAGGCTAGCTTGTGTATCTAGCCTTCGGGCTCTGTGTGAGCCTTTTCTTCTTTTTTCATGTTGAGACCATTGAGACTTGGAGACTTTGTGGACTATTTTATGGTTAATAAGATGGCCGTATGCATCATGCTGATGCAGAGGCCGGGGAATCCCCCCTTTTCGAAAAAAAAATGTATGAAAGAATGATATGTTTTCAAGGGGGCTTTCCCTTGATTCGAAACCAGTCATCCATATCACTCTCAGCATATGTTAAGTTTTCTTCTTAGTGAACCTTTTCTATGTTTATATTGAGCCACAGAGGATCCTCTTGGAAAGAATATAATTCTAGAATTAATGAAGTGTCTCTGTTGCTTTGTGATGAATCTAATGCATTAAACTATGTTCATGAACAATTTACCCTTTTTTGTGAGGTTGGCTTTTCCTGACCTTTTTTGGCATGCACAAGTGGATCAATAACTTGCAAGAGTCAGCCATATAATAAACCTCAGCCATCTGTTTTTTATATAGATCCTGCTTAGGTTTTTATCTTTTAGTAACATCGACATTTCCATTATTTCGTATTCCTGAACTGCCATGATTTCTTTTCTAGAGAATTCTGACATGTTCATACTTTCAGCTGTAATCAATCCAGTTTCTTACCATTGTGTCACATTTGCTTGCTCTCCAGGCGACCAAACCCCACAAGGAGGAGGCAGCTGCTCACCACTGAGGGGCGGGGGACACATGGCTGCAGTAGATCTCTCAATGTAGCTGCTCCTACATTCGCGGATGCAGTTTACGATTTGGGGACCTCTTGTCTCAAACCCACACAAATTCGGGGGTTAAATCTTCTCTTTAGTTTCACTTTGTGGAAATAATACGTTGAATGACTTGAAATCAGGAAGAGAAGTTTGAATCGTTTTGTTGAGTTGTGGGAATCCTGTTGCGGAAATTATGCAATGATTTTTTCTGTGGGTCAACTTTTGTCTTCGGTAGTTACAGCCTATCTGCGGGTTTTGACTGAATTATATGGGCCTATGTGGATGATGAAAACGAGAGCGATATGAACACGAGGGCCTGTCTGTGATAAACACACGGGTGGTGCCCTGCACTACATTATCCCCCTTTATTATCAGCACTATTACACTACATTCTGAACTTGCAAGTAAATGCACATTATCTGACATCGTTTATTTATATACGTGTTCTGATGGAAGTGGGACACAAACGCTCTTTTGGTATCTTGTGTTCATAACCGGAAGTCAGAAATTGCAGTCTTTGCATCTAATCCTATAGAGTAGTAATGCTTGATGTAATCTCTGACGAGGGTCTCCGGATACAGCGTGGGTTCTCGTTGGACAGGAGCTCCTTGATCGGACCGTACATCCTCGTCGAGGCTGGGTGGAAATGCGTGCTGAAGAAGCACGCGATCGAGACACTCAGCGTGCGAACTTTCAGAAACTGATTGAGTTTGTCCTCTTCTAGAGCAGGCCGGTCTCGTGGTTTTCCTCAGCTAGGACCAACTACTTTTGCTGTAAGGGGCTTAGACACTGACATCGTTCAGAACAAAACCTGCCATAGTTTTTGACAATGCCAAAGTTTCAGAACGCTGCAACCTGCAGTGTTTCCCAGTGAAGAGCATGCTGAAAAAGAAGGAGGCAGGAAGAACTGCCATACTTGTGATGAAGTCCCAAGGGCAGCCAGAGTTGGCTTTGAGGTAGTTGATCCCAATGCCCATATTTATAGCAATTTTACATGTATATATATTGTACTGTATATATAGAAGTATCAAGAGTGCCATTAGTCACCAAAGACCCAATCAAGCTTCTAAAGTAGCAATCATGCTCTTTTGCCTAGGTGGTTGCCAGGTTAACCGGATACGAGATATAACTCACGTCTACCGATTCTTTTCGTTTACACGGCAAATGCAACATGAATTTTGTTTCAGATTGAAAGAAATGTGACATGCACAAGCTACATTTCGAATCCAAACTGACTGAACAGACATTAAAGCCTGCGTTTACTCAAACAAATTTCAGTTTTTTTTGGCGGCACATCCAGTTTTCTTACTGAAAAGCAGAGCTCAACAATAACTGCAATAGAAGGGAAGAATGATCTTATCATAAATTGCAGAACCTGGTGATGCCAACCTGTTCAAAATACATATTGGCAACCGGTTTCCCTTGCAAAGCTCAAAATACTGACTGACACTACAGAAATACTTTCTGCAAACCAGATAAGCCTGCTAGTCAAACCTCTTTTGGACGTGGTCATCTAAGAAATGGCTAAGTAGCTCCACTTATAAGGAGAGATAGAACTGCATAAGTATAGACCAAGCCAGAGAGAGAGGGGATAATTTCTACTTGCATTGCAGAATAAAACCTAGAATTATATACAAAAGTGTAGCATGCGTACATTGGCAGAAAAAAAATGAGAAGGGGGCAAAAGGTGCGAAGCTAGAATTTTGTGAGAATAAAAGCAAAACTGCCACAAACTGAATAAAAGTAGGCAATGGTGATGGTATTTTAGAGTTATGAAGACAATTATTTTTGAAACATATAGTATATGTGTCTATATACTCTCAATATAGCTGTTCAAGAATACAAAACGAAAATAATCTGCATTGCATGCCGTAGTTCCATTACGGTGCCAGAGTATAGGAACATCTAGCAGATGCAGTGGTAGGAGCTAGGATCCTACCTGGTCTAGGGCGTAGGTTGTACGGGAAGGGGGAGGGTTGACGGAGATGGGATCGCAGCTGCCGGCGGCGGGGCGCCGTGGCGCGAAGAAGAAGAGGCGGCGGCGGCGCAAGAGGCGGCTAGGGTTAGGTCTCCCGGCTCCCTTCGGGAAGTCGAGCAAATAATGATTGCTTCTTGCTTGATTAGATTGATACATCCCCTCTCCTTATATACAGAGGTTTACTTGACTCTTAAGCAAACGATCCTAATAACGATAAGATAATTGGGCTAAGCCCGTAATAACGATAAGATAACTTGGGCCACAACTCACTGGGCTAAGCCCCTAATATGCCGGTCATAACACTTCTCCCCGCCTGCACAAATAGCTCGTCCTCGAGCTGTAAGGTGGGGAAGCGATTGCTGAACTCCTCGAGGTGATCAACCAGCGTCAAACACCTTCGCGACAGCTGGGGCGGCCAGGTCGGCGGCGACGGCGTCCTCCTCAATGTAGTCTGCAGCCTCCAGGTGTAAGAGTCGCGGGTAGACGTGGCCGGGCGTGTAGGGCTCGTCGCAGTTGAAGCACAACCCTTGGCGGCGACGCTCGAGTAGCTCGGCCGAGGTGAACCTGTGGAACGGGCGCGCCGCGGTCGCGGCGAGGGGTGCCGCGGAAGCCTGAGCAGGCCGACCCTGCACGGGAACATCCGGCCAGGGTAGCGGCACAGCGGCCCGGGACGGTGATGCCTGTTGGATGGCCACCGCGCGGCGCTCGAACGCGCGGGCGTAGTACATGGCCGTCTGGAGATCCTGGGGTCCCCGAAGCTCCACGTCCACGCGGATGTGATCCGGAAGTCCACCGATGAAGAGATCGGCCCGCTGCTGCGCCGTCACGCCTGACGCGTGGCATGCTAGGGCCTGAAAACGGTCGGCGAAGTCCTGAACCGTGGAGGTGAAAGGAAGGCGTCCTAGCTCTGCCAAGCGGATCCCGCGGATCGGTGGCCCAAAACGAAGATGGCAGAGCTCGCGGAAGCGCTCCCAAGAGGGCATTCTGCCCTCGTCCTGCTCAAGGGCGTAGTACCAGGTTTATGCCGCGCTGCGGAGGTGGTAGGAGGCAAGCCAGGTACGCTCCGGGGCAAGGGTGCGCTGCCGCGAAAGAACGACTCGCACTGGTTGAGCCAGTTGAGGGGGTCCTCCGTGCCGTCATAGGTGGCGAAGTCCAGATTGGCAAACCGCGGCGGTGTCTGAGTCGGAGCGCCGTGACCGACTGGCTCGGAGGTGCGAAGCAGCGAGGACTGGGGCGCCCGATCAGCATGGTCGCGGCCTGTGGAGTGCCGCGCTGAGCCGGAGGGATCGCCGAACTGCAGAGTGGGCGCCGGCGGGTCTCCAGTCGACGTGTAGACGGGTGGCGGCGATGATCCGGTCGGCCAGGCCGGTATTGGGGATGGCGGCGGCGGGAAGCTGAATGAACATGCGGTGCCCCCATGTTTGGTTTTGGTAATTGATGACAATCTCTATGGACTAATGGTTGTCTTGAGTTATATTTGAAGGATTTGTCCACAGGCTTTTCTTGAAGTCCATGTGTTGGTTTCAAGGAGTTTATGAGTTGACCAAGGTGCTATTAAGGAATTATCCAAAGATTGGTCATGCGAGTGTTGAGCTTATTGCAAGCATGTCTTGAAGAAGAAGGTTGTGTGATCATTCATGTTTACCTTCAATACATCATCCAAATGAAGAGAGTTTCAAAGATTCAAGGTTGATCAAGACTAAGTCAATAGTGAATCAAGTTGATTAACTCACAAAGAGTAGAAGATGTACCGAGAGGGATCAAGTGATCCCATGGTATGGTAAGCATTGTCCATTGCACTTTGTGTACTAACCCATGGTCTATGTGAGTGTTCTATGTGGGGTTAGGTACGTATCCATGGGCTTGCATCAAGGGGAAGATATCATACAACCCATGGAAAGGATGACATCAAGTGGTGATCGTCATCAAGATTGCCGTGTGCAAGTTCAAGTGGAGCATCACGAAGAGATCAAGTGCTTAAATCTTTCCATCCATTGTGGTGTCAATGGACTTGTGAAGATGAGCCGAAGAGTGGCTCACCCATAGTGGACTATGGGGGAGCAATCATCTAGTCTTCATCGAGCCAACACAATCAAGAAAGGTGGTCCAACTTGAGGGAGTGAAGATCGTCATCATCTAGCTCAAGTGGACCATGTGCAAGGCAAAGGTTTGCCCTTGATAGGTTTTTTATTTTACCGGTCTCATGGTAGTTGTGGGAGACCGGGTTATAGGATCGATTGCCGTACTATCAAGGGGGGCTCTCGATGAGTTGCTTGATCGTATCATTCGTAGAGAGCTCAAACCATTGCATCCTTGCATCATGTTTCTTGGTTCTTGTTTGATTCTCTTTGTGACTCTTAGAGCTTATGGTCATCTTGATGACAAGCTTGAGTTCATCGAAAACGGAGTTCACATGCGTCTTCTATGATGTTTTCGGTGTTGGAGGTTTTACCGGTCTTATCCGAGGAAGGGTTCTCACCATTTTCTTATGGGCCTTTTCTAAGCTGCTTCTTATTGATATTTCTTTCAAGATTGTGTTAGCCCTCGTCACTAGCTTTCCAACAAACTTGGTTTCATCGAATTTGGAGTCCGTTTGAAAAAGTTGTGGCTGTTTTGGTGAAGGCTGCAGCGATACAACCGCGACTAGAGCGGATGTAATTTTTTACTACCGCTCTAGAGCAGTACTACCGCGGCTCCTGAGCGGTACTACCGCTCCAGAGCAGTACTACCGTGGCTCCTAAGCGGTAGTACCGCCCCGGACCAAAAACTCGTGTTTTTCTCTCTCGTTTGGGCTGTTTTGAGCGTGCTAAGCGGTAGTACCGCTCCTCACATAACGGTTGGATTCGGGAGGTCCTATAAAAGGGGGTCTTCTTCCCCATTGAACCTTATCCTTTAGCTCGTGTTCTTCCCCCATTGTTGACCTTCTTCGAGCTTGCTAACTCTCAATCCCTCCATGGATTTTGCTAGTTTTTGAGGGAAAAGAGAGAGGAGATCTAGATCCACATTCCCACCAATCACTTTCTCCTTTTTGTGAGGGGAACCCTTTGGATCTAGATCTTGGAGTTCTTCGTGTTCTTCTTTTGTTCTTCCTCTCATTTTCGTCCCTAGCATTAGTTGCTTTGGTGGGATTTGGGAGAGAAGGACTTGGGAACTCCGTGTGCCCTTGCCATTGCATTTGGTGCATCGATTTGAGTTCTCCACGGTGATACGTGGAAGTGAAGTTTGAGAAGCTTATTACTCTTGGGTGCTTGGTGCCCTTGAGCTTGTTCCTCTTGGGTGCTTGGGCGCCCTAGGCAGTTAGTGGTGTTCGAGCTCAATCATTGTGGTGTAAAGCTCCGGCAAGCGTCGGGTCTCCAATTAGGTTGTGGAGATCACCCGAGCAATTTGATGGTACCGCGACCGCCCCAAGGGTTGCCAAAGTGTCTGGGTTCGGTGACCGCCCCAAGGGTTGCCATTTGTACGGGTTCGGTGACCGCCCTCAAGGGTCCCTTAGTGGAATCACGGCATCTTGCATTGTGCGAGGGCGTGAGGAGATTACGGTGGCCCTAGTGGCTTCTTGGGGAGCATTGTGCCTCCACACCGCTCCAAACGGAGATTAGCATCCGCAAGGGTGTGAACTTAGGGATACATCATCGTCTTCGCGTGCCTCGGTTATCTCTTACCCGAGCCCTTTACTTATGCACTTTACTTTGTGATAGCCATATTGTTCTTTGTCATATATCTTGCTATCACATAGTTGCTTATCTTGCTTAACATAAGTTGTTGGTGCACATAGGTGAGCCTAGTTGTTGTAGGTTTTGTGCTTGACAAATTAACCACTCGGTTTATTCCGCATTTGTTCAAGCCTCTACCGTAATTATTTTAGAACGCATATTCACCCCCCCCTCTAGGCGACATCCACAATCTTTCAATTGGTATCAGAGCCTCGTCTCTCTTTGTTGGGCTTAACCGCCTAGAGAGTAAAGATGTCGACTAGGGGATTAGGATTCTCTGACACTCTAGGTTTCGATGGCACAAATTTTGATGTTTGGGTAATTCACATGCTTAATCTCTTTAGGGTCATGGACCCAAATTTAGAGCGAATTGAGATATGGGTTTTTCTCCTCCAAAGGATCCCCAAAGATTATCTTTGGAGGATGAGGAAAACTCTTATCTCAATGCTCAAGCTTCTAATGTGCTTTTCGATGCTTTGAGCAATGTAGTTATATTTCAACTCATGCCGTTCCGGGATGCTCATGAGTTGTGGACAAAGCCTCAAGATAAATATGGCGTGTCCAAGTTTTGTAAGGATGATTGTTCTCCCCCCACCTCCGGCCGTGTTGTGTTCTCAACTTCTTCTACTTCACCTACATGTGGTTTGCCACAAGGTAATGACATGGTGAGTAGTGGTGTTCCTTTCAATGATGATAGTGTGCTTATTGTTGATAATCCTTCATCACTTTCTTATTGCAATGCTTCATCTTTGGACTTTAACACTTCTAGCACTCCAAATGTTTCACATGCTTGTGTTGATAGTCCTTGCATATCATGTAGAAATTGCTTGACTAAATCTCATGATGATATGCTTGCTATGTCTTGTTGCCATGATAAAAATGCATCTATTTCCTCGAATTGTTGTGCTAACAATGTAGAGGAAAGCCAACACTCCATGGAACAAGATGTGGTGTTTTATGGTGCTTCAAGGGATCCTACATCATTATCTATTGCATTTTGCCTTATGGCCAAGGCCTCAAAGGTATCTCCCAATTTGAATCCCAATATATCTTGTGATGATATTGATAATGGCAAGAATGATGATGATGTTGATTATGATGAAGAGAATGATAATGTTGCCTCCTTAAAAATTAAGGGGGAAATGGTTTTTAAAGCTCTTCATAAAAATAAAATTGCTCGTTCCAACTTCATGGAAATTATGTCCATTGCCATTGAGGGCAAGAAATATATTGAGGAGTTGGAATCTCATCTCGAGGAGCATGAGGTCACCATTGAGAAAATGGAAGCTCATGGGCGTGATTACGCAAATGAGATCGCGGAGCTATCTCAAGCTCTTGAACATGAACAAACCACCTCCGAATCTCTTGAGGCGACTTTTGCTCTAGAATTATCTAGAGTGAGGGAATCTCATGATAGAGCTCTTGAGGTGGCCAATGATTTCAAAACTAAAAATGCTAAGCTTGAAGTTTCTCATGCTAGACTCCTTGAGGATTTTGAGCACCTCGAAAATGGCTCAAGGGTCATCAAGGGTGAGCTCATCAAACTCACCTAGTCTCATGCCCAACTTGAAGCTTCTTATTTAAAAGAGCTTGCCAAGTTGTCCTCTCCTATTGTTGTAAATGATGATGCTTGTGCTACTAACTCTATTACTTGTGAAGCATCCATTTTGAAGGAGAATGATGAGCTACGGGCTCAACTTGAGGTGCTATCTAGCAATTATGGGAAATTGGAAGAAAGTCATGAAAAGCTCTCAAGCTCTCATGATGATCTTCTAGTATCCCATAGTGTGCTAAAGATAGCTCATGAGGCCATGATTGCCAAGGTAACATCTAGTGAGCCTCATGTGGATACTAGCACTACTTCTAGTCAAAATAGTATATTGCCATGTGCTAGTCCTTGTAATTCATCTACTCACAATGTTGGTACATCTTGTGATGAATTGCTTTCCTTGCCTTGTTGCTCTAACGATGAAGCTTATACTTCCTCTAGTACTTGTGTTGAGACTAACCATGTAGAGGAAATCAAAGAGCTCAAGGCCCAAGTCACTTCTTTGAAGAAAGACTTGGAAAAGAGTCATCAAGGGAAATCCACACTCAACAATATCTTGAGTGTGCAAAAATCCCCCAATGACAAAGGTGGACTTGGATTCAACTCCAATAAGAAGAAGAAGTCCAAGGTGAACAAAAAGAAGGGCCAAGAACAAGTCAAGAATTCGGCCAAGATTGTTTGCTTCAAGTGCAAAGTAGAAGGGCATCATGTTAGATCTTGCCCATTGAAGAAGAAGGCCATTAGTGTCAAGCAACAAGGGAAGAGGGCACAAGTTCAATCACATGCTCAACCTCAAGTTGAAGAAAGGCCTCTTCCCAAGAAGACTCAAGTTAATGCTTCTCAAGTTGAGAAATCAAGTGAGAAGAAAGTGAAGAGTAGACGTTGCTACCTATGCCGTGAGAAAGGTCACCTCGCTTCTTCATGCACTAGTGGTAACTTATCCAACCCAATTATTACTGATGATGTCTATTCTCTTGGGAAGGATAAGGTTGGCAATGTGTTTGCCAAGTTTGTTGGTACTCAAAGTGGTGTCAAGAAAATAACCATTTGGGTAGCCAAGCCTACTGCGACTAACCTCTTAGGACCCAACTCGGTTGGGGACCACCAAGCTCAAACTTGATCAATAGGTGTTGGTTGGAGGGCATTGGAGACTTGGCTACATTACGAAGAATTAAGGGGACTTCATCATTCTTATTGTCTCAAGCCAAGTCAATTGGATTATCAAGTTTCTATCTTATATCCAATGTGCCTCCTTGCGGTAACTTGTACTTAAATTGTTTACTTTGAAAGTTACTTGCCCCCCCTTGCATGTGTTTGTATATGTGTGCTTCCAACTTGCTTATCTTGAGCAATCAAGTATGTGTGTGTTGGTTTGCATATCATGTACATGTGTGTTGTGCGTTGAGCCTTTTTGCTTCTTGTTTATATCCTAGTTGGCTCATGTGAGAGATTAATGGAACATCCCATTTTGGGGGAGTGATGTGCTTTATGCACCTCACAATCCTATAAATGTGTGTACATGAGGAATACCATCTAGTATTGACATTACAAGATTATCTAGTCGCTTGGTGGTATATCTCTCATGAGAAATTCAAATTCTAAATAGTCCATTAATTATCTCTTGTTTATTCCTCTTATTGCCTCTTGTTAAGTTCTTATTGGTATCACATTATGGGGGAGTAATATGCTAAGTGCATATTACAAGCCTAGAAAATGTGTACATTTGAGATATTGTCACCTAGAATTGATATTGTAGATTATCTTGTTCCTAGGTGGCATGTTAGCTCTACAAGTTGCAATTTGCTTGTGTTTGGTGTGAAGATGATGTCGGATATCCTTGTTATCTACCACCGGAATTATTTCCAAATACTTCTTGTCTTTGACAATTGGTAGTCTTATGTGTGGTAGAATTTGTTGATCATCTTTACATTGGCTTTTGTTTTACTTGCCTTTTCTCTTGCCAAGGTTTGTGTCAACTCCCGTGTCTTCCATACCACTTGTGGATCTTGTTTATTTCTTGTTCTTGTCTAGTGTTTTCTAGATATAGTGAAAGCGGTGATCCCACCTTGTGCATTTTGTATTCAAATACAAATCCTATATAATGCACAACTCGTGGGGGAGCTATTCTATTTTCTTTAGAACACTCTTCTTGTGATCCTTATCAAGTGTGTTTTGGTGGAAGGCAAGCCATTTCTTTTTGGTACTTTGTGCCATCATGAAACTTTGTCGAGAGCTTGGTTTGTTTGGAACCATCCTCTCTTTGGGAGTTTGACATCTTTAGTTTAGTGTGTATCAATGGATATCTCATTCCTTGATGTATCTTTAATGATATCTTCCAAGTGATGATTTCTCCATTTGGTATCCTTTTCACTTGGCATTTCTTTGTCTTTTGGTTTTGGGTTTTGAAAGTCTTGAGCATGCATGTTTACTTCATGTATTTCATTTGGCATGCTTTCTTTCTTTGACTCAATATATAGCGGAAACTCCACCTAGTCTCAATTTGGATGAGATGTGCATGAAATTCATTATCATATCTATATGCACATATTTATGTGGAGTTTGTCCTATGTATTGGTGTTTCTAACTATTTGGTCCCGATGAGTTTGGGTACCGTTTAGTTTGTGTTGTTCTTCTAGGAACTTTTGGAGATGCATTGGATGCTCGGCTCACTCTCAAGGAAGGTGTTGTCACCATGTGCATATTGGAGTCAAGCTAGGATGATCAATGAACTACTATCTACCTTCAATTGGTATCTACTACTTCCTTCCAATGATATCTCGGTAACAAGTATCTATTCATGCTTTCCCTTCTTGCATTCAACCTTGTGTAGGTTGCATCTTGGCATGATATTCATTTCATATCTTGTGATACTTGTTTCCTTTCTCAAAGCATCCCAACGATGATCTCTTGTTGCTAGTTGTGATGTCTTTGATGGTTGTGTGATTGGACTTCATCTATATACAATAAGACCATATCTAGCCAAGTGCTATGCTTCCAAGCAAATATCTTATTAGTATATTTATGACTTCCTTGTGGATATCTTGTTCCTTCGTGTTGTAACTATTTCGGGTGTACATCCTTCTTTGTAGATATATATATCATCAAGATTTTGTCTACATAGAACCTTATACACTTGAGAGAAATTACATCTCTAGTTGATATCCTTTCTTTCACGTCCACCCTGTCTTTCTTATGTTATTTCTTTGGTGGCTCCGTGAAAGCTTTTGCCTTGAGTGTGTGTCCTCTATCGTTGCATCTTGTTGCACTCTTGTGTGGTGAAGATTATTTTCCTCTTGCTTATCTTTACGAGGCTTTTGCCATCTTATTTGGTATCCCTCGTCTTGATGAGCCTCTCTTCGTCTATCTTCACCACGGGTTGTCACAAGCATAGGTTCTCTTATGCTTATTGTGAGCTTGTGAACCCGGTTGCTAGTTGTGTGTGGGAATGACATGCCTTGCACCGTGTATCTCATTCTTTCAAGACTATATTGATGCGTAATGCTCATCCGTACATTAGTCTTCTCTAATGCATTGCCTTGACTCACACACATCTTTTTGGTTGAGCCCATTCTTAAGTCGCCTCTGTTACATGATGCTCAACCATGTGCTTGTTGCAAGTCCTAGGCTTTGTTTCCCATATGCTGACTTGCACTGGATGTGAGTTTCTATTGATTTTGGGGGAGCTATGATCCTATTTTGTGCACTTTGTATTCAAATACAAAAATTCTTATGTGTGCACAAATCATGGGGAGCTTCTCTAGTTTCTCTAGAACACTCCTTTGCGCTTATCATAATTACTTTATTCTTGTGGCATGTAGGATCATTGGTCTAGTTGGTTCAATTGATATCCGTTGATTGCTTGCTTCAATTGGTATCTTCTGATTGCTTGTGTCTCCCTTTGTTATGTCTTTGTGTCATATCTTTTTGTTGCAATCTTTGGGCCTCAATATAGTTTGTCTTCCTCCAAGTATTGGCAGTTGGATATGTGTATTGCATTCCACTCTCTTGTTGAGAAATACACAGTTTATGGAGGAACACCTTTTATTTTGGCCTTATTAGCTTTTCACCCATTTTGGCAATCGATGCCAATGGGGGAGGAGTTTCAGAGAGTTTTGTGGAGAAGTCTTCTGAGTTTTCTCCTTGATTTGGTTTTGGTTCCTAAGCATTTGCATCTCATTCTCATGCATCATTGGTTGTTGCATTGCATGGTGATGCATAATTCCTTGTATAAACTCTCTTGAAAGTGATTGTCATCAATTACAAAAATGGGGGAGATTGAAAGAACATGCGGTGCCCCCATGTTTGGTTTTGGTAATTGATGACAATCTATATGGACTAATGGTTGTCTTGAGTTATATTTGAAGGATTTGTCCATGGGCTTTTCTTGAAGTCCATGTGTTGGTTTCAAGGAGTTTATGAGTTGACCAAGGTGCTATTAAGGAATTATCCAAAGATTGGTCATGCGAGTGTTGAGCTTATTGCAAGCATGTCTTGAAGAAGAAGGTTGTGTGATCATTCATGTTTACCTTCATGTAACGCCCCGGATTCGATGCGCCAGGTGTCTGCAGTTATTCGCCGTCGTTGCCATGTCATTTGCTTGCGTGTTGCATTTTGCCATGTCATCATCTGCATTTCATATCATCATGTGCATCTCATTTTGCATACATGTTCGTCTCATGCATCCGAGCATTTTCCCCGTTGTCCGTTTTGCAATCCGACACTCCTATGTCATCCGGTGTCCCTTTTTGCCTCTTCTCTTGTGCGGGTTTTAAACGTTCTCGGAATGGACCGAGTCTTGCCAAGCGGCCTTGGTATAGCACCGGTAGACCTCCTGTCAAGTTTTGTGCCATTTGGAGGTCGTTTGATACTCCAACGGTTAACCGGGTAACCGTAAAGCCCTCTTTGAGTTGCAACCCAACACCCCTTCCAAAGTGGCACAAAACCCAGCAAACTCCCCTCCATGCTCTCGCTCGTTCGATCACGATCGCGTGGCCGAAAACCGCTCCTCATTTGGACTCTCCTAGCTCCCTCTACCTATATATATGTGCCCCTCCCGGATTTTTCGCGCAGTCCAAACCCTAGCCCCGCTCCCTCGCGCCACGGACAAAACACCCACGGACATGTTCGCGGCCACCTCGCCCGCCAATGGCGTCGCGCCACGTCACCCCGCCGCCGCCCTCGTCCCAACCGCGCCGCCACCTCACCTCTCTCTCTCCTCCCGCCGCCGCCAACCCATGGATCCGGATCGGGCTCGCGAGCCGTCCGCGCCGCCTCCCGGCCCGCGTCTGCCGCCGCCAGCCCGAGCCTCCGTCGCCCGCCGCCGTTGCGCCTCCGCCGCCCTCCGCGGCGACCTCGCCCGCCATCGCCTCCGTCGGCCCCGACCTCGCCCGTGCGGGCCCGCCTCTCCCGCCGTCCCGCCGCGCGTCGCCGTGCACGCCGCGCCGCCGCCGCCCATCGCCCGGCGCCTCGCCGCCGTTGCGCCTCCGTCGGCCCCGCACCAGCCATGCCGTGCCTCTCCTCCGTCGGGAACCGGCCGGATCCGGTGAGATCCGGCCCGGACCCATCTGCCCCGGCCTCCCCGTCGTCCTCCCCGAGCTCCGGCCACCGTAGGTTTCTTCTCAGGCGAACTCCGGCGAGCTCCGCGACGAGGTTGACTTTCCCCCCGAAATCGCCTAAGTCCTAAAATTATTGCATAATCATGCCATGTTTGACCTGCTGTAATTCTGCATCCGTAGCTCCGTTTCATGCGTGTAATATGTCAAATTGTTTGTCTCGACGAGTACTTCAATTCATTCCATTGCACCATTTTCATTTGAGCTCATCTTGATGCCCGAAATGCTGTTGGAAGAGTGCATGTTGATGTTAATCTGCTGAAACTGTTATAACTTGCTCATTTGTCATTTTTTGCCATGTTTGATGTGTGCATCCTATGAGGTTGATGTCTTCATGTGTTTTGATCTATGCCATGCCATCTTTCCAGGGGTATATGCCATGTATTTTTGTGATCAATGTGGTGACTAGCACAATCACGCAAACTAGGCTTCATGATATTGCTGATTTTAGTCCCTGTTCTGCTATTATTTTGATGCCATGTAAACTTGATGCTACAGAGAGATCCATGCTTATTTTAAAATACTTCAGTAAGGGTGTTTTGAACATATGGTTATTGTCTATCCATTCATGCCCTTTTTTTGCAATTATCGAGTAGTCTAGCATGTCATTTGAGTGCTCTACTTTTGCTTCAAAATGTTTCCTGGCAGATTGTTTACATGTTATTCAATATGGCCAAGCTTGCTATAGTTGATCCTTGCATGCTATGGACTTGTTCTTGCCTTGGTTGGTTACATAAACATGTCTTCTTGATGATGCTATGCTTATCTTGTCATGCAATGACTTGTGGTGAGTGAATCGAGCTTGTTAAGTATTGTACTTGTTTGTTGTTTGTTTTGCTAGACAGATTCTGTTATATTTTGTTGCTATGTAAACATGTTGCTACTAATCATTCTATGCATAATCTGGAGATATTCTATAAACATGTTTTGATCTACATGACTTGCTCTATCTATTCATGCCCTTGGTTGCAATTATAGCCTGCTGGAACATGTTATTTATCTTGCTCTAAAGTTGCTAAATGATGTTGCTGTCAGCCTGTTAACATTAAGTTCACTTGTTCTCATGTGTTTTGCTAGTGTTCCATGCACCCTATGACCTTGCTCTTGCCATGCTTAGCTTCATAAACATGTCTTCTTATTGTTGGTTGCCTTGCCATGTCATGTATTGCTCTGTGGTGAGTGGTTCAAGCTCACGAACATGCCTACTTATTGTTGTTTCTGCCATGTTTGAATCTGTAATATAACTTGCCATGTTTACATGGGTGCCATCATATTTTCTGATCCTTTTTGGCTCATGGTCAGTAAGGGACTTTTGATATATGCATTTAGTAGGTTCATTCCATGCCTTTGTTTGCCACGATAAGTTCCTGTAACATGTTTTTTGATACCTCTAAACATTGCAACCTGATGTTATTTCCTGATAAGTCTGAAACTGTTATTATTTGCAAACTTCCCATATCCTTTTGAGCATGTTCTATTGATTTCTGGAGATAGCTCAGTGTTCATGTTTTGTTATGCTTTACCAGTACTTCATGCCCATGCCTTTTGTTATCATGTTGGGGTGTCGTAGCTTATTTTTTTGATGCTTGCAAGATGCCTAGTTGCTGTTATGGACAGATTGTTGTTATGACTTGTATAGTGTGTATGTGTTGAACCGTTGCTCCGTTTTGAGTGTGCTCTATATGAAACTTGCTTGATTTTACATGTAGCTTCATATTACCATGTTGCATCCTTGTTTTGGTGTGTTTGCTTGATGTTTGGGTGCATTTAGCATCAATGCCATGCTTAACTTGTTTTGCTAATATCTTCTAGGCCGTAGCTCCGAATCTAATGAACTTTATATGTAACTTGACTAGAATTTCGTGTAGATCATCTTGGTGCATCTTAACTTGATGTCTAACAACTTGAATATAAGGTTTATTCAGATCTGGACCAATTTCGAAATATGCATATGAGGACTTACCGGAATTGTTATATGTTGTTCCCGGCCTCATTTAAACTTGCCTCGATGTGTTGTTCTTGGTTGCATCATCTCTTGCCATGAGTAGCTTCACGTAGCTTGGTCATGCATCATGCTTGTTGTGCATCATGTCTTGTTCATGTGTGGTGTGTTTACCTATGTTGTGTGCTTCTTCTTGTTAGTTCCCGTTTCGTTGTGATCATGAGGATTCGTTCGTCTACTGTTGGTTCGGCTTCATCCGTTCGTCTTCTTCATGGACTCATTCTTCTTCCTTGCGGGATTTCAGGCAAGATGACCGCTACCCTGGATCTCACTACTATCATTGCTATGCTAGTTGCTTCGTTCTATCGCTATGCTGCGTTACCTATCATTTGCTCTTCAAGCCTCCCAAATTGCCATGAACCTCTAACCTTTGACACCCTTCCTAGCAAACCGTTGTTTGGCTATGTTACCGCTTTGCTCAGCCCCTCTTATAGTGTTGCTAGTTGCAGGTGAAGTTGTAGATTTCTCCATGGTGGACAGGGTTTATGTTGGGATATCACAATATCTCTTATATGCATCTATATATTTGGTAAAGGGTGGAAGGCTCGGCCTTATGCCTGGTGTTTTGTTCCACTCTTGCCGCCCTAGTTTCCGTCATACCGGTGTTATGTTCCCGGATTTCGCGTTCCTAACGCGGTCGGGTGATTTATGGGACCCCCCTGACAGTTCGCTTTGAATAAAACTTGTCCAGCAAGGCCCAACCTTGGTTTTACCATTTGCCTCAGCACCACCTACTTTTCCCTTGGGAGTCGCTCTCTCAAGGGTCATCTTTATTTTAGCCCCCCTCGGGCGTGCTTCTCTAAGTGCTGGTCTGAACCGGCAGATCATGGGCCCCTCGGGCAACTCGAGGTCTAGTTTTACTCGTAGGCTGACCTATCCGGTGTTGCCCTGAGAACGAGATATGTACAGCTCCTATCGGGATTGTCGGCGCATCGGGCGGCTTTGCTGGTCTCGTTTTACCATTGTCGAAATGTCTTGTAAACCGGGATTCCGAGACTGATCGGGTCTTCCTGGGAGAAGGTCTATTCCTTCGTTGATCGCGAGAGCTTGTCATGGGCTAAGTTGGTGAAGGAAATATGCCCTAGAGGCAATAATAAAGTTATTATTTATTTCCTTATTTCATGATAAATGTTTATCATTCATGCTAGAATTGTATTAACCGGAAACATAATACATGTGTGAATGCATAGACAAACAGAGTGTCACTAGTATGCCTCTACTAGACTAGCTTGTTAATCAAAGATGGTTATGTTTCCTAACCATGAACAAAGGGTTGTTATTTGATTAGCAAGGTCACATCATTAGGTGAATGATCTGATTGACATGACCCATTCCATTAGCTTAGCACACGATCGTTTAGTATGTTGTCTGCTTTTATCCATGACATATACATGTTCCTATAACTATGAGATTATGCAACTCCGTTACGGAGGAACACTTTGGTGCTACCAAACGTCACAACGTAATCGGGTGATTATAAAGGAGTACTACAGGTGTCTCCAAAGGCGATGTTGGGTTGGCGATTTCGAGATTAGGTTTTGTCACTCCGATAGTCGAAGAGGTATCTCTGGCCCTCTCGGTAATACACATCACTTAAGCCTTGCAAGCATTACAACTAATGAGTTAGCTGTGAGATGATGTATTATGGAACGAGTAAAGAGACTTGCCGTAACGAGATTGAACTAGGTATTGGATACCGACGATCGAATCTCGGGCAAGTAACATACCGATGACAAAGGGAACAACGATGTTGTTATGCGGTCTCGACCGATAAAGATCTTCGTAGAATATGTAGGAACCAATATGGGCTTCCAGTGTCCCGCTATTGGTTATTGACCGGAGACGGTCTCGGTCATGTCTACATTGTTCTCGAACCGTAGGGTCCGCACGCTTAAGGTTTCGATGACGGTTATATTATGAGTTTATGTATTTTTGATGTACCAAAGGAGTTCGAGTCCCGGATGTGATCACGGACATGACGAGGAGTCTCAAATGGTCGAGACATAAAGATTGATATATTGACGGCTATATTCGGACACGGAAAGGTTCCGGAAGTTTCCGGAGAAAACCGGAGTGCCGGGAGGTTACTGAACCCCCGGGAAGTTATGGGCCTTAGTGGGCCAAGAGGGAGAGAGAGGGCCGCACCAGAGGTGGCGCGCCCCTGTGGGAGTCCGAATAGGACAAGGAGGGGGCGCCCCCTTCCCTCTCCTCTCCTCTCCTTCCTTCCCCTTCCTCCTTCCTAGTTGGACTAGGAAAGGGAGTCCTACTCCCACTAGGAGGAGGACTCCCCCCCTGGGCGCCTCCTAGGGCCGGCCGCCCTCCCCTTGCTCCTTTATATACGGGGCAGGGGGCACCCTAGAACACACAAGTTGATCCTTGAGATCGCTCCTTAGCCGTGTGCGGTGCCCCTCCACCATAATCCACCTCGGTCATATCAGTGCGGTGCTTAGGCGAAGCCTGCGTCGGTAGAACATCAAGATCGTCACCATGCCGTCGTCTTGTGAACTCTCCCTCCCGGCTCTCTGGATTGGAGCCCGAGGAGCGCCATCGAGCTGTCGTGTGTCAAGAACTCGAGGCGCCGGAGTAACGGTGCTGGATCGGTTGGATCACGAGGAGAACGTACGACTACTTCCTCTACGTTGTGATCGCTTTTGCTTCGGTCTACGAGGGTACGTAGACAACACTCTCCCCTCTCGTTGCTATGCATCACCATGATCTTGCGTGTGCGTAGGAAAATTTTTGAAATTACTACGCTCCCCAACAAAGGTATCGAGCCTAGGTTTTATGGTTTGATGTTTTGCACGAGTAGAACACAAGTGAGTTGTGGGCGATACAAGTCATACTACCTACCAAAGATGTCATACTTTGGTTCAGCGGTATTGTGAGATGAAGCGGACCGGACCGACATTACGCCAGACGCTTACGCGAGACTGGTTTCACCGCCACAAGCACTCGTTGCTTAAAGGTGATCAAGGGTGTCTGTCTCTCTCACTTTAGTTGAACCGAGTATGGCTACGCCCGGTCCTTGAGAAGGTTAAAACGGAGTCTATTTGACGAAGTATCGTTGTGGTTTTGATGCGTAGTTGAGATTGGTTCTTGCTTAAGCCCGTAGCAGCCACGTAAAATTTGCAACAACAAAGTAGAGGACGTCTAACTTGTTTTTGCAGGGCATGTTGTGATGTGATATGGTCAAGATGTGATATTTTATTGTATGAGATGATCATGTTTTGTAACCGGTTATCGGCAATCGGCTGGAGCCATATGGTTGTCGCTTATTGTATGAAATGCAACGCATACTGTAATTGCTTTACTTTATCACTAAGCGGTAGCGATAGTCGTAGAAGCAATAGACGGCGTAAACGACAACGATGCTACGATGGAGATCAAGGTGTCGCGCCGGTGACGATGGTGATCACGACGGTGCTTCGAAGATTGAGATCACAAGCACAAGATGATGATGGCCATATCATACCACTTATATTGATTGCATGTGATGTTTATCCTTTATGCATCTTATCTTGCTTTGATTGACGATAGCATTTTAAGATGATCTCTCACTAAAATTATCAAGTAGTGTTCTCCCTGAGTATGCACCGTTGCCAAAGTTCGTCGTGTCGAGACACCATGTGATGATCGGGTGTGATAAGCTCTACGTCCATCTACAACGGGTGCAAGCCAGTTTTGCACACGCAGAATACTCAGGTTATACTTAACGAGCCTAGCATATGAAGATATGGCCTCGGAACACGGAGACCGAAAGGTCGAGCGTGAATCATATAGTAGATATGATCAACATAAGATGTTCACCATTAAAAACTACTCCATCTCACGTGATGATCGGTTATGGTTTAGTTGATTTGAATCACGTGATCACTTAGATGACTAGAGAGATGTCTGTCTAAGTGGGAGTTCTTAAGTAATATGATTAATTGAACTTAAATTTATCATGAACTTAGTACCTGATAGTATCTTGCTTGTCTATGTTTGTTTGTAGATAGATGGCTCGTCTTTGTTGTTCCGTTGAATTTTAATGCGTTCCTTGAGAAAGCAAAGTTGAAAGATGATGGTAGCAATTACACGGATCGGGTCCGTAACTCGAGGATTATCCTCATTGCTGCACGTAAGAGTTACGTCCCGGATGCACCGCTAGGTGCCAGACTCTCTTCTTGATGCTAACCGACGACGTTAAGAACGTCTGGCGAGCAAAGCTGATGACTACTCTATAGTTCGATGTGCCATGCTTTACGGCTTAGAACCGGGACTTCAACGACGTTTTGAACGTCATGGAGCATATGAGATGTTCCAGAGTTGAAGTTGATATTCCAACAGAATGCCCGGATTGAGAGATATGAAGTCTCCAATAAGTTCTATAGCTGCAAGATGGAGGAGAATAGTTCGTCGGTGAGCATATACTCGTAATGTCCGGGTATTACAATCACTTGACTCAACTGGGAGTTAATCTTCCGGATGATTGTGTCATTGATGAAATTCTTCAATCACCGCCACCAAGCTACAAAGGCTTCATGATGAACTATAATATGCAAGGGTTAGTAAAGACTATACCTGAGCTCTTCGCAATGCTAAAGGCTGCGGAGGTAGAAATCAAGAAGGAGCATCAAGTGTTGATGGTCAATAAGACCACTAGTTTCAAGAAGAAAGGCAAAGGGAAGAAGAAGGGAACTTCAAGAAGAACAGCAAGCAAGTTATCGCTCAGAGAAGAAACCCAAGTCTGGACCTAAGCCTGAAACTGAGTGCTTCTACTGCAAGCAGACTGGTCACTGGAAGCGGAACTGCCCCAAGTATTTGGCGGATAAGAAGGATGGCAAGGTGAACAAAGGTATATGTGATATACATGTTATTGATGTGTACCTTACTAGAGCTCGCAGTAGCACTTGGGTATTTGATACTGGTTCTGTTGCTAATATTTGCAACTCGAAACAGGGACTACGGATTAAGCGAACACTGGCAAAGGACGAGGTGACGATGCGCGTGGGAAATGGTTCCAAAGTCGATGTGATCGCGGTCGGCACGCTACCTCTACATCTACCTTCGGGATTAGTTTTAGACCTAAATAATTGTTATTTGGTGCCTGCGTTGAGCATGAACATTATATCTGGATCTTGTTTGATGCGAGACGGTTATTCATTTAAATCAGAGAATAATGGTTGTTCTATTTATATGAGTAATATCTTTTATGGTCATGCACCCTTGAAGAGTGGTCTATTTTTGATGAATCTCGATAGTAGTGATACACATATTGATAATGTTGAAACCAAAAGATGCAGAGTTGATAATGATAGTGCAACTTATTTGTGGCACTGCCGTTTAGGTCATATCGGTATAAAGCGCATGAAGAAACTCCATACTGATGGACTTTTGGAGTCACTTGATTATGAATCACTTGGCACTTGCGAACCATGCCTCATGGGCAAGATGACTAAAACCTCGTTCCCCGGCACTATGGAGAGAGCAACAGATTTGTTGGAAATCATACATACAGATGTATGTGGTCCGATGAATGTTGAGGCTCGTGGCGGATATCGTTATTTTCTCACCTTCACAGATGATTTAAGCAGATATGGGTATATCTACTTAATGAAACATAAGTCTGAAACATTTGAAAAGTTCAAAGAATTTCAGAGTGAAGTTGAAAATCATCGTAATAAGAAAATTAAGTTTCTACGATCGATCGTGGAGGTGAATATTTGAGTTACGAGTTTGGTCTACATTTGAAACAATGCGAATAGTTTCGCAACTCACGCCACCCGAACACCACAACGTAATGGTGTGTCCGAACGTCGTGTCGCACTTTACTAGATATGGTGCGATCTATGATGTCTCTTACAGATTTACCGCTATCGTTTTGGGGTTATGCACTTGAGACGGCCGCATTCACACTGAATAGAACACCGTCAAAATCCGTTGAGACGACACCTTATGAACTATGGTTTAGCAAGAAACCAAAGTTGTCGTTTCTTAAAGTTTGGGGATGCGATGCTTATGTGAAAAAGCTTCAACCTGATAAGCTCGAACCCAAATCGGAGAAATGTGTCTTCATAGGATACCCAAAGGAGATAGTTGGGTACACCTTCTATCACAGATCCGAAGGCAAGACATTTGTTGCCAAGAATGGATCCTTTCTAGAGAAGGAGTTTCTCTCGAAAGAAGTGAGTGGGAGGAAAGTAGAACTTGATGAGGTAATTGTACCTTCTCCCTTATTTGAAAGTAGTTTGTCGCAGAAACCGTTTACGAGACATCTACACCAAATAATGAGGAAGTTGATGATGTTGATCATGAAACTTCAGATCAAGTTACTACGAACCTCGTAGATCAACCAGAGTAAGATCCGCACTGAGTGGTACGGTAATCTTGTTCGGAAATCATGCTACTAGATCATGATGAACCTACGAACTATGAAGAAGCGATGGTGAGCCCAGATTCGCAAAATGGCTTGAGGCCATGAAATCTGAGATGGGATCCATGTATGAAAACAAAGTATGGACTTTGGTTGACTTGCCCGAGGGTCGGCAAGCAATAGAAAACAAGTGGATCTTCAAGAAGAAGACCGACGCCGACGGTAATGTTATCACATACAAAGCTCGACTTGTCGCAAAGGGTTTTCGACAAGTTCAAGGGATTGACTACGATGAGACCTTCTCACCCGTAGCGATGCTTAAGTCTGTCTCGAATCATGTTAGCAATTGCTGCATTTTATGATTATGAAATTTGGCAAATGGATGTAAAGACGCATTCTGAATGGATTTCGGAAGAAGAGTTGTATATGATGCAACCGAAGGTTTTGTCGATCCAAAGGAGCTAACAAAGTGTGCAAGCTCCAGCGATCCATTTATGGACTGGTGCAAGCATCTAGGAGTTGGAATAAACGCTTTGATAGTGTGATCAAAGCATTTGGGTTCATCTGCACTTTTGGAGAAGCTCAGTATTTACAAGTGAGTGGGAGCTCAGTAGCATTTTGATATTATATGTAGATGACATATTACTAATCGGAAATGATATAGAATTTCGGATAGCATAAAGGGATACTTGAATAAGAGTTTTTCAATGAAAGACCTCGGTGAAGCTGCTTACATATTGGGCATCAAAATCTATAGAGATAGATCAAGACGCTTAATTGGACTTTCACAAAGCACATACCTTGACAAAATTTTGAAGAAGTTCAAAATGGATCAAGCAAAGAAAGGGTTCTTGCCTGTTACAAGGTGTGAAGTTGAGTAAGACTCAATGCCCGACCACTGCAGAAGATAGAGAGAAAATGAAAGATGTTCCTATGCTTCAGCCATAGGCTCTATCATGTATGCAATGTTGTGTACTGACTGATGTGTGCCTTGCTATAAGCTTAGCAGGAGGTACCAAAGTAATCCAGAGTGGATCATCGGACAGCGGTCAAGAACATCCCGAAATACCGAAAAGGACTAAGGATATGTTTCTCGTATATGGAGGTGACAAAGAGCTCATCGTAAACGGTTACGTTGATGCAAGCTTTGACACTGATCCGGACGATTCTAAATCGCAGACCGGATACGTATTTACACTAAACGGAGGAGCTGTCAGTTGGTGCAGTTCTAAACAAAGCGTCAGAAGGGATCTACATGTGAAGCGGAGTACATAGCAGCTTCGGAAGCAGCTAATGAAGGAGACTGGATGAAGGAGTTCATATCCGATCTAGGTGTCATACCTAGTGCATCGGGTCCAATGAAAATCTTCTGTGACAATACTGGAGCAATTGCCTTAGCAAAGGAATCCAGATTTCACAAGAGGACCAAGCACATCAAGAGACGCTTCAATTCCATCCGGGATTTAGTCCAGGTGGGAGACATAGAGATTTGCAAGATACATACGGATCTGAATGTAGCAGACCCGTTGACTAAGCCTCTTCCACGAGCAAAACATGATCAACACCAAGACTCCATGGGTGTTAGAATCATTACTATGTAATCTAGATTATTGACTCTAGTGCAAGTGGGAGATCAAGGAAATATGCCCTAGAGGCAATAATAAAGTTATTATTTATTTCCTTATTTCATGATAAATGTTTATCATTCATGCTAGAATTGTATTAACCGGAAACATAATACATGTGTGAATGCATAGACAAACAGAGTGTCACTAGTATGCCTCTACTAGACTAGCTTGTTAATCAAAGATGGTTATGTTTCCTAACCATGAACAAAGGGTTGTTATTTGATTAGCAAGGTCACATCATTAGGTGAATGATCGATTGACATGACCCATTCCATTAGCTTAGCACACGATCGCTTAGTATGTTGCTACTGCTTTTATCCATGACATATACATGTTCCTATAACTATGAGATTATGCAACTCCGTTACGGAGGAACACTTTGGTGCTACCAAACGTCACAACGTAATCGGGTGATTATAAAGGAGTACTACAGTGTCTCTAAAGGCGATGTTGGGTTGGCGATTTCGAGATTAGGTTTTGTCACTCCGATAGTCGGAGAGGTATCTCTGGGCCCTCTCGGTAATACACATCACTTAAGCCTTGCAAGCATTACAACTAATGAGTTAGCTGTGAGATGATGTATTACGGAACGAGTAAAGAGACTTGCCGTAACGAGATTGAACTAGGTATTGGATACCGACGATCGAATCTCGGGCAAGTAACATACCGATGACAAAGGGAACAACGTATGTTGTTATGCGGTCCGACCGATAAAGATCTTCGTAGAATATGTAGGAACCAATATGGGCATCCAGGTCCCGCTATTGGTTATTGACCGAGACGTGTCTCGGTCATGTCTACATTGTTCTCGAACCGTAGGGTCCGCACGCTTAAGGTTTCATGACGGTTATATTATGAGTTTATGTATTTTGATGTACCAAGGAGTTCGAGTCCCGGATGTGATCACGGACATGACGAGGAGTCTCAAATGGTCGAGACATAAAGATTGATATATTGGACGGCTATATTCGGACACCGAAAGGTTCCGGAAGTTTTGGAGAAAACGGAGTGCCGGAGGGTTACCGAACCCCCGGGAAGTTATGGGCCTTAGTGGGCCAAGAGGGAGAGAGAGGGCCGCACAAGGAGGTGGCGCCCCCTGTGGGAGTCCGAATAGGACAAGGAGGGGCCCGCCCCTTCCCTCTCCCTCTCCCTCTCCTTCCTTCCCCTTCCTCCTTCCTAGTTGGACTAGGAAAGGGAGTCCTACTCCCACTAGGAGGAGGACTCCCCCCCCTTGGCGCCTCCTAGGGCCGGCCGCCCTCCCCTTGCTCCTTTATATACGGGGCAGGGGGCACCCTAGAACACACAAGTTGATCCTTGAGATCGCCTTAGCCGTGTCGGTGCCCCCTCCACCATAATCCACCTCGGTCATATCGTGGCGGTGCTTAGGCGAAGCCTGCGCCGGTAGAACATCAAGATCGCCACCACGCCGTCGTCTTGACGGAACTCTCCCTCCCAAGCTCTCTTGGATTGGAGCCCGAGGAGCGCCATCGAGCTGTACGTGTGTCAAGAACTCGGAGGCGCCGGAGTAACGGTGCTGGATCGGTTGGATCGCGAGGAGAACGTACGACTACTTCCTCTACGTTGTGATCGCTTCCGCTTCGGTCTACGAGGGTACGTAGACAACACTCTCCCCTCTCGTTGCTATGCATCACCATGATCTTGCGTGTGCGTAGGAATTTTTTTGAAATTACTACGTTCCCCAACAGTTGGGACACCCCTGCAGGGTTTAAACTTTCGAGAGCCGTGCCCGCGGTTATGTGGCAGATGGTAATTTGTTAATGTCCGGTTGTAGATAACTTGACACCAGATCCGAATTAAAACACATCAACCGCGTGTTTAGCCGTGATGGTCTCTTCTCGGCGGAGTCCGGGAAGTGAACACGGTTTCTGGGTTATGTTTGACGTAAGTAGGTGTTCAGGTTCACCTCTTGATCATTGCTAGCTTCATGACCGTTCCGCTTGTTTCTCTTCTCGCTCTCATTTGTGTATGTTAGCCACCATATATGCTTAGTCGCTGCTGCAACCTCACCACTTTACCCCTTCCTTTCCTATTAAGCTTTGCTAGTCTTGATACCCATGGTAATGGGATTGCTGAGTCCTCGTGGCTCACAGATTACTACAACAACAATTCTTGCAGTACAGTGTTATGCGATGATCTTGACGCGAGAGCAATGTTTGCTTGTTTGGAGTTCTTCTTCGCTTCTTCTTCGATCGGGGATAGGTTCGTGTCGGCAGCCTGGGCTAGCAGTGGTGGATGTCGTTTGAGTTTCTGTTTGTGTTTCATCCGTAGTCGGATGGTGCTCTGATGTATTGTGATGTTGTATTCATGTGGCATTGTATGCCTTATGTATGTATCCCCATCTATTATGTAATGTTGATGTAATGATATCCACCTTGCAAAAGCGTTCCAATATGCGGGTCTATCCTTGGTGGGACCTTCGAGTTCCTTTTGGATAGGGTCGCATATTGGGCGTGACAAGTTGGTATCAGAGCCTCGACCGACCCTAGGAGCCCCCTTGATTGATCGTGTAGTTTGGTCGTTGTTGAGTCTAGAAGAAAACTGTTTTCGGAGTCTAGTTATATTGGAGAGTAGGAATTCTTTTTACTCCTCTGCCCCTTCGTCGCTCTGGTGAGGAATCTTGACGTAGGTGTTTTGAATTACTCCTCTTCCCATTCAAAATTTTCTTTAGGTTCACGCAGTTGGTTTTCCGATTGTTGTTCTCAGCTCTTTTGATCCGGTGCTTTTCTCGTGGACTCGAACCTCTTTGTCTTTTGCGAGATCAATCCTCAGTTGTTTTCTTTTCCCACCCGCCCACCCCTTTTCCTTCTCGGAACCGGAGTCCGTAATCGAGTATCCATCCTACTCATGCGAAGTCTTTGCTTTCTTTCCTCAATGATTTTAACTGGTCTTTTTCTCTTCAAGATATTCGTCGGTTTCCCCTTCCAAGTTGCCTTTGTTTTTCCCGCCCTCCCACCCTTTCTTCTTCCCGGAGTCTGAGTCTCTTTCGACCATCTATTTCATTCGTGTGGAGCCTCTTCAATCTTGTGTCAATCATTTCAACCGGTGAATTCTCGTCCCGTTCATCATTCTTTATCTCTTTCTTTTCCGGTGGATTCAATTCCATTTTTTCGGTAGTGATTATATTCTTTCCCTCGGCTCAAGTGTTTTCCATGCTCGTTCGCCTCTCGCCAGTTTATCCTTCCGGAGTGCTCAAGACATCTCAGGAGATTCGTCTGTGTTCCAATTAATTCAAGGTTGTTACCTCATTCGAATATTTCAATTGTTCCGGTGCATCATCTATCTGTTCAACAATCCTTTCCAACGGTGTTATCTCTTCAGTAGGCCCTAACCCACATGTCTTTTCCCAGGATCTTACCTGACTCTTCTAATTCTCCCGGAGTTATTTCTCATTTCTTTTCAAGTGTGACGTAAGAATGAATTCCATCAGTCACATGCCTTCTCCAAGATCGCTTTCAAATTCTTTTCATCGTTGGCTCAACCTCTTCGCTTTTCGTTCCCCTGGAGTGCCTTAACAATTTTGGTGGTGTTTCTCGTCGTCATTTGAAGACCGGAGAAGAGTTTTCCCTCTAAATCTTGTCCGTTCTCTCGAAGTTTCATGGTTCTAGCTTCATGTTATCCTCTCAAATTATTCCATTTGTCAGATATTTTTTTCTCACCCATCCGGAGTATGTCAGGAGTTGTTCTTCCATTTCTTTTACCGGAGGCCATCATTCCAGTTATCGTTCTCTATTTACCCCGGTGCTTCGTTCAAGTATTCTTCAATCAGTTCGTGATCTCTTTATTCTTTTTATATAAATTCCCTCTAGCATATTTGTTCTTCTAACTCTTCCCGGTGATTCATTCTCTTCCATCAGTCATTTTCGAATTCTCACGGTGGTTCTTTCAGATTCTTTTTCCTTGATTATCATATTAATCCATTCGTTCTTTTCAATCCTACCGGTGGTTCATGAAGACCTTCTTCAAGTTGGCGCCATATCTCTTCTCAATCCTTTTCAAGAAGAATAAGTAGTATGCAAAATCCATTGCTTGTCATCAATTCAATTTGATGAAGGATAAGCATACAATAAATCTTATTCTTATTTCCTCAAAGTAAGTAATCTTTTCCTTCAGAGTTTATTCTTAATGAATAAATTCTAGTTCCAAGTGTTTTCATCTTTTCTTTTCCGGAGTTCAATTTTTCCACGGCCATTTCGTCGGAACCTCCATCTAAATCATCGCAACGCTCATCTATTCTTTCATCCTTCAATTGTATCTCATCATCTTTTGTTACCGGAGTTCTTCATGGTGGGTCTTCATGATTTATTTCATTCTTCAAGAGTTCATCAAGTATCATTCCATCCTCTCAAGTTCGTTCTAATCCTCCCATTTTCAGCCAAAATGCTACCTAAATCCTTTCAGTCTTATTTGTTTCTTTTCTCATTCTAACCACTCCGGTTAGAACGAGTCGTTTAATAGTCTATCTGATTCCGTGAGCTTGGATCCTCGTCATTCTCGTCATTCCTCTCTTCTTCTCGAGTGCTCTTTATTCTTTGCTTCTTCTCTTGAGTTTTTGTTGCACCTCATCCCCTTTTCCCTTCCGTCTCGGTCCTAAGATCTCGGGACGAGATCTCTTGTTAGTGGAGGAGTGTTGTAACGCCCCGGATTCGATGCGCCAGGTGTCTGCCAGTTATTCGCCGTCATTGCCATGTCATTTGCTTGCGTGCTGCATTTTGCCATGTCATCATCTGCATTTCATATCATCATGTGCATCTCATTTTGCATACATGTTCGTCTCATGCATCCGAGCATTTTCCTCGTTGTTCGTTTTGCAATCCGACACTCCTATGTCATCCGGCGTCCCTTTTTGCCTCTTCTCTTGTGCGGGTGTTAAACGTTCTCGGAATGGACCGAGTCTTGCCAAGCGGCCTTGGTATAGCACCGGTAGACCGCCTGTCAAGTTTCGTGCCATTTGGAGGTCGTTTGATACTCCAACGGTTAACCGGGTAACCGTAAAGCCCTCTTTGAGTTGCAGCCCAACACACCTTCCAAAGTGGCCCAAAACCCAGCAAACTCCCCTCCATGCTCTCGGTCGTTCGATCACGATCGCGTGGCCGAAAACCGCTCCTCATTTGGACTCTCCTAGCTCCCTCTACCTATATATATGTGCCCCTCCCGGATTTTTCGCGCAGTCCAAACCCTAGCCCCGCTCCCCTCGCACCGCCGGACAAAAACACCCCGCCGGACATGTCTGCCGGCCACCTCGCTCCGGCCAATGGCGTCGCGCCACGTCACCCCGCCGCCGCCCTCGTCCAACCGCGCGCCGCCACCTCACCCTCTCTCTCCTCCCACTGCGCCGCGCTGCCATGGACCGGATCAGACCACGCGAGCCTGGTCACGCCGCCTCCGGCCCGCGTGCACCGCTGCCCGGCCCGAGCCTCCGTCGCCCGCCGCCGTTGCGCCTCCGCCGCCCTCCGCGCCGACGACTCGCCCGCCATCGCCTCCGTCGGCCCCGACCTCGCCGTCTTGGCCCCGCCTCTCCCGCCGTCTGGCGCGCGCCGCGCTGCCGGCATGATCGCCGCCGCCCGTCGCCCGGCGCCTCGCCGCCGTTGCGCCTCCGCCGCCCCGCACACCAGCCATGCCGCGCCTCTCCTCCGCCGGGAACCGGCCGGATCCGGTGAGATCCGGCCCGGACCCATCTGCGCCGGCCTCCCCGTCGTCCTCCCCGAGCTCCGGCCACCGTAGGTTTCTTCTCAGGCGAACTCCGGCGAGCTCCGCGACGAGGTTGACTTTCCCCCCGAAATCGCCTAAGTCCTAAAATTATTGCATAATCATGCCATGTTTGACCTGCTGTAATTCTGCATCTGTAGCTCCGTTTCATGCGTGTAATATGTCAAATTGTTCGTCTCGACGATTAATTCATTTCATTCCATTGCATCATTTTCATTTGAGCTCATCTTGATGCACGCAATGCTGTTGGAAGAGTGCATGTTGATGTTAATCTGCTGAAACTGTTATAACTTGCTCATTTGTCATTTTTTGCCATGTTTGATGTGTGCATCCTATGAGGTTGATGTCTTCATGTGTTTTGATCTATGCCATGCCATCTTTCCAGGGGTGTATGCCATGTATTTTTGTGATCAATGTGGTGACTAGCACAAACACGCAAACTAGGCTTCGTGATATTGCTGATTTTAGTCCCTGTTCTGGTATTATTTTGATGCCATGTAAACTTGATGCTACAGAGAGATCCATGCTTATTTTAAAATACTTCAGTAAGGGTGTTTTGAACATATGGTTATTGTCTATCCATTCATGCCCTTGTTTGCAATTATCGAGTAGTCTAGCATGTCATTTGAGTGCTCTACTTTTGCTTCAAAATGTTTCCTGGCAGATTGTTTACATGTTATTCAATATGGCCAAGCTTGCTATAGTTGATCCTTGCATGCTATGGACTTGTTCTTGCCTTGGTTGGTTACATAAACATGTCTTCTTGATGATGCTATGCTTATCTTGTCATGCAATGACTTGTGGTGAGTGAATCGAGCTTGTTAAGTATTGTACTTGCTGTTGCTGTTTTGCTAGACAGATTCTGTTATATTTTGTTGGTATGTAAACATGTTGCTACTAATCATTCTATGCATAATCTGGAGATGTTCTATAAACATGTTTTGATCTACATGTCTTGCTCTATCCATTCATGCCCTTGGTTGCAATTATAGCCTGCTGGAACATGTTATTTATCTTGCTCTAATGTTGCTAAATGATGTTGCTGTCAGCCTGTTAACATTAAGTTCACTTGTTCCCATGTGTTTTGCTAGTGTTCCATGCACCCTATGACCTTGCTCTTGCCATGCTTAGCTTCATAAACATGTCTTCTTACTGTTGGTTGCCTTGCTATGTCATGTATTACTCTGTGGTGAGTGGTTCAAGATCACGAACATGCCTACTTATTGTTGTTTCTGCCATGTTTGAATCTGTAATATAACTTGCCATGTTTACATGGGTGCCATCATATTTTCTGATCCTTTTTGGCTCATGGTCAGTAAGGGACTTTTGATCTATGCATTTAGTAGGTTCATGACATGCCTTTGTTTGCCACGATAAGTTCCTGTAACATGTTATTTGATAGCTCTAAACATTGCAACCTGATGTTATTTCCTGATAAGTCTGAAACTGTTATTTTTTGCAAACTTCCCATATCCTTTTGAGCATGTTCTAGTGATTTCTGGAGATAGCTCAGTGTTCATGTTTTGTTATGCTTTACCAGTACTTCATTCCCATGCCTTTTGTTATCATGTTGGGGTGATGTAGCTTATTGTTTTGATGCTTGCAAGATGCCTAGTTGCTATTATGGACATATTGTTGTTATGACATATAGTGTGTATGTGTTGAACCGTTGCTCCGTTTTGAGTGTGCTCTATATGAAACTTGCTTGATTTTACATGTAGCTTCATATTACCATGTTGCATCCTTGTTTTGGTGTGTTTGCTTGATGTTTGGGTGCATTTAGCATCAATGCCATGCTTAACTTGTTTTGCTCATATCTTCTAGGCCGTAGCTCCGAATCTAATGAACTTTATATGTAACTTGACTAGAATTTCGTGTAGATCATCTTGGTGCATCTTAACTTGCTGTTTAACAACTTGAACATAAGGTTTATTCAGATCTGGACCAATTTTGAAATATGCATATGAGGACTTACCGGAATTGTTATATGTTGTTCCCGGCCTCATTTAAACTTGCCTTGATGTGTTGTTCTTGGTTGCATCATCTCTTGCCATGAGTAGCTTCATGTAGCTTGGTCATGCATCATGCTTGTTGTGCATCATGTCTTGTTCATGTGTGGTGTGTTTACCTATGTTGTGTGCTTCTTCTTGTTAGTTCCCGTTTCGTTGCGATCGTGAGGATTCGTTCGTCTACGGTTGGTTCAGCTTCATCCGTTCGTCTTCTTCATGGACTCGTTCTTCTTCCTTGCGGGATTTCAGGCAAGATGACCGCTACCCTGGATCTCACTACTATCATTGCTATGCTAGTTGCTTCGTTCTATCGCTATGCTGCATTACCTATCATTTGCTCTTCAATCCTCCCAAATTGTCATGAACCTCTAACCTTTGACACCCTTCCTAGCAAACCGTTGTTTGGCTATGTTACCGCTTTGCTCAGCCCCTCTTATAGCGTTGCTAGTTACAGGTGAAGTTGAAGATTTCTCCATGGTGGACAGGGTTTATGTTGGGATATCACAATATCTCTTATATTATTAATGCATCTATATATTTGGTAAAGGGTGGAAGGCTCGGCCTTATGCCTGGTGTTTTGTTCCACTCTTGCCGCCCTAGTTTCCGTCATACCGGTGTTATGTTCCCGGATTTTGCGTTCCTAACGCGGTCGGGTGATTTATGGGACCCCCCTGACAGTTCGCTTTGAATAAAACTTGTCCAGCAAGGCCCAACCTTGGTTTTACCATTTGCCTCACCACCACCTACTTTTCCCTTGGGAGTCGCTCTCTCAAGGGTCATCTTTATTTTAGCCCCCCCCCGGGCCAGTGCTTCTCTAAGTGCTGGTCTGAACCGGGCAGACTGCGGGCCCCACTCGGGGCAACTCGAGGTCTGGTTTTACTCGTAGGCTGACCTATCCGGTGTTGCCCTGAGAACGAGATATGTGCAGCTCCTATCGGGATTGTCGGTGCATCGGGCGGCTTTGCTGGTCTTGTTTTACCATTGTCGAAATGTCTTGTAAACCGGGATTCCGAGACTGATCGGGTCTTCCTGGGAGAAGGGCTATTCCTTCGTTGATCGCGAGAGCTTGTCATGGGCTAAGTTGGGACACCCCTGCAGGGTTTAAACTTTCGAGAGCCGTGCCCGCGATTATGTGGCAGATGGGAATTTGTTAATGTCCGGTTGTAGATAACTTGACACCAGATCCAAATTAAAACACATCAACCGCGTGTGTAGCCGTGATGGTCTCTTCTCGGCGGAGTCCGGGAAGTGAACACGGTTTCTGGGTTATGTTTGACGTAAGTAGGTGTTCAGGATCACCTCTTGATCATTGCTAGCTTCACGACCGTTCCGCTTGTTTCTCTTCTCGCTCTCATTTGCGTATGTTAGCCACCATATATGCTTAGTCGCTACTGCAACCTCACCACTTTACCCCTTCCTTTCCTATTAAGCTTTGCTAGTCTTGATACCCATGGTAATGGGATTGCTGAGTCCTCGTGGCTCACAGATTACTACAACAACAGTTGCAGGTACAGGTTATGCGATGATCTTGACGCGAGAGCGATGTTTGCTTTTTGGAGTTCTTCTTCTGCTTCTTCTTCGATCAGGGGATAGGTTCCAGGTCGGCAGCCTGGGCTAGCAGGGTGGATGTCGTTTGAGTTTCTGTTTGTGTTTCATCCGTAGTCGGATGGTGCTCTGATGTATTGTGATGTTGTATTCGTGTGGCATTGTATGCCTTATGTATGTATCCCCATCTATTATGTAATGTTGATGTAATGATATCCACCTTGCAAAAGTGTTCCAATATGCGGGTCTATCCTTGGTGGGACCTTCGAGTTCCTTTTGGATAGGGTCACATATTGGGCGTGACACTTCAATACATCATCCAAATGAAGAGAGTTTCAAAGATTCAAGGTTGATCAAGACTAAGTCAATAGTGAATCAAGTTGATTAACTCACAAAGAGTAGAAGATGTATCGAGAGGGATCAAGTGATCCCATGGTATGGTAAGCATTGTCCATTGCACTTTGTGTACTAACCCATGGTCTATGTGAGAGTTCTATGTGGGGTTAGGTACGTATCCATGGGCTTGCATCAAGAGGAAGATATCATACAACCCATGGAAAGGATGACATCAAGTGGTGATTGTCATCAAGATTGCCGTGTGCAAGTTCAAGTGGTGCATCACGAAGAGATCAAGTGCTTAAATCTTTCCATCCATTGTGGTGTCAATGGACTTGTGAAGATGAGCCGAAGAGTGGCTCACCCATAGTGGACTACGGGGGAGCAATCATCTAGTCTTCATCGAGCCAACACAATCAAGAAAGGTGTTCCAACTTGAGGGAGTGAAGATCGTCATCATCTAGCTCAAGTGGACTATGTGCACGGCAAAGGTTTGCCCTTGATAGGTTTTCTATTTTACCGGTCTCATGGTAGTTGTGGGAGACCGGGTTATAGGATCGATTGCCGTACTATCAAGGGGGGCTCTCGATGAGTTGCTTGATCGTATCATTCGTAGAGAGCTCAAACCATTGCATCCTTGCATCATGTTTCTTGGTTCTTGTTTGATTCTCTTTGTGAGTCTTAGAGCTTATGGTCATCTTGATGACAAGCTTGAGTTCATCGAAAACGGAGTTCGCATGCGTCTTCTATGATGTTTTCGGTGTTGGAGGTTTTACCGGTCTTATCCGAGGAAGGGTTCTCACCCTTTTCTTATGGGCCTTTTCTAAGTTGCTTCTTATTGATATTTCTTTCAAGATTGTGTTAGCCCTCGTCGCTAGCTTTCCAACAAACTTGGTTTCATCGAATTCGGAGTCCGTTTGAAAAAGTTGTGGCTGTTTTGGTGAAGGCTGCAGCAGTACAACCGCGACTAGAGCGGATGTAATTTTTTACTACCGCTCTAGAGCGGTACTACCGCGGCTCCTGAGCGGTACTACCGCTCCAGAGCAGTACTACCGTGGCTCCTAAGCGGCAGTACCGCCCCGGACCAAAAACTCGTGTTTTCTCTCTCGTTTGGGCTGTTTTGAGCGTGCTAAGCGGTAGTACCGCTCCTCCAAGCGGTAGTACCGCTTGTGCACGACCCGAGCACATATCGGTTGGATTCGGAGGTCCTATAAAAGGGTCTTCTTCCCATTGAACCTTATCCTTTGAGCTCGCGTTCTTCCCCATTGTTGACCTTCTTCGAAATTGCTAACTCTCAATCCCTCCATGGATTCTTGCTAGTTTTGAGGAAAAGAGAGAGATCTAGATCCACATTCCCACCAATCACTTTCTCCTTTTTGTGAGGGGAACCCTTTGGATCTAGATCTTGGAGTTCTTCGTGTTCTTCTTTTGTTCTTCCTCTCATTTTCCTCCCTAGCATTAGTTGCTTTGGTGGGATTTGGGAGAGAAGGACTTGGGAACTCCGTGTGCCCTTGCCATTGCATTTGGTGCATCGATTTGAGTTCTCCATGGTGATACGTGGAAGTGAAGTTTGAGAAGCTTATTACTCTTGGGTGCTTGGTGCCCTTGAGCTTGTTCCTCTTGGGTGCTTGGGCGCCCTAGACGGTTGGTGGTGTTCGGAGCTCAATCATTGTGGTGTAAAGCTCCGGGCAAGCGTCGGGGTCTCCAATTAGGTTGTGGAGATCACCCCGAGCAATTTGACGGGTACCGGTGACCGCCCCCAAGGGTTGCCAAAGTGTACGGGTTCGGTGACCGCCCCCAAGGGTCGCCATTTGTACGGGTTTGGTGACCGCCCTCAAGGGTCCCTTAGTGGAATCACGGCATCTTGCATTGTGCGAGGGCGTGAGGAGATTACGGTGGCCCTAGTGGCTTTTTGGGGAGCATTGTGCCTCCACACCGCTCCAAACGGAGATTAGCATCCGCAAGGGTGTGAACTTCGGGATACATCATCGTCTCCGCGTGCCTCGGTTATCTCTTACCCGAGCCCTTTACTTATGCACTTTACTTTATGATAGCCATATTGTTCTTTGTCATATATCTTGCTATCACATAGTTGCTTATCTTGCTTAGCATAAGTTGTTGGTGCACATAGGTGAGCCTAGTTGTTGTAGGTTTTGTGCTTGACAAATTAACCACTAGGTTTATTCCGCATTTGTTCAAGCCTCTACCGTAATTATTTTAGAACGCATATTCACCCCCCCCCCTCTAGGCGACATCCACGATCTTTCAGAAGCACACTTGTTGGATCGGTACGCCTCCCTGCATGGGTGACCCGGGCCCCGTGCTAGGCAGTGGCAGGGCCGGCAACTGCGATTGCGGCGGCACAGACCCGGGTGGCGTGGGAGGCGCAGCGAGGGCCGGGGCCGGCCATTGTGGCCATTGAGGCGCGGCAGCGGGCGGCGATGGGCCCGGTAGCTGGGGTGGCAGCTACCCGGACCCGGGAGGCGTCGGGCGCGGCGATCGTGGGGTTGACCATCGCGGCGATGGGGCGACGGCGGGCGGCGGCTGACCGGGCCAGTGGTGGTGTAGAGGCCCGATCGGCGCCGTGGTGGCCGCGTACCAGGGGAAGGCGGCGGGCCCGGTCGCGGCGGCCGGCAGCAAGGACGGTGGCTGCCCGTAAGGCCTGGCCAGGTAGATGCGGATGCCCTGGACGGCGGTGACGAGGTCATTAAGGACCCCGGTGATCTCTGCCGGGGAGTAGACGGCAGCAGGCGGCGCGGTGACGGGCAGCACCTGGCCGATAGAGGCCCCCGCGGTGGAGCCGAGAGGCGCAGTGGGAAGCGCCAGCGGCGCGGTGGAGAGGTCAACCGATGCCGTTGAGAGGGAGGATGATGCGGCGGTAGTGGGCAGCGGCGGGGTGGGTGGTGGAGCAGACATGATCGGACCCAAGCTACCTGATACCAAATTGGTAGGAGCTAGGATCCTACCTGGTCCAGGGCATAGGTTGTACGGGAAGGGGGAGGGTTGACGGAGATGGGATCGCGGCTGCTGGCGGCGGGGCGCCGTGGCGCGATGAAGAAGAGGCGGCGGCGGCGCAAGAGGCGGCTAGGGTTAGGTCTCCCGGCTCCCTTCGGGAAGCCGAGCAAATAATGATTGCTTCTTGCTTGATCAGATTGATATATCTCATCTCCTTATATAGAGAGGTTTACTTGACTCCTAAGCAAACGATCCTAATAATGATAAGATAATTGGGCTAAGCCCGTAATAATGATAAGATAACTTGGGCCACAACTCACTGGGCTAAGCCCCTAATATGCCGGTCATAACATGCAGTTTATCACTCGAGTCCAAATTTCAATTATGCTAAATAATGTTCAGAAATGTACAACGGCGCCAGCTTTCAAGTTAATCTGGACTTTAGGAAGAAAAACAAACTGACTACAACGCACCAATTATTTGCAGATAATACAGGAAACAGATTCTTAACTGGTCCCACAGAATTTGAATCTTCAAACTTGTTGTCCAGCGATCGGCGGGTTTGTTGTGGAAGCACTTTCAGGATGTCCTTTGAGGGAGCCCCCATTTCTCTTCCTTAGTCTCAGACACTTTGCAATGCTGCTCGTTACACCTATTGCAACCACAAGGTATACTGCAACGGCAATTACTAGCCCATAGACATACATTGAAGTCCTGAATTTTCGGCAGATTCCCGCAGCAAAAGCTGTCATAAGAGCTAGCAGATCCAGTATCATGATCAAATGCAATACCTCCAGTAGAACACCATTCCTCCTCACAGCCTTTTTCAACAGAAACATGATCACGACAATAGATGTCATGAAGGAGATACCATTGAAGATGAAGAATGCTCTATAGCGCCAGGGATGAATATCATGAAGGACTGGATTGCCTGCAACATGGTTGGGATCATCATACCAGAAACCACCAGGCGGGTTCAGACCAGCTTGGTATGTGATGGAGGCTGCTAAAACTGCAAGGAGCATCAGATATTTGTGCCTCTTTCTCTTTTCTTTCTGACATGAGCTTTCTTGCCGCTCAGAAGCAGATTCTTGGCTGGACTCTTTTGGACGAAGAAGCCGTTTCAGAAGGTCTTCCAAGGATTTGCTCAAGGGCCCCCATACTGTATCATGTGTTGAAGAGAGTACAAGGACTTGAATCACAAGGAAGGCCAGAACTGCAACAGCGATGATGATGAGATACTTAGATTCTTTTGCTTTCCTGCAGCTTCCTGCAGCATAGGCAATCAAGAGGCCAACCAAGCCCACCACCAGACATACTCGCAGTGCATAGCACTTGATGCCACGCTCACATGATTCCTTGTTCACAAGTAGTATCGTGATAACTACAGATGACACGAATGTAACTGAATTTGAGTAGTAGAACACATCATAGCGTTTTGAATGATTGTGCTGAAGGATTGGATTGCCTGGTGTGCCACTGACCTTCTTGTCATCTGACCATACACTTCCTGGAGGGTTTATACCAGCTTGGTATGTGACAGTTGCAGCTAGGACAGCAAGAATCAATAGCAGATTACGCCTCCGCTCCCACTCCTTCCCGTCAACATCCCCAGTCTGGTTTTCGCCATCCTGATGCAATTTGGGCCACAAATGTTTGCACGAGAAGAGCTTTAGCTTTTCAGCCACCACTTTTTTCCACCCTTCAGGGATTACATGTGCTATCAAAAGATGGATGCCAACATAAGCAAGTACAAGGCCCACCAACAATGAGATGTACATGGAATTCCTTGCCTCCCTGGAGCTTCCCATAACATAAGCCCCCATTAGGGCAAGAAGGTCCACTATCATTGCTATCTGCAGAGCAAATCGTTTTGTAGCCTTCTCGCTTATCCTCTTGTTCAGGAGCATAATGATCATGACAAAGGATGCAACAAACGCGACTGCATTCAGATAGAAGAATGCAATATAACGCGGATGGTGATTGTCCTCAAGGATGGGATCACCAGCTGAGTGACCATTCTCTGTTCTTGACCAGAAGCCACCTGGCGGATTCAAACCTGATTGATATGTCAGAGAAACTGCCAGAATGGCAAGAAGAAGTAGGTATGTGCGGGACTTCTTCAGATGTTCCGAAGTTGGTCCGTCATCAGAATTCTTTTTGCTGCTATCTTCAGTGGGACCTCCTTTCTTGTCATAATTGCCATTTTCGGAAGGCACAACAATGTTATTACTTCCAACCATCTCAATCTCACTGGTTCTCATAGGCCCATCAGAATGCACTTGCTGTACTGGGTGATCGTTGGTGGCTCCATTGCAGTGATTATCTGACGTTGTTTGTTCAGACGAATCATCCACTACAATAACTGCATCCTTGCATTCATCAGTTGATGAAGATTGACCTTTCGTATCTGCAACTTGCTTCTTGGGCATATAGTCAACAATATTTGCAGTCTTTGGGCCATTATTTGGACACAGCTGTTCCTTCTTACTTGCATCTTGCTGATTGTCTGCGGAATGATTATCAGTGCTAGGCACTTGATTCACAGTATTTGTAGCTTGGTGGCATTTGATTGAAGGATGTCCTGTGTCAGAGACTGCATCATTTGCAACTGATTGGCAGTCTATACACTGACCCTCTGGGTTGAACACAATATTTGTGGTATTTCCTGGTTGCGGGTCATTGACCGATGGTTGCTCTGAGCTGGGCTCAGCCTCCTCATTATTTGCAATTTTCTGGCTGTCTGCATGCTGATGCTCCCTAAGGATTCCATCCTCTTTGATGTTTTGAACTCGGTTTTCTGTTTCAGAAGCACTGCCTTCTTCTGGCGTAACTGTTGCAAGGTCTGTAGTATGCTGACCAGTTGCATGAGAATGATCTTGCTCTGAATTTCCTGATCCCAGTGAAAAGAGCCGACCAAGTTTTTTGAAGCACTTATGATCTTTGATCTTTTGCAGCCAGTCTGCTACAGGTTTGTAAACAAATGCCGCAGCTAACACCGCAAAGCAGACCCATACTATGACAGTAATGAACACAACAAAGAAAGATGTCCTTACACTCCTACAGCACCCTGCAGCATAGGCCCCAATCAGACCAAATAGGTCAAATACGACACACACAATCACAGCTTTGGACCTTATTCCATGGCTACTCAATTCTGGGCTCAGAAGAAGAATGATTGTGACCAAAGATGCCACAAAAGAAGTCGCATTGCAGCTAATAAAAATATTATACCGCTGAAGGTAGTTACTGCGGAGAATAGAGGTAGCTGGAGGATGCTTGTAAGAAGGATTTTCAGCCCAAAAGCCTCCAGGTGGATTCAATCCGGCTTGGTACGTGATAGTAGCAGCAAAAGTTGCAAGCATCAATATGAACTTACGGTCCTCCTCAACATCTACCTCTGGATTGCTGCTTGCTTGTGTGGAACTGACACTGCCACCGCGTCTGGATCGAATTTCATCCATCATTGTTTGCAGCTTCTTTCTCAATGATTTTGGAATAACCCTTCTGGATACTAGGGTATGAATCACAACATATACAAAAACAGCAAAGACTAGAATCCAGATGTAAATGGATGACTTAGGTGCCCTGCAGCTTCCAGCAGCAAAGGCCCCCAGCAGGCTAAATAAGTCCAGCAGCATGGTCAATTGCATTGAACGGAGCCATATATTCCGCTTCGTCACACTCTTACTTAGAAGCAAGATGACTAAGACAAGAGATGCAGCAAAGGCTGTTGCGTTGCAGTAAAAGAACACCTCATATCGTTCAGAAAAGCCAGCATGCATGACAGGGTCACCAGCATCATGGCCATCCGTGTTTAGTGTCCAAGATCCCCCTGGTGGTGTTAATCCAGCATTGTATGTCACAGTAACTGCTAAGACTCCAAGCAATACTAAATACTTCCGCAGTCTCCACAGGAGCTCAAAATCAACAGGGATGGGTTCAGGTTCAGGTTCAGGGCTACTGGATAATAAAGACCTGCTGGACAATCCATTAACTGAATCTTGCCTAGTGCTGTCAGTAACCATGCCAAACCCATCCTTGCTGCCTTCACTCAAATGATTCCCAGTGTTGGGCAGATCAATGGTGTGCTCGGACTGCCCGCCGTTTTCCATGTGATTGCTCTCTGACCAAGATTGCAAGTCTCAACCTCTCAGTTGCTGTCTAAGCTTGCATCTGCAGCATTGGATAAGGATTTCTTGGATGAGAGAAGATACATGAAAGATTCAAATGGGATTGTACTGAAGAAGAGAAGGCAAAGAAGACAGCTAGAAGGAAGAGCGACTTGGTGAGGTCTATACACCAAACGAAAACAACAGAAAGAAACTGCGTTAAAGGCTGCCTTCCCTGCTTAACCCCACAAGGATAACCACAATACTTATTATTTTTAAACAGTAACCACCATATGAATCATTAGTTCATGTACATAAACTTCTCAAGAAAGAAGGTGTGAGTTAGTGCTGTATTAACCTTCATAATTTTACCCACCAAAATAAGCAGCCTACATGGGTCCGATTGCTTCCAGAAACACATAGTTATTATTTATTGTCGAAATACTGACAGATCCTACAGGGTAACTAGGAAAATTAAAATCAATCGAAGAAGTAGTAGACTAGGCAATGGAAGTCATACATCTATTTCTAAACACCAAGCACAGGAAGAAAAGGTAAGGATCATACCTGGCATGCCAAGGCATTAGCCATACATCAGTCCCTAGCTGAGGTTGCAAGTTTGAGCTTGCACCCAGAACGATGGACAGATTTGCTGCTCAGACAAGTGAATACACTTGTATGCTTCAAAGGTAACCGAGGCCTTCCAGCCTCAACAATGCTTGCATCTGCAGAATTGGGTAAGAGTTTCTTGGATGAGAGAAGATCTATGGAAGATTTGAATATCATTCAAGGACTGTGCTGAAGAAGAAAAGGCGAAGAAGGCAGCTAGGAAGAAGAGGGACTTGCTGAAGTCTACGTCCCAAAGGAAAACAACAAAAAGAGAGCGCGTTAAAGGCTACCTTGACTGCTTGACCCCACAATGATAACCACAATATGAATTTTTTAAATAAAAACAGTAACCATCATATGAATTATTAGCTCATCATGTACATAGACTTCTCCGGAAAGTGAGTGTGAGTTAGTGGTGTGTTGGTCCCAGTCAACCACAAGAGTACACACTGGATTATAGTGCTAGATATTACAATACATATATTAATATATGAGAATATAATTATATTTTTTATTCAGTTTTAATGATTATGGTTGGAAAATAAGCTGTGTTTCTCATACTACAACAGTAATAAAAGTTATATACATGATTGAACTTCACTATTGTAATCTGATCCACCAAACTAAGTGGCCTAGATATTTCCCTTTGAACTTGTACGCAACAGCAGAGCACCTGCTACTTATCGTAAAAAAAGAAGATATTTCCCTTTCTTTACTCTGGCTACCTAGGTACAAGGTCCAACTGCTATTACCCCAAATTACACATGTACTCCCTCTGTTCATAAATTTAGTCTGACTAGTAAAGCTAACTGCGAGTGGAGAAGTGGTAAGCTATTGGCAACGGAGGTAATACATCCATGTCTAACAACAAAGCATAGGAAGAGAAATTGAGAATCATACCTGGAAGGGGAAAGCGGCAACGCAATGCTTCTCACACAGACAAGGTCACACAGAATGGCTGCCCTCATTCAGCCATCATACATACATCAGCCCCTAGCCGAGGTTGCAGGTTCAGGGGTGACTAGTACGATTAACTGCGAGCGGAAAAGTGGAAGACTGTTGGCAATGGAAGCTGAGTACTCATGTCGAAGAACCGAGCACGGGAAGAGGGAGGAAGAAGCATACCTGGAATGGGGGAAGCGTTGCAACGCTTAGGCTGAGGTTGCAGCTTTGAGCTTGTATCCAGAGCGACGCTGCTGCTCAGACTAGTGAGGGACGCCTTGTGAGCTTCAAAGATGGCAGAGTTCTTCCGGCCTCAGCAATGGTGTGAACGGTGTGAAGTGTGGACAGCGAGCAAATGTGAGAAGGGAGGGGGGAGACCGGTGAAGTCAGTTAAACAAATGGTAGAAACAGGGCAGGAACCCCACGGCAATGTACCAGGCAATCAATCATCTGATGGCTTATTAGGTTGGACCCAGTCGTGTGCGAATTGTACACACGGTTGGCATGCGGATTATGCAAGTTGGGATACTATAACGATATGGTCTCTCATTAGGACCACTTTGGAGTTAGAGAAACCTATAATACACCAAAAAATAATGAGCAGACACGCACCTCGGCTGTTAAATACTAGAACGGCAGACAACTAGAGGATGGGGCTTCGTAGCTGCTGCATGGTTGGTTTGGAACACATAGTGCTGTAATTCTGTAAATAAGCAAGAGTTAGGCAGTAGAATACCTGGCATTAAGGAGGCTGTGAAATGGAATCTGTGGACAGCGATGGTAAGCTGTGAAATGGTCCACATGGTGCTGACTGTCCACATGGTGCTGACTGCTGACTGGTAGTCTGGCACACGACCAGAGTCCACACACCGTGGGTTCAGACCAGCGTTCTGAGTAATTCCGCGTTCAGAACCAGAAGCCACCTTGAATCCTTGATTTAGTCATCATCGCAGAAAACCAAAAACGTACCATCGTCCACTTGATTCCAGCAAAGTCGCCGCTCCGAGACCTCCCTGGCGCCTTGAGCGTCGCCATCTTTTGACATTTTCGCTCCGCGTCCGAGCGGCGTTCCGCGGAGCGGCCCGCGCCGCTCGTGTCGTCTCTTGGCTCTTCTCCGTCCAGTAACGCACGGCAGTTAATGGCCAAGCGTGAAGGGTTCCACCACCGGGGCACTGGCCACGCCCGGTAGCTAGGTAGGTAGCAGCACGGGTGCACTCGCTGGTACGATCTGCTCCGCTGCCGGCGCCCCGCTGGCCGCTGAGGCATTTGTTCGAACACCAGACGGGCACTGCTGCCTGCTGGGGCAAGCAGAGCCGGGCGGGCCAGCCTTAGGCCAGGGCCTAGAGCATCGTTCGGCGCCTTGTTCTGCCAGGCCTACAGAGAGCAGCAGCAGCGTGCATTGCTCCCGTCCCGCCCCACTGGCGCTCGGGGCCCCCGTCGACGTCGACATGGGCGTTCCAATCCAATCCCCTCCGGCCATCCATCCCCCCCGGATCGCCGTCTCTCCTGGACTAGTCATTCGTGCGGACGTCACAAGCAATTGAAGGGATGACGTCAAGTCTCGGGTGAACAACTTGTCACAGCCTCCACCACCCATCAAGCTCGCCTAACTTTAGAGGTCATTGTTACTTTGTCAGGCCAACTCCACCGCGCGACCCATCCTGTCCGGGCCCGTCCGTTTGGGGTAAAACGGACAAACGGCGGCCCATCTTGCGCGGAAAAACGGATTTTATCCGTTTTGTGTCCGCTGACCCATCTGCGCGCCAAGTTTGCGCCATTTTGGGTAAACGGACACCACGCGGACGCTGCCGACCGTCACAGCGTGGCCTTCCCGCCCGCCCGTCGGTGGCAGGGACGGGCCTTTTTCTATCCGTTCCCTCCTCCCTCGGCGCATCCACTCCACTCTTCCCGATCTTTTCCTCTCTTTCCTCGCCGCCGCCGCCGCCACACGCCATTGCGGCCGTGTAACTTCGGAGGCGCTTGCTCAACCCTTCCTCTCGTCGCCGCCGAGCTACCCAAGCACGACCACCTTGTTTGCGCACCACGCCGGATTTGGGGCGATCCGGTCGATGTTGAGCTCGCCGGCCAGGTGGGAGGTCGGGCCGCCATGGATGGCCGGGCACCTCGCGGAAGGCCTCGACAGGCCGCAAGGCCACATCTGACGATGGCTCGTCCTCTAGCCGCTTCGGATCTGCCTGTCGGTGGTCCGCCGGCAGATCTGCGAATGGCGGCCGTAGGGCTCGATGCTTGCCCAAAGCTCGTCGGCGCACCGTTGCCCCTCATCAAGTCGCGACCACTTGCCCAAGGGTGGTCGTGCGCCGTGTGTCTACAACGCCGGAGCATCCCGGATGGGTGTTCATCAAGTGCTTAAACAATGGGGTATGTGCTCTTTTTAGCTCCGGTTTGTGCTCTCAGATTAGACTAGTGGTGCTAACTTTAAGTTTTATTGTGTAGAATGGATGCAAGTTTTGGTATTGGGAAGAAGAGTACATCGATATATTGATCGATCGAAATGTAGTGCATGTTCGTGCACTTTTAGCTAGCCTAGAGGTTTTAGATGAGACAAGTGCACTTGTTGCTAGATTAGAGGCTAGGCACGATACTACGTGCGAAGAAGCAACAAGGCACGATACTACATGTGAGGAAGCAACGTCGACTTCTGGCTTGAAGAAGAAAGGAGTGTGCAACGTCGAGCCTCCTCCACAAATCAACAATGAGTGCATCGAGAAGGCGTTAACCCAACTCAAGGGAGCAGTTATGGAAGTTGGGTATCTTCTCAAATGTATTCTTGTGGTTCTTGTTTTCTTTGGCCTTGCTTTACTAGTTAAAATGTAACGATGTATTGTCATGTACCAAAAATGAATGGTAAAAAAAGTTTAAGGACCTGCAAAGAAATGTGCACACGGACAAGATGCGCCCAAAAACTGTCCGGACACGACCCCATTGCCCTACCCAAACGGACAGAATCCGGACAAAACGGACATCCGTTTGGGGTCGCCCGGTGGAGTTGGCCTCACTCCATATATTTCTCCCCGGCCTCGCTTTTCGGTGACCCTAGAGTGGTGCATTTTTCTCACTGATGAAAAAGTACAGAAATCTGCATACCGAGTACAACAACCCACCGCGTAGAAAAACTGTCAAAATGAACCAACTACTCTCCCCACAAAAAAATAAAATAAAAAATGAACCAACTACTCGCTGTCTGATCGAGCGTGCGAACTTTCAGAAACTGATTAAGTTTGTCGACTGGTCTCGTGGTTTTCCTCAACTAGGACCGACCGCGGCGCGTGCACACACTCTACTGAGTAGTGATGCCTCTACGACTTTAGATCATAGTTTAAAAATCCAAACCGGTGAGATTGTCGGCTTAGGTTTTTACCGATCGGACCACTGGTTCGTCGGTTCAATTACTGGTTTTTAGGGCACAAAATAAAACATATTTTATAATACTACGGAGGAAAAACAGTTCAAAGGAGTTGAGTTCCTTTAATTTGACATCAACGTGGCCATACAAGCTCCTCTTTAATTGGATCGACTGCCAACCGAACCATAATCAAATCCACCTCAAGCCTTTCTACTGATGCTTCTCTGCCTGGATTAAGTGCAGAACGACGATAGGCACAAAATGGAGGGAGTATTACGTGCTCAATTGTTCACATATTAAACCCAAGCAACTGCATATTAAATGGACCCAACATGATGCAGCAGCTTCCAGTGAAGCAGTGGTAACAGTGGATCAAGACATACTTCCAGTGAAGCAGTGGTAACAGTGGATGTTTCGAAAGCTAGGATAGACCCTCCCCCTCCCGCCCGCGCCGCCACCCGCGAGGCAGCCGGGGCGGGCGCCCAGATCCCGCCGCATCCGGTCTCCCCTCCTCCTCCTTCCTCCCTCGCCGCCAGGGCGCGCGGCTGGCTCGACCGACCGGCGGGCGGCGGCGGCGGGCATCTCTTCCTCCTCCGCGCGTTAGAGGCGACGCGGTCCCTCCTTCGCGGCGGGCGTGGTGCGGCGCGGCGCGCGCGCCCTCGGCGGCGTGGTGCGGCGTGGCGCGGTCGGCGCGGTGGAACGCGCCTCGCCACAAGGCGGCGGTTCCGCCCGGCGGCGGCGAGGGCGCGGCGGCGTGGCGGCGGCTGGGTCCAGCTGACTCTTGGCGGCTGCGGTGGTTCCTCTCCGTCGTGGGCGTCGGCGGTGGTGCGGCTCGGCGGTGGCGGTCCGGCGACCGGTGATGGTGGCGGCGGTACGCAGCGTGGTCTGGTGCCTCCTTGGCGGCTTTCGTGTGGGGAGGAAGGGGCGGCTTGGATGGGGCGGCGGAGCCGACGGCGTGCGGCTGCAGCGCTGGCGGGAACTTTACGGGCCTCTGCGTTCCGGCGGGCTGTCGCGACCACGGGCCTGGTGTGTTCTCGCCATTGCGTCCGGTCGGCTACCGTCTTGGCGGTGGAGGTGGGGCCCTCCCGCGTGCCGATGGTGTTGTTGCCTGGTCCCGGCTCCTCTTCTTCATCGTGCCGACCATGCTTCACGGTGCCGTGGTGAGATAGCGTTGAACGCTTCGTGTCCGGGCTGGCGCAGGGTGAGGGTCTGTTTGGCGGCGAGCTTCAGAGTGCCTGAGGTGGAGGTTGGGATCGGGAGAAATCTCTATTGGCCTGGCTGACATCGACGCGGTGGCGCTTGTGGGTGCCGCCAGACCTTCCTGGAGGGCGTCGGAGCTACCTTCCTCTCCCTCACCGTGCGGGAAACCCTTGCAGCAGCGTCGTCTTCGTCGCGTTTCTTCTTGGAGGTGTTGATTGGTACCGTGCTTGGAGGCTCGAGTCCGTGGGAGATCTCCGGTGGGTGCAGCGCCACGAGGCTTCTTCATTTCTTTGTCGATCCGCCGTTGTCGGCGTTTGTTTCTCTTGTATTTTCTCTTTCTTTTCTTTTGGGCGTGACTGTGTTGTTTCCGCCCCAGCACCTATCGTTGGATGGTTCGGTTGGTTGCTTTGTATACAAAGCGGGGGAAACCCTTTTTCGGTAATAAATATAAGAGCGTTTAGATCACTACTTTAGTGATCTAAACACTCTTATATTTATTTACGGAGGGAGTATATGACAACAATGTTACTTGCATGAACTATCAGCAATGCCCTAAAGCTGCAGGCAGGTAAAATTTTGGGTGTCTGAAAGCAGTTGCTGTTACCAAATCAAAAAGCAGTTGCTTGGCAATAACTAAATTAAATAAATTCTAAAAGCAGTTGCTGTTACCAAATTATGCATTTAGGTGTATGAACTGCTTCCACAACAATGGCAGTAGCACGCCATGTACACAATACAGATCCCGCAATTCCCCTTCCAGTGTTAAATTTTTTGGGAACATTTCATCTCCTAAGACAACTTCAGTAATGTCTAAATAAAGAAGGGTTACTTCATAATGTTACAAGGAGATTCTGAAGCGTGGAGAGGATGGAGTCCCCCGGCGACGCGCTCCCGCCCGTGGCGGCCGCCGTCCTCGCCGCCCTCCTGTCGCTGCGCTGTCTCGGCTCCCATGACCCAGCCCTTTCGCCCGGCGGCCATGGCATCGGTCTCTGCCGCCCGAGGACGTCCCCCTTCCCGCTGCCCGGCCGTTGGGCGGACCTCGCCGACGAGCCCCGCTCCCCCCCCGCCCTCTCCTCTCCTCCCCATTGTCGTCCCTCGCCAGACACCTGCCCAGCCGGGCTGGTGGCTCAGCCCCAAGAGCGGGTTCGCCTCGCTCGCGGCTGCCATGGCCAGCGCCAGCCCCTCGAGCTCGCCTCGGGCTGGTCGGGCAAAGGCACGGACTTGCGGCGCGGGCTGCTTGCCGCCGCCGAGCGGGCTCTGAGTGTGGCTGGCCGCTCGAAGGGGCACCGCTGCTCCTCCTGGTGCCGCCCGGTGACCAGAGCTCGCCCGGTGGCCCCTCCGACGCCGCTCGCGGCTCGCAGCGGCCCCGCGCCCTCCCCTCCGGTGCTGCGGTTGTCTCCCTTTCGGCCCTTCATTGCCGCCTTTGGATCCTCCTCCCTGCGTTTCCAGTCATCTCGCCTTGCTCAGTGCCTCTGCCGCCGCTCCGGTGCCTCGCCCGGCGGCGCGGGCGGCGCCATGCATCGTCGGGAAACCCTCTACGCGGTCGAGGTCGCCCGCTTTCTTGGGCGAGCTTCTTCCGCGCCAGCGTCTTTGGGCCCGGCCCGGCCCACTCTCTGCGCCCTCCTGCTGGGCCTCCTGCGCCACGGCTGGGCCAGCCCGTGGGTGTCGGTATCAAAACCGACGGATCTCGGGTAGGGGGTCCCAAACTATGCGTCTAAGGCTAATGGTAACAGGAGGCAGGGGACACGATGTTTTACCTAGGTTCGGGCCCTCTCGATGGAGGTAATACCCTACTTCATGCTTGATTGATCTTGATGATATGAGTATTACAAGAGTTGATCTACCACGAGATCATAGAGGCTAAACCCTAGAAGCTAGCCTATGATTATGATTGTTGTTGTCCTACGGACTAAACTCTCCAGTTTATATAGACATCGGAGGGGGCTAGGGTTACACAGAGTCGGTTACAGAGAAGGAAATCTACATATCCGAATATCCAAGCTTGCCTTCCACGCAAAGGAGAGTCCCATCCGGACACGGGACGAAGTCTTCAATCTTGTATCTTCATAGTCCAACAGTCCGGCCAAAGTATATAGTCCGGCTGTCCGAGGACCCCTTAATCCAGGACTCCCTCAGTAGCCCCTGAACCAGGCTTCAATGACGATGAGTCCGGCGCGCAAATTGTCTTCGGCATTGCAAGGCAGGTTCCTTCTCCAAATACTCCATAGAAGAATTAGAACACAAGGATCGTGTCCGGCTCTGCAAAAAAATTCCACATACCACCGTAGAGAGTATAATTTTCCACAAATCTAAGCTGCCGACAGCTTTTTATGACATCACGCCATGGTCCGGTCTTTATTCGAACCGTTTTTCATAACCAGCCACTACACGTGCTGCGAGGCGGTTTTATTGGCACGTCTTGTCGAGGCAGAGATCGTGTCCCCCTTATCACGGGATTCTTATTAATACAGGTGTGGGTAACCCAACCGTGTTTGTTTAATATGACTCCTCGATTTTAGGCAAGTCCTAAGCGGTCACATGGGGGACACTTGATATTTGTCCTCTTTAAAAAGGGAGGCCAAGGCCTGTCCTTTTCTTCCCACGCTCGATCCTTCCCCTCCCGCACCTCAAGTTCCAACACCCAAGGCTCAAGCTAAAGCACTTCGGACCTGCGACCATGTCCGGATCCAATCTTCAAGGCCGGTGGATGGCCTCCTCCATCACAGAGGAGGACATCCAGAAGCTTAGGGAGGCCAGGTATCTCACCGCTGAAATCCCGCACAAGCTGCCTGCCCAAGGGCAGGTCATCCCCACTCCCGAACCCAACGAGAGTGTCGTATTTGTTTCCCACTTCCTCCGAGGGCTAGGTTTCAGTCTCAATCCCTTCATGAGGGGGCTTATGTCCTATTACGGGCTAGATTTCCATGATCTAGCTCCAGATTCCATCCTTCACATCTCGTCGTTTATCATTGTGTGTGAAGCTTTTCTCCGCATTACCCCCCACTTCGGCCTATGGCTCAAGACTTTCAATGTGAGGCCGAGGGTGATTGACGGGTGTCACGCGGAGTGCGGAGGTGCTATAATAAGCAAAGGCGTCGACACCCCATGGCCGAAGGGTTCTTTCATGGAAACATCTGATTTATGGCAGTAAAAGTGGTTTCACATCACAGCTCCCCAAGGTACAAAGCGGGCGGCCGCTCCAGCATTCCGCTCGGGCCCTCCGGCCGCAACTGGCATCATGGGTCAACAAGGGGCTGGATTGGGGGCCGATTAACGACGTGCTGACACTGCAAAGCCGCATCCGAGACCTCCTTAAGAGGGATATCTGTATTGTCAAGATAATGCAAGTGATGCTGGTTTGTCGAGTCCTGCCATGCCAGCGTCGTCCTCTCCGTATGTGGGAGTTCAACCCGTAAGGACCATGAACCATTCAACAATTCTTCGGCATGACGCTCAAAGAGATGTATGGGTCATTCTTCGCACCACGAATAAAGTGTCCGAACACCACCGAGGACATGGGTCTCAATTGCAACCGCCCGGATACCCAAGTAAGTAATTCCGCTACCGAACACACCATCCTTTATGTTTATTACAACACCATTCTGAAAAATTGCAATCTGCCAGGATTGGCTAAGGAAGGCGGAGAGGATTAGGTGTTCGGCCCCTCTTCCCGAAGGCTCGCCGGATCCTTTGTTGACCAGGATTCTTGAGCGTGCGCCGTATCAGGTGCCATCAGGAGAAGGCAAGGGGAGGAATAGAGAAGCCGCAGGTGGGCCTCATTTTTTACACATCCAAATCGGGGGAGCAAGCGCCTCCACGAAGGAGGATAATCGGGGAGGCGAACCTAAAGTCCCCTCTCCTCAAGGTAAGAAAAGGGCCGCCTCCGAAGATTTGGAAACGGAGGCTTCTAAACGAGGGAAGAAAACCTCGCAAGGGGGCCGGCCCTCCACCGAGCCGTAAGTGAAAGAGTACTTTGGTAGACATAGCTCGTTTTGTCTCTGAGGATAATGACCGAAACATATTTGTTGCAGTCCGGCTCGTATCCCTTCTCCACAGAGTTCGTCCTCGGGGGATCTTCCTCCGGAGATGATGGAGAGCGAGACGCCTCCCCCTGCCTCCCCCTCACATGGGGCGGACGACCCCGAGGTGTCGTCACAGAGGATTTCTCCTGATCCACCAAGGCTAGAAGTTGACACTTCGGCTGCCCGGAGTCTGGAATATCCGGCTCCCAAAGAGAGCTTCAGGAGGAGTCCGAGATTGTCCGGCACACAGCCGGACACACTAATGGGCCTTCTGGAGCGAGCAACCATCTCAGAGACACATCGTGCCTTAATGGGTACGGTGGTTGAGAGGATTTCATCCGCGAAAAGCGGTTTGAATGAAGCTTTTACGAGTCTACTAAGAGGCTTTGAAGTACGCAAAAAATGTATCTTTGATGGTTCCGCACATGCTAAGTGTGCTCTATATAGATAGTAGCCCCTGAGACTCTAGTTGCCATCAACGTGGAGAACAGAGGATCATAATCTCTGGTAATAAGCGCGCTGGTTTATGTGCAGGTGGCTAAGGTCTGGCGGCCGACCGATCTGCTGATTTTGCCGAACTAAAGTGGCAGCTGGACGTGGCCGATGCCGACATCGCGCTTGTTAACAAGCGGCTTAATGAGGCCCAGGGTATGTATATTCGGCTTGTTAGCAAATGTTTAAGAGGAGCATCATGCTAGTATCTATAACATGTTGTGACTACAGATGGAGCTGCTGCCGTGGAGACCCTTCGGGCGGAGCTTGCCCGAGCCAAGGAGCAAGCCCGGATAAGTGATGCGGCCACTCTGAAGGCGGTCAAGGAGTTAAGAGCCAAGCAGGCTGCTCATCGCCGGAGCGAAGAAAAGATAGCCCAGATGGCTACCGAGCTGGAAGATGCCGCCAACCGTCGTGAGCTCCTTGGAAAGGAAAATCAAGCAAAAGCGGCTGACCAGAAGAAGGCCCTAGAGGCAGCCAAGGAAACCCGCTCTGAAATGATGGGGATGAGGGAGGAGTTTCGTGAAGCCGGAGATATCGTGGCTGGGAAGCCCTATCTGTTGCGGATGAAATTCGGAGATCCGAAGTATGCCCCTCTGGATCAGTTGTGGAGTACGGCGGACTCATATGCAGACCTGGCAAAGAGTGCTGCTGATGTGATCGAGTTTTTCAAAGATCGGAAAGACCATAAGGCTAAGATGTTATTCTGGTCGCAGTTCAGTGCTCGGACGCGTCCGCTGCCATTGAATGAAAAGATGGCCGCATGGGCCGAACTCCACAGGTTGTCCGGGCTTTCTATGAGGTTTGTCGTGGATCATCTTTGGCCGCAAGGACCAAGGCCGGACAACTATTTTGGATTGGTGCAACAATTCCTTGGTTCTGTGTTGCATATCGATGTTGTCAAGAGGTCGGCGTGCATAGAGGGTGCGCGGATGGCTCTTGCCCGTGTTAAAACATACTGGACTAGGATGGAAACCACCTCTATTGCAACCCAGAGTGCGGCAGACGGCCAGGACCCGGCCGAGCACTATTTCGAAGAAGTCTTAGAAGGCGCCCGTTTAATAGAGGCTCAGTGCTCGAAGAGTGCCATGTTCGAATGACATGTATCGCGATTGTAAAGACAATGCTATTTTGATTATAAAGGTTGTGTTTATAATTTTGCCCGAAAGTATTATAATGCCTTCTGTGCGGCCGTTTATGTATTTATATAACCTGAAAGTTTGCAGTCGTCGGCTTCAGCCCCCACGCATATAAGGGCATCTCCAGCCGTTGGCCCCCCAGGGGGCGTCTAAAAGCACCGCCTGGGGGTGAGCCGGCGAAAAAAAAGCCTGGGCGAAGTCGTCGCCAACCGTCGACCCAGGGGCCGCCTCTGAAGTAGTGTAAAAAGGGTGCCGTTCGGCGAAGATATGACAAAGAGCAGTTAAATTTCGTTTGAACATGGCGAATTTCGGCCAAATTCGCCCATTTTCATTACATTATTAAGATAATCTAAAAAAGAAAGGCGCTGAAGTCGTCGCCGCCGTCGCTGCCATCGTCGTCGGCGGCCTTCTCCTCCTTGACGCGGACGCCCCGGCTGGACCCGACGTCGCCATGGTGGACTGGTGGTGGCGCTGTGCGTCGTTCTTTGTCGCCAGACAACGACTCCGTCCTCGTCGCGGCAGCGTCGGCGCTCCTCGGCGGCGCGATTCGGTCTTGGCGCGCTCGCCGCCTTCTCCCGGCGCGCCTTCTCCATCGCAATGGAGTCCTGGCGCGCCCATTCCAGGGCCGCGTCATCGTCGACGAGCTCCGCTTTCGCCAGTGCCAGGCCCGGCTCCGTCTTCACCGGCGCCAGCCCCGGCTCCGTCTTGACCGGCGCCATTCCCTGCTCCGTCTTGACGAAGCGCGAGGAACCGAGACGCGCGCGCCGCCGCCCTCGCGGATAGCGATGCGGCGCTGCGAAAAGCGCCGACCGAAGGGCGACTCGACGCAGGCTCGGCCTTGACGGCGAAAGCAGCGCGGAGTTCCGGAGGAGGCGAGGAGAATCGGGAGGAGGAAGAGGAGGAGGAAGACCGAACCGCCTTGGCGCCCATGTCGGCGCGCGCGTGCGTCGCCGGGTACGCCAACGGCGGTCGTTGCCACCCTCGAGTGCGTGAAACACGCCCTCGAGTGTGCGGCGAGACGCCCACCGAGGTGGCGCCCTCGCTGTTCGCCGCCCGCCGACCACCGCACGCCGTTGGTGGGCGCCAGACGCTGCTTCTTGGCGGCGCTTAATCGCCGCCAGGCGGCGTGGTTGTCGGCGGCGTCTTTGGGAGGCGTTGGGCGTTAGTGAGGGCGCGGGACGATCTCAACCTCGTTGGCGAAATACTCGGCCGCGCGCGGCGTCGGCAACGGGAATGGGCACTCCGGCGCTGAGCCTCCATCCCGACGGCGGCGCGCATGTCCGGCGGCGCGAGATGTTCGCCGAACAGAGCCAGACTCGAGCGGAGGGAACGGCGGCCGGTTGGCGCCGCCGCCGTCCCTAAAGAAGCGTTTCGCCATGGCGTCGGCGACAGCAGGGAGAGGCAGGGAGAGGGAGGGGCTGGACGGCGGCGAGGGGCGGGGCGGGGCTAGTGTGGGCACAAGAAGTGGAGTGGAGGCCGCCGGCTTTTATAGCCGGGGCCGCGCCGTGTGTACGCGTGCGAGGGAGGGGAGGCATCGGCGCCGCCCCGTGACGCACCGCCTGTGAAGGAATAAATGGCAAGGCTGACCGGCGGCAGCCTTGCCATTGATTCCCCACGGAAACCGAGGCCGTTGGGGGAAGACGAGGCGTCGGGTCGCTGACGCGGCTGGCCCGCACCTTCTTCGCGCCAAAACAACTCGCCCCGGCGCCCCCGGGCGCCCCCCAGCGTGCCGGGTTCGGGCTGGGTCCGCCGGCGCTGTTTTCGGCCCAAGCCAGCGATTTTCGGCGTCTGAGGCGCGATCGGGCGTTTTTCGGCCGCGAAAAATCGCTGGGAGGCCTTCTTGGGGGCGCGGCTGGAGATGCCCTAATGCGGGGGTGTTCGAGAAAACGTGTGGTCACACTTGATCCAACGTCTTGGTCCGTTAAGGAGGTGATAGCGCAGCGAACCAGGCAATCGGACTATATAGCTTTAACACTTTCACTTAGCCATAGGAGTTTGACGATGGGGCTACTATATAGCCCCTAGTACTTTCGCGTTCAGCCGGATATGGTGCGCGTATGTGCGTGACCGGGAAACCGGTTCTTCGTTAATGCGGAGGAATCGTGAAGATTCCGCTGGGTCATCGAGTGGTTGACCAGTCTCGCGTTGTATCATGACAATCAGTTTTCGGCTTTCTCTACTGAAGTGCTCGTCGAGATGAACCGGGGCACAATCGCAACAGTTCTCCCGGTGCCGCCTTAGCCGATAGAACGGAACGTAAGGTAGCAAAACACGGGAGCCGGGCAAACCCAACATTTGACCAAAGACATGATTCAGAGCTGATGCATATAAGGCCAAACTCGCGACGCCGAACACTCCCTAAGGTATTCAGACTTTATAATGTGTACTGGGCTGAATAACGCCCTTGACAATAAGCCTTGAGTTTCCAGGTATGAGCAATAGTTCTGTGTGACAAAAATTCCGAAAACGCCAGTATCCCTCCTGGTTGTATAAAGTTTCTAGAGGGGAAGAAGCAACAAGAGACATTAAAAAGGTTTACACAGGGTCTTAATCTAAAAAGAAACCTTTGAGTGGGGCCCTGCTGCACGTCCGCGCCTTTATCTTTGTTGTGCCGTATCCTGGAAGGGTGTAGCACGATGATCATTTGTAAAAGAAAATAAAAAACCCAGGTGAAAGACTTCGTGCGAGGTGTTCGTTAATCTGAATGAACCATGAAAATGCAATATGCTATTGTATTGATAGGGTCGAGCCAAACTATGGGCTCTTTTTGCGAGCAGCCCCTAACATCTTTTATGGGGAAATCCCAACTGGGCTGTTACATTGGGTGGAGCGCCGGACTAGTCTAACCGTGTCCGTGGTCTTGATGACCGGCCACTTGTCCTTGTTGGAGGGACCGCTCAGTGTTCGGCTACTATTGCCGCCACGTATTCTTCCGCGCATAAGGAACGCTCTATATTTCCGCTAACTGTGATGACACCGCATGGACCGGGCATCTTAAGTTTGTGGTAGGCGTAATGCAGTACTGCATTAAAACGAGCGAAGGCCGTTCTTCCGAGTAGTGCGTGATAGCCGCTTCGGAATGGAGCGATGTCGAAGGTTAATTCCTCGCTTGTGAAGTTGTCGGGAGAACCGAATACAACCTCTAGTACTAGAGAGCCCGTACAGTGGGCCTCGACGCTTGGTATTACTCATTTAAAGGTAGTGTTGCTTAGGCTGATTCTTGAGGGGTCTATCCCCATTTTGCGGACAGTGTCCTGATATATCAAGTTTAGACTACTGCCGCCGTCCATGAGGACTCATGTGAGATGGTATCCGTCAATTATTGGGTCGAGCACCATGGCAGCCGATCCTCCGTGTCAGATACTAGTCGGATGGTCCTTGCGATCGAAGGTGATCGGACAAGCCGACCAGGGATTAAATTTGGGGGCGGTAGGCTCAACAGTGTATACGTCTCGGAGTGCGCGTTTGCGCGTTCTCTTTGGAATGTGAGTTACGTAAATCATATTTACTGTTTTGACTTCTGGTGGGAATTTTTTCTGTCCTCCAGTGTTCGGCCGACGAGGCTCATCCTCGTCTTCACTTGGTGTCTCCCTCCCCTTTTGTTCAGCATTCAGCTTGCCGGCCTGCTTGAAAACCCAACACTCTTTGTGGGTGTGGTTTGCTGGTTTTTTGGGGGTGCCATGAATCTGACATAATTTATCTAGAATCTTGTTTAGGTTGGACGGTCCATCTCAGCTGCCTTTAAATGGCTTCTTCCGTTGACCGGGTCGAGATCCCCTGAATCCGGCATTAACCGTCGTGTTCTTTGGGCTGCCATCATTGTTTCGACAATTGTTTTTGTTGCGTCGCGGCTTCCTGTTGCCATCCCTGACTTCGGATGTGCTTGGGTCGCTGGTGCCGCTACGGGCCAGCCAGCTGTCCTCGCCCGTGCAAAAGCGGATCATAAGACTTGTTAAGGCTGCCATTGTCCTCGGCTTTTCTTAGCCGAGGTGTCTGGCAAGCCATTCGTCCCGGATACTGTGTTTGAAAGCCGCTAAGGCTTCAGCGTCCGGGCAGTCGACTATTTGATTCTTCTTAGTAAGAAATCTGTTCCAGAGCTTTTGGGCTGACTCTCCGGGCTATTGAATTATGTGACTTAGGTCTTCTGCGTCCGGAGGTCGGACATAAGTCCCTTGAAAATTGGCCCTGAAAGCATCCTCGAGCTCTTCCCAACTTCCGATTGATTTTTCGGGAAGGCTTTTTAACCAGTGCCGAGCTGGTCCCTTTAATTTGAGGGGTAGGTATTTAATGGCATGGAGTTCGTCTCCGCGAGCCATGTGGATATGAAGGATAAAGTCCTTGATCTAGACCCCAGGGTTTGTAGTTCCGTCGTATGCCTCTATATTCACGGGTTTAAATCCTTCCGAAAATTCGTGATCCAACACCTCATCGGTGAAGCACAGGGGGTGTGCGGCACCCCTGTATTTGGTCGTGTCGTGGCATGCCGTCGACGGTTGTTGTGTTCGGTTCTGATTCCTAGCTGGTGTTCGATCAATGTGATTGTTTCGGTAGCTCTGATCCTGTGCCGAAGCGCGCTTCCTAGATCCATAGATGGATCTGGCCATACCGGACTTTTTGTCCAGGAGCTCACGTAAATCATGTGCTGACTTCTGTGCGGCATTGTTAGCCGTCTTGTCACGACCACGGGGCGGTCGGTCCGGCTGATCGGCCGTTTTTGGCTGAATGGGCTCTACGGCCTCCTCGTCGAATTCGGGCAGCAGCTTGCGCTTTGGATAGCTCTTTGTGCGACGATCGTCGCCGTATTATTCTTCTGTGTCGAGCACTTTGTTCCACCTGCGGTTGAGCGTATCCTACGCGGCCTTAAGCCTTTGCTTTTGTTTCTTTAGGCTCCTCGCGGTGGCGATAAGCCTTCTGTGGAGGTTCTCTTGTTCCAAGAGTTTTTCTGGGATGATGAGTGCATCATCGTCCGGGCTGTTCTCTTCTCCGGAGACAGGTTGGTGAATTTTACCCTCGGGATCGGCGTCGTCTGACGTCGGCTCCGGACTATGCTCATCGTCCCCTGGCTCATCCTGCTCCATCGTTGGGTTCATGGGGTCGTCGTTTCCTTTGGAGTCAACCGGGGTATTATTATTTCTTGCGCTGTTGTCGCTGTTTTTACTGTGGCGGGATTTAGAGCGGCGTCTACGGCGCTGCTTTGGTGGCTTATCGAGGGGATTATCCTTCGTTGTATCATCACCGTCTCCTTCTTTTGGTGTGTCCACCATATATATATCATGTGATGAGGTGGCTGTCCAGCGCCCTACAGGCGGTGGTTCCTGTTCTTCTCCTGCATCGTCGTCCATACCGTCAATGTCTTCGGAGATGAAGTCAAGCACGTCTATTAAGTCGTCGATAGTGGCTATAAAATGGGTGGTGGGTGGGAGACGAATTTCTTCGTCGTCCGCTCCCCACTCGAGCCAGACATAGTTCGGCCAAGAATATCCTGACAAGGAAAGAGACCTTAATGAGTTTAACACGTCATCCAAGCGCGAGTGCTGAAAAATATCCGCGGCAGTGAACTCCATGACCGGTGCCCAATCAGATTCGATAGGCACGGATGCACGCGGTTCGGATCCTGTGGCCGGAGATGAGTTCGAGGGTCCGATGACACCACTCTCACAGGAGGTGGAATTAGTGTTCGGCTCCGACGCCGATGAGTGTGCGGCTTCCGGGGCGGGGTCCATCCACCCGCCCTCGGAAGGCATGATCTGCTCCGGATTGATTCCTGGTGTAAGGGCATATTTATCCCCTAGTGGTTTTGGCGATTGTTGACAATGCTTTTGCGGACTAATCGTGTGCGTTAAGTTCTTTCGGAGAATCATCCATTGGCACGAGACGATTTCCTCCCCTCTGTGTTTTATTCAAGACGGTGTAGCTCCTTCGTTTCGTTGTTGGTGGACTAGTTTCGTAGGAGTCACCGTACTATTAAGAGGGGATCCGCTTTGGTAAGACTAGGGTGGAATCAACACGTACACATCCTTATCACACCCGTCGTTGTCCTTTCGCAACTCTGGAGCCGCAACTTCTCTTCCGTACCTGCTTCGCCCTGTGCCAGCGGTAGTACCACGATCTCCAGCGGTAGTACCGCCGAAGCCCTCCAGCGGTAGTACCGCCGAAGCCCTCCAGCGGTAGTACCGCTCCGTAGAGCGGTAGTACCGCTCGCGGGCCTCGGCCGTAGTACCATAGCAGTACCGCGCCTACTGCCACCTTTATTCAAGACGGTGTTTTCTCGTGTCGGGTTTTGCGGCACTAAAAGCGGTAGTAGTAGCGGTAGTACCGCTCCGAGCGGTAGTACCGCTCCTACTCCCGCAGTAGTACCGCTCTGGGGCCAGTGGCCTGGCTTCCCCTCCAGCGCGGTAGTACCGCTGGGTAGGGAGCGGTAGTACCGCCCTACCCTAGTGGTAATACCGCTCTGTGCGGGGCTGCACAGTGAGGTAATGGTTGGATGTGTTCCCACACTATATAAAGGTGTCTTCTTCCTCCAAGTTGACCTACCTCTTTCCCCCAAAGCTCCATTGTTGCTCAAAGCTCCATTTTCGCCCGATCTCTCTCCTAGCCAATCAAACTTGTTGATTTGCTCGGGATTGGTTGAAAGGCCGGATCTACACTTCCACCAAGAGAAATTTGATTCCCCCCACTTATCCCTTGCGGATCTTGTTACTCTTGGGTGTTGAGCACCCTAGACAGTTGAGGTCACCTTGAAGCCATACTCCATTGTGGTGAAGCTTCGTGGTGTTGTTGTTGTTGTTGGGAGCCTCCGATTGTTGTGGAGATTGCCCCACCCTTGCTTGTAAAGGTTCGGTCGCCGCCTTCAAGGGCACCAATAGTGGAATCACGACATCTCGCATTGTGTGAGGGCGTGAGGAGAATACGGTGGCCCTAGTGGCTTCTTGGGGAGCATTGTGCCACCACACTGCTCTAACGGAGACGTACTTCCCCTTAAAAGGAAGGAACTCCGGTAACACATCCTCGTCTCCACCGGCTCCACTCTTGGTTATTTTGTGCCTTTACTTTTGCAAGCTTACTTGTTGTTACATCCCTTGCTTGCTTGTGTACTAGTTGTTATTGCATCATATAGGTTGCTCACCTAGTTGCACATCTAGACAACCTATTTTGTTGCAAAGTTTAATTTGGTAAAGAAAAGGTTAAAAATTGTTAGTTGCCTATTCACCCCCCCTCTAGTCAACCATATCGATCCTTTCAATTGGTATCAGAGCCTCGTCTCTTTCTAAGGACTTTACCGTCCAAAGAGTATGGTTGATGCCGTAGATGAGGTGGGAGAGCACTCCAGTGCGAATCCGATCTCATCTACGGGAGATGGGGGTAACTCAATCTCACGTGAGGAATTCAATGTTGCTTTGGAAACATTGAAAACCTCCATGACGACCGAGGTCAAGGACATGTTTAAGGAATTCCTAGAAGGACTTAAACAATCTACCTCGCCGATGAAAGTGGGTGATCCCACCAACAAGGTGACGGATGCTCCCTCCAACAAGGGGGAAGCTAACATTTATAAGAGTCCTTCTATTAGTGGTAGAAATGGTACCGGCATCTTTGCCCATGTGGAACCCCCGGTTTATGGAGGGCCAATTCCCTCCACTCATTTGAATCATGCCGGTCCACCTCCTAAATATGAGAAACATGAAGATTTTGATTCTTGGATCTATCGCTTTAAGCGTCATTTGAAACATGTGAACACTAACCTTTGGAGAATCATTGAAGAAGGTTTTTATCCTCATGACCCAAGCAACTTCACCCCTCGAGAAGCCGTGGACAATCAATTCAATGAGAGTGCTCTTTTCATCATACAAGATGCAATCCTTCCCAAGATCTCCTCACCTTGACCCCATGTCATGGCTAAAGAAGCATGGAAATGTGTCGAGGGTCTCTATCGTGGAAGTGCTAGCATTCAACGCTCCAACTATGAAGTGGTGCAAGATGAAGCCGATGAGTTTGCAATGAAAGAAGATGAAGAACCTCGTGAGCTCTTTGAAGAGTGACCAAACTTCATGATCGCACTTCGAGATCATGGAAGCAAGTACACGGATGACAATTGGATCAAGCGGAAGTTCCTCAAGGCCATGATGCCCTACAACAAGGCCATGTCCTCCGTCATTCGTCAACGACCGGACTTCCACTCCATGACCTCAAGTGAAGTGTTGGATGAGTTCGTTGCAATGAGCATCTTGGACAAGACCGCCGAGAATGTGGTGCTCCGTTCTCAAAGAGCAAAGAAGCCTAACCTTGCTTTGAAGGCCAAGGTTACTATGGAAGAAGAGGAAGAAGTGGATGATGAGGAAAGCAACCCCGAAGACACCAAGTTTGACTACCATGAGCACATGGCCCTTGCTTCAAGACAATTTTGGAGCAAGAAGAGCTCAAGACCCAACTTCAACAAGAACAACTCAAGTGGCATCAAGGGCAAGCAACGAGTTAGAACTTGCTTCAACTATGGCAATGTGAGCCATTTCATTGTGGATTGTCCTTACGAGAAGCGGGAAGACAATGGTGGCAAGTTCATTCGAAAAGACAAAGCCAAGTCCTTCCCCAACAAGAACAACTTCGCCAAGAAGACTCCCACTCGTGGGTTGGTGGTTCAAGAAGAATACCAAGAGGATGACGATGATGATGAAAATGAATAAGCAACGGCCATGGCGTCCGTTGCCATTGCTACCACTCCCCGGGTGTCTCTCTTCGAATCACCCAACGAAAACATCACCGCTAGATGCCTCATGGCTAAAGCTTCAAACAAGGTAACCCCCAACATCACAACCACCATCATTACTAATCCCTCCTTGGAGGATTGCATTGATGGACATGTTGAGTCTAATGAGGAAGTGAATGAACTTGAGTCTTTTATGAGTAAGCTCAAGGGAAAGTCCAAGAAGCACTTTGTTGCTCTCTTGGAACAACTTGGTGAGGCCAATGACATGATCGAGGCTCACGAAGAAACCATCTCCAAGATGGAAGGTCATAGTCGTGACTATGCCGATGAGATATCGGATCTCTCTAATGCTCTTGAGGAAGAGCGTGTGCATCGTTTGACTCTTGAGGAGTCACACAATGATGACCATGCTAAGTTAAAGAAAGATCTTGATCATGCTCTTGTCATGTCTCGTGTGCTAACCTCCGAGAAGGCTAAACTTGGGGTTGATCATGCTAGACTCAAAGAGGAGTTTGAGATACTTGATAAGGCCCACAAGGTCTTGAAGGGTACTCATGCTAGCCTCAAAGAGTCTCATGCTCAACTCCAAGTTAAGCTAATCAAGGAAAATGCCACCTTTCCTCATATGGTATTAATTGATAATGCATGTGCTACTAACCCATGTTGTGAGCATGTGCATCTTGTGGAGGAAAATGCCAAGTTGAAGGATCAACTTGAGAAAGGGCTTGTGTCTTGCATTCAAGGTGAGAAAAACCTCAACGACCTTTTGAGCAATCAAAAGGAAGTTGTGGCCAAAGAAGGAATTGGCACCCAAGTCCAAGAGCAAGAAGAAGAAGAACAACAAGACCAATCGTCCTCCTCCTCTCAAACAAACGTTCGTGAAAGAGGGAGAGGGTGCTCCTAAGAAGAAGAAGGATAAAGTGAAGGGAGTTGATGTCCAAAAGGGCAAAAGCCTTTCCTCAAACAAAGCCGGCGACTTTAACCCGTCATATGTGTTGTGCCGTGCTAGTGATGGACATGTTTATGCTAGATTTGTTGGTTCTTCCTATGAGTACATTGAATGGTCTATTTGGGTTCCCAAGACCCTTGTTACTAACATCAAAGGACCCATTACTAAATGGGTACCTAAAACCAAGCATTGATCTCGTGTAGGTGTTTGCTTCCGGTGGGGGATCATGGTTGCTCGATAGTGGAGCAACAAATCATATGACCGGGAGCAAGGACTTGGTGGTGGACGTGCAAGAGATTCCATCTATGCCCACCAATGTCGAGTGGGGTGATGCATCACATTCTAAGGTATTGGGTCTCGGCAAGGTTGTCATTTCTCATGATCTAACGATCGAGAAAGTCATGCTTGTTGAGTTCCTTGCATTCAATTTACTTTCCGTTCGTCAACTTGCACTCATGGGCTTTGCTACATTCTTTGATATTGATACCGTGGCCCTCTTGTGGAGCAAGACTCTTAAAGTAGCCTTTGTTGGGCATGTCGAGAACGGTCTCTATGTGATTAACTTCTCGGAGCGACCCACTAAGACCGCGACATGCCTAATGGCTAAAGTTGACGTGGGATGGCTTTGGCATCGCCGTTTAGCCCACATCAATATGAGATCTTTGCAAAGTCTTCTCAAGGGGACCATGTTCGTGGACTAACAAATGTTAGTTTTGCCAAAGATCGTGCTTGCGATGCTTGTATCGAAGGAAAGCTTCATGAAAAGGCTCACCCTCCTTCAACCATCATCTACTCGAAGAGACCCTTGGAGCTCCTTCACATGGATCTCTTGGGCCTCCATCTTTGATAGTCTTGGGGAGAAAGTATTGCTTGGTGATTGTGGATGATTATTCAAGGTACACTTGGGTATACTTCTTCAAGAGGAAGAGTGAGACTCAACAAACCGTCATCGACTTTGCAAATAAAGCTCAACATCAACATGATGCAAAGATCTTGACAATAAGAAGTGACAACGGCACCGAGTTCAAGAACTACACCTTGGATGAGTTTCTTAGTGATGAGGGATCAAGCATCAATATCGGCACCTTATACCCCTCAACAAAATGGTGTTGCGGAGAGGAAGAACCGGACGTTGATGGATGCGGCAAGGACCATGATGGCGGAGTTCAAGTCTCCGTACAACTTTTGGGCCGAAGCCATCAACACCGCATGTCATGCATCCAATCAGCTCTATCTTCGCAAAGGCTTGAACAAGACTCCTTATGAGATTCTCACCGGCAACAAGCCCAACCTCAAGTACTTCCGGGTGTTCGGTTGTAAGTGTTTCATTCTCAAGAAAGGTGTTCATTTGTCTAAATTTGAGGCTAGAGCTCATGAGGGCATATTTGTTGGTTATGCTACAAACTCTCATGCTTACCGTGTCCTCAACAAGTCCACCGGACTCATTGAGGAGACGTGTAACGTGGAGTTTGATGAAAATAACGGCTCCCAAGTGGAGCAAAGTGGTACTTGTGATGTAGGTGATGAAATTCCTCCCCAAGCCATAAGAAGAATGGGTATTGGTCAAATTCTACCCATTGAGGAACCCCTTGTGGCCGAAGGAGAAGGACAATGCTCTACTCAAGTAGAGCCATCACCTCATCAAGACCCACACGCTTCCGAAGAACAAAGTGAAGGCCCTCAACCTTGTGAACAAGACCAAGGGCAAGATCAACCTCAAGATGGTGGTGAACCTCTAAATGATGCCCAAGGTCAAGTTCTCCCCCTCGAGCAAGTTCAAGATCAAGAGCAAACTCAAGCTCAAGAACAAGCTCAAGATCAAGAACAAGCTCAAGGCAGGCGCCAAGATGATCAAGTCAACCCTCCTCCCTCCACATCCGAGGAGGAATTAGGCGTCGTGCGCGAAGATTGCTTCAAGCTCACCACTCAAGGCCATCTCATGGAGAATGTAGTTGGAAGCCTAAGAAAGGGGGTAAGCACTCATAGACAATTAGCAAACTATTGTGAACATCACGCGTTTGTCTCTTGTGTTGAACCCCAAAAGGTCTATGAGGCGCTCGAAGACTCGGATTGGCTCAATGCCATGCATGAAGAACTCAACAACTTCGAGTACAACAAAGTATGGAGATTGGTGCCAAGGCCATCGGGGAACCACAATGTCATTGGAACCAAGTGGATCTTTAAGAACAAGCAAGATGCTCATGGGAACATCTTTAGCAACAAGGCAAGATTGGTAGCACAAGGCTACTCCCAAGTTGAGGGTATCGACTACGGTGAAACCTTTGCTCCCGTTGCTCGTCTTGAATCCATACGTTTGTTGATTGCCTATGCTTCTCATCACAACTTTAAGTTGCAACAAATGGATGTGAAAAGTGCTTTTCTTAATGGTCCTATTAATGAGTTGGTTTATGTCAAGCAACCCCCCGGGTTCGAGGACCCCTACTTCCTGGATCATGTGTATCAACTCGATAAGGCACTCTATGGCCTTAAAAAAAGCCCCACGTGCGTGGTATGACCACCTTACCGAGTTGCTACAAGATCGTGGATTTGAAGTAGGACAAATCGATCCCACTCTTTTTACTAAGAAGGTCAACGGGGAGTTGTTTGTATGCCAACTATATGTTGATGATATTATCTTTGGTTCTCCTAACAAAGCTTTCAATGAGGAATTTGCCGCTCTCATGACCTCCAAGTTTAAGATGTCTTTGATGGGAGAGTTGAAGTTCTTCCTTGGTTTTGACATCAAACAAAGAAGAGAAGGAACCTTCATCAACCAAGCCAAATACACTCAAGACATGCTTAAAAGATTCAAGCTAAGTGATGTCAAGCGGCTTCTACACCAATGCCTACCAAGTGCCAACTTGACATCGATCCCAATGGTAAGCGGTGGATCAAAAGGTATATCGCTCCATGATTGGCTCCTTGCTTTACCTTTGTGCATCTAGACCGGATATCATGTTGAGTGTGGGGATGTGTGCACGTTTTCAAGCCGCACCAAAGGAAAGTCACTTTGTGGCGGTCAGCGAATCTTTGATATTTGGCTCATACCCCAAACTTTGGCTTATGGTACCCAAGAGGAGCAAACTTCAAGCTTGAAGGTTTCATGGATTCGATTGGGCGGAGACAAAGTGGATAGGAAGTCCACTTCCTGGAGGTGCCAATTTCTTGGTTGCTCTTTGGTAAGTTGGTCTTCCAAGAAGCAAAGTTGTGTGTCTCTCTCGTCCACCGGGCGGAATATGTGGCGGCGGTAGTTGTTGTGCTCAACTCCTATGGATGAGGCAAACTTTAAAGGAGTACGGTGTCATTTGTGACAAAGTGCCTCTTTGGTGTGATAATGAAAGTGCCATCAAGATTTCTCTCAACCCGTGCAACACTTCAAGATGAAGCACATTGAGATTCGGTATCACTTCATCCGGGATCACATTAGGCGAGGGAGATCAAGCTCAAGTATGTCAACACTCATGATAACCTTGCGGATATTTTCACGAAGCCCTTGGATGAAGCAAGATTTCATGAGTTAAGGCATGAGCTAAATATCATTGATTTGAGCAATGTGACTTGAACCCGTGCACCCCCACCACACTCATCTTGTTGTCTAGTTTAGGTGTAGGCATGGACATAGGGGAGTGTTGTTCTCTCAATGAACTCTCCTCCCCCATTATGCATAAAACGATCAACTCTTTCACATTAGCCATTTTTGATGGTACTGGTGCTTCAAAGACGAGTTTTGGTCATGGGCCCAAGGATAATTCTTCGCGGTGCCATACCAATTGACTCAAACATAGGTGGCTCCGGCCACCGCCCTCTCTTGAGAGAGGCCAGAGCCCGCTCCTCTTTTGTTTGGTTGCTTTGAAGGAGTGGGTTCCGGTTCGTTGCACGTGTTTATGGTGTCTTGTTGGTCTTTGTTTTTATTGCCTTTGCCTTCTCGTTCTTTTCGTGAGTTTTTCTTTGAGTCTAGAAGCAGTTTTTGGTTGCTAGCGGTACTACCGCTGCTGGTGAGCGGTACTACCGCTCCAAGCGGTACTACCGCCCTCCAGCGCGGTACTACCGCTAAGAGGCGAGGGCGGGGGTTATATCGGGGGCAGGGGGAGTTTCTTCTCCCCCATACCCATTCGCACGCCCCCTCGCCTGTTCCTCTCTCTCTCCAGCAACCGACGCCGCGGGAGGGCTCCGGCGGATCTCCCTCTCCGGGCCCTCCCTCTCCATTCCCTTCGGTGGAAACGATCCCCACCTTGTCCTCTTGCCATGGATGCCGGTATTGCCCCCGTTCTCTTGTTCTTTTTGTCTAGGTTTTCAATCTAGCATCTTAGGGGCAGTAGCAGTTGCATCTTTAGATTTTTGGCCAAATCTAGGCTTGAGTAGGATGGAGAATGCTTCTAGGCAGTTTGGATTGTTGTTTGGTTGGAGTATTTTTGAATTTGGTAGGACGGTAGTGCCGGATCTGACCACGGTAGTAGGAAACTGGAGTTTCCCCATCCCGAGCGGTACTACCGCCCTCTCCAGGGCGGTACTACCGCTTGGAGCGGTACTACCGCTCCCTGTGGAGCGGTACTACTGCTCGTGGCGGTACTACCGCTATCTGGTCGCGGTACTACCGCTCTCTACCAATTTCCACTCTACTCCTACCTTTCAGTGATCTTTTTGCTCGTGTTTTGTGGCTTTTGCTCGTTCCTTCTGGTTGTTTGCGTGTTCCTGTGTGTGGTTCCAGGTGATGAGGTCCCTGAGCATTAGGCTCGTCGTGTCAACCCCGGACGTGCCACGTCCAAGTGCTACCGCACCACTGAGCCTGCCGGAGGATCCTCAAGTGCTCAACCTCCACCTCCACCTCCACCTCAACTCCAGAAGAAGTCTGGGGTCAAGCCAAAGCCCGGCAAGACAGTGCCAGAAATGCCGCCAAAGGAGTTCTGGGCAAGGCGCCGCCGCAACCCATATGAAGCTGACCAAGATTCCACTTTGGTCAACTGTCCGTTCTGGAACAGGTTTCAGTTTGCCATCTTCTTCGATGTTCTCAAATCCAAGAAGAATTTCTTTGTCAAAGTGCACTCCTTCAACACCGACCGTATGGAGCAAAACCCTGACTACTTTGGTGAAGCTCTTCAGATGTGCACTCAGCTGAACATTCTTGGGATCATGAAATTCAACAAGGACTTTGATGCTGATATGGTGGCCCAATTCTATGCCACGGTTCACCTTGGGACTGATGACGACAGGACACTCACCTGGATGACCAATGGCAAGTTGCTTTCTGTCAAGTGGAGAGCGTTCATGAAGTTGATTGGGGTGCAAGATCTCGGTCTTGAGTCTCCTGTTGGCTTTCGCCCGCACGCTCGCGCCCATTGCACTCACAAGCAAGCTCTCTGGCCATACTGCACTCTGAAGATCAACCAGGAGACACAAAAGGAAACCTATGAGCTGCCTGCCTATCTGGATATCCTTCAACGCATCTTCAGAGAGACCCTTTTCCCTCGTATTGGGAATCTGGAACAGGTTCACTCTTATCTCGTGGACATGCTTCTTTTCTGCCAGCGTGAGAAGGAAAATCCCACCGGAGAGTCTTTGGATATCTATCATGTTATGTGGTCTGAGTTGCTGTCCGCTATCTCCGAGCGCAAGTGCCCGATCTATGGTCCGTTCATCATGCTGCTCATTGAGAAGGCCTGGGATCATGTATATCCTAAGGTGCCACTGGAGTCTGGAGAGTTGATCTCTCACGATGTCAAGCGTCCGAGGAAGAAGGATAACTGGGGCACTCAGGCCCCTAAGACTGGAGTTCCTTCGTCTGCTGCTGCCATGGAGACAGAGGAGGAGCCTGCAGCTGATGATGATGAGGATGATGACTACATGCCTTCTGAGGCAGAGCCCTCGTGGGCTAAGAAGCTCAAGTCTAAGATGAAGAAGCTGTTCTGCATGGAGGCTCACGGTCAGTACATGACTCATGTGGCTGAGAAGAAGGCTCGAGGTCGTCACAAGGAGATCATGCGACAATTGGGTGCTACCGTCAAGAGTGGATCTGAGGACCAGCTTACTGAGGAGGAGGAGTGGATTCAGCAGCACTGCCCGTGGACCGATTCTGAGGCCGAGCACTTCGGTGGACGACGGTGGTGCCGATGATTCCACTGGCTCGATCGTGTGTCCCTCATTTGCTCTCACTTGGAGCCGTAGCAACGCTCCCTCTCCTTTTTGGTGTCTCGATGCCAAAGGGGGCGAGAGTTTAGGGATTTGCGAGTTGTGTCTTTCGTCTCTTATTTGTGTCTTGTTCGTGTTTTCCTCGCATTTGCTTTGGTTGGTTTGCCTGTGAGACCTAAGTTCGAGTGAGACTTAAGTACGAGTCATATGGTGTGAGACATATGCTACCTTACTTTTCAATATCATTATCTATGTCAATCTAGCTTATGAGTTGCGTGCTTTTCTTGTTATATCATCTATGCTGCTCTCATACACCATGCTTAGATTGTTGGTCTCTGAAATGTAGGGGGAGCTTTGATCCTAGTATGTGCGATGTGCAGTCCAAAGCACTTATCTAAATAGCACACATCTAGGGGGAGCCCATCTACATGTTAGGACCGTGGGGTTTGTATGCTTACTCTATATCTTGTTTATGCAAATCCCGTATTGTCATCAACCACCAAAAAGGGGGAGATTGTAAGGGCATATTTATCCCCTAGTGGTTTTGGTGATTGATGACAATGCCTTTGCGGACTAATCGTGTGCGTTAAGTTCTTTCAGAGAATCATCCATTGGCACGAGACGATTTCCTCCCCTCGGTGTTTTATTCAAGACGGTGTAGCTCCTTCGTTTCGTTGTTGGTGGACTAGTTTCGTAGGAGTCACCGTACTATTAAGAGGGGATCCGCTTTGGTAAGACTAGGCTGGAATCAACACGTACACATCCTTATCACACCCGTCGTCTTCCTTTCGCAACTCTGGAGCCGCAACTTATCTTCTGTACCTGCTTCGCCCTGTGCTAGCGGTAGTACCGCGATCTCCAGCGGTAGTACCGCCGAAGCCCTCCAGCGGTAGTACCGCTCCCAGCGGTAGTACCGCTCCGTAGAGTGGTAGTACCGCTCGCGGGCCTCGACCGTAGTACCGCAGCAGTACCGCGCCTACTGCCGCCTTGATTCGAGACGGTGTTTTCTCGTGTCGGGTTTTGCGGCACTAAAAGCGGTAGTAGTAGCGGTAGTACTGCTCCGAGCGGTAGTACCGCTCATACTCCCGCAGTAGTACCGCTCTAGGGCCAGTGGTCTGGCTTCCCCTCCAGCGCGGTAGTACCGCTGGGTAGGGAGCGGTAGTACCGCTCTCAGCGGTAGTACCGCCCTGCCCCAGTGGTAGTACCGCTCTGGCTTGGCTGCACAAAGGAGGTAACGGTTGGATGTGTTCCCACACTATATAAAGGTGTCTTCTTCCTCCAAGTTGACCTACCTATTTCCCCCAAAGCTCCATTGTTGCTCAAAGCTCCATTTTCGCCCGATCTCTCTCCCTAGCAAATCAAACTTGTTGATTTGCTCGGGATTGGTTGAGAAGACCCAGATCTACACTTCCACCAAGAGAAATTTGATTCCCCACACTTATCCCTTGCGGATCTTGTTACTCTTGGGTGTTGAGCATCCTAGACGGTTGAGGTCACCTCGAAGCCATACTCCATTGTGGTGAAGCTTCGTGCTGTTGTCGTTGTTGTTGTTGGGAGCCTCCGATTGTTGTGGAGATTGCCCCAACCTTGCTTCTAAAGGTTTGGTCGCCGCCTTCAAGGGCACCAATAGTGGAATCACGGCATCTCGCATTGTGTGAGGGCGTGAGGAGAATACGGTGGCCCTAGTGGCTTCTTGGGGAGCATTGTGCCACCACACCGCTCTAACGGAGACGTACTTCCCCTTAAAAGGAAGGAACTCCGGTAACACATCCTCGTCTCCACGGGCTCCACTCTTGGTTATTTCGTGCCTTTACTTTTGCAAGCTTACTTGTTGTTACATCCCTTGCTTGCTTGTGTACTAGTTGTTATTGCATCATATAGGTTGCTCACCTAGTTGCACATCTAGACAACCTATTTTGTTGCAAAGTTTAATTTGGTAAAGAAAAGGTTAAAAATTGTTAGTTGCCTATTCACCCCCGTCTAGTCAACCATATCGATCCTTTCACCCGGTGCCCCCGCAGGCGCGATCTCCCGAATACTGTCCGACGGTAGATCAAGGTCATGCCCGTCGTGACCGCTTGGCGCACCTGTCATGGGCTCGAAACCGTCGAAGATCAAGTCTCCGCGGATGTCGGCAGTGTAGTTTAAGCTTCCAAACCTGACCTGATGGCCAGGGGCGTAGCTATCGATCTGCTCCAGATGGCCAAGCGAGTTGGCCGCAATAAGAAGCCGCCGAATACGAAGATCTGTCCGGGAAGGAAAACCTCCCCCTGGACCGCATCGTTGAAGGTGATCGAAGGATCCATCAAGCCTTATAGCGACGACACAGTGGAACTCTCAATGAAAGCACCAATGTCGGTGCCAAAACCGGTGGATCTTGGGTAGGGGGTCCCGAACTGTGCGTCTAAGGCTAATGGTAATAGGAGGCAGGGGACACGATGTTTTACCCAGGTTCGGGCCCTCTCGATGGAGGTAATACCCTACTTCCTGCTTGATTGATCTTGATGATATGAGTATTACAAGAGTTGATCTACCACGAGATCGTAGAGGCTAAACCCTAGAAGCTAGCCTATGATTATGATTGTTGTTGTCCTACGGACTAAACCCTCCGGTTCATATAGACACCGGAGGGGGCTAGGGTTACACAGAGTCGGTTATAGAGAAGGAAATCTACATATCCGAATATCCAAGCTTGCCTTCCACGCAAAGGAGAGTCCCATCTGGACACGGGACGAAGTCTTCAATCTTGTATCTTCATAGTCCAATAGTCCGGCCAAAGTATATAGTCCGGCTATCCGAGGACCCCTTAATCCAGGACTCCCTCAGCGGGAGCTAGGCCACTTAGTTGCCCTAGGCCCAGCACCCCGGTTGCCTTGATTTGGCTCCCCAGCGGTCTCCCGTTGCCCCCTGCTCCCTCTCCCGCCGCCACCTCCCTCTCCTCGAGCATCCATGTCCCCATGCTGGTCTCCCCCCTCTCCTCCCGCCCGGCCGGCTGCTGGTGCCTCGTCCTCCCCGCCTCCCCCCACTACAAAAAAAGACACATCCGTGACATTTTGGGCCGAACAATTTTTTTCTGTCATACATATGACACTTCTATGACGATAATTGTGAAAAAACCCGGTATCATCATAGATGTGGTGGGCTCCTACTTCTATGACAAAAAATCATGCTAGAAAATGGGCTTTTCGTCCTGGGCGGGCCGGAGACGCAGCTGCATGACATTCTTTGGGCCATCCATGACGGAAAAAATCGTGGTAGAAGCGAGGGGGAGGAAAATTTTGGGGAGTTGCCGGTTACGATGGGAGGTCAGGGGACGAGCGATGCGCGTTTCTCTCGTACACGTGCGAGGCGTTGGCTCTAATCAACCCGAAGCGAGGCGTTGGGCTCTAATCGAACCCGGCGATTGCAGACCGCGAGCTACGCGTTCTTGAACCCGAGCAATCGATCGATGGTCGTTAATCGAACCCGATGGGCGATTCGCCGCTCTGCTGCTAATCAAGCCGATCGATTGGATGAGCGATGGCGTTGCGGGGATGATGCGATGGCGATGGCGTTGCCTCTGGATGAACGATACCCGTGGTGTGGAGGGCTGGATGAGCAATGAGCGGTGGAGGGTGGCCGTGGAGGGGTGGTTGAACAGGACCCCGTGGTGTGTAGGGCTAGATGAACAGTAGACGGTTGAGGGCTGGATGAACAGTAGATGGTGGAGGGGTGGTTGAATAGTAGTCGGTGGAGTAGCGCGCGGTGGAGGCTGGATGAACAGGAGCCCGTGGAGGCTGGAGGACGTCGACGGTAGCCCGTGGAGGCTGGAGGTGGTCGACGGTGGAGATGAACAGTATCCTGTGGAGTCCCATTTTGCGGTACGCCACACCCCTCCCAATGAATAGGATCCCCATTTCGACCGTAGGAGGACCGTTTCGTTCGTTTTGCGGTACGCCACACCCCTCCTGATCAACAAGACCCCTGTTTCGACCGTAGGAGGTCCGTTTCGTCCGTTTTGTGGTACGCCACACCCTCCCGATCAACAGGACCCCTGTTTCGACCGTAGGAGGTCCGTTTCGTCCATTTTGCGGTACGCCACACCCACCCGATCAACAGGACCCCCGTTTCGACCGTAGGAGGTCCGTTTCCTCCGTTTTGCGGTACACCACACCCCTCCCGATCAACAGGACCCCGTTCCAAACGTAGGAGGTCCATTTCCTTTGTTCTGCAGTACGCCAGGCCTCGTTTCCACCGCCTGTTCCGTACAAGCCGGTTGGCTCCCACGCGTTCTGTTGCCTCCCGATGAACACGACGCATTCCGTTGCCTCCCCATGAACACGACGCATTCCGTTGCCTCCCCATGAACATGACGACGACTCTGTTTCTCTGTTCCGACCCAACCATGTACGTATGCGCGAGTAGGCGTTCGAGACCCCGCCCGTATGTACGTACGTGGTCGTATTTTCTTTCTTGCACCCTGGCCGTTGTATACGTGTACATGCTACATGCGCGCCTCTACTACGACACATACGCGCCTCTACTACGACACGTGCGCGCCTCTACATCGACCAAGATATATATATGCATACCGTTCACGACCACTGAATGACAACGCTTCGTGCGCTTCGACCAGGTGGGTCCCGGCTGTCAGGCAGTTCCTTGCGTGCGAAAATGTAGCTAGTGGGTCCCAGCAGTCACAGGGGCGAATCGTTTTTTTTTCGGACGCACTTCCTTTGCGTGCGAAGATGTAGCTGGTGGGTCCCAACAGTCAGGGGGGCGAATCATTTTTTTGCCCGGACGCACTTCCTTGCGAAGATGTAGCTGGTGGATCCCAGCAGTTAGGGGGCGAATCATTTTTTTTGCCCGGACGCACTTCCTTGCGTGCGAAGATGTAGCTGGTGGGTCCCAGTAGTCAGGGGGAAACTTTTTTTCACGAAATACGGTGGCCCGTCCGGTGGGTCCCCGCTGTCAGGTGGAGGAATCATTATTTTCCGCGTAATAAGGAGGCACTTCCTTGCTGTGGCCGTGGACCCAGCTGTCGGCCTCTCCACGTATAGTCCACGTCCGATGGAAGTCGTTCCTTGACCACGTTGACCACGCCGCGCCAAGAGCACCACGGCGGTGGATGACGGCGAGGCCTAGGAAGGGGACGACTCGGAACCGGGGAAGACGCAGCAGTGGATGCCCACGCAAAGAGGAGTATGAGGTTCACCGGTTGGTGTGGGTGTGAGGCTCTGCCGCCGCCGAGAATAACGAGGTGCGGGTGAGTAGAGGATGGCCCGGCCAGCGGTGGGAGTAGTAGGGGCGGTGAGGCCTCCGCGCATCACACCCGCCACGGGAGGCAGGAGCACGCGACACGACCAGCGCTGGTTTGGGCGGCCGGAGCAAGAAGACCAGAGGTTGAAGAAGCACTACAACCGTTGGATGAATATCGTACGGTAACAGGAGCTAGAATCGTTCATATTGACTAAGTTGACAAAGCCCTCCAGCCCCGTCAACTTGGTAGGCCCACAAGTGAGCCTCGATATCTTTGGGTTCCACTGGCGGGGAGTATTCATTTTTGTGCGTAATAAGGAGGCACTTCCTTGCATGCGAAGATAGCTGGTGGGTCCGACAAGTCAGCGGGGCATGTTTTTCACGAAATCTGAGAGGCCCTTCCGGTGGGTACCAGATGTCGGTGGAGGAATCATTATTTTGCGGCGTAATAAGGAGGCATTTCCTTGTGTGCGGCCGTGGACCCAGTGTCGACCTCTCCACGCACGATCTACTTCGATGGTGTCGTTCGTTGACCACGTTGACCATCTGCGCCGGCGCATCAAGGTGGTGGACGGCAGCGAGGCCCGGACAAAACGAGCCGGAGATGGGAAGACGACGGGAGTAGAGTCCTGACGGAGAGGTGTCTGGCGTTAATCGGTTCTAGTGCGGTGTGGTTCGGCGGTGGTGGAGAAGAACAGGAGGTGTGGAGGGTGGAGGGATGGCACGATCAGCGGTGGAGTAGCGCTTCATAGCGGCGTGCTAAGTAGAGTGCTAGCGGCGGGAGGCGGAGGTGGTCGGCGCTGGAGGAAGAAGACGAGAGATTGAAGATGGATGCTGGTCGTTGGATGTAAATCCAACGGCTAACATGTCAGAATCATTTGTTGACTAAATTGACAACGACTTGCGTTGGCTTCGACCTATTGGCCCACATTTCAGCCTCCAAAAATGTGGCACGTATTCAACCCATTTTTTTTCAGAATTTACAGTCGTTTTTTGCGCGGTAGAATTACAGTCAATTTAATCTTTTTTTTGAATTATAGCCATTAGCTGGGATGGGTGAACAATTAATGTAGCGTGGATGCGGCCCATTTATTTTATTTCCTAAAAAATTACAGGCCATTTGCACTTTATCTAGATACACGATTTTGCTGGGCTGATTCTAATTATAATGTTGGGTTGGGCCAGCAATGTTATCAAAAAATAAAAAAGGGTTGAGCATTTTGTTATAAATATATTTAAATAATAAGTGATACTATTACATTCTTCCTTAAATCTTACCAAGCTTTTGTACACAATCACTAGGATTTTCGTGCCAAAACAATCCAGGATTTTTTTGTTAAGAAATTATTTTTATAAGTTAATAAGAAGTGGGATATTGTTTTCTTACATATGTAAGTATCTGTTAAATATATGATGACAATAAAAATAATATATAATAACATATAAAATAATTTAAATATATATAATATAGTTAGAAGGGAAACATAAGTTGTACTTGGCGTTCCTATTCTTATATAGAAAAATAGAACAGACCTCTGCGTTTTCTTCCAAAAAATACATAAATTGGGCTGCCAAAAATAAAACCTCGGATGGGAGGTCCATAGGCCGGTCGATACATGACGGCCCTAAGAAAATACAAACAGGCCCTCCCATCCGAGGTCGTGGGCTGCGCATGTTAAAAATAAAAGCCTAGACGAGGCAGCCCAAAACCACGTCCAACACTTGCCAAAACTTCGTCCCTCGTTTTCTCTGCGTTTCGCACACTCGACATTGTGTGGGCATTTTGACTGTGCATCATATGAAGATGTGCTATGCATGAATGTTGATCAGCATGATGTTAATTGGCTGGTAGTTCCATTTTTGACCATGAATAAAACTTGCAACATGATGTCAACCCTGCTTGAAAAGGCCGTGTTAATATAAATGCTCTGCCTCTGAAAGTTGCAGTTTCTTATCTGAAACTGAACTTGTAGTTTCTTTTCTGAAAATGAAACTTGCAGTTTCTTCTCGTCTGCACTTTTATACTCCTATGAAACTACATATTTTTAAGTGCTAAAAATAGATCTCTAGAATTCATAAAATTCTTCATATGCTCAATACTGCAAATCTGAAATTCAAAAGACATTCATATCTGAAAGTACTCTCAAAATACACAACACAAAACACAATTCCCAACCTGCAAATACTGACAACCCTAAGCTCCTCTTGACAATTCACAACCTGCCTGACTATTGGGCTGGGGGGGGGGGCAGCCCCCTCCTATTCCTCGGCGGCAGATAGCGAACCCGTGAGATGATGTGAACGGCGAGGGAGACGATGGCGGGGAAGCGTCGTAGGGCCAACTGCTTTTCTCCTCTTGCAGTTGGGTTCGGTCGACGAAGACTCCACCGGCTTGCTCTGGCAGGACACCCTCACAAACGGCACCCTGTAGATGCTCGATCCTTCAATCTCTGGTGGATGCTCCATCTAGGATTGATACTCCCACCACCGCTCCCTCACGATCGGATTCGGTGAATCTGTTTGCTCCATGGCCCAGAGGAGCAGCTCTATGTACTCCGGCACGACTCCCTCCGGGAGTATCGTCGCCTTTTCACTCTGTTGTAGATATTTGGCCATGGATATCGCCGTCACCGCTAGTTGGTCCTTGTTGTCAAACCAAGACTGTATCTCCAACATCCTAGCTAGCTTCACAGGGTCGCCGTCTGCGATCCTCACGTATCGGTTGTACTCCTCCATCGATCTACTTCTCCACAGCACCTTCACTCGCCGGCGATGGTTTTTGAATGGAAGAGGAGAGCAGCAGCGCTGGTTTTGGATTAGAATGGGAGAGGAGCAACACTGGTTTTGGACTGGCACAGGAGAGGAGGGGCGGTGGTTTTGAAATGGAAGAGGAGAGGAGCGGCGCTGGATTTAGATTCGAACAGGAGAGGAGCGGCGGTGGTTTAAGAGGAGAAGAGCGGAAGAGCAGCGCTGGTCTTGGAAGTATTTTTTTGTTGTTTTGCGTATTTTGGGTCAAAGTTTGACCACGTACTGTATGTGACAAGCAAAATGTGAATGCATGTCACCAAAAATTGTATCGTTTGGTTCGTATCTGAATGTACTTTCAAATTATATTATTTTTGCAACGTATAACATATATTTTATGTGCGAAAATCATGGTCAATTATGACCCAGAATAAAAGGGAGACTAGTTAATGTGGGGTCGCTTTCTTAATTGAAGGGTAAATTGATTTTGATTTTGATCCAATCCACAGCACCGACCCTCTCGCCTAATCCTAAATCGCTGCCAGACGCTCCTCTCCCTCTTCTCCATTGCAAAACCACCTCCTCTCCTCTCCATCATCTCCTTTCCAAAACCACCATCTCGCCTCTCCCTCTTCTGATCTTCTCCATTGCAAAACCACCTCCTCTCCTCTCCATCATCTCCATTCCAAAACCACCTCCTCTCCTCTCCATCATCTCCATTCCAAAACCAGCGTCTCGCCTCTCCCTCTTCTGATCTTCTCTCCATTGCAAAACCACCTCCTCTCCTCTCCATCATCCCCATTCCAAAACCACCTCCTCTCCTCTCCCTCTTCTCTATTGCAAGACCACCGTCTCTCCTCCCATCTTCCAAAGCTAGCACCAGACCACTCAAAACGACATCTATGGAGAGGATGCAGCAACGAATCAGGCAGATCGCCGGCGGCGACCAGGCAAAGTTAGCTAGGTTGAAGGAGATCCTTAGTTGGTTTGACAATGAGTGGGAGATTTCGAGGACGGTGCAGGCCATGTGGCAATGTATGCGAAAGAGCGAGACGGCAGCGATGAGGGCGGCAATGTACATGTACTCCTCGGTGGCAGTCGTGCCGCAGTCCTCCGAGTTCATCGAGTATCTCCTATGGGCGATGGAGCGATGATTCGCCGAGGCGACAGCCGAAGCGGAGGTGGTTGGCGTACAGGTCGAAGGTCGAGCACCCAGAGGATAACGAATCGATCGAGTATGGTGTGTCGTTCGTGAGGGTGCAGAGCCAACCGAAGCCACAGGAGTATTCGTTCTCCCACCGCAAGAGGAGGCCGGATGGCACGGTGTCGCTTCCCCGCCGTTCTCCACGGTTCCCTCGACGCTCGCCTCATTTCAATGGCGGCGGTAGGGTTTAGGGTAAGCTTCGCACTAACCTAATCTTCCACCTGCTCATGCTTACAATCAGTGTGACAACTAATGAAAATCATGCTTACAATCAGTCTCCGAGTACTACGCCAATCACCCTAAAATAGCTCTGGACCTTTAGGTCAAAGTTGTGACATAGTGTACAAATAAAGAAAATTAGATTGGTGCTTCTTTCAGAAAAGAGTACTCCCTAGAAAACTGCCAATATAAGCTACTAGTATTTGGTTAGAGGATTTGCTGCCGAGAAAGATCCGTCCACAGAGAGCGCCACACATCCCACTGGTGGTGGTGGATGCCAATGCGTGCATGCAGCATGGTTGGTGTCGGTAATTTTTACTTGGCACACCTCGCACTCTGCATATATGCCGGTTCCATACGTACATTTGTGAAGTTCCACCAAAATGCAGCTGAATAACCCTGTTTGCACAGATAATGAAAAAGAGTGATTACATTATAGTGGCACTAGTTGATGAAACACACAAAATAAATAGAATAAAACATTGCGATAGTATCATAGTATGCCATGTTGCGAGGGCGAGATGGGCCTCATGACGCCTCATACTGATGCGCCTCATCGGACATCGTCCCAAGTCTCCCAGATACACCTTCGCGGTGATGAACATCGGTGTACAGCAATAGTACAAGGAGGCGCCTTGAGACATTCAAATCTCTATTTTGTACATATCAACTAAAATTAAGCACCCCATTGCGTAAACGCTTAAACATTAACAATGGGACTAGTTGATGAAACATACTTTAACAAAGAGAAGCACTTTCTTTATCTACATTGGAAATGAAATGATAGAGATGACACTCGCTCTATTTTAAGCGTATTATTACTTCATTTTATCGGTGACACTAGGGTTGAGCAGTGGCAAACGAGGTGTACCGTGCATCGCAAGGATGGAGGCGGGGTGCTTAGATCGGATCTCAAGCTGGCTCTTTCAGTCACCAACATGGATGATTCAATTCATGGGACCTTTTGGTGCAATTCACCTAAAATGAAGCAATGTCCCATGAGCTAGTAGCTTCTTCTTCAATTTTTTTAAACAAAAGGGCTCCAGCCCCGGTTCCATTTCCATCAGAAAACGAAACCCACAAAGCTTCTTCTTCATTAGTTGCAATAAAATTGAGCAACATCAAGGTTGGTTGTGAAGCTCCTGGAATGCTAAACTATAATTTGGATATCATATGTGCAGTTCAACTAAGATCGAGCGTGAAATGTATATCTCTGTTTGCACAAAAAAGGTGGAAAGGAGGGTGACTAACAAGTGATGAAACATACATCAAATGAAAAGAAGCATGTTCCTTATCTGAATGGCAATCCTACAAGGACAATAGCAATTTCTAAAGCAGTGGCATTGCTAGATATTAGTGTGGGCATTAGGATTAACTATGACAACTGTTAAATATGACATTACTTTGGGCACGGGAGAGTAGGCGGACCAGGACAGTTGCATTTCTAACGAAAAGAACCAACTTATCTTAATGGGAAGTTTTAGCAGGACATGTAAAGAAGTGCCATTGATTCATATTAATGGAGGCATTACATTGAAAACAACATTGGTTTAACGTGTCCTTACTTTTAACAGTGCGACTGCTACATTTTACCAGTTCCATTACATAAGAGTGGCTCGGGGCAACAAACATTAGAACAGGATATCTGGGTTGGTCCCATTTTTGTTCGGTATAGCCACCTCATACTGTGTGAGGCTAGCAAATCTAGTGTTGGACTTACTCTGTTGACTTGTCCCCCAGTCCCCACTTTCTTTCCCTTTTCAACCAATAGATCGGGTTTATATTGAGTTTGTACTACGTTTCCCTTTATTTCCCTATTAAACCTAGAGACCAGTTGGATAGCCAGTCTCTGCTACTTTTCGCCCCCATTATTTCCTCTTTCGCCCAAGTCCTAGATTCAGGTAACAAATCCTCCCCCACCCCACCCCCTTTCTTCCTTGTTTGAACCAAGTAGTACTAGATTCGAGTGCATGAACTAGTTTTACCTCTTAAACGTAAAAAAAATTAGGTGGTTTTCGAACGGCCGATTGATCCTATCTACGAGGGGGCCTGAGAAATAGTAAAAGTTACAAATGCAGCGACGTCAGGAGCTCGGGAAGTAGAGCAAGGCCGGTTTAGAAGGAAGTTATACCTGATGGTCGCCGGGATGTCGCTAGGTGGGCGGCGGGAGGCCGGATCTGCCCACACTACGGCAGCGAGGAAGAAGGGGTCGGAGGCCCTCCCTCGCCAGCGGTGCTTGGGAGAGAACGGCAAGGCAGGCAGATTGGGACGTGCCCAGCAGTGGGTAAGAACCGTCGCCGAGGACGACCGCGTGAACATTGCACCTTCTCACCTTCCCCGGCGGAGAGGATCCGGCTGGATCTGTGACCAGGGGTGAGCAGAGAGAGAGAGAATGTGTGGCCACCGCTGTCGTGTTTAGATCTGGAGAGGCCGAGACAGTGTGAAGAGAGCAACACTAGCAAGCAACGCGGAGGCTCCTGCCTATGTAGTGGAGTAGTACTTAGTTTTCTTTTGTCTACCGGAGCCGGCTTGGCCTCGTCAATGACTGTCAAGAAGTCTTCATGCATGTGGCCCGGAGGCACAGTTGTCGCCATTTTGATTTGTATACAAAATTAGTATACTGTATACTATTAAAAAGTTGAGGGTAGGGCTTTTCCTGCCCGGTAGGCGGCGGGACAGTTCCGCCTAGTCGGTTCGGCAGAGACGCGAGAAGACGAGGGAGTAGACTGCTGCAAACGTAGGGATGTGTGATTTGACAGCGAGTTACTGCTGGACAAGTGGGGCCCCGTGATTTGACTTGCCATTATCATTTTAATTGCCCTACGGCCGACGTGAGTCTCCTGATTCCTGACCACCTCCATACAGGTGCCTCTCCCAATGCTCTACCATGTAGTAGAGGCTGGCTCTTGCATGAGAGCCCACTTCTCCACTTTTTCCTTGCCTCTCTTTCCTCCACATATGCAAAAATGCCATGTAAAGCGCACTATTGTACTTACTTGCTCCTACAGGTGCTTAAGCTTGCCACATTGGCATAAAGTCTGATGTGGCAAGTTAATCAAGAAGAGAGAGACTAGTTTGGTGACCCAAGGAAGAAACGGTGCTAAGCGCGTGTACCTAGGTGAAAACATAATTTTGAGTCTATAGCTAATTAAATGAAGCAAACTTAGCAACACCATTTCACTGGAAGAGGTCACTCCTTGGCAAATGAAATAAATACTAGTACTCCCTGTGTCCCATTATATAAGAACGTTTTTGACACTAGTGGGACGAAGGGAGTACGAAGAAAGAGATAGAGAGGAGTAAAAAAATACACTTATAGCCAACCTTGGCGGCTCTAGGAATTTGCAACCGGATATTCATGTGTATTCATTTTGCCAAAATCATTGTTGTTTTTCGAAAATTGTCATTCTTTTGCCAAAATCAACACTATTTTATAAAAATCATGGGTATTCACATGAAGACCCAAGAATACCCCTAGCGCCGCCCCTGCAACCTTATAGCCAACATTGTTGTAGTATGAGTGACTAAGTGATGACTATGTATGACATGCCAACATCAGATAGCCTAACGCACTGTGTTAAATCTCCAAGGGCGCGACCATGCGAGCGACGCGATGGTCGTGGTAGGCGCGACCATGATACGGGCCGCTGGCAGCCCTTGGATCTGAGATCAAACGGTCGCATGCTAAGTTGCTGAAAATTTGCAAAATAACCCTCCAGGATAGGAGATTCACCCATAGGTATAGAATCACGCCATGCAACCATTCGATCTCAGATCCAAGGGCTCTCGGAAGCCCGTATCATGGGAGAATGGAAATCCACTACCCTGCTGTTTGCACGCTGGCAGTTCGCTCCTACTCGTCCCCGCACGTCCTTTAATACTACGGCGGTTCGCTTCTAGTCATCCCGTACATTCACATTACGGCAGTTCCACTAATCCTAACCCTCCTCCCAAATCCATGGCGTCCCAAATCTCCCCGATCGGTGGTGAGTACAAGGTTAGAACCATCACCGGCGATGAGTTTGACGTCATCTACACCCGTACTTCCGCGACGGTGAAAGGATGCCTTTCTCGCTTTAGACGCATGTTCGAAAACTCACATGATGAGTGGGTCACTGGGCTAGATGTTGAGTACACCACAGTCGTGGGACGAGAGAAGGATCTAAAGAACGAAGAGAGGAAGAAGCCCGCCATGATCCAGGTTTGCGTACATAACGTTTGCTTGGTCTACCACATGTGCCATGCCGACGTTGAGTGCCAGGATTTTAAGAACTTCTTCGAGGTCAAAACAGTCAAATTCGTTACTGTAGACTTTAAGAACGACAAAGAAGTCCTGCGTCAGATAGGCCTCGTTGTAGGCAACCCCTTCGGCCTCCAGAAGAATCGGCTGGTGCCCTCTCGTCAGCCCTCAATCGACCTGGCAGAGCCATGGTTCAACCTTCGCATCAGAACCGGAGAAACCTCATTACACGTTTAATCGTCATGCATGGCAGCGGAATGTACTAGATATAGACCACATCCACTACGCTGCAATGGATGGCTACCTTTGTTTCAATATCTACAAGGGTTGGATGAAGAGCAACAGCCAACTTGGCGGTTCAAGCAAAGAAGTATCGGCCAAGAGGAAGAGGGACAAGGACGAAGTTGAGGACGTGGGCGAGGACTCCGAGTAAGGTGGCAGTGTCGTTGCTCATGGCGGTTCTAAACTTCTAATGCAGTGTCTACCGGATTAGTTGCATAGTTTTATTTCAGGTGTGCTTTGTTTAATTTGAGGGGTGTGTTGTGCTGAGCCCCCAGCAGAACTATGTTATGTTTCTTTTTGTTACTTTAACTCTTCAGTATGTACATACTAGTACTAGTATTTCTTTAATAGAATTTAGCAGCCCAATTAAGCACGTACTAGTTTTTTTAATAGTACTATATGCATATTTGGCGATGAGCGCTCTCTATATGTACCACCTTTTTAAAAAAATTTCAATTTTTGCTCCATGGCGCAATCCATCGATAGTACTACTGTACAAAAGTATACATTTTTTAAAAGGCTAGCATACTGTTCATCACATATATATATAGCCAGTTAAATTCTCAACCTAGAACGACGTGCATGCCATGTAGTAAACCGATCCGGAGGAAGTATAGTAAAAATGAGGTGATTTTACTGAGCGATCGGCGGGGGAGCATGGCCTGTCATGCGGTCCCACGTGTCATGATGTACCAAGGCGATGCGCGTGTCCCTCTTGAGGCAGAAGCAATATTAGTACGTGGTTTGAGATGATGTCGAACCGAAGTGTGAAATAATGGTTGCTTCGTCCGTCTGGGAAGGTGCGGCATTGTGATTTGACGTCTCATTGCTCATTACTACTACTGGACCGGTACGAGTGGGGTGCGTCCTCCCTGTTGTTCTGCACTGTTATTTGGTGCTTGACACATCGACCCGGTTGCTATATGTCCCACATGTCAGCGACAGGAAGTACAGAATTCATGAAAGGGAGCATCGATGGAGGAGTATACTACAGAATTCATGAAAGGGAGCAACTTAGTTTTGGAAAAATCTGTTTTTACGGAGTATGTACCCACTAAGGTTTATAGGGCTCATCTAAAAAACATTCATTTTTCCGTTTGATAAGTCTCAGTTCTACTATACTAGTAGTAGTACCATTACATGTTGGATTTCGAGGTGCGTTAGATCACCCGACGCAAGCAGTGTCAAGAGGAAACTAACAAATGCATGTACAAGTTCATGGAAATTTAGTGATCATTCATGCATTCGTTCTAATTAATGCCTCGGTAAACATAACTTCTTGAGAAAAATGAGCGTACTATGCAAACTACAAAATTAATTCGACCACTCACAGTCTACCTTGGTTGGAGAGATTTTGAAATTGAGCCATAAACTGAAAAGGCTCGATTACTATTTGTGGCCTTGTATAGATGCAAAATGTATTTTTTATAGTGGCCTTGTATAAGTAAATAAAGGGAGTACTAACCAAAGTACGTACGTAGTAGAGATGAGGAGTAAACGGAGGGAGTAGTAAAATTTTCTCCTAAGACTAGCCACAATGGTGAGTAACATACACTAGTAACATACACTTATCCCTAGACTATATTACTATCTTAGTGGGTAGTAACATAAGTGTGGTAACATGCAAAGCTTCATTTATTAGGTTATAGACTCATATTGCATTGGGACATGTGATGTTACAGTAACTAGCTAAGTTACTATAACCACCTCTCTCCTCATTAACTCACTACCACGTAAGCAAATTTGCTGAGTTGGACTCGATGTTACTCCCTCTCTCTCAGTTTATAGGGCGTGCGTGTAGCCCTAGATCGTCAATTTGACCAACCTAATATAAGTCATATATTATAAAAAAATATACCAATATAAACTTCAAATGTTCTATTTTCAAAAGGTATAATTTTCGTGTTATATAGTTTATATTAGGGTGATAAAATTGGCAACCTAGGTATACGCGTAGGACTTGTAAACTGAGATGGAGGGGGTACTACTGAAGTTACTCCCGTTATGGCTAGTCTAAGTGATGACTAACCTTATAGCTAACCTTGTTGTAGTATGAGTGACTAAGTGATGACTATGTATGACATGCCAACATCAGATAGCCTAACGCACCATGTTAAATCTCCAAGGGCGCGACCGCGCGTGCGACGCGATGGTCGTGGTAGGTGCGACCATGATACAGGGTGCTGGTAGCCCTTGGATCTGAGATCAAACGGTCGCATGCTAAGTTGCTGAAAATTTGCAGAATAACCCTCCGGCGGCAACCAGCAAATTTCCTCCCGCGGGCCGGAGTAGGTTTATCGGTTTGCATGCGGGTTTAATGGAGGCGAGGAGGCATGTTCAGCCGGGCGTGCAGTGGACGGCGCAGTACTATTCGATTTGACAACTACAATTAGTATATTATAAAGAACAAAGAAGAGTAGTAGAGATAGAGATAAGAATATAGACTAGGGAGGAGCACCGTCTACTGCTTCGTGGGCTACTCCTGCGCTCCATTCAGCGGCAGCAACGTCCCCTACACCACTCCCTCCTGCGCCCATTCGACGGTATTTGTTGACATTTGGGAGCGCACTCGCGACTGCTAGCAGCCACGACTTCACCGACGACGACTTCTTCCCTGACCTCGACAACCTCTTCCTCAACGACATGGGCGACAACCTCAACGCCAATGGTGCTGCTCCCGTTGCACCGTATGTGTTTCTGTCCTTCCTGTTTGAAATCGTGGTAGAATTCATGTTTCTAGTCTGTGTCCTAGACTCGATCTGTTCATCTACTATGCTAGTCCGCATGATTAGTTTAATCTCTGCTATAGCCATCATGATTTATTTTGTAGTAAATCTCGTAGTAACTTGCTCATATATTCAACTGGCGGAACGTCCCCTACAGCCACTCCCGTTTCATGGACGGCCTGGTCGATGCCTCCAAGGAGCCCTTCGTCTACTGCTATGAGTGCCCGGTGCCATTTTGGGGCTCGCCGCCGGACATCGTGCATCACCTGACGCAGGCGTGCGGCGATCACTACTAGCCCTTGGCGAAGAACATCAAGTACAAGACGTGCTACCCGTTCACCATGCCGGAGTCGTTGGAGGATCAGCGCCGCCTGCTAGTCTCAGAGGAGGACGGCAGCGTCTTCCTCTTGATCGTGGCCACCGGCGAGGCCCACACAGGCCGCCGCCACATCTCTGTAGTGTGCATCAGGGGCGACGCCGCTAACGCTGACATTGACACGAGGCCGATGTACGGGTGCGTGCTCACTATTACTACCCCTCGGAGGTCCGTGGGCGGCGACACTGGCTACGTCAAGCTGACTTGGACTCTGCCGAGCCGGGACCTTCCGACCGATGTGGACATGGAAGACGCATGGTATTATTTGACCCCCAACAATGTGCATGGGGACTCCAAGGAGGTTCACCTGGACATATGCATTACTAAGTTAAATGTTGATCATTAGTCTTCGCTCAATGTAATCCGTTGTCTAAGCATGTGGAGACTTCCATGCATGATCTTGCTCTATTGGAGTATCGCGCATGAATAAAAGTGTATCCATTTATGGTTTAGTCTAGAATCTTCCATGTATGAATTTTTACTACAGTACCGGTGAAAGACTTATGATGAACCATTTCCTGCAAAGCACAATAAGAGTTATTTCTTCACAAGTTTTGGATGCAGGTTGAACAGTTGAACACTTTTGTTTGCAAAAGATACTTTTTTTATCTATTTCACCCGGATGTTTCTGAGCTCTAGAGATGAAATAATATCCGAAGAAACCTATCGATACCTGTTACACATGAGATGACCCCCACATCCTTTGTCAAAATAAACAACACCCCGATCAATGCATTTCACTCTTCCGTGCAACGGATGGGCACCTTACTTGCTCCTACAGGTGCTTAAGCTTGCCACATAGGCATAAAGTCTGATGTGGCAAGTTAATCAAGAAGAGAGAGACTAGTTTGGTGACCCAAGGAAGAAATGGTGCTAAGCACGTGTACCTAGGTGAAAAGACAATTTTGAGTCTATAGCTAATTAAATGAAGCAAACTTAGCAACACCATTTCATTGGAAGAGGTCACTCCTTGGCAAATGCAATAAATACTAGTACTCCCTGTGTCCCATAATATAAGAACGTTTTTGGCACTACACTAGTGTCAAAAACGTTTTATATTATGGGATGGAGGGAGTACGAACAAAGAGACAGAGAGGAGTAAAAAAATACACATATAGCCAACCTTATAGCCAACTTTGTTGTAGTATGAGTGACTAAGTGATGACTATGTATGACATGCCAACATCAGATAGCCTAACGCACCGTGTTAAATCTCCAAGGGCGTGACCGCGCGAGCGACGCGACGGTCGTGGTAGGCGCGACCATGATACGGGCTGCTGGCAGCCCTTGGATCTGAGATCAAACGGTCGCATGCTAAGTTGCTGAAAATTTGCAGAATAACCCTCCAGGATAGGATATTCACCCATAGGTATAGAGTCACGCCATGCAACCGTTCGATCTCCGATCCAAGGGCTCTCGGAAGCCCGTATCATGGGAGAATGGAAAGCCACTATCCTGCCGTTCGCACGCTGGCAGTTCGCTCCTATTCGTCCCCGCACGTCCTTTAATACTACAGCGGTTTGCTCCTAGTCGTCCCGTCCATTCACATTACGGCAGTTCCACTAATCCTAATCCTCATGCCAAACCCATGGCGTCCCAAATCTCCCCGATCGGCGGTGAGTACAAGGTTAGAACCATCACCGGCGATGAGTCCGACGTCATCTACACCCATTCTTCCGCGATGGTGAAAGGATGCCTTTCTCGCTTCAGACGCATGTTTGAAGACTCAGATGATGAGTGGGTCGTTGGGCTAGATGTTGAGTACACCACAGTCGTGGGACGAGAGAAGGATCTAAAGGACGAAGAGAGGAAGAAGCCCGCCGTGATCTAGGTTTGCGTGCATGACTTATGTTTGGTCTACCACATATGCCATGCCGACGTTGAGTGCCAGGATTTTAAGGACTTCCTCGAGAGCAACCTAGTCAAATTCGTTACTATAGACTTTGGTAACGACAAAGAAGTCATACATCGGATACGCCTCGTTGTAGGCAACACCTTTGGCCTCCAAAAGAATCGGCTGATGTCCTCTCGTCAGCCTTTAATGCTGACCCTGGCAGGAGCCATGGTTCATCCTTCGTACGGTAAACTGGAGAAACCTCCATACATGTTTCATCGTCATGCATGGTAGCGAAATGTACTAGATATAGACAACATCCAGTATGCTGCAATGGATGGCTACCTTTGTTTCAATATCTACAAGGGTTGGATGAAGAGCAACAGCCAAGTTGGCAGTTCAAGCAAAGAAGAATCGGCCAAGAGGAAGAGGGACAAGGACGAAGTCGAGGACGTGGACGAGGACTCCGAGTAAGGTGGCAGTGTTGTTGCTCATGGTGGTTCTAATGCAGTGTCTACCGGAATAGTTGCAAAGTTTAATTTCAGGTGTGCTTAATTTAACTTGAGGGGTGTGTTGTGCTGAGCCCCCAGCAGAACTATGTTATGTTTCTTCTTGTTACTTTAACTCTTCAGTAAGTACATAGTAGTATTTCTTACATTTCATCTTTTATTTGGTATAGTACTACCACTCGTTTCTTCACATTATATACGTACAATATATATGGCCAACATCATATAGCCAGCAGTTTAGTTGTCAAAGAATTTCAGGGTGCTTAGTTTTGTCAATGAATTCTAGGGTGCTTAGTTTTATTTGAGGGGTGGGTTGTGCTGGACACCATTATTGTGACTAGCCTTTTTAATAGTACTATATGCATAATTTGGCGACGAGCGCTCTCTATATGTACCACCTTTTTTTAATTTCAAGTTTTGCTCCATGGTGCAATCCATCGATACTACTGCTGTACAAAAGTATACATTTTTTAAAAGGCTAGAGGGCGGGGCAGTCTAGCTTGGTCGGTTTCACGAGAGGCGAGGGCCTTTGTGATTTGATGGCTCATTACTGCTGGAAGGCGGGGTCTTGTGATTTGACTGCTGGTATAAATGCGTCGACGACCTGATCGAGGAGGAGCAAAGAACCGTGCGGTATACTCAAGTTTTCCACTAGAGTAGTACTGCGATGGAGGAGCACGAAACACGGCAGCCCAATGCCATATGGCGATAAAAATGATCTAATTTGCTAGTCATCTCATTGTTAGCATTGTTCTATTCATTCCCTCAAAAAACAAAAACCATTGTTCTATTCATGCTTCGCAGAGAACGTGACACGTGCGGCGAAACACCCGAAGCAAAAGATGAAACACAGCAGCAAAATAAGAAGGAAGATTATCACCCCAAATGATCTAATTCGCCACGGAGTCGTAACTGCTTCTTCATCGCCTCCACGACCTCCATCTCCTTGCGCGTCTCCTCCGCCATCTTCTTCATTCTGTCCATGACGCGGGATTTCTCGATGCGAGCCTTCATCATCTGTTCCACGGCTGCATTACGCACCTTGACAAAGAGCCGGTGCTCGGCGCGAGCTTCGCCAACTCCTCCTTCGTTCCATGACGAGGGCCTGCAGCATCTTCATCGAGGAACTACTATTCTCATGCAGCTTCTTCCAGCCGGCGTTCTTCTCCTTCAACAGGTCGATCTCGTGGCAGAGCTTCGCCTTGTCCTCCTAAAGTCGCAGGATTTCACCGGTCGCCTTCTTCTCCGAGGCAATTCTCTTCTCCAGCAGCATCACCAAGCCGACGGTCAACTCCCCCTGCTGATTGAGCTCAGCGGGCATGTCATCGAGGCTCTCCTTCAGCAACTCCGTCAAGCCTTGGATGAACTCCTTCTGCTTATTGAGGTGCTTATTGAGCTGATCGGGCATGCCGTCGAGGGATAACGACTCCAGCTTCGCCGGCTCGGCATGTTCGCCTCCGCGGCTAGGGCGCTCCTGGGAGCCATCGCCTGCCCGTGAGAGATCTTTTGAGGTCTCTGCGTGGCGGCGAGCCCTCTTTTTTTTCCACAGCCTTGGTTGCCGCTCCCTTGTTACGAGTAGTGATGGATTCATGTACCTAGGGTAGGGTCATAGGCCTGACCTAAACGTCCTACCCAAGGGTACTCTTAGAAGAGATCATCTTCCAGTCGACCAACTAGGAACTCACTCGACTGGACTAGAAGGACTCGACCATGGAAGACTCACTCGACCATGAAGACTCACTCGACCACCAGAAGGTCAGAAGGCACTCTGCAATGCAACGGCTTGTAATTGAATAGACTTAATGATAGTTAAGGCACTTTATGAGGGCTGCTACCAATGAACGCCCGGCTTAATGTACTTTAACCTCTCCATTACGTGGGCTGGCTGGGGTCCCGCGCACTCTATATAAGCCACCCCCTCCACGTATAGAGGGGTTCGCACTCTTGTAATACCTACACTCATAATCCACTCGACCGCCTCGGGGCTCCGAGACGTGGGGCTTTTACTTCTTCCGAGAAGGGCTGAACTCGTACATCGCTTGTGTTCACAACCTCTCCATAGCTAGGACCTTGCCTCTCCTTACCTACCCCCACTCTCCGCCGACTTAGAACCACGACAGTTGGCGCCCACCGTAAGGCAGGTTTTAGCGATTTGTGGAGGAGTTGCGGTATTTCAGTACCTTCATCATGATGATCGCTAGAGTCTTGGTTGAGGGCGCGAGATCCGTCTCGGTGCTCTCACCTTTATCGCCGACGACCCGCATGGCTCCAGGAGGCTCCACTTGACATCGAGGCGCTCCCGTCTGCTGGGCGACACACTTTCGCGCATGTGTTCAAGGGCGTTCTGCTGCGCAACCGTCGACCCGTGACGGTCGACTCCTCTATCGATCGCCTACCCGCCTCCCACCAGCGCAAGCGCTCTGGTCGGTCGAGGCTCCAGCCGTGGGTGAAGCACGCGGTGGCTCGCCAGACAGCCATCGCCTGTGTCGCGCCATTGAGCCCGACGAGTCCCCACGGCCTGCTCGATCCGCCGACCGCTCCGTAGAGAGATCGTGATCCGAGTGTGATAGCAGTGATCCAGCGGCGGAGATCCTCATGGTCGACGGCCCTCGCAGTCCTCCCGGCTTCGCCCATGGAGGTGGAGCTGCCGGGGGAGGTGACCCCGTACAAGAGCACGAAGAGTACCAGCCCGAGACACTCGACTCTCTATAGAGAGAAGAGCTTCGCCGCAGGAACATGGATGCCCCGTGATACTCCCATCGCCGAGAAACCCCGAGGCTCGCGCTTTGGAGGAAGCACGTTTGGCCAATGTGGCTGAACGCGCTCGCTTGGAGAATCTTCAGCGAGCACTCGACGAGCGCGCGCGGCAACGAATCCCCGAAACCAGTCGACGTCGACTCTTCCCACCGACTCAGGTATATCGCACGCCAATTCAGAATTTAGCAACTGCAACTCGTATAGCAGAGTCCATCCAGCCGTCCCAGTCGGAAGCTGGGAGAGGCTTGCAGCAGATCAGAGATTTAGTCCGAGCGGCAGGAGACCAGAACTCAGCCGTGTCGCAGTCGCGTAACAGGATTCACAGTCGATCCGTCGCTGCGAATACTGTCCAGTCGGCTCACAGCCCCAGATCGCCTCCGCGGCGAGAAGGGCGCGACAACCGGCGAGAGCAGTACGGAGACCGACTCGACCGGGATGACAGGCGTCGAGTGCCCCTTTCCCCTCCGAGGGAAGGGTCGTACGCTCCTCGGCGACAAGATGACAGACGACAGTTCAGTACGGGGCGAAGAGTTCCAGTCGACCCCAGGGAACCAGGCTTTGACGCGCGATCCATTATCGTGCAAGGCTTGGTCGACCGGAACAGAGCCCATCGAGGCGGACCCGAGAGAGATGCACCCACCAGCAGTCGAGTGCATGTCTCGGTCCGAGTGTTTTAGCAGGCTATCGAGCCGCAGAATCCCCCAATTTCAGATTGGCAACAGAGTCGACAAGTTCACGGGGAATCCAAGCCCAAACTTGGCTTGAAGATTACCGAGTGGCTGTTCAGATTGGTGGTGGGAATGATGAGGTGGCCATGAAGCATTTGCCCCTCATGTTGGAAGGTTCTGCGAGCATGGCTGAATCAGTTACCTCCTAGCAAAGATATACACTTGGGAAGATTTGTCCCGAGTGTTCGTCAGACTTTTGAAGGGACTTGCAAGCGACCGGCTGGTTTGACAGAGCTGCAAGTTTGTGTGCGTAAGACCAATGAAACTCTCCGAGAGTACATTCAGAGGTGGATTACTTTGCACCATCTTGTGGAAAATGTGTCCGACCATCGAGCGGTTTATGCCTTCAAAGATGGCGTCAAAAGCAGAATTGAGTCTGAAGTTTGGTCGAACCGGGACATGACCTGAGTCGAATGATGGAGATTGTTACTGGCACGCATGTGGCGAGGAAGAAGACCGACTCAAGCGGCAAATACAAGCCAAGTCACGGAGAAGGGAAATTCCAATGGAAGCAGAACGGAAAGCCGAGCCAGCAGCTCTCGGAGAGGCCCCGCCGTGACTCGGGGAAGTTCAAGGGAAGCCGAAGGATCCCGGAATCCTAAGAAAGTAAAAGATAAAGAAGGCAATGACGTGATGGATATGCCATGCCATATTCACACGAAGAAAGATGAAGAGGGCAACATCATTTACCCAAAGCACACCACTGCCAAAGGTCGACTCGATCCAGCGGTTTCAGGAAAACAGTCTAAGGACAAGGAGAAGGAGCCGACAAGGCCGGAGACAAAGAGGACAAGGAGGAAGAATATCCGCATGTCAACTCCACTCTGATGATCTTCGCGGATGTGGAAAGCAAAAGTCGACTGAAAGTCATTAACCGTGAGGTAAACATGGTTGCCCCAGTAAAGCCAAGTTATGTGAAGTGGTCCCAAACACCCATCACATTCGACCAATCCGATCACCCGACTCACATTGCCACCCCTGGGCGGCAAGCGTTGGTGGTCGATCCAATTGTCGAAGGCACTCGACTGACGAAAGTGCTGATGGATGGTGGTAGTGGGCTGAATTTGTTATATGCGGATACATTGAAAGGGATGGGCATTCCGATGTCCCGACTGAGCACCAGCAATATGAGTTTCCACGGAGTCATACCAGGGAAGAAGGCCAACTCACTCGGCCAAATAGCCCTGGACGTGGTTTTTGGTGATTCCAAGCACTTTCGCAAGGAAAAGTTGACCTTTGAGGTTGTGGATTTTCAGAGTGCATACCACGCCATTTTGGGGAGGCCAGCCTCATACGATTCATGGCTCGACCATGCTACGTGTACCTCAAACTGAAAATGCCAGGCCCCAAGGAGTGATCACCGCCACCGCGATCGGAAGAAGGCGTAAGAGTGCTTTCGGAAGGGCTCAAGATTGCCGACTCCCAAGTGACAGCGGTCGAATTCGATTTAATACAAGCAAAACGCAGATCCGAAAGTGATTTGTTACGATCCAAGAAGCCAACCACAGAGTTCGCCTTTCACCGTCTGGTGAGACGGCTACCCATATTCACCCGACTGATCCCAATGCAGCCCCGACCCACATCTCCACGACACTCGACCCGAAATAGGAAGAAGCGCTCATCCAGTTCCTCCGTGAGAACTGGGACATTTTCGCATGGAAGCCAGCTGACATGCCAGGTGTTCCCAGGGAACTGGCTGAGCATCGCCTCCGAGTCGACAAGTCAGCAAAACCAGTCAAAGAACATCTTCGGCGGTCCGCCGTCCAGAAGAGAAAGGCTATTGGTGAAGAAGTGGCTCGACTGTTGGCGGCAGGATTCATCCGAGAGATATATCACTCCGAGTGGCTTGCTAATGTCGTCATGGTCCCCAAGAAGGACAACTCGCTCCGCATGTGCATTGATTTTAAGCACATCAATCGGGCCTGCCTGAAGGATCATTTTCCTCTCCCCCGCATAGATCAAATTGTTGACTCGACCGCGGGATGTGAGAGATTGTCTTTTCTAGATGCATATTCCGGTACCATCGATCCGTCAGATGGGCCCGATGAAATAAAAACAGCTTTCATCACTCCATTCGGTGCTTCGCTATATCACCATGCCATTCAGCCTCAAGAATGCCGGAGCCACATTTATGCGAATGATTCGTGGTCTTCACCAAATCACCGGAATGTGGAAGCGATATGGATGATATCATCGTTAAGTCGCGAAAAGGTTCCGACCTGCTTGCGACCTCGCGAAACATTTGCCAACCTCGGAAGGTGCGATATCAAGCTCAATCCGTCAAAGTGCACGCTCGAGTTCCCGTGGAAAATTACTCGGTTTTCGCTTCGAACGAGGAATCGATGCTAACCCTGAAAAGATCGGCACTATTCTCCGAATGAAACGCCCTGTGCGAGTGCACGACATCCAGAAGCTTACTGGATGCTTGGCCGCTTTAAGTCGATTCATCTCACGACTCGGTGAAAAGGCATTACCTCTTTACCGACTGATGAAGAAGGCTGACAAGTTCGAGTGGACTCCAGAAGCTGATGCAGCGTTTGCCGAGCTAAAAGCTCTGCTTTCCACCCAGCCGGTGCTTGCCGCTCCAATCAGCAAAGAGCCTCTGTTGCTTTATATTGCAGCCACTGGACAAGTTGTCAGTACGGTGCTTACGGTCGAGCGGGAAGAGGAAGGAAAGGCTTCAAAGTTCAGCGCCCGGTGTATTATTTGTCTGAAGTCTTGACTCCATCCAAGCAGCGATACCCGCATTATCAGAAGCTTGTGTATGGCATATACATGACCGCAAAGAAGGTTGCTCACTATTTCTCGATCATTCTATCACGATTCGTCGTGACGCTCCTTTATCGTAGATCCCGCATAATGTAGATGCAACCGGTCGAGTGGCAAAATGGGCGATTGAACTTCTTCCCCTTGATATCAAATTCGAGGCAAAGAAAGCCATTAAGTCCCAGGCTATAGCGGATTTCCTAGCCGAGTGGATTGAACAACAGCAGCCGACTGAAGTTCACTCGGAGCATTGGACCATGTTATTTGACGGATCCAAGATGCTGAATGGTTCTGGTGCTGGGGTTGTTCTGGTTTCCCCCAGAGGAGAGAAGCTTAGGTATGTGCTCCAGATTCACTTTGATTCCTCCAACAACGAGGCAGAGTACGAGGCCCTCTTATATGGATTACGCATGGCCATTTCACTCGGCGTCCGTCGCCTGATGGTCTATGGCGATTCAGATCTAGTGGTCAATCAAGTGATGAAGGAGTGGGACGTGAGAAGCCCAATTTATGATCGGATATTGCAATGCAGTGAGGAAGCTGGAAAAGAAGTTCGAGGGGTTGAACTCCATCACATCCCCGATCAAAAAATCAAGCAGCAGATGATCTCGCGAAGATAGGCTCCAAAAGAGAAGCCATTCCGAGTGGTGTGTTTTTGGAGCATATACGCACTCCGTCAGTTAAAGAAGATCCCTTCATAGAGGAAGCTCCACAGCCCAAGAGTGCCACGGACCCGACTGAGGTTGAGGTCCCAGCAGTTCGCAGTATGGGGGTTGGACATGGTCGGTCCCTTGCGAACAGGTCGGAGCGGTTTCACGCATGTACTGGTTGCAGTCGACAAGTTCACCAAGTGGATTGAGGCTAAACCAATCAAAAGTCTTGACGCCGGTACTGCTGTTTCCTTCATCAGAGAGCTGACGTTCAGATATGGGGTCCCGCACAGCATTATCACGGATAATGGGTCGAATTTTGACTCGGAGGAATTCAAGGATTTCTGCAACGCTCAAGGCACACGAGTCGACTATGCTTCAGTCGCCCATCCACAGTCGAATGGACAGGCAGAACGAGCCAACGGGTTACTCCTTAAGGGTTTGAAGCCCCGACTGATGCAAGATCTCAAGCATGCGGCTGGAGCTTGGGTTGACGAACTTCCTTCAGTGCTTTGGGGTTTGCGAACCACGCCTAATCGGTCGACCGGAAGAACTCCCTTCTTCCTGGTCTATGGAGCAGAAGCAGTCCTACCGAGTGATCTCCTTCACAATGCTCCTCGAATTGAGCTTTACAATGAAGCGGTCGAGCAAGCGCGTCAAGATGCAATCGACCTCCTAGAAGAGGAAAGGAGATGGCTCGATCCGCCGACCATCTACCAAAGAAGACTTGCGCCGCTTTCGCGCCGTAAATGTGAGAGGCCGAGCCTTCCAGAAGGGATCTGGTCCTTCGAGTGGATGAGCGAAACAACATAAGCTCGCTCCCTCCCGGAAGGGCCCTTCATCGTCACAAAGGTTCTCCACAATGGGGCATATCGTCTCTACAACGTCGAACACAATATCGAAGAGCCCCGAGCTTGGAACGCGGATCTGCTCCGCCCGTTTTACACTTAAAGTTTTTCACTCGGAAGAGTTGTAATAAAATACTCATGTAGTTCATGGGCTTCGAAATAATAGTGTCATAGTTCCTTCATAATTTTTGTCACTTTTTATTTTTGTCCAGTAAATTTTCCCCCAGTGGGTGGCTTAGTCGCGAATCCGTTTCGCCTAAGTTTGTACAAATCCTACCGAGTGGTAAGCCAGACTTCCACTCGGAGGCTTAGCCGCGAATCCGTTTCGCCTAAGTTACCAAAAAATCCTACCGAGCGGTAAGCCAGACTTCCACTCGGAGGCTTAGCTGCAGTCCAGTACTCGCCTAAGTTACCAAAAAATCCTACCGAGTGGCAAGCCGACTTCCACTCGGAGGCTTAGCTGCAGTCGATGCTACGCCTAAGATATAAGAAATCCTACCGAGTGGCAAGCCGGACTTCCACTCGGGGCTTAGCTGCAGCCCGTGCTCGCCTAAGTTATTAAAATCCTACCGAGTGGTAAGCCGGACTTCCACTCGGAGGCTTAGCTGCAGTCCAAGTACTCGCCTAAGTACAATGTGCGCTCGCAGAAGGAGGCGGGCGCAGGTCGATCGCGACCCTCTCCTCCGAGCTACACCATAAGTACAATGTCGCTCACAAGGAGGGCGAGGCGCAGTCGATCGCGACCCTCTCCTCCGAGCTACACCATAAGTAACATGTGTGCCCGCAAGGAGGACGAGCGCAGTCGGTCATGCGACCCTCTCCTCCGAGCTACACCATAAGTATGATGTGCGTTACAAGGAAGACGAGGTGCAGGTCGATCACGACCCTCTCCTCCGAGCCGCCACAAATACAACGGAAATCCTGCCGAGTGAAGAGCAAACCTCTCACTCGGGGCTTAGCTGCAGCCCAGCCGCCTAAGATATAAGAAATCCTACCGATTGAAGAGCAAACCTCTCACTCGGGGCTTAGCTGCAGCCAGCCTACGCCTAAGATATAAGAAATCCTACCGAGTGAAGAGCAAACCTCTCACTCGGGGCTTAGCTGCAGCCAGCGCTCGCCTAAGATATAAGAAATCCTACCGAGTGAAGAGCAAACCTCGCACTCAGGGGCTTAGCTGCAACACCAGCACGCCTAAGATATAAGAAATCCTACCGAGTTAAGAGCAAACCTCTCACTCGGAGGCTTAGCTGCAGCCCAGTGCTCGCCTAAGATATAAGAAATCCTACCGAGCGAAGAGCAAACCTCTCACTCGGGGGCTTAGCTGCAGCCCAGTGCTCGCCTAAGGTATAAGAAATCCTACCGAGTGAAGAGCAAACCTCTCACTCGGAGGCCTAGTCGCAACACAGTGCTTGCCTAAGGAATAAGTCGACTGCAGTGGGCATCTTGCTGTTAACCTGCAAAGAGCAATTCAAGCCAAGAGCAATCATATCCAAACATCCAAACCAAATTTAGGTCGATACCTAAAGAACCGAGAGTGCTCAGGCACTAAGCCTGTTAAGGTTTTATCGGTTACAATTCCACTCGGCATACCGAGGAAAATTTAAGGACTCAAGGAAAGTTTTTTACCCCTCCTGTGGAGGGCTGGAAGGAGCAACGAACTCGTCGAGATCAATCCCATCTGCGATCCGTGTAGCAGCAGCGATGAAAGTCTCCATGAAAGACCTGAAGTCATGTTTCTTGGTGTTGGCCACTCGGAGAGCCGCCACTTATCTTCTCGTGCATCCTTGCAATGGACTCGCGCTGGATACAGGCGACATCTGCGCCACACCGAGCCGAAGACTTCTTCCACTCCTGCACTCGGTCGGGGACGGCGTTCAGTCGAGCCATCAACGACTCGAGGTCATTTTGGAGTGTCGCATCGGGCCAGAGCATCGAGTCGATGCGGGACGTAGCAACCTTCAGCCTTGCGAGGTAATCCACGATGGCAAACACGAGACTCCAAATGGAAGATGTTCATGGCAACTTCATCATTCACCGAGAATTGACGGTCAAGGTTCGCTCCAACCGGCTGGTTTCTTCTTCAAAGTTGCGCGAACTCGCAAAGACAAAACCCCGAATCAAGAAAATAGTCGAATGGGAACACGACAGTTGGAAGAGTTGGTCGAGTGAAAAAGACTACCTTCGAGCATAAGGAACAATTTTTTAGCAAGACCACCCAGGAAGCCTTCCAGGTCATTCTTCTTCCCGGTCAACTGGTTGATCCTCTCAGTCAGAGTGGTCTTGTCAGCTTTCAGTCGATCAACATCCTTGGTGGCAATGGCCGAGCAGCCTTGATTGGTGTTGTCTGTTCGAGCTTAGCGACCGAGGCTAGCTTTTAAATCGGCAAGCTTGATCTTCTCGGACAGCTCAAGCTCCTTCTTCCTCTGGGCCTCCTTCACCTTGCCTCAAATTACAGCAAAGTCAGGCTTGAAGCAAACGAGGGGAGAAAGGAGTCGTCGAAGTCTCACCAAACATACCTTTGGTCTCCTTCTTTGCCTTCGTCAGATTCTCCTGCACTAGCTTCAAGTCCAACTCGAGCTGAATATGCTTCCGCTCCAGTTCAAAGATAGCGTCGCAAGATCACAGGATTTCTACGAAGAATCAATCGACAAAATGTCAAAGATGATTCACTTCCGAGTGAATAGAGAAAAACGACATGTTTCTAAGACTACAGTCGAATGCAAGCATTCGACCATAGTCTCGGGGACTACACCCAGTGGGTGCACTCAGCGTGCCCCCACTGGTCTTATTCAAATGCGAGTCGACCGATCGACCAAAAAAAAGAGAGTCGACCGATCGACCAAAGCTTCTCGGATCTGTAATCAATCGCCATCGACCACGCCTCGGGGACTACACCCAGTGGGTGCACTCAGCGTGCCCCCACTGGTTTCAGAAACCCATTCGTTTCAATCGAGTGATGATCAATATTTACTTATAAAGCCTAAGACCGACTGCCAGCAGTCGACCTTAGCCTTGGGGACTACACCCAGCGGGTGCACTCAGCGTGCCCCCGCTAATACGGAGTTTTTACCAACACACCCACCGGGTGATCTGCTACAAATTCCGTAAAGAAAAGTTTTGATAGCATATCCTAACAGTAATGTGGTGGTCGATCGACACAACATTGCTTTGAAGGGCGGAGCTGGCGTCGAAGTCGCTTGGCTCGCATCCCGAACGATCTTCACCTGCTCCATCATGATCCCTGCTTGACGGATCGCCTCCTTAGCAGCGCTAGCTTGGTCCTCCGGGACGTGGTGCGTGGTGAAGAGCGAAGGCTGCCCAGCACTCGACGAAGAGGGACGAGCACTTGTCAACGGCACCGCGAAAGACACGGTGGGTCGAGTGGTGTTCTCCCCCTCCGTGACAACAATCTCGGGCGCCGTCACATCTGGAGTTGTTTTGCCAGTGGTCGCTTTCCTGCTCCTCCTATACCTCAGTGGTTCTTCATCCTCATCATCGTCATCAGGAAGGGTGATAATGTCATTGGTTGGAGCTTCAGAAAAGAATCAAAGTTAGAGACTACGAGTCAGTCGACTAAGAACAGAGTTAAGGATACAGTACCAGGATTTGAGGTCGCCGCATCCTCCATCTCATGGTCCTCGGCCTTGCCTGAAGTTTCGGAAGTCGCAGCACTGAAGTTCCAAAGAATCAGTCGACCGATTCAAGTATCAACCAGAGACAAAACTTGTATAGAACAGGAAGACTTAAGTGATATATTTACCCTGAGATGGTGGGGATGGACACCTTCATTTTTGGCAGAGGCTTGGTTGGCTTCGACGGAGCTACCTTCGACTGCTTCGGCGCCTTCTCAGTCGGCACCGGAGAAGCGGTCCGAGGGCGTTTGGTCGACTGCGAGGCAGTCGCAACCCCCTTTCCGCGTTCAGTCGCAGGATCATGCACGAGTTTCGACCGCCTTTCCGAGCGCGGTGGAGCAACCTCCTCTTCCTCCTCCTCATCCGCATCGTCATCATCATCATCGTCGCCATCGTCATCGTCACCTTCAGCAGCGTCTGAGTCCCACTCTTCCTGGCTCTCGCCTCCGCTGGCTTCTCCCTCCTCAATCGGAGCCTGAGCTCCATTGGGCATTGAGTACAGCTCGGTGAGGGCCTGGAAAATATCAAGACAGAGCTCAATCGACCAAATCACAGAAACACATTCGACAGATATACAATGGAAAGCAGAGCAAATTTACCTTTTCTGGAACGCTGTTGTGGTCAAGTGGGGAAATCCTCCGGGATCCGCGAGGGTTGTCCTTGTTCCCGATGATCGCGCCATCCATCTTTCCACTATGGCATCGCCGATCGCCTTGGTGGACGCAAGTCTCGCCTTGATATCAAGATACAGCCACATGCAATGGCTCCGAATCAAGAGGCTGGATTCGCCTCCAAGAAAAACCTCCAAGAGGTCCATGCCACCACACCGTCCCGAACCAGCTGTACCACGCGGTCCATCAACATATTCACCTCAGCTCTCTCCTCTGGAACCACCTTCAGGGAGGAGAGTGTGTTCACTCGACTCATGGTGAATGGAGGAAGACGGTCGTCTCCAAGGCGTCGCTTCATTCTCGCAAAGAAACTAGGTCGACTGCCAGCCCCTGACCGACTCGGGAAAAGACATAGCTGGGAAGGTGCTCTTATTCCTCAACTGGATTCCTAGGCCACCGCACATCTGGACTACTTGGGTCTTCTCGTCACGGGACTTGCCTTCTTCACGGAGAGCGACATGTGAAGATATACTTGAACAAACCCGGTCGGTCGACAGCCGTGAAGTTTTCGCACATAGACACAAACGCAGCAAGATACGCGATGGAGTTTGGAGTAAAATGGTGGAGCTGGGCTCCGATGAAATTCAGAAAGCCACGAAAGAAAACACTCGGTGGCAGCGAAAATCCTCGGTCAACATGGGTGGCCAGGAGCACACACTCACCCTCTTCCTACCGAGGCTGCCACTCTTGGCGTGAAGCCTCGCGGCGCCGTGGGGGATCAGCCCGTCGTTGGCCATATCGAGGAGATCCTTCTCCCTGATGGTCGACTGGATCCAATCTCCCTGGACCCAGCCCTTCGGCAAGCGGGATCTCGATGAAGACCCGCCGCGGCTGGTGGATCTCCCCTTCGCCTTCTCCGCCGTTGACGCCTTCTTCGCGCGCTCCAGCACCGCCGTCTTCTCTTTGCCCATGGCCGCCGGCGGAATGCGCAAGAGAGGAAGTAGCAGGAGCGGCAGCAGTTGCAGAGGGCGGAGACGAGGAGAGCAGAGGAGGAAGAATGGGGTACTGTGCAGAAACCCTCTCGAGTCGCATTTATAGCATCCCTTCCGAGTGGATGACAGGTGGACCCGAACAGCCCAATCATATCCTGAAACAGTTGCACTGCACAATACGTGGCGGAAAAAGCAGCGCGGAAATCGAGGCGTCCATGTCATGTCCCATCCGAGCGCCGCGGTCTGTTCCGCTTCGCGCGCCTCCCCAAATTTCGTATCCCGCGAGATCCGCGAGAGACAGATCGATCTGTCAAGTGTGAGATTTCCTGCGATCCGTCGCTCGGGAATAGCAAAGTAAAAAAGGTCACTCGACAAAAGAACAAGAATGGATCGAGTCGACTGAAGAAAAGTTGCTCGTTATCAACAAAGAAGATCTTGATCCAAGACAACACATAGCCAGTATGCAAAAGACAATCGGAAACAACGTCAACTCCTCCCTCACTCAAGCCTCAATCCATTCGGGGGCTAATGATGGATTCATGTACCTAGGGTAGGGTCCTAGGCCTGACCTAAACGTCCTACCCAAGGGTACTCTTAGAAGAGATCATCTTCCAGTCAACCAACTAGGAACTCACTCGACTGGACTAGAAGGACTCGACCATGGAAGACTCACTCGACCACCAGAAGGTCAGAAGGCACTCTGCAACGCAACGGCTTGTAATTGAATAGACTTAATGATAGTTAAGGCACTTTATGAGGCGTTAAGAACGCCTGTGCTTAATGTACTTTAACCTCTCCATTACGTGGGCTGGCTGGGGTCCTGGCGCACTCTATATAAGCCACCCCCCTCCATAGATAGAGGGGTTCGCACTCTTGTAATACCTACACTCATAATCCACTCGACCGCCTCAGGGCTCCGAGACGTAGGGCTTTTACTTCTTCCGAGAAGGGCCTGAACTCGTACATCGCTTGTGTTCACAACCTCTCCATAGCTAGGACCTTGCCTCTCCTTACCTACCCCCCACTCTACTATCAGACTTAGAACCACGACAAGTAGTTCTCGACCTAGAGCTCTGCTCACCGGCCATGGCAACGACGGACAAACAAGAAGCACTTATGAGGAGGAAAGGTAGAGTAATTTTCGGTTAGGTAGTTCCCCTTTTTATAACCTGAGTACTAGCACTAGTAGTACTAATACCTGCATAGTGGGAACACGTTCAGGTTTGGTACGTACTAGTAGGTGTGAGCAGGCTTTCGAATGTGATGGGAACAAGGTAAAGATTAATTGATGGTTTTGGTTTCGAGGCCCGAAACGGCTCTCGATGAGTTTAGCGGAACATAAATTTCAGGTATTACACTGCTCAAATGCGTAAATATTATGTTACTATCAAAAATTGGCACAAAATATGAAGTAGACCAATGGAAGTACTACTAGCAACCCACGATTTAACTACTCGCATGCGCGCAGTGGAGTAATAATGTCTTTCTTCCGCCCTCACGTCCACTCAATTTGCATGCGCTGTATTAATTGACCATCAATGAAGTGAACGACTTTACACGCGTCAAATTATCACATGGGGTGGATCTTGGTACAAAATTGCGTCCGCCCGTGTACCCGCGTGTGCGTGCGAGGGAATGAGTGCGTGCATGGCGTGCGTGCACATCTTCGCTTCATGCATGTACCGTCAATATGGCTCAGGGAGGACGAGTATATTCTTCTGGAACCAGCAGCACGTCACTATGATCAATCCACGCAAGGAGGTCGCGACAACGCCTCCACATGTGCCACGTGGCTTCATGAACTGTAAGAGAGACACTGTGTAGCGTGCCATTGGTATTCTAATTTACGTATTTTGCACATACTCGAAGTACTAGTAAGGTACACGTGCATTGCACGCATCAGATTTTGCAACCAAATTATGAATAAATACCACACTATAGCATGTAAGCTCTGAGTCATATATGCGTGATGCCCTTCGTTTAATTCTTATAGTTCATCTCATTCAAAATCAATTAGTTTTTATAAAAAAGCTAAGAACGCGTGAATAGGAAAAACATGGGATTATAGTGGAATGTCATCTTGAATCCTACAGGATTGTACGTTTGATTGTGCATAGAAAAAACACAGAATTCTTTCAAAGAGGTTTGAGTGGATGGGATGTTTCCTATGAAATCTAGTGCAAATGAATCATATGAAAAAATTCCTATGGTTTACAATCCTACGAATCAAACAACCAAGATAAGAAAAATTCCTAATGATTAGAATCCTCCAAAATTCCTTTGAGAATCCTTTGAATCAAAGAAGCCCTTAATCTATTTTATGATTCATGGAATTGTGTGTTGTAAAGCATAAAGTAAAAAAGAAATAATGGCAATTCAACTAGAAAAAAGTTTGGGCAGTTATGATATGGAAGATTCTAGAACAAAAGAGAACCACTGTTGTTTTGAGGTTTCTGCATTATGCTTAAATTCAACCATGGAGTCTGCTAGATTGTACATGTGGCAAAATCTGGTGGGGGCTAGAAGATGGTGCGAGGGGCCGAGTGGAGGGAGACTATGAAGGAATGCACAAGTGCGAGATCGATATTTAGAGAGAGGGGCGAACACGCTTGTTGTTGCCTTGATGGCGGAGCAATGAAAAATAAATGAGCTAGGGGGCCAAGCATTGCTAATCCTTTACAAGGAGGGTCAATTCATGAAATTAAACCTTTTTTAGCAGCAATTGTCTAATGATCACATTCATATTAGCCTTGATATATAGTGATGTTAAGGGGGGCAGGGTCCTTACTGCCGCCTGTCTTCGCCATTGTGCAACGCGTCTGAGAGATGAAGCGAAAGGGATGGATGATGAGAGGGGGACGTTGGATATATAATTAATGTGGGTGTATTAGCTATTTATGTTAATCCAATATAGAGAGGTATAGATTGATCGATGTGGACGTGGGAAAGAGGGTGAGACCTCACTGGATATATCGATTGATCTATTTGTGTGGAAAATTATCAAAGACCTAGCTATATACACACATACATAGAGGAACATTGATCATTGCGCATGCACGCGTGAGAGATAAAGGATGCCCGGTATGATGGAGAAGGGGATGTGTGTGGGTGTGTGCCTTCATGGGAGACCGACCTGAAGAAAAAGATTGCATGCGTGCGATAGATAATGCCGACTGGTAGTGTGTGTGCATGCATTTACGAGAGAAAGTTAGTGGTACAATTATAAAGAGAAGACTACTGTGTGGGTGTACAAGAATAGGTGAGGTCATAATCAATGTAAAGTTGAATTCAAATATTTGAATAAGAGATCCTGATGTTTGAAACCCATGCATGCATGAATATAACGGAGATCTGCGCGGTGTGGTTTGGAAATGAGCATGTTGTAATGTATACACATTGAACAAGGTCAGACTGATTTGAATTTGAGATACCGATGGCAGACATCATTTGCCCACGTCGCATCCGTGCATGGACACGCTATTCTAATTGAAGATGATGGGCGGCTTTCGCATCACATATCTATATCTATACCCCTATATATATATATTATATATATATATATATTATATTTTTTTATATTGTGTGTGGGTAACTTTAACTTTGAAAGATGGTCGTTGGATGAGGCGAATCCGATGGTCCAAAAATGGCAAATTTGTGCACTATTGGCCATTGGATATCATCTAGATTCCACCAGATTTCGCCACATGTATAATCTAGAAGACTCCATGGTTGAACTTAAGCATAATGCACAAACATCAAAACACAAGCACTTCTTATTTGTTCTAGAATCTTCCGTGTCAGAATTGCCCAAATGTTTTTCTACATGATTTGCCATTATTTGTTTTTACTTTATGTCTTACAACGCACAATCCCATGAATCTTAAAATAGATTAGCTTTCTTATAGAAACTAGATGATTTTGAATGAAATGAACTATAAGAATTAAACGAACATCTACATCATGCATATATGACTCAAAGCTTGCATGCTATAATGTGGTATTTATTCATAATTTGGTTGCCAAATCTCATGTGTGCAATGCACGTGTACCTTACTCTAGTCTAAATGGTGTTTGTGTGTGTGTTGTGCGTGTTGAGGTGCAAATTGTCTTTTTTTGGGGGTACACGTTAAGGTTGTTCTTCCGAAATTTCAAGCCGCGCCTTGTTATGCCGATAATTGAAGCTAGCGTCTCTGTCTATCATGCTGCGAAACTCCCGCCTCTTCAACCCGCGCCTTGTTAGCCCGAAATATTTCAGATATATCTTTGTCTCGTTGTGCTCCGACAACTCCCTCCATCTCAACCCGCGCCTTGCTATTCCGAAATTACAATGTGCGCGAAAACTCCCACCTCCTGTGAAATCCCGACACGCGAAATGCCCGTGGTACCCCTGAACCGAAAGAACCGCCTCAAATCGGTGGGGGGTACTTTCGTAACTTACCCCACATTTCAGACAAGCGCGTCTCTAAGCCATGGTTCCCCACTGCTATCCCATCCGCCCACCCATTCGTACACCGAGGCCGCGAAAACCCGCGACGAAACCCCACACCCTGCTCCGTCCGCCACCCAGCCGGAGTCTCTTCCCCGACAACATCGTCCACAGCAACACCTCGACGTCCCTCATCCACCGTACCGGATGAGGATCCGTCGTCGATCTCATCGTCCCACCGGTTCAGCCACCCCGTCCTCCACCTCCAAGGAGCTGCCCCGATGTTCCCCTCGTCTTTCGCGCCACCTCCCTTCCCGCTGTCTTCACCTGCACCACCGGAAGAGCATCATATCACCGTTTCCTCGGATGAAGTTGCGGCCTAATCGGCGCCACCAAAGAGGTTGTACACTAATCGCCGCATTTTCTTCTTGATTCGATCTCACGATGCTGTCGGCGCTCGATCCCGAGCTGACACGGCGCGGCTCCATCCACAGCGGTGTCGCCGGCCACTTCCTCCACGGCATCGCTCCCTCGGCGGCGACGTCCACATCAGTAGAAGCTGCTGTTGCTTTAGCTCTCGCTCGCGCTGCTGCTCTGCTCTTGCTCTCGGTCCCCTGCCTGGTCTGCTCTTGCTATTGCTCTTGCTCGTGCTGCTGCTCTTGCTCTTGCTCTTGCTTGTGATGCTGCTCCGATTTGGGTACACTTCAGTCGACTGAATCAACTTTTGGGTCTGTTGATTTTCAAGGGGTGGGCTCGCCGGGGTGAAGGAAGAACCAGCCGCAGCGGGGAGGGGGGCTCAAGCCTGGGTTTACCTTGCTCAAAAAATGTTTTTGTAAACCCCACTATCTATCTTAGGGTTCAGGATGGGGGCGGTGGTCACCGGTGGTGGCGGGGCGTTGGCAGGGCGGTGGCGTGGGGATCGCGGAGAAAAGCTCAAGACGGGGGGGCTAGAGGATGGCAGGGGCGGTGGACCGGCAGTGGGGAGTGTTTTGGGCGGGCGGGTGGCGCACCACCGCCGCAGCGGGGGGGGCTGCTGTTTGGCCGGTGGTGGTGGCGGCTCGAGGTGGAGGTTGAAGATGAACCGCAGCCCTTGATTTCGTATCCAACGGCTGCAAAATTGACCGACCAGAGATGAAAAAGTCGATCGACCGACGTAGCCTCACCTTGCTAGTGCGTTCGGTTTGACAAAGAAAATTCAGTTTCGACGACAAAATTCAGTTTCGACGCTTAGGTTCGATTTGACGATTAAGTTCAGTTTTGACAGTTAAGTTCAGAGATGAGCGGCTGATGTATTTTACATCTAGCACTTTGTGGTTATGTATTTTACATCATGTATTGGAGATGCTATTAGAATTCCACTCAGTTAACATTGTTCGTTGTCTCTCTTGTCTCCTTGACCTCGGCGTCATACAACTCACCGAGCTGCTCCAACGATTTAAACCCTCCATCACAGTGAGCAAGACCTCGGCTCCATCTCTAGACGCCTAAGATCTTCTTCCCTCCTCCGACAAAGAAAGTCAGCGGAGCATCCTCACCGCCAACCCAATCACGCCGAGATCGACATGGCTTCGCCAAAGAGGTTGTACACTTGTTGCATCTCTTTTTTACTCTACATGTTATATATATTGTCCATTGAGCACTCGTAGTAATGAGAAATACAATTATTTTATCCTACTATATGACAAGCAGTGAGGTACCAGGCAACTTAGCTATCCGTGATGGACTCTCTTGAACGCCATCATTATTTATCTCTGCGTGTTTGAGTTGTGCATTTGTCGATGGGCACGGAGTTGAGCTAGTATGGCGGTGGCACGGGTCCAAAGTAATAGAAGTAGCACAAAACATTTTTTAGTGTAGGATTTACCTTACTCAAGCCTGCCTACTAGAATCGCCAGTGCTTGAAAGGAAAAGTGAATGAAAAACATAGGAATTGGAAAGTTTCCTATGGTACTACTTTTCATGAATTTGGTGCAAAGGAATGGAGCAAAGGAAAACTGTAGGATTTGTTCCTTTAGTGTCTCCTTGCAAGAAAAACCTTAGGAATTCTAATTTCTACTTCTCCTCCTTTTCATATTCCTATTCTTCAAGCACAAGACTAAGAGATAGTAGCATAATAGCATTATAACCGTACATTTTCTTGTGGTTTGACTTAATCTCACCATGCTTTTTTGCATCATGTGATCTTCCAATTGTTGTGAATCAAACACCCAGATTGGCAGAAATCCTCTGTTTTTAAATTCTCTGTTTTGCACGTGCATTCCTATCATATTCCTGTCTATTTCATATCCCTGCATTGTTAGAATCCTCAAATTCAAACAAGCCCTTACTCAATTACTTCTATTACAGATATGTGTCAAAGAAAACCTTGTGTGGTTTGTCCTGCTCCTACGGCGTTGTGTTCCACCCCAGCTCAGCTGCTCCAACGACGGAAGGGTTCACCACAGCAGGGATCCGCTCTCCATACTGTCTTTCGCCGCCTCAGATCTTCTTCCCGCAAGCAGCCACGATAACTGCATTACCATCATCAATCGAGCAGATGACCTTGAGGACTACACGGGTCCGCAAGAGAGGTCGCACTCTTCCGTGTCTGCTTACATCATGCGTCGCTTAATATGATGACATGCTACATTATCGTCGTGTTCACCTATTAGACTCCGAGTCAGGTCCAAACTAATGCTAAAACTTGAGTTTTTAAATGGTTGTGGGGTACATATCGGGGCAGCAATCAGTACTATCTGTCTACTATCTGGTTAATCTCCGGTGTCTACTATGAGTTTCATGTTGGATGCAAACAAACATTAAAGGATCCATTATCTATGTTTTTTAAACTAAAGCTATTATCTGCCTGCTATCATTGGTTTTGGGTTTATCCACAGTTTGCTACCATCACTCTGGATTTGTGCATGCACTCCTTACATAATCTCACTATGTTTTATTCCTATGCATGCCAGTTATTGTACACAATAGAACTGATCATGTAGAGCAAACAAGACGAGCCTTGCGTGGCAATAAAATTTCATGCGGACGTCGTTCCACGGTGGGCGCAAAGGCAGCCCACCCCCCCCCCCTCCACCCATTTCGGATCGTAATCAAGAGGAAGATAAATGTTCTGAGGGGGATTCAGAAGGAGAAGACCACTCCTATTTACCCCATGAGGTCTTCGCTCTAACTTGGCATGCTGATGCTGGTAATATCATGCATATGGTGCCTTGCATTGCTTACTGTATACATTAAAGATGTCATCTGCTTAGTTTAGACATTGCGATTGCCCTCTGCTCACTTCCTTAGTATATAAATCATATATTTGAATTATGTCATGCCATGATGTTTACATAGACAACATGTATCTGAATTATGGCATGCCAACCCATTTTCTAAAGACATAATATAGTTATATCATCTCATCCTGTTTACATAGTCATCATATTTTAAATTATGTCATTCTATCCGTGAATTATATCATGCCATCATGTTTCCATCGACGTCATGTTTGTGATTTATGGCATGCCAACCACTTTAATAGACACATCTTATAGTTATATCATGTCATCCTGTTTACATAGTCATCATATTTTGAAGTATGTCATTCTATCCTGTTTAGTTAGCCATCATACATGTGAAATTGTGTCATGCTATCGTGTTTAATTAGCCATCATATATGTGAAATTATTCCTGCTATTCTGTTTGCTTAGACAACATAAATGTGAATTATTCCGTGCCTTGTTTTCTTCCCTACTATCCATTGCACCTGTCTATCTTACAATGTATGTACATTCAATTACTTTTCTTGTTTATCAGCCATTTCAATTGGAGGGAGTGATGGCAGTATCTGTGGGAGTAAAAACATGGTCTTCAGAAAAGATCGTGCTACCTGTCGATGCAGATAGAACCACGGTTGTACTTGCCCAAGAATCAGCCCTACCACACATAACCACACTCATGCGGATTGTACCCCTACCCAGTTGGACAGAGAACCAACTACACCCCTTCTAACCCCAACCCCAGCAGATAGACACCCAGTTCCCGTTGACACAGCACCGTCTCCACCACAGAGCACCCAAACACGAGCAGTTAGTAAGGCAACTGCAGTGCCCAAATCACGAGGACCACCACTCCGAACTCGAAGTCAACGCTTAAAGCAGAAGAAGAATTGTTCTCAGGTCAGGTTCCGTAGCTATGGTTCATACTACTTTGCTCTTGCGTCACTGTATTTACTGATACCAACCAATTTCAAATTTGAAGGATGCAATTGAAACTCTAATGGCGCAACAGGTATGTTCTAAACCTGTTTCTTCAACGTGTTTGGCTGTTTGCTGTTGTAACTTGCTCTATGTTGATTTCAGTTTCAATTGAATAAACAGTTATGTTCTCATGCCATGCACATTACAAGTGTTGTTATTGTTGTGTAGTTTCCCACACTTATATTCTGTCTATGCTGCTTTGTCTTAAATAGATATGATTCGAACTGTATCTATCTTGATTTGGCAACATAAACTAGAATGATATAGACCATACAGTGACCATACTACATAGATATATGTTTGTTTCATGTTGTTATCCTGTCCACCTTACTACTGAAAAGGTTTACCAAAATGAGTTTCATATACTACATTGTAAACCTGAGATGTGTTTGTTTGTTTCTCTTTTAGTACGCGGATAAAATATTGGAGAAGAGTACCCTATTATGCAATGGTAAAGGAAGTAATGCAGATAAGATTCAAGATAGTGAGACATCCGTGTTGGTCTCCAAGAAAGCTGATAAAAACTATATTGAGGACACTGAGACAACTCCAAAGTCCTGTCTTGATGTAGTGTTCGAGTTACTGGCTACCACTGCTGGCACCAGCTCTTTGAACTCGTTGCCTGAATCAGTTCGGCTTCTTGAGTCTCAACTTCAAGTTGAAAGACATCGATCGAGATGTTATCGACAGAAGTCAAGGACCGAGAAGTCCTGCGAATTCAGATGCATACTTTACGTGCAACAACAAGTTTTGGAGGACTTAAGCGCCAAACAAGAGAAAGTTAATAAGCTTGCTAAGCATCTTGCCAGCATTATGGGTACCCAGGATATTGTTTCTTGAGCTCTTCTAAAGTGGTTTCAGTTCTGGACTTGTTTTGCTGCGGCGTTTATATGCTGTTGTGTTCCCTATATTTGCACTGGTGGCGAACTTTGATGCCTAGTGGATGTAATATGTGTAATAGCCGTGATAGCCTAGTGTAAGTTGCTTGCTTATTTATTTCCTTGTTGTCTTGTTTATTTGTTTGCTTGTAGCCAGTGCAGTTCTTTTTCTACGGTTTGCTAGTGGCTGCAATAACCTATTTTTTAAAACTAGGCCACAATAACCATGGGCTAATATTTACTGTAGTGACACTGGACCTACGGGCCGTAGAAACAGTGGTCCTTCTACGGGCCGTATAAACAGTGGGCCTTCTACGGGCCGTAGAAACAATGGGCCTTCTATGGGCCGTATCATCAATGGGCCTTATACGGGCAGTATGATCGATTGGCCAAACATGGGCCAATAATAGGCCGCATTATGGTCGTAAACGGGCTAGAGTTGGAATCGTCCATTCATGGGTCGACCATAACGGGCCATCGTTAATAGGCCGTATTTCATGACGCTATGAAAATGGCCCAACGTGTTAACGGACCACAAATGGGTCGACTGTAATGACGGGCTGAATTTGGCCCATAAGCAGAAAATGACAGTAACGGGCCGTAAGTAAACGAATACTGGAAAAGAGCCCAAGGATAAATGGGCTCTGAGAAGGCCGAAAGATAACATGGGCTGGAAATGGACCAACGGAATAATGGGCCCTTAATGGGTATAAAGTGATACACTGTTCATTACGGGCCAGTTTCACCACGGGCCGTTAATAGGCCAAGAGTTACATAGGGCCTCATATGGGCCGAAAGACGTCATGGGCCATACATGGGCTAGAAGTGAAAACGGGATGGAATCATACTGGGTGGCCCAAATGACGCTACTGGGCCTAATTTGGATAGGGCGTAATGGGCCTTGGGTTAGCGGGCTGTAAATGGGCTATATGCGAACAGACCGTTAACAGGCTTTACATGGGCCGACCTGCCACCTTTTGACCAAGTCAAACGGGCCGGCCTTGTCAAAGGAATGGGCCTCTGTTGGGTCGTGCCACGTGTCGACGTATCATAGGCGCCTTCTGTCCAATGAGTGGATGTCATCTGTCCCAACGGTGAGCCGACACGTGTTTCCTCCAGCCAATGATGATTTTACACGTGGAAAATCCCCATTGGTCGGGGCTGTTAACGGGTTATCGGATCCAAAACCCGACCCGATAGCTTAACGGTGTTCCGTTACGGTGGATGCCATGTGTCGGTCACCCTTGACGAAAGCACGTCTGTGATGCGCGATTTATCATCATGGAAGTGGACACTTCCGTGATGATAATTTTGGTAATGTCATGGAACACTTCTACGACAGCACAGGTATGACTATCTTGATTCTGTCATAAATTTGTCATGGATGTACATGCATGACAAAAAACGTGACCTACTGTGACAAACACGTATCATCACGGAAGTGTATTTTTTTGTAGTGCCCGCTCCCTCCTTCCTCGCGCGGCCGCTGATGCCACGGGAGTGAGACGATGGCGGGGCTCGGCACAAGCGCCGCGCTGACGACCGGCACGATCCTCCCCGGTCGTCGCCGGACGCGCTCCGGCGTGAGGAGGAGCTCCGCCGCAAGTTGAGGGAGCTCCGGGAGGGCCGCCGCGATGACCGCCGTCCCCCAGGCCGCCGTGACACGCGGGGCCGTCCCCGCTCCCCTCGTCCGGCTGCTTCGGGCGAATGGCGAGCCCGGCGCCGCTCCCCTTCCCCTGCACCTCGCGCCCCCGCTCTCCCACTTTGCCCCGATCCTCTCGTCCTGCCTCCCAGCGCGGCCCTGCCCCGCTACTGGCCCCTCCCACGCGGAGGTACGTGCTGCCCTATGCGGCTGCCTCCACGAGCCGGCTGCGGCTGCTTTCCCGGGCGGGGGCCCTGCCCGCGGGCGTTCCGGCCCTGCCAAGAAGAAGAAGCGCCATGGCACGGGGCGTGCCACCCAGTCCGCCCCTCCCCCGCTGGCTCCGGGTCCCGTCTCCAACCTTCCCCTCCCCCCTTGCTTCAACTGCGGGGTGGCAGGCCACTCGCAAGTCGAATGCGTCAACCCTCAGTGTTGCTACCTCTGCAAAGACCCTGGTCACCCCGCCCTCCTGTGCCCAGATCGTCCGGTGGTGTCCGAGCTCATGATGTACAGCCACGGCATCGAGGGGCTGGGCTTATTTCACCTCGTGGTCCCTGACGTACTGCCCCCTCCCCCACTCTCCAGGCGATCGTCACGCTGGTCGATGGGGTGGCCTCCCCGGAGATGATTGAGGCCGAGCTCAACCACCTCTACCGGCGCCAGTGGGACTGGGTGGTCACCCCTACCACTGGCCACATCTTCACCGTCGTCTTCCCCGACTCCATCAGCTACGATTACGCCACCCGCAGTGGCCGGATTACTCTCGCCCTCAACCAGCTCGTCGTCGATATCTCTGAGCCGATTCTTGATGCCCAGGCCGTGGCCGTCCTGAACTCCTCCTGGATTCTCGTGGCTGGCCTCCCCGACATTGCCCGGTCCGAGCTCGTCATTCGCCAGATGTCCCAGATTTTGGGCAAGGTGGTGGTGGTTGACGAGCTCTCTCTCCTCAAGGAGGAGGAGGTCCGGATCAAGGTCAAGTGCCTCGATTCTTCCAAGCTCCATGAAACCATTTGCGTGTTCTTCAACGACCAGGGCTTCGACCTCAGGATCTCCCCTGAGCCCTCCAACCACGTCGGCCGCTCCCGCTCTTTCGGCGTTGGTCTTCCCGGCGGCAACCCGGGGGCCGACGGGGACTACCACGGTCGCCACCGCCCCCGCTCCCACCGTTCGGAGGAGGACGGGGGTTCGGAGGACTCCCACTCCCGCTCCCCGTCCCTCTCCCCCCTCCCCTTATCATCGTCGGGCAGGGTCGGCAGGTTGCGCCCGGCTTGCTCCTCGACGGCCCGTCGGATTCGGTGGCTACGTCATCTGAGGCAAGCGACATCTCCAGTGTCGGCCTGGTCGTCTGCCCGGCCTCCTCCCCGCGCTCTCCCGCCCCGCCAGCGCCTGTTGCGCTGGCCCTGGAGCCAGGTTCGCCCCCGGCGTCGGGACCGGACCCCGACCTGCTCTTGTCGGTCCCGGTGGAGGACCCCGAGGATGCCGTGTCGTCCGAGTCGGCCTCCTCTCCTCCGGCCCCTCCTCCTGCGGTCGTGCTGCCTACTCCGGTCGTGCTCCCGCTTCCTCCGTGCCGCCTCTGGTGGACCCGACCTTGCTCGTCGCTCCCCCTGCTCCGTCCCTGTTGTGCTCATCTCTGACCTCGGCTCCGACCCCGTTGCTCCTTGTCTGCGCTGGGCCTGCCTCTCGGGTCCCGCCTGCGTCGGACCTCGCTGCGGATGGGGAGGCCCGGATGACCACCCCCATGGCCGCCCAGCCTCCCCCACCGCGCTCCGCGGCCTGCGGCCGCCGCGGGCGGTCGTCCTCCTCCCGGTGACCGCATCCCGTCGGAGCACTCGGCTGGACGCTGCGCACCCCGAGGGCAGTCCGGCTCTGCGCATCCCAGCTGGTGGAGCTCAGCTGCTGCTTTCGGAACACAGAGCAGTGCGCTGCCGTTCGCCCTCTGCCCGTCTTGTTCCTTCTCTACTCTCGAGTTGGTTCCCCTCGGCAACCTCGCGAAGGTCGATTCGGACTCCGCCATCATCTTTAGGAGGGAAGCTGGACCCCCTTAGTCCAGATCGAGGCCATTAGGGCCCACAAGATTCTGGACGGGAGACTTGCGGAGGCCCGTGCGGCCTTCCTCCCCCCCCCCCGGTGGCCTGGGAGGTCCCCTCCCCGGCGCCATCGAGGCGGATCGGTGGCCTTCTCCTGCTTGATGGTGCTGACGTTCACGGCCGCACCCACTCCCGCACCGCGGCCCTTCGTTCCCAAAGTGCCTCCCGTGTCTTGGGGTCAAGCAGCCCCCCAATGGTGCCTTGATGCGAGCCCTTTTCTGGAACATCCATGGTTTCGGCCATGATGGCCGACGCCGCCAACTAGTGGAGTACATGCGTGATGAACACATTGACATTGTCGCCATCCAGGAAACTATGCGCACTGAATTCTCCCTTCTTGAGCTTGACCATCTGAGCTCCCACCTCTTCGCGTGGCATTGGCTCCCTTCTAGTGGGAGCGCCGACCACTCGGGGGGCATCCTTCTAGGCGTAAAGGATGCCACCTTTGAGGTGGGCAGCATGGATCGGGGGGAATTCTTTGTGAGCATGGAGTTGTTCGAGCGGTCCCTCAACTCCAAGTGGGAGGTCATCATAGTCTACGGGCCGGCAGACCATAGCAGGTCTGCCGCCTTCCTCGAGGAGCTCCATCGGAAGATTTCTGTGGCCTCCCTTCCGGTGGTGGTGGTGGGAGGTGATATTAACCTCCTCCGTGTTGCGGAGGACAAGAGCAATGCTAATGTCAACTTTGCCCGGATGCAAATGTTCAATGACTTTATTGCCGACCTTGGTCTCTGCGAGATTGATATGATTGGCGCCAGGTTCACCTGGACCAATCGGCAGGCTTCCCCGACCCAGTCCGTCCTGGACAGGGTCCTAGTTTCCCTGGATTGGGACCTCCGTTGTCCCCTCGCTTCCCTTCGCGCCATCACCCGGATTGGCTCTGACCATGTCCCGCTTCTTGTTTCCTCCGCCAATGAGCGCCCGCCGATCACCCCACGATTCCGGTTTGAGACCTTTTGGCTATCCCAAACCGGGTTCGTGGAGGCCTTCGGCGCGCGTTGGGTGAAGGCCCACGCCCACCCTCACCCCCGTCCCCCCTCGGCCATTGATTTGTGGCACTTCTGTGCCGAGCGTGGCCGGCAGTTCATGAAGGTATGGGGCGCTAACTTGGGTCGAGACCTTCGCGATCGCAAGAAGGCCCTGTTAGCCGCCATTCAGGTGCTCGACTTGCGTGCGGATGCGGTGGGGGCTCTCTCTCCCAATGAGTGGCTTTCCCGCTATGACTTAGAATATCAACTCTCCGTTATTTACACTGATGAAGAGGCCTACTGGCGCATCCGTGGTGCCCAGAAGTGAGTGTTGAAGGGTGACGCGAACACGGCTTACTTTCAGGCGATCGCGAATGGCCACCGTCGTCGCAACACCATCGCCCTCTTGTGGGACGGTGCAACCCTCCTTCAAGACCCGCGCGACATCCGGACCCCACGTTGATGTGTTCTATAGGTCTTTGTTCTCTGCTGCTCCTAGGAGCAGCCTCTCCCTGGCCCCTGACTGCTGGTCTGGCCCATAGCTGGTCTGACTCGGAGAATGCGGCCCTTACAGCCCCCTTCTCCGAGAGCGAGGTTTGGGATGCCATTAGGGCATGAACCCCACCTCGGCGCCGGGTCCTGACGGCCTCCCGGTTAAGTTCTTCCAGACCTTCTGAAACGTGATTAAACCTGAGGTCATGGCCATCTTCGAAAAGTTCTACGTTGGGTCCATCAACCTCGGTCGCCTACACTTTGGGATAATCTCTCTCATTCCCAAGGTGCCTGGTGCATCCGACATTCGCCAATTTCGTCCGATCACGGTCATTAACGTGATCTTCCGGATTCTTGCAAAAGGGTACGCCAATAGGGTGACCCTTCTTGCAGATCGCGTTACTCACCCTAACCAGCCCGCCTTCAACCGGGGCCGGTATATACTGGATGGGGTCCTTGTCCTTCATGAAGTCCTCCATGAGGTCCGCGCCAAACACCTCAAGGCGGTCTTCTTGAAGATTGATTTCCATAAGGCCTATGATACTGTTAGTTGGTCCTTCCTTCGGGAAGTGTTACTCCGGAAGGGCTTCGACGACCGTTGGATCACCAGGGTTATGGAGATGGTCTCTTGCGGTTGCACGGCCGTTAACATTAACGGCGAGATCGGCCCTTTCTTCCCCACCCTATGTGGGGTTAGACAAGGCAACCCCTTCTCCCCGTTCCTGTTCAACATGGTCGTGGACGCCCTTGCCACCATCTTGGATAAGGCGAAGGAAGCTGGCCATATTCGTGGGATCACCCCCCATCTCACCGGAGGGTCCGGGATTTCCCTCCTCCAGTATGCCGACGACACCATCATCATGGTTGAAGGCTCAGAGGTGGACATCTCCAACCTCAAGTTCCTCCTCCTCTGCTTCCAACAAATGTCTGGCCTTAAGATTAATTTCGACAAGAGTGATGTTATGGTGATGGGCTACCCTCCCGAGGAGTGTTTAGCCATTGCCAACCGGCTTAACTGCCGCCTGGGCTCCTTTCCCACGACCTACTTGGGTACGCCCATTAGTGACTCCCGGCTCACCGTCGCGGACTTGCGCCCGACCGTGGCCAAGCTCCAAACGCGGATAGAGCCTTGGCAGGGGAGGTGGTTATCTAAGGCAACCCGGACTATTCTCATCAACTCTTCCCTCTCCAGCGTCCTCCTGTTTCTTATGAGCTTCTACAGCCTCCATGAGACCCTGCACCATGAGATTGCCAAAGTCCAGTCTCGCTTCTACTGGGCTGGCGAGAATGACAAGCAGAAGTATTATATGGTCAGTTGGCCGGACATTTGCAAGCCCAGGCAGCAGGACGGCCTGGGCATCATGTGCTCTAAGCGTATGAATATCGCCCTTCTCTCCTGGTGGCTTTGGCGCATCTCGCAAGGCCATGGCGGTCTTTGGCTCGACATCATCCGGAACAAATACCTGCGCGGGCAGCCCCTCGCCTTCTGCCAGAGAACTGGCGGCTCCCAGTTCTGGCAGTCGGTCGTCCAGCTCCTTCCGGTTCTCCGCATCGGGACTTCCATCTCGGTCGGCTCCGGAGCGTCGACTTTGTTCTGGTTCGATCGTTGGCCGGAGACGCTCCCTTTGCGACACGCTTTCCCGGCCTCTTCTCCATCGTCGTTGACCCTGTGATCTCTGCCGAGAGGGCCCTTATTGACTTAGGGCGCCTCGCCTTCCGGAGGCCATTTGGGCCCCCGGAATCTACTGCTTGGCGCGAGTTGCTGGACTGTGTTGCCCTCCACGAGCCTAGGGTGGATGGTGGCACCGACCAGGTGCGTTGGTGCCTGGAGCCATCTGGCATGTTCTCCACCAAGTCTCTCTACCTAGCCATCTCCCCCTCCTCCGCCCCCCTACCCCTCTCGACGGTTTGGTCCATCCGCCTACCTCTGAAGATCCGGATCTTCATGTGGCAATGGATTCGCGGTCGAGTTCCGTCCGGGGTTGAGGTTCGCAAGCGAAATGGCCCGGGCTCGAGCATCTGCCCCCTCTGCGGTGTTCCCAAAGACTCGGATCACATCTTCTTCTCCTGCGTGTCCGCTCAATTCGTTTGGAGTTGCTTTCGCGAAGTGGTTGGTGGAGATTGGTGCCACACCAACTTTCCCGACTTATTTGCCGAACTCCAGAACTCCCCCTTGTCGTCTCGCCATATTAGGTGGCTTGAGATTGGGGTCCTAGCCTGGACCCTCTGGACGATCCGCAATAAGCTTGTGATCCAGCGCACTCCTCTTCGACGAGCTACTGACGTAATCTTCAAACTCTCTGGTTTCTTGCGGCTTTGGTGAGCTTAGGCGCCCTCAGGACCGCGACGCCATCTCCGCCTTCATCGCCGACCTCCGATCGATGGCCGTCCGCTTGTCGCCGCCACCCCCGCCGCCTCCGCCCAGACTAGGCGCTTATCTCGTCCTCAGGCGGCTGCCTTTGTTTTCTTTTTTCCTTTTTTCTGGGCTTGTTGAGCTGTGCCCTCAGCAGAACCTCCGTACTTTTGTGTGAGACTTGGGTGTGTGCGTGTGGACTAGTCCTTGTATGTGCACTCTCTGGCGGTTTGCTTTATTTATAAAGCGGGGCGAAAGCCTTTTTCGGTAATGTCACAAGGAATTGCAAAGCCTTGGTGCGCCAGTATGTACTACACTATTACTCTACTCCCTTTATACACTAATAATATCAGAGAAGTGAAAAACATTGGCTGACGCTACAAAATAAGCCTGGTAGTCAAACTTGTTTTAGATGAGAATATGGGATCATCCCACAAATGGATGAACATAACAGCTCAAGCTGATGTTAGAAGAACATAAGGTGCAGGAATACTGAAGCCAGAAAGATGGAAGGCCACCTGCGGCTAATGTGGTACCATCTTTCATAGCGGAATACAGCTCTAAATTCTCGCTCATTACATGACGATAATGAAGATAATCATCATTTCCTGCTTGTAGCTCCATTACATGATGATGTACCCAATATGCAGTTTTAGGCTCGAGCTCAAATTTCAAGTATGCTAAAATAATTACCAAGAACTACAACAGGCAGCAACACCAGTGTTCAGGTCAAAACATGAAGAAAAATGCTGACAGGAGACACACAAATTGTTTGCAGATAATATAGAAATATAGATTCCTAGATGAATAGGGTTCTTGTAAAAAGGGAGCATCAAACTTCAGTCGTGCTGGTGTGTTTGCTCCTGAAACAGGTTCAGGATGTCTCGAGGAGTTAATCCCATTTCCCTCTCTTGGCTTCCGATATTTTGCAATTGCACTTGTCACAATAATTAGGAGCAGCAGGATTACTACAACACCGCCAACTAGTGCATAGACATACACTGAAGTCCTCAATTTGCGGCAGCTTCCCGCAGCAAAAGCTGTCATGAGAGCCAACATATCCAGTATCATAATCAAGTGCAATATCCCAAGTGGCACAGCCTTCCTGATAGATTTACTCAGCAGAAGCATGATCACGACAATGGATGCCATGAATGCGAAAGAATTGAACCAGAAGAAGATCTTGTATCGTCGGTGATTAATATCACGAAGGACGGGATTGCCTGGTACATGGCCCTCATCATCAGACCAGAATCCACCAGGTGGGTTCAGACCAGCTTGGTATGCGATCGATGCTGCTAAAATTGCAAGAAGCATCAGATACTTGTGTCTCTTTTTAACTTTTTTTTCTTCGACAACTGAAGCTACTGGCCTCACGGGAGTGATTACTCGTTCACCCTCCGCATGAAAGAGAAGATCGTGTAGAAATACTAGACACTTAGCCAATGGTCTTCCTAGTGTGCCATGCATTGAAGAGAGCAGAACTTGAATCAGAAGTGACACTAGAACTGCCATAGCAATGATGCTCAGATATATGGACTGTTTAATATTTCTGCAACTTCCTGCAACATAGGCAATGAGGAGGCCAAGCAAGCCCGCCACCAAACACACTCGCAATGCATAGGACTTGATTCCATACTCACAGGATTCCTTATTCACAAGTAATATTGTGACGACCACGGACGACACAAATGAAACTGAATTTGAGTAGTAGAACACATCATAGCGTTTTGGATGGGTATCCTGAAGGATTGGATTGCCCGGAGTTCCCGTGGCATCCTTGTCATCAGACCAGACACCTCCTGGAGGGTTCATGCCAGCTTGGTATGTGACAGTCACAGCCAAAACAGCAATGGTCAATAGCAGATTACGCCGCCTTCCCAACTCCTTCTCACTAGTATCACCCCCAGTCTGGTTGTGGTCTAATTGACGCGGCACTGAGCAAAAATGACTAACTGAGTGCTTTAGCATCTCTGCCACCTGCCTTCTCCATTCTGGAGGAATTATATGTACTGCTATCAAGACATGAATGAGAACATAAGCAAGTACACTGCATACGAGCGCTGATATGAAAATAGTCTTATTTGCCTCCCTGCAGTTCCCCACAGCAAAAGCTCCGGTTAGGGAAAGTAGGACCACTATCATCGTTATTGGTAATGCACGCCGTTTGGTAACCTTGTTGCTCACCATCTTGTTCAAGAGCAAAGTGATCATGACAATGGATGCCACAAAGGCGATTGCATTGAGATAGAAGAATGCAATGAACCAGCGATGATGGGTGTCCTCAAGGATGCGATCAGCAGCTGAATGATGATCTTTACTTATTGACCAAAAGCCACCTGGTGGATTCAGGCCTGATTGGTATGCCAGAGATACTGCAAGAATGGCAAGAAGCAGCATACATGTGCGGGTCTTCTTCAGATGCTTCTCAGTTCGAATGTCATCAGCATTTTGATTGGGTACTTGATTGCTGTCAATATGTACATTCTCAGAATGTATAGGATGGTCATCACTGCAAAGAATCTTAGTACTAGGGTTATTATCTTCAACCAGATTGTTTTGTTCAGCAGAGTCCGCACTGCCAGTGGCTTCCACAGGTGCAGAGAGCCCTTCATCCACTATGTCACTACTAGTGTCTCCATCACTCTGCCTGACTGACATATTTTGCTCAACTGAAAGAGCAGTCATGTCAGGATCATCAGGTGAAGATTGCTTCCCCATACTTGCAACTTTCTGGTTAGCTGACATACCGCACATGCTATTTTCAATTTGCTGGTGGCTTAGTAATGGGTACTCCATGTTAGACACAACATCCTTGACATGTTCTGGTCGTTGACAGTTCCCTGCAGGATGCTGTGAGCTGGACACGTCCTCCTCTATGTTTGCAACACGCTGGACATCTGGAGACTGGCACTCCAGGTTGGACACAACGTCCTGAATATTTGTTGATTGCTGGCTCTTCCCTGGCGGATGCTGTGTGTTAGGCACAGCCTCTTGAACATCTGAAATTTGACTTTTTTCTGCAGGTACATGCAACTCATGGAATTCACCCTGTCCGATATTTGAATGTTGCTGATTGTCTGCAGGCTGGTCTGGTTGCTCAGGGGTATTAACTTCTGCAGGTGCATCAGTTGAACGGGCTGGAGATTGATGATTCCTTGCCACAGAATTCCCCTGCTCTGCATTGATCGATCTGTGGTCACGAAAGCTCAACGAAAGTGCACGGCCCCATTTTTTCACATAACACAGGCTGCTTGATTTGACCTTTTGTAGCCAATTTGCTACAGGTCCCTGAACAAAGAATCCAACTAAAACTGCGAAGGATATCCAAACTATGAAGAAAATAGACACCACAAAGAATGATGTTGCTACCTCTCTACAGCATCCTGCAGCATACGCAACAATTAGGCACAGTAGGTCCACTACCACACATACAATCACTGCTTTGGTCCTTATTCCATGTCCACTCAGTTTTGGGCTCAGAATCAGTATGATTATGACCAAAGATGCCACGAAGGAAGTTGAATTGGAAATGATGAATATATTATAACGACCAAGGTAGTTAGTCCGGAGAACAGAAGTACCCGGATGATGCTTGTAAGGAGGAAAGGCCATATGCACCTTATTAGAACCATGGTCATTTTCAGCCCAAAAGCCACCCGGTGGATTCAATCCTGCTTGGTATGTGATAGTAGCAGCAAAAATTACAAGCGTCAAAATGAACTTGCGAGCCTCCTCAACGGCTTTCTCTAGAGGGATGCTCTCTTGCCTGCCAAGGGAACTCCGTTGGTTTAGAACACTATTTATCATTGTCTGCAGATTCTGTTTCAATTCTCTTGGAATAAACCTTGTGGATACTAGGGTATGGATCCCAACATATATGATAACAGCAAGGACTAGAACCAAGATGTAAATGGATGACTTGAGTGTCCTGCAACTTCCAGCAGCATAAGCCCCCAGCAGGCTGAATAGGTCCAGTGTCATGGTTAATTGCATTGAATGGAGCCACATCCTCTGATTTGTCACACTCTTGCTGAGAAGCAAGATGATTAAGACAAGAGATGCAGCGAAGGCTGCTGCATTGCAGTAAAAGAACACCTCATATCATTCAGAAAAGCCATCATGCATGACAGGATCGCCAGCATCATGGCCATCCTTGTTTAGTGTCCACGATCCCCTGGTGGTGTTAATCCAGCATTGTATGTCACACCAACTGCTAGGACTCCAAGCAGTACCAAATATTTACGATATCCCCACAAGAGCTCAAAAGCATCATTGATCCTGGAGCTGGATTCATGGCCAGGGGGTAATAAATTTCCGCTGGATACGACATTGGGTGTTTCACTGTCTGCCATGTGGTTGCTCTCTGACTGAAATTGCAAGTCTCAGGCTTTCAGTTGCTTTCTATTCCTCCATCTGGAGCATCGGGTAACAGTTTCTTGGATGGAGAAGATATCTGAAGGATTCAAAGATAATTCAAGGATGGTTCTGAACAAGAAAAGGCAAACAAGGTTGCTAGGAAGATGGACTTGGTGAAGTCTGTGTCCCAAAAGAAAACAACACAAAAGAGAGAGCATTAAAGGCTAACTTGCCTGCTAGACCCCAACAATATGAATTATTTTTTCAAACAGTGACCACCATACGAATTATTAGCTCATGTTCACAGACTTCTCCAGAAAAAAAGGTAGTTAATGTTGTACTAAGTTGGCCCCAATCAACTATCAGAGTCTATACTGGGTTGGTGTTAAAAGACGAAAGCAGATTATCAGTTTATTAAAATCTTAAAAGGATCAACCCCGTTGTATATACTGTAACTAGATGAATTTCCTGTGTCTACATATTACAATACATATGTTCATGTTTGAGCATAGAGTTCTATTGGTTATACAATTTTAGTGTTTATAGTTGGAAATTAATTGTGTTTCTCATCCAACAACAACATCATATACATGATTGAACTTTACTGTCATAATCCGACCCCACCAAAATAAGTGATTTAGATATTTCCCTTTGTTTTTCTTCCAACTGCTATTACCACAAAACACACATAAGACAAGTAGTAATACTTGTTGGTGGAGACACTAACAGATTCTACAGGGTAACTAGTAAAATTAATTGCACTCAATGGTAAGTTACACGCATCTAAGAGAACGTAAAATACTATACCTGGCATGGAAAGCATTGCAACGCTCAGTCACACGGGAAGGCTGCCCTCATTAGCCATAAACGGTTGCAAGTGAGCTTGTAGCCAGAGCGATAACCAAAATAGTGGTCCAGATATTTCCCTTTGTTTTCTCTGAATACGTAGATCTGACTGCTGTCACCAAAAAACACACATATAAATAGGTGTTAGTTCGTTGGAGAACTAGCAGCTGCTTGTTTTTTTCTAGATAATGCCAGATTATGTTTGGTAACTAGTAAGACTAACTGCAAATAGGGAGGTTCAATAGGCGATGGAAATAATCAGTGGCGGACTTAAGATTGTAGTGTTGGGGGGGTGCCACAGATTTCATCTATAATGTATGAACAACATAACTTTAACACATCCGTTCAAAATTTGTGAAAAATACACTACAAATTGTATAATTAATCTGGATATCATCATAAATTTAAAAAACAGTCACAAGACATGATTTAAAACTTAAAAACCTACTATTAAGTATATATAAGATAAATTACTTTACATTTTACTGAGGGGCTGCCATGGCACCCATGGAACCCCCATTAGATCTGCCCCTGGAAACAATGCATCCATGTCTAAGAACCGAGCACAGGAAGAGAAAATGAGAATCGTACCTGAAAGAGGAAAGCGGCGAAGTAATGCTCCTCACATAGACATAGTCACACTGAATGAGCTATCATACATCAGCCCCTAGCCGAGGTTGCAGGTTTGAGCATGTACCCAGATCAGGGTAACTAGTAAGATTAACTGCAAGCGGAGAAATGACAGAAAATTGGCAATGGAACTTATGTATCCATGTCGAAGAGCCGAGCACAGGAAGAGAGAGTGAGAATCGTACCTGAAATGGGAAAGCTTTGCAATGCTCAGTTGCTCGCTTGGAATGGCTGCCCTGTTAGCCTAGCTGAAGTTGCGGCTTTGAGCTTGTATCCAGAGCGACGGCTGCTGCTCAGACTAGTGAGGGACACCTTGTGTGCTTCAAAGACGGCCAGCATCAATAATGTGTGTGAATGGTGGTGTGGACAGTGAAGAAAGGAGGGGGGAGACCGGTGAAGTCAGTTAAATATATAGGAAAGAAACAAGCTAAGACCCCACAGCAATGGTGAGTCTATCATCATCTGATAGCTCATTAGATTGGAGTTGGTCCCAGTCATATCAAGAACAGTCGGCATCCAGATTAAACAAGGGAATATATGATCTCCTCAGGACCGCTTTGGAGTTACTACAAAAGTAATGAACAAACACGCACCTCAACGGTTAAATACCCCGGCATCGAGCTGGGCTGCTGAACAATTTGGTTTGGAACGCATAGATAAGCAGGAATTAGCCAGTAGAATACCTGGTATGGTACCAGGAGGGAGTGAATGGAATCTGTGGATAGCGATGGCAAGCCGGAGGAGGGTGTGTTGACTGCTTGACTAACTATCATCGCAAAACCCGGAAGTACTACCACCATCATCATCCTCTTGACTCCGGCAAAGTCACCTCCGACCTCCCCTTGGCGCCTCGAGTGTCTTGCCTCTTCTCCGGCCATTAGCGCACGGCAGTTAATGGCCAACGGTGAAGGGCTCCACCCTCCAGGGCACTGGCCACGGTAGCTAGGTGGCTAGCGCCACTGGTGCAGTCGCTAGCACGGTCGGCTCCGCTGCCGGCGCCCCGCTGGCCGCTGAGGCATTTGTTCGAACACCATACGGGCACTGCGCACAGCCGGCCGGGGGCCTAGAGCCTCGTTGGGCGCCTTAGCCTGCCGACCGGCCAGGCCTACAGATAGTAGCATAGCAGCAGCGTGCATCGATCCCGCCCCGTCCGACCGGCGCTGGGGGGCCCCGTCGACGTCGAGAGGGCCATCCATCCCCCCGGATCGCCGCCTCTGGACTAGTCGTTCGTTGCTTCAAAAAAAAAAATCGTTCGTTCGGACGTCACAAGCATTTCAAGGATGACGTCAGGTCTCGACTGAACAACTCGTGGCAGCCTCCGCCACCCACCGCTCTATTTTTCCGTGGCCACGCTTTTCAGTGCCCCGCTCGCCGAGAAAGTGTAGGAATCTAGAGTAGAAAAACTGTCAAAGCGAACCTGTCTGATCAGACATGTGCGCCCTTTCAGAAACTGATCAAGTTTATCCTCTTCTAGAGCATGCCGGTCTCGTGGTTTTTGACACTTAGAGCAACTCCAACGGGTTGACCCATAGATCATGCCAACGGCCATGTCTCATGCCGGCACCATGCCAGCGCCGGCATGCAATGGCGGCTTCAAAAAATATCACCACACAGTTCACAAAAAAGGTAGGACTTGAGTTCGACCATGCCTTCGCGGCCCCGTGGTCATGCCAGCACACCTGCCGGCATAAAAAAAGGATGGCGCTCTAAAAGCACAAGTGCTCCCTGGGTGATTTTGATAATTCATGACAACATATCTCTTGTTGGACTAATACTTTTACCTAGTACATTTCAGATAAGTTCAACATTGGAGTGGCATGGACATGGACAAGAGGACGTGGAACCCCTTCAAGATGCTAAGGACAAATATTGACAAAAGTCAAGACTCTACATTTTCATTCTAGTGATCCAAGATCACTTTGAGTTCATAGGAAAGCCAATACTATTACAAGGGGATGAGGTGTTGCTTAATGGCTTGCTTGCTCAAAGTGCTTAGTGATATGCTCTAAAACCCTCAGCCACTTTCTCACATCCACATATGTCCTAAACCTAAATGTCAAACTCGGCCCCACCGACTTTGTCTATCCGGCGCCACCGAGTTTCATCATATTCAGCCACTACCAAATCCTAGTTACTTCTGTCTCATCGATGGGATCTCGGTCTCACCGAGATGGGCTTTGCAATCTCTCTATGATCTGGTGCAACACTTTCGGTCTAACCGAGTTGGTGTAGTTGGTCCCACCGAGTTTGCTTGACCAATTCTCTGTTTACTTATTACCAAAATCGGTCTCACCGAGTTTGGGTAATCGGTCAAACCAAGTTGAGTTTTACCCTAACCCCTGCACATCGGTCCCACCGAGATGACTATATCGATCCCACCGAAAATCCTAACGTTCACATTTTGAACTAAATCGGTCTGATCGAGTTTGCTGATTCGGTCCCACCGAGTTTGGGAATCTGTGTGTAACGGTTAGATTTTGTGTGGAGGCTATATATACCCCTCCACCCACTCTTCATTCGTAGAGAGAGGCATCAGAACAAACCTACACTTCCACTACTCATTTTCTGAGAGAGAACCACCTACTCATGTGTTGAGGCCAAGATATTCCAATCCTACCATATGAATCTTGATCTCTAGTCTTCCCCAAGTTGCTTTCCACTCAAATCATCTTTCCGCCATAGCTAAATCTGTGAGAGAGAGTTGAGTGTTGGGGAGACTATCATTTGAAGCACAAGAGCAAGGAGTTCATCAACAACACACCATCTATTACCTTTTGGAGAGTGGTGTCTCCTAGATTGGTTAGGTGTCACTTGGGAGCCTCCATCAAGAGTGTGGAGTTGAACCAAGGAGTTTGTAAGGGCAAGGAGATCGCCTACTTCATGAAGATCTATCCTAGTGAGGCAAGTCCTTCGTGAGCGATGGCCATGTTGGGATACACAAGGTTGCTTCTTCGTGGACCCTTTTGTTGGGAAACGTAGTAATTTCAAAAAAATTCCTACGCACACGCAAGATCATGGTGATGACATAGCAACGAGGGGAGAGTGTTGTCTACGTACCCTCGTAGACCGAAGCGAAAGCGTTGACACAACGTAGTGGAAGTAGTCGTCGTCTTCCGGTTCAACCGATCCGAGCACCGTTACTCCCTCACCTCCGAGTTCTTGACACACGTCTGTTCGATGGCGCACCCTCGTTCTCCAATCCAAGAGAGGCTCCGGGGGAGTTCCGTCGACCGACAGCGTGGTGGCGATCTTGATGTTCTCTGTCGCAGGCTTCACCTAAGCACTGCTACAATATGACCGAGGTGTAATATCGTGGAGGGGCACCGCACACGGCTAAGGAACGATCTCAATGATCAACTTGTGTGTCCTAGGGTGCCCCCTACCCCGTATATAAAGGAGGGAGGGAGGAGGAGGCCGCCCAAGGGGCGCGCCATAGAGGAGGAAACCTACTCCAAGTAGGTTTCCCCCTTTCCTTATCTTATTTGAAGGGGAAGGAAAGAGTACTAGTATTAGGAATAAGTACTAGTAGTAGTAATAGGAAGAGGGGAAGGAGAAAGGAAAGGGGCTGGCCCCTTCCCCAATTCGGATTGGGCTGGGGCGCCCTCCCTTGTTCCTTCTCCTTCTTCCTATATGGGCCCAATAAGGCCCATATACCTCCGGGGTTCCAGTAACCTCCGGTAGCTCCAAACTTCTCCGGAACCTTTCCGGTGTCCAAATATATCCGTCCAATATATCAATCTTTATGTCTCGACCATTTGAGACTCCTCGTCATGTCCGTGATCACATCCGGACTCGAACAAACTTCGTACATCAAAATACATAAACTCATAATATAAGCATCATCGAAACCTTAAGCGTGCGGACCCTACGGTTCGAGAACAATGTAGACATGGCGAGACACGTCTCGGTCAATAACCAATAGCGGGACCTGGATGCCCATATTGGTTCCTACATATTCTACGAAGATCTTTATCGGTCAAACCGCATAACAACATACTTTATTCCCTTTGTCATCAAGATGTTACTTGCGAGATTTGATCATCGGTATCCAATACCTAGTTCAATCTCGTTACACGCAAGTCTCTTTACTCGTTCCGTGTCGTCATCTCATAACTAACTCATTAGTTACATGCTTGCAAGGCTTGGGTGATGAGTATTACCGAGAGGGCCCAGAGATACCTCTCCGACAATCGGAGTGACAAAACCTAATCTCGAATTATGCTAACTCAACATGTACCTTCGGAAACACCTGTAGTACTCCTTTATAATCACCCGATTCGTTGTGACGTTTGGTAGTACCAAAGTGTTCTTCCGTAAACGGAGTTACACAATCCTCATAGTTACTGAGGAACATGTATAAGTCATGAAGGAAGCAATAGCAGAATACTAAACGATCAAGTGCTAAGCTAACGGGATGGGTCATGTCAATCACATCATTCTCCTAATGATGTGATCTCATTAAACAAATGACAACACATGTCTGTGGTTAGGAGCTAGTCAAGTAGAGGCATACTAGTGACTATATGTTTGTCTATGTATTCACACATGTATCATGTTTCCGGTTAATACAAATCTAGCATGAATAATAAACATTTATCATGATATGAGGAAATAAATAATAACTTTATTATTGCCTCTAGGGCATATTTCCTTCACCTTCATGGGTGGAGCCCTCCGTGGATTCACGCAACCGTTACCCTCCGTGGGTTGAAGTCTCCATCAACGTGGATGTACGATAGCACTACCTATCGGAACCACGCCAAAAAAATCTGTGTCTCCAATTGTGTTTGCACACTCCAATCCCATCCCTTTACTTTCTTGCAAGTTGCATGCTTTACTTTGTACTGCTCATATACTCTTTGAATGCTTGCTTGAATTGTAATGTGTTTGCTTGAAACTGTGTTAGTCTACCACCTCAACTTGAAAAACTGAAAAACTGCCAACTTTGTTTGTTAAGGGTCTAATCACCCTCCTCTAGACACCTCTTCTCGATCCTTTCAATTGGTATCAGAGCTTTGGTCTCTATTGCTTTGGTTTAATCATCATTGGAGGAAGATAGATGAGTCTATGTTGGGGAGTCTTAGACATAGAGTGCCTATGCTTGATGGAGAGTTCTTTAGTAGGTGGAAAATGAGATGCTTGGAATTTTTCATGAATATCACTTGAACAAGTACATTACTACTCCTTGCGAACCCCATGTTGATCCCTTGCATCCTACCCATGATGAGTCTCTTGACATGATTCACAATCTTAGAACTATCAATCTTATCACTAGAGGCTTGCCTAGAAATTTGATTGGTCACTTGCCTACTCTTGATTATGCTTATACTATATAGAGATTTCTTGAGGAACGATTTCCTGACTATTCCTTGAAAAACTTAGATGAGATTCTTCACAAGTCTATTGCTTTGAATAAGATGAATCCCAATGATCCTAAGTTTGGAGATTGTTTATTTGAGGTCACCAATCTCATGCATGCCAAAGGAGATGTTGGAATCATTAGCAATATTATTTCTGAAGCTATTAGAATTCATAGAGATGAACATTGTCAAAATCATATATCTAATGAATCACTCTTTCTAGGAAATGATCATTTGCAAGATGATGTTGAACATGGATACTATGATCAATATGATGATAATGACTTTGATCTTGAAGAGTCTATGAGACACTTTGGTCTTATGGCAAATCTTCGCGGCTACATGGCTGGAGGAAAGGAATGGGTCCTTGATAGTGGATGTACTGATCACATGACTGGAGATAAAGATATGTTTTGTGAGCTTGCTGAAAACGACGGTCCTTGAAAGTATGTCACTTTTGGTGACAACTCAAAGGGTAAGGTGGTTGGCCTCGGTAAGGTGGCCATCTCACATGATAGCTCCATACAAAATGTTATGTTCATTGAATCCCTTGGCTATAATTTGCTTTCTGTATCTAGACTAGCTGACTTTGGTTTCATTGTCCTATTTACTAAAGTAGATTGCCAAGTGTTTTGAAGAGATAATCATCAAATGGTCTTTACCGGCATACGTATAGGTGATCTATACATTGTTGACTTCACTAAAAAGGCTCAACCTAGAACTTGCTTAATTGCTAAATCTTCCAAAGGCTGGTTGTGGAGTAGACGGTTAGGTCATGTGGGAATGCGTAACCTTGACAAGCTTATTAAAGGTGATCATATCCTTGGTGTTAAAGATGTCGTATTTGATAAGGATAGACTTTGCAGCACTTGCCAAGCAGGAAACAGGTTGGAGGAAGCCACCCCGTGAAGAACATCATGACCACGAGAAGACCGCTCGAGCTGCTTCACATGGATCTCTTTGGTCCCAACGCCTACAAGAGTCTCAGTGGTAACTCGTTTGGACTAGTCATCGTTGATGATTTTTCAAGATTTACGTGGGTGTTCTTTCTCGATGATAAATCACAGTTTCAAAAGATTTTCAAAAACTTCGCTAGGAAGGCCCAAAACCAATTCGAAATGAAGATCGAGAAGGTTCGCACCGACAATGGAACGGAGTTCAAGAACGCCAATGTGGACACCTTTCTTGACGAAGAAGGTATCTCACATGAGTTCTCGGCTATGTACACACCTCAACAAAATGGAGTTGTTGAGAGGAAGAATGGGACGCTCATCAAAATGGCGAGAATGATGCTTGATGAATACAAGACGCCAAAAAACTTTTGGGCAGAAGCGGTTGAGACAGCTTGTCATGCAATGAATCGTCTCTATCTTCACAAGCTACTCGGCAAGACGACATACGAGCTCCTCACTGGTAACAAGCCCCAAGTTGGATACTTTCGGGTATTCGGCTCAAAGTGTTACATTCTTGACAAGCATCGTCGTTCAAAATTTGCTCCTAAGTCTCATGAAGGTTTCCTACTCGGGTATGGCTCAAACTCCCACACTTACCTTGTCTACAAAAATTTCACTCGAAAGGTTGAAGAGACGGTAGATGTGAAGTTTGATGAATCTAACGGCTCGCAAGTAGAGCAATTGTCAATTGATGTAGGTGACAAAGATCCTTCAGAAGCAATCCAAGACTTGTCTATCGGTAAGATTCGCCCAACGGAGGTGAAGGAGAGCACCTTGTCTGTCCAAGTGGAAGCCTCAACCTCACGCCAAGGTGAACCATGAGTTGACTTGGAGGCATCCACAAGCGGGATACGTCAAGACGATGAGAACGAGTATGTACAACAAGATGAACCTCGACGACCTCCTTCTCCACCTCCACGGGAGAACGATCACGCCAACAACAACGAAGAAAGACAAGAAGAAGAACAAGACAATGAAGAGGATGTTCCACCCCGACCCAAACAAAAGCTATCACGAGTTTGAGCAAGAGTCTCAAGAGATCATCCCATCGAACAAATCTTTGATGACATTCAAACCGGGAGAATTACTTGCTCTAAAACTCGTTTGGCTAACTTTTGTGAACATTACTCATTCATTTCTAGCATCGAACCTATGAAGGTTGAAGAAGCATTTGAAGATCCAGATTGAATAAATGCCATGCATGAAGAGCTACACAACTTTGAGAGGAACCAAGTATGGATGGTGGTTGAGAAGTCCGATGAGAAGCACAATACGTTGGTTGAGAAGTCCGATGAGAAGCACAATGTCATTGGAACCAAATGGGTATTTCGGAACAAGCAAGATGAACATGGACAAGTTGTACGCAACAAGGCTCATCTCGTTGCTCAAGGCTACACTCAAGTCGAAGGTATGGACTATGGTGAGACTTATGCCCCCGTTGCTAGACTTGAGTCCATTCGCATTTTACTTGCCTATGCCAATCATCATGACATTACGTTATATCAGATGGACATCAAAAGTGCTTTTCTTAACGGTGAAATTGAGGAGGAAGATTATGTTAAACAACCTCCCGGCTTTGTTAATCCTAAGAAACCCAATCATGTTTACAAACTTCACAAAGCTCTTTATAGTCTTAAGCAAGCTCCTAGAGCTTGGTATAAATGATTGACTAAGTTTCTCTTGATAAAGGGTTTGAAATTGGTAAAAATTGATTCTACACTCTTCACCAAAAGGGTTAATGGAGAATTATTTGTGTGCCAAATTTATGGTGATGATATCATATTTGGATCAACTAACCCTCATTTTAGTGAGAAGTTTGGGAAGCTTATGTCAGAGAAGTTTGAGATGTCCATGATGAGTGAACTCAAGTTCTTTCTTGGTTTGCAAATCAAGCAAACTAAGAGGGAACCTTTATCTCTCAAACGAAGTATACTAAGGACTTATTCAAGAAGTTCAACATGCAAGAATGCAAAGGTATGAGTACCCCCATGCCTACTGGTGGACATCTTGACTTGACAAAGGATGGCGAACCGGTTGACCAAAAGGTTTACCGCTCTATGATTGGTCCATTGTTATATCTATGTGCATCCCGTCCCGATATCATGCTAAGTGTGTGCATGTGTGCACGATATCAAGCACCCCCCAAAGAGTGTCATCTCAAGGCTGTGAAAAGGATAGTGAGATACTTAATACATACACCAAATTTTGGCATTTGGTATCCTAAGAGGTCTTCTTTTGATCTTGTTGGCTACTCCGACTCGGACTATGCCGGTGACAAGGTCGATAGAAAGTCCACTTCGGGTACTTGTCAATTTCTTAGTAGATCTCTTGTGTCTTGGTCCTCCAAGAAACAAAACTCGGTATCCTTATCCACCACCAAAGCGGAATACATTGTCGCTGGTTCATGTTGTGCTCAATTACTTTGGATGACCCAAACTCTTAAATATTATGGGATATATGTGAAACATGTTCCATTGTTTTGCAACAATGAGAGTGCTATTAAGATTACTCATAATCTCGTGCAACATTCTCGAACTAAGCATATTTAAGTTCGTCATCATTTCATTCGAGATCATGTTGCTAAGGGCAGTGGCGGATCTACAGGATGGACAGGGTGGGCCGTGGCCCACCCTGGGATTTGGTTCAACCCATATATATACATAGCCCATAAGAGAATAGTGGATGGGCCAGAAGAAAATAATAGAGAAGCCCAGCCAACCTCAACTCGTCGCACAGCCTCCCGTCCCCAATCCCCGCCGTGACTGCTCTACGCTCCCGGCCATCTCGCCACGCTGACTTGCCGCCTGGTTCTGTGCCTGGCTGGTGACTCTGTCCGGACCAAGACTTTGCCCGACGCGACACGCCCAGAAAAAGCCATAACCGCCCGATCGCACTTAGCGATCGCCATGAGCAGCCGGTGTTCTCATGGTATGTGATCCTGCAACAAGCAGCCAAGCACTATTTGAGGTACCTTTGATGAGATTTCTGCTCATTTCCCAATTTCTATCTACTCTTACGCATTGCTCGTCGTGCTGCTACCTGATAAAACTTCTCATTATTAGTTTAGGCTTGTTTTGCTCCTTTGTAAATTGTAATGTAGTCCTGCTGAATTTTGTCCAGCCATGTTACTACTTACTACTGAACAGTTTCAGTTTGGGTTAGATTTTTAATCTATGTGGCATCTTGAGCTGTAATTTGCGGGAATGTTACTAATTACTATCGACTTGTTTCAGTTTGGGTCAAACCATTCATAAATGGTTCTCATTTTTTAAGTCAGTACATGCCATTGACACATTGAAGAACAAAATGTGGAAGAATGAACACATGCAGATAGTCTTCTTTGAGCTTTTCAAGGTATGTAGGCTTTTATATGCAAAACTAAGACTTATTTGAGAAAAAATTCGATCAATTTATACTGTGCTATTGGTAAATTAATTAGTACATTGGCATGTCATATCTGTTGTAAAAAATTGTTAGGCTGGACCACCCTACTTCACAATCCTAGATCCGCCACTGGCAAAGGGAGATATCAAACTTAAGCATGTTCGTACTGACAAGCAATTGGCGGATATATTCACTAAACCACTTGATGAAAAAGTGTTTTGCAGGTTGAGAGGTGAATTGAACATCATTGATGCCTCAAATTTGGAGTAGAAACTCCATGTGGATGCATGCAAGGCATGAGCCTTACTATGACTAATCCTTGACCATTCTCTTATGATGATGATCATATGTCTTGGATACTCTTGTACTCTTGCTTGCCATCTAACCCTTGTAGGAACTTGGAAGAGCCCAACTCTATGAGATTGCAGCTCAATCACATTTTTAGCAATCCCTACATCTCCAAGTCGCTACAAAATGGTGGATGAAGACGAGGAGGCACGAATCCATTCAATATATCCTTTGACAAATTCCTATATCAAATTTCATGATTGTCATTTTGGATACACAAGTGCTATTCCTTGCAAGACTAACCCATGTAGGAAGATGAACCTCAACTACAAGTGGTGCTCCCAACTCTTGATGATCTACATCAACTTGAGCACCCTACACAAGTTCAACTACATGACCAAGTTCGTCACCACCACCCAAGGTATGCCATTCCATCTTAGAGAAGCTTAACCCCAAGACATGAAGGAAATATGCCCTAGAGGTAATAATAAAGTTATTATTCATTTCCTTATTTCATGATAAATGTTTATTATTCATGCTAGAATTGTATTAACCGAAAACTTGATACATGTGTGAATACATAGACACACAGAGTGTCACTAGTATGCCTCTACTTGACTAGCTTGTTGAATCAAAGATGGTTAAGTTTCCTAGCCATAGACATGAGTTGTCATTTGATTAACGGGATCACATCATTAGGAGAATGATGTGATTGACTTGACCCATTCCGTTAGCTTAGCACCTGATCGTTTAGTATGTTGCTATTGCTTTCTTCATGACTTATACATGTTCCTATGACTATGAGATTATGTAACTCCCGTTTATCAGAGGAACACTTTGTGTGCTACCAAACGTCACAACGTAACTGGGTGATTATAAAGGTGCTCTACAGGTGTCTCTGATGACCCGCAAGTATACGGGATAGTTGTAGCCTCTTTTGATAAGTAAGAGTGTCGAACCCAACGAGGAGCTAAAGGTAGAACAAATACTCTCTCAAGTCCTATCGGCCATCGATACGACTCTCACGACGCTTGACGTTAAACTTTACCTAGAACAAGTATGAAACTAGAAGTACTTTGTAGGTGTTGTTGGATAGGTTTGCAAGATAATAAAGAACGCGTAAATATAAACTAGGGGCTGTTTAGATAAAGAAGCAATAAAGTAAAGATAGCGAGTGTGGAAAAGTGGTGGTAGGAGTTGTGAAATTGTCCCTAAGCAATTGACTATGTAACTAGACCGGTAATCACTATTGCAATTCTATTTGAGGGAGAGGCATAAGCCTTTCTATTCTTGGATCATATGCACTTATGATTGGAACTCTAGCAAGCATCCGCAACTACTAAAGACCATTAAGGTAAAACCCAACCATAGCATTAAATCATCAAGTCCCCTTTATCCCATACGCAAACAACCTACTTACTCGGGTCTGTGCTTTTGTTCACTCACGCCACCCACCATAAGCAAATCATAAGCATATTGCAAACCCTACAGCGGGGATCCCTCACGCTTGCGCGACACGGAGAGTACCATAGGACAGCACCAATAATAAAACATGCAACTCAAACCAATCATAGCAATTCATCAATCGCCGATAGGACAAAACGGATCTACTCAAACATCATAGGATAGCCATACATCATTGGGAAATAATATATAGCATTGAGCACCATGTTTAAGTACAGGGTACAGCGGGTTGCGGGAGAGTAGACCGCTGTAGATAGAAGGGGGAAGCTGATGGAGATGTTGGTGAAGATGGCGGAGGTGTTGGTGAAGATCGCGGTGATGATGATGGCCGCTGGTGGCGTTCCGGCGCCACCAGAAGCAAGGGGGAGAGAGCCCCCCCTTCTTCTTCTTCCTTAACCTTCTCCCTAGATGGGAGAAGGGTTTCCCCTCTGGTCCTTGGCTCCCATGGCGTGGGAGGGGCGAGAGCCCCTTCGAGATTGGATCTATCTCTCTGTCTCTCTCTGTTTCTGCGCTCCCAGATTCTGCCCCTTCACTGTTTCTTTTATATCCGGAGATCCGTAACTCAATTGGGGTGAATCTTTCGCCCAGATTTTTCTCATAAAATTAGCTTTCTTGCGGCAAAAGAAGAGCGTCAACCGCCTTACGGGTGGCCTAGGAGAGTGCCAGGCGCGCCCAGGGGGTGGGCGCGCCCCCCTATCTCCTAGCCACGCCGGACACCGTTTCGCGTTGATTCTTCCTCCAAAAAATCCCAAATATTCCAAAATAATTCTCCGTCCGTTTTTATCCCGTTTGTATTCCGTTTGATATTGGTTTTCTATGAAACATAAAACATGCAACAAACAGGAATTGGCACTGGGCACTAGATCAATATGTTAGTCCCAAAAATAGTATAAAAAGTTGCCAAAAGTATATGAAAGTTGAATAATATTGGCATGGAACAATCAAAAATTATAGATACGACGGAGACGTATCAGCATCCCCAAGCTTAATTCCTCTCGTCCTCGAGTAGGTAAATGATAAAAAAGATAATTTTTGATGTGGAATGCTACCTAGCATAATCTTGATCAAATATCTAATCATGGCATGAATATTAAGATACGAGTGATTCAAAGCAATAGTCTACATTTGACATAAAAACAATAATACTTCGAGCGTACCAATAAAGCAATCATGTCTTTTCAAAACAACAAGGTCAAAGCAAGCTTATCCCTACAAAATCATATAGTTTGGCCATGCTTCATTTTCGTCACACAAAATGCTCCCATCATGCACAACCCCGATGACAAGCCGAGAAATTGGTTCATACTTTTTAACGCGCTTCAGCTTTTTCAACCCTCACGCAATACATGAGCGCAAGCCATGGATATAGCACTACAGGTGGAATAGAATATAACGATGGAGGTTATGTGGAGAGGACAAAAAAGGAGAAAGTCTTGTATCGACGCGGCTAATCAACAGGCTATGGAGATGCCCATCAATTGATGTCAATGTGAGGAGTAGGGATTGCCATGCAACGGATGCACTAAGAGCTATAAGTGTATGAAAGCTCAAACTGAAAACTAAGTCGGTGTGCATCCAACTTGCTTGCTCATGAAGACCTAGGGCATTTGAGGAAGCCCATCCCTCTCTATATGAAGAGCATAGTGCTACTTTGAAGCACAAGTGTGGAAAAAGGATAGTAACATTGCCCCTTTTCTTTTTCTTTTTTTTATTTTTCTTTTTTGGGTGGGCTTCTTTGGCCCCCTTTTTTTATTTAGGCTTCTTTGGCCTTTCCTTTTTTTTTCTTTTTTTCTTTTTTTCATGGGGCAATGCTCTATAATGATGATCATCACACTTTTATTTACTTACAACTCAATATTACAACTCGATACTAGAACAAAGATATGACTCTATATGAATGCTTCCGGTGGTGTACCGGGATGTGCAATGATCTAGCATAGCAATGACATAAAAAAATGAACAAGCCATGAAAATATCATGCTAGCTATCTTACAATCATGCAAAGCAATATGACAATGAATGCTCAAGTCATGTATATGATGATGATGGAAGTTGCATGGCAATATATCTCAGAATGGCTATGGAAATGCCATGATAGGTAGGTATGGTGGTTGTTTTGAGGAAGATATAAGGAGGCTTATGTGTGATAGAGCGTATCGTATCACGGGGTTTGGATGCACCGGCGAAGTTTGCACCAACTCTCGAGGTGAGAAAGGGCAATGCACGGTACCGAAGACGCTAGCAATGATGGAAAGGTAAAAGTGCGTATAATCCATGGACTCACATTAGTCATAAAGAACTCATATACTTATTGCAAAAGTTTATTAGCCCTCGAAGCAAAGTACTACTACGCATGCCCCTAGGGGGATAGATTGGTAGGAAAAGACCATCGCTCGTCCCCGACCGCCACTCATAAGGAAGACAATCAAAGAAACACACCATGCTTCAAATTTATCACACAACGGTTACCATATGTGCATGCTACGGGACTTGCAAACCTCAACACAAGTGTCTCTACAATCCACAACCACCCACTAGCATGACTCTAATATCACCATCTATATATCGCAAAACTATTGCAAGGAATCAAACATATCATATTCAACGATCTACAAGTTTATGTAGGATTTTATGACTAACCATGTGAACGACCAATTCCTGTCATCTCTCTAAATAGATATAAGTGAAGCAAGAGAGTTTAATTCTTTCTACAATAGATATGCCCACACTCTAACAAATATAAGTGAAGCAAAAGAGCATTCTACAAATGGCGGTTTTTCATGTGAAGAGAAACAGGCAATCCAAACTTCAAATGATATAAATGGAGCACATGAAGCATTCTATAAAGCCATACTCAAAATATTTAAGTGAAGTGCAATGAGCATTCTATAAATCAACAAGGACTATCTCATACCAGCATGGTGCATAAAAGAAAAATGAAAACTAAATGGAAAAGACGCTCCAAGACTTGCACATATCGCATGAACGAAACGAATACGAAAACATACCGATACTTGTTGAAGAAGGAGGGGATGCCTTCTGAGGCATCCCCAAGCTTAGACGCTTGAGTCTCCTTGAATATCTTCTTGGGGTGCCTCGGGCATCCCCAAGATTTAGCTCTTGCCTCTCTTCCTTTTCCTCATATCGAGACCTCCTCGATTAGACACTTCATCCACACAAAACTTCAACAGAAAACTCGGTAAGATCCGTTAGTATAATAAAGCAAATCACTACTCTAAGTACTGTAGTAAACCAATTCATATTTTGTTTTTTCATTGTGTCTACTGTAATATGACTTTTTCATGGCTTAAATCCACTGATATAAATTGATAGATTCATCAAAACAAGCAAACTATGCATCAAAAACAGAATCTGTCAAAAACAGAACGGTCTGTAGAAATATGAACATTCACCATACTTATGGTACCCCAAAAATTCTACCAAAATTAGAAAAAAAATTAAAAGGTTGTATAGAAAGATAGTTCAAAAAGAATCAGAACCATTTGACGTTCCAGTTAAAAATGTAAAATCACGCACTACAGCCAAAGTTTATGTCCTGCACCGTACAAACCAACAAGCATTGTAAACATCCTAAAGGCAAACCTTGACACATTATTTTTATAATACAATGGAATTGTACAAGGGGATACTTATTGTTTTTTGAAAAGTTTCTGTAATCAATATTCACAAAGTTTCCGTGAGCATGAACAAAGTTCAAGGCTAGCTCCCACTTCAACAATGCTTGTCTTTCTCACTTTCACTTTCCTCTTTGAAAAGTTTTTAGGTTTCCCTCTTTATTTTTTTGTTTTTAAACTATATGAAAGCACACAACAGAAATAAATGATTCTCTAAAACTTCTGGGTTGTCTCCCTGGCAGCGCTTTCTTTAAAGCCATTAAGCTAGGCATATAGTGCTCAAGTAATGGATCCACCCGGATCCCAAGGTATATCAAAGCCAATTTGAATTAGCAATGATTTGTAATTTAGTAGTGAGCACAAAGTAATATATATCAAGCAACAACAAAGTCTAACTCTCTTTCTATGCATCGGTATGTCATAAAAGAACAATTCATGCACACCAAGTAAAGGCCAATGCATAGTAATAGCAGTTTCTTGCAATTCTATCGTGTTGGAAACATAGAGAGCTGGAGATATAATTCCTCTCTCATAATAATTGCAAGTAAGAGCAGCAAGCACATGCATATTATATTCATCAAAATCATCATGTGCAACGGTAAAAGGCAACCCATCAATATAGTCCTTAGTATGCACAAGCTTCTCCGATGTAGTGTAGTTTGGAGAATTCAAAAAGATAATAGGACTATCATGCGTGGGTGCAATAGCAACAATTTCATGTTTAACATAAGGAACTATAGAAAGTTCATCTCCATAAGCATAATTCATATTGGCATCTTGGCCACAAGCATAGCAAGCATCATCAAAAAGGATATTTCAAGAGAATCAACGGGATCATAGCAATCATCATGGCAATCATCCTTCGGTAAGCACGAAGGGGGATTAAACAATGTATGAGTTGAAGAGTTACTCTCATTAGAAGGTGGGCACGGGTGATCAATCCGCTCTTCCTCCTTTTGTTCTTTGCTCTCCTCATCATCTTTTTCATCCAACTAGTAAGATGCCCGTGCTACGCTACGAAATCACAAAAATAAGAAAAAACACAAGAATGTACTGAGACATTGATCAAATTGATGTCATATAGTTGATAGGAACACATCTAGCACAATCAAGCATACTTGATAGGTACACATCTAGCACAATCAAACATACGGTTTCCAACGAATAAAATCCTTCTTCTCAGCCAACCATTTAGATCTCGTCGAACCTACAAAAATAAGGAAACTCAACAACATAAATATTTGCAAATCATCTAGGTCAAATAGTAATCAAATAACTCCACGAGAACAACTGAGCAAAATTTGACAAAACGTAAACTGCAAGTGCCCACAAGCACACATAATCTTTGAACTAAAATACACCTACTCACAACCAGAATGCGCTAAACATGCTAAATTACAGAATTTTTCTAGCGGTTGTTGCCTCGTAACCCCGAAATAGTATCCAACATAAAGTCAATGGTGTCATTTTTAAGGGGAATCTAGATCTGCCAAGACACCATATTATGCACAAAAATCTAATTTGGTCGCGTAGTCTCTGGCTCCACTTTGAGCCCTCGGTCTTATCTCTGACCATGCTATGCTAGCCCACGATATGCTGTGTTTGGTTGACTATCTGCAAAATAAGAGTCAGATAGGATTTGCTCTTCCATGGAACTAAACCAATTAATATGTACTCCCTCTGGAAACTAATAGATAAAGTTCTTATCTTAGTTTACATAGGATTACTTCTTTAAGAAACATTCCAATAATTTATTGGTTCATGTAGGCATATGAGTGTCTTAGAAAAAGAATAGCGCTATTTTCCATGGGATTTCAAGCTTATAGAACTTACACAATATCAAAATTTACTTGAGAGATTAAAAATGAGATATGAACTCACGGGGTTTGGGATAACACATCATCTTGGAGTTGGAAAATTGGATGTGGAGCTACCAAGCAAAGGAGGGGCTTCCATGACAATGAGACCTGCTGTAGGCGTCATCCAAATTTTTTGAACAACGGGAGTAACAAAGAGAACTACCAAAAATAATTTAAACACATGTATGATTTTTTTACCAAAATATCATGAACGCTAAAGCAAATATCTAAAGTTATATTTTCTAGAAGTTCTCTGCACAAACCTCAGAACTGTACATGAGAAGCAATTTTAGATGACATGCCCTATTAGATAAATTGTTTTTTAAGCCGCCAAAATGTACTTCCTTTATACCTTGGACTACACACTGAGACTTATTTGTAGATCATTTCTTTGTAAAATTTGCAATGGGTTGGACTGGCCTTCCTTTTTCTTATCCGAGAAAGTAAGAAAAAATTATATTACTTTTAGATGTATCTCTACAAAGAGCAACATAGAGTTGCCTGCGTGGATACTGGTTCAGGGAGGCATATACCAACATTTAAAATACTCAAAATTTCATCCTCAAGAAGATTCTGGATAAGTAATTGAAACCAGTGGCCAGTGCTTATGGATACTATATAAGACAATTTCATTTGTTACCACCAGATCATCTATGCACTTGCACAAGCAAGGATTGTCTAACAGATATGAAGCAAGAACTGATGAAACGTATAGAAGATTTTACTATTCGGCCACCACACCCATACGTTGGTCCTTGACAAAAAATATTATTAGTAGATGGCAATAGCAGAGCATAGTTCCTCCACGTCAACATCACAGATCACACCAGAGACCAGACAAGCCATCTCCGAGACGGACCGACTCGATTGGAGGATGACTCGGGTGTGGCACGCGGCGCTTCAATTGCAGATGACAAAGTGGTCCTCAGGGAGCAGCTCGTACTCTAATTGGAAGAACGTCTAGCACGTTGGCGCGGCCGCCGAGGATCTGTTAGCGTGTAGCCGGCATATGCGAAGGTTGGTGATGGTGGAGACAACATGGAGGAGGGGGAGGTGATGGGGCTTCCGCATCAAAGGAGGATGCGTGAGAGGCGTTGCGCACTCGGGGGGAAGGACGGCTCTGACGGCGTAGTTGCCGGCGTGGACATTGATGGAGACGGGTTAGGGGGAGGAGGAGATGTTGGGGAGGAGGAGGGGGTGGGCAGCGGGGCTGCTGCATCAGAAGAGGAGGCAACAACAGACGTCGTGGACTTGGGGGACGGGCTGCGGCGGCGGCGTACTTGCTGATGTCGGCGTCGAAGGAGGAGGGGTGGAGGTAGATGTGGGGCTGCTGAGCTAGAGCGAAGTCAGGAGAGGCATTTGGAGCGACCAGCGCCGGCGGCATGTGGAGCGGCAGCGTCCAGCTTGGTTCCATGCTTCTCCCCTTTTCGAGAAGGATAGAGTACTTCTGGTTTCCTGGTTGGATAAGGTCGGGATGAATGGAGTGGGATGTAGAGATAAGGTCGGGATGAATGGAGCGGGACGTAGAGAATAATCTTTTCTTTTGCAGATGTGGAATGGGTTGCTTCTGTGCGTAGGATATAGATCTGATGGTCGAAAATGATTGATGGCAGACACACCATCACCACCAACTTGATCTTTTATAGGAGTAGAGATGAGCTCACAGTTTCATCAATTTCTTCTTCCATAGCTTCCTGCAAAATATTAGTCTCTTCTTGGACAGCGGAGACTTTCTCAATAAATGCATTAATATTGTAATTGTATTCATAACTGTCATAGCAATATTTCAATATAGAAAAAATTTCAGGCCTATAAACATCATCATCTAAAGTTTCATACTTTTCAAACAAAGATTCAATTTCATAAGCAGCCTTAAAAGCAACAAATTCTTCTATTTGTTCCCCATCATAGTAATCATATATATCATTAGCATAAGAAGCTAAGGTTTCATTATCATTAAATTTGCATGAAAAGGGAAGGTGTGGAGCCTTCATCCTAGAGCAACAAGTAATATATCATATCTCAAGCATAGATCCCGGGCATACCAACGCCACATATTAATTTGATCCCATAATAGTTTCCCTTTTTGTGTCAAGCGGTAATCCCTAAAGTATTCACGTTGATCCAACGTGTCTCCCATAACATAATTGAATCGGGTTTTCTCAGGATTATCAAAGTAGTACATAATATCTCGAACATAATGAGCATCGAGGGTTTTAGGAGGTTCCCCATCTCCATGAGTAGCAAGTACACCTATTTTTTTTTTGGTATTTCGTGTTCCATATCCATAACTAAAGATAGAGAACAACTTAGAACAGCAAATAAAAATTACTTAGTGATAAAGCAAACAAGCACACACGAGAATATTCACCCCACGCTATGACTCCCCGGCAACGGCACCAGAAAAAGGTCTTGATGACCCGCAAGTATACGGGATAGTTGTAGCCTCTTTCGATAAGTAAGAGTGTCGAACCCAACGAGGAGCTAAAGGTAGAACAAATACTCTCTCAAGTCCTATCGACCACTGATACGACTCTACGCACGCTTGACGTTCGCTTTACCTAGAACAAGTATGAAACTAGAAGTACTCTGTAGGTGTTGTTGGATAGGTTTGCAAGATAATAAAGAACGCGTAAATATAAACTAGGGGCTGTTTAGATAAAGAAGCAATAAAGTAAATATAGCGAGTGTGGAAAAGTGGTGGTAAGAGTTGTGAAATTGTCCCTAAGCAATTGACTATGTTACTAGACCGGTAATCACTATTGCAATTCTATTTGAGGGAGAGGCATAAGCTAACATACTTTCTCTTCTTGGATCATATGCACTTATAATTGCAACTCTAGCAAGCATACGCAACTACTAAAGATCATTAAGGTAAAACCCAACCAAGCATTAAAGCATCAAGTCCCCTTTATCCCATACGCAAACAACCTACTTACTCGGGTCTGTGCTTCTGTTCACTCACGCCACCCACCATAAGCAAATCATAAGCATATTGCAAACCCTACAGCGGGGATCCCTCACGCTTGCGTGACACAGAGAGCAGCATAGGACAGCACCAATAATAAAACATGCAACTCAAACCAATCATAGCAATTCATCAATCACCGATAGGACAAAACAGATCTACTCAAACATCATAGGATAGCCATACATCATTGGGAAATAATATAGCGTTGAGCACCATGTTTAAGTAGAGGGTACAGCGGGTTGCGGGAGCGTGGACCGCTGTAGATAGAAGGGGGAAGGTGATGGAGATGTTGGTGAAGATGGCGGAGGTGCTGGTGAAGATCGCGGTGATGATGATGGCTGCCGGCGGCGTTCCGGCGCCACCAGAAGCAAGGGGGAGAGAGCCCCCCTTTTTCTTCTTCTTCCTTGACCTTCTCCCTAGATGGAAGAAGGGTCTTCCCTTTGGTCCTTGGCTCCCATGGCGTGGGAGGGGCGAGAGCCCCTCCGAGATTGGATCTATCTCTCTGTCTCTCTCTGTTTCTATGCTCCCAGATTCTGCCCCTTCACCGTTCCTTTCATATCCGGAGATCCGTAACTCCGATTGGGGTGAATCTTTCGCCCAGATTTTTCTCATAAAATTAGATTTCTTGCGGCAAAAGAAGAGCGTCAACCGCCTTACGGGTGGCCCAGGAGAGTGCCAGGCGTGCCCAGGAGGGTGGGCGCGCCCCCTATCTCCTCGCCACCTCAGACATCATTTCGTGTTTATTCTTCCTCCGGAAAATCCCAAATATTCCAAAATAATTCTCCGTCCGTTTTTATCCCGTTTGGATTCCGTTTGATAGTGGTTTTCTACGAAACATAAAACATGCAACAAATGGGAACTGGCACTGGGCACTAGATCAATATGTTAGTCCCAAAAATAGTATAAAAAGTTGCCAAAAATATATGAAAGTTGAATAATATAGGCATGGAACAATCAAAAATTATAGATATGACGGAGACGTATCAGTCTCGGAAGGTACTTGTTGAGTTGGCATATTTCGAGATTAGGATTTGTCACTCCGATTGTCGGAGAGGTATCTCTGGGCCCTCTCGGTAATGCACATCACTATCAGCCTTGCAAGCAATGTGACTAATGAGTTAGTTGCGGGATGATGCATTACATAACAAGTAAAGAGACTTGCCGGTAACGAGATTGAACTAGGTATTGAGATACCGACGATCGAATCTCGGGAAAGTAACATACCGATGACAAAGGGAACAACGTATGTTGTTATGCACTTTGACCGATAAAGATCTTCGTAGAATATGTGGGAGCCAATATGAGCATCCAGGTTCCGCTACTGGTTATTGATCTGAGATGTGTCTCGATCATGTCTACATAGTTCTCAAACCCATAGGGTCCACACGCTTAACGTTCGGTGACAATTTATATTATGAGTTATGTGTTTTGCTATATGATATGTTCATTTTGCATCATGCTTTTATATCAATATTTATTGCATTACGGGCTTTTATTACACATTATATCTCAATACTTATGGCTATTCTCTCTTATTTTACAAGGTTTACCATGAAGAGGGGGAATGCCGGCAGCTGGAATTCTGGCTGGAAAAGGAGCAAACATTGAAACCTATTACGCTTTGCTCCAAAAATCTTGAAACTCCACGAAACTTATTTTTGGAATTAATAAGAATTATTGAGCGGAAGAAACACCTCGGGGCCCACACCTGCCAGGAGGGTGGGGGCGCGCCACCCCACTTGGGCGCGCCTGCCTCTCTGGGCCCCTGAGTGGCCCTCCGGTGTCCAACTTCTGCTATATGAAGGCTTTTACCCTGGAAAAAATCGTGGGCAAGCTTACGGGACAGAACTCCGCCGCCACGAGGCGAAACCTTGGCAGAACCAATCTAGGGCTCCAGCGGAGCTGTTCTACCGCGGACACTTCCCTCCGGGAGGGGGAAATCATCACCAACGATCCTCCCATCGGAAGAGGGTCAATCTCCATTAACATCTTCACCAACACCATCTCCTCTCAAATCCCTAGTTCATATCTTGTATCCAATCTTGTATCCAAACCACAAATTGGTACCTGTGGGTTGCTAGTAGTGTTGATTACTCCTTGTAGTTGATGCTAATTGGTTTACTTGGTGGAAGATCATATGTTTAGATCCTTAATGCATATTATTACTCCTCTGATTATGAACATGAATATGCTTTGTGAGTAGTTACATTTGTTCCTGAGGACATGGGTGAAGTCTTGCTATAAGTAGTCATGTGAATTTGGTATTCGTTCGATATTTTGATGAGATGTATGTTGTCTTTCCTCTAGTGGTGTTATGTGAACGTCGAATACATGACACTTCACCATTATTTGGGCCTAGAGGAAGGCATTGGGAAGTAATAAGTAGATGATGGGTTGCTAGAGTGACAGAAGCTTAAACCCTAGTTTATGCGTTGCTTCGTAAGGGGCTGATTTGGATCCATATGTTTAATGTTGTGGTTAGGTTTACCTTAATACTTCTTTTGTAGTTGCGGATGCTTGTAATAGGGGTTAATCATAAGTGGGATGCTTGTCCAAGTAAGGGCAGTACCCAAGCACCGGTCCACCCACATATCAAATTATCAAAGTATCGAACAAGAATCATATGAGCGTGATGAAAACTAGCTTGACGATAATTCTCATGTGTCCTCGGGAGCTCCTTTCTCATTATAAGAAATTGTCCAGGCTTATCCTTTGCTACAAAAAGGATTGGGCCACCTTGCTGCACTTTATTTACTTTATTTGCTTGTTACTCCTTACAATTTATCTTATCACAAAACTATTTATTACCTACAATTTCAGTGCTTGCAGAGAAAACCTTACTGAAAACCGCTTATCATTTCTTTCTGCTCCTCGTTGGGTTCGACACTCTTACTTATCAAAAGGACTACGATATATCCCCGACACTTGTGGGTCATCACTATACCGAAGGTAGTTCCAAGTCCCGGATGAGATCGGGGACATGACGAGGAGTCTCGAAATGGTCGAGACGTAAAGATCGATATATTGGACGACTATATTCCGACATCGGAAAGGTTCCAAGTGATTCGGGTATTTATCGAAGTACCTAAGAGTTACGGGAATTCGCCGGGGAGTATATGGGCCTTATTAGGCTTTAGGGGAAAGAGAGAGGAGAGGTCACGCGCCCCCCAAGGCCTAGTCCGAATTGGACTAGGGGGAGGGGCTGCGCCCCCTCCTTCCTTCTCTTCTCTTTTCCCTTTCCTTGACTCCTACTCCTACTACTTGGAAGGGGGAATCGTACTCCCGGTGGGAGTAGGACTCCTCCAGGCGCACCATAGGAGGGCCGGCCCTCCTGAAGGAAATATGCCCTAGAGGCAATAATAAAGTTATTATTTATTTCCTCATATCATGATAAATGTTTATTATTCATGCTAGAATTGTATTAACCGGAAACATGATACATGTGTGAATACATAGACAAACATAGTGTCACTAGTATGCCTCTACTTGACTAGCTCATTGATCAAAGATGGTTATGTTTCCTAACCATAGACATGTGTTGTCATTTGATTAATGGGATCACATCATTAGGAGAATGATGTGATTGAATTGACCCATCCCGTTAGCTTAGCACTTGATCGTTTAGTATGTTGCTATTGCTTTCTTCATGACTTATACAAAGTTCCTACAACTATGAGATTGTGCAACTCCCGTTTATCGGAGGAACACTTTGTGTGCTACCAAACGTCACAACGTAACTGGGTGATTATAAAGATGCTCTACAGGTGTCTCCAAAGGTACATGTTGAGTTGGCATAATTCGAGATTAGGATTTGTCACTCCGATTGTCGGAGAGGTATCTCTGGGCCCTCTCGGTAATACTCATCACTTAAGCCTTGCAAGCATTGTAACTAATAAGTTAGTTACGAGATGATGTATTACGGAACGAGTAAAGAGACTTGCCAGTAACGAGATTGAACTAGGTATTGGATACCGACGATCGAATCTCGGGCAAGTAACATACTGATGACAAAGGGAACAACGTATGTTGTTATGCGGTTTGACCGATAAAGATCTTCGTAGAATATGTAGGAACCAATATGAACATCCAGGTTCCACTATTGGTTATTGACCGAGAATAGTTCTAGGTCATGTCTACATAGTTCTCGAACCCGTAGGGTCTGCACGCTTAACGTTACGATGACAGTTTTATTATGAGTTTATAAGTTTTGATGTACCTAAGTTTGTTCGGAGTCCCGGATGTGATCACGGACATGACGAGGAGTCTCGAAATGGTCGAGACATAAAGATTGATATATTGGACGACTATATTCGGACACCGGAAGTGTTCCGGGTGATTTCGGAGAAAACCGGAGTGCCGGAGGGTTACCGGAACCCCCTCGGGAGAGTTAATGGGCCACATGGGCCTTAGTGGAAAGAGAGAGGGGCGGCCAGGGTGGGCCGCGCGCCCCCTCTCCCTCTGGTCCGAATTGGACTAGGAGGCGGCGGCGCCCCCCTCTTTCCTTCCCCCTCTCCCCCTTCCTTTCCCCCTCCTAGTAGGAGTAGGAAAGGGGGAGTCCTACTCCTACTAGGAGGAGGACTCCTCCTTGGCGCGCCCACAAAGGCCGGCCAGCCTCCCCCTTGCTCCTTTATATACGGGGGCGGGGGGGGACCCTAAGGACACACAAGTTGATCTACAGATTGTTCCTTAGCCATGTGCGGTGCCCCCCTCCACCATATTCCACCTCGGTCATATCATCGTGGAGTTTAGGCGAAGCCCTGCGCCGGTAGAACATCATCACCATCACCACGCCGTCGTGCTGACGGAACTCATCCCTGACGCTTTGCTGGATTGGAGCCCGGGGAACGTCATCGAGCTGGACGTGTGCTAAACACGGAGGTGCCATACGTTCGGTGCTTGGATCGATCGGATCGTGAAGACGTATGACTACATCAACCGCGTTGTCATAACGCTTCCGCTTAACGGTCCACGAGGGTACGTAGACAACACTCTCCCCTCTCCTTGCTATGCCATCACCATGATCTTGCGTGTGCGTAGGAATTTTTTTGAAATTACTACGTTCCCCAACAGTGGCATCCGAGCCAGGTTTTATGCGTAGATGTCATATGCACGAGTAGAACACAAGTGAGTTGTGGGCAATACAAGTCATCTTGCTTACCAAAGATGTCATACTTTGGTTGGCGGTATTGTTGGATGAAGCGGCCCGGACCGACATTACGCGTACGCTTACGCGAGACTGGTTCTACCGACGTGCTTTGCACACAGGTGGCTGGCGGGTTTCAGTTTCTCCAACTTTAGTTGAACCGAGTGTGGCTACGCCCGGTCCTTGCGAAGGTTAAAACAGCACTAACTTGACAAACTATCATTGTGGCTTTGATGCGTAGGTAAGAACGGTTCTTCCTCAGCCCGTAGCAGCCACGTAAAACTTGCAAACAACAAAGTAGAGGACGTCTAACTTGTTTTTGCAGGGCATGTTGTGATGTGATATGGTCAAGACGTGATGCTATATTTATTGTATGAGATGATCATGTTTTGTAATCGAAGTTATCGGCAACTGGCAGGAGCCATATGGTTGTCGCTTTATTGTATGAAACGCAAACGCCCTATAATTGCTTTACTTTATCACTAAGCGGTAGCGATAGTCGTAGAAGCAATAGATGGCGTAAACGACAACGATACTACGATGGAGATCAAGGTGTCGCGCTGGTGACGATGGTGATCACGACGGTGCTTCGGAGATGGAGATCACAAGCACAAGATGATGATGGCCATATCATATCACTTATGTTGATTGCATGTGATGTTTATCCTTTATGCATCTTATCTTGCTTTGATTGACGGTAGCATTTTAAGATGATCTCTCACTAAAAAATTATCAAGAAGTGTTCTCCCTGAATATGCACCGTTGCCAAAGTTCGTCGTGCCCAGACACCACGTGATGATCGGGTGTGATAAGCTCTACGTCCATCTACAACGGGTGCAAGCCAATTTTGCACACGCAGAATATTCAGGTTATACTTGACGAGCCTAGCATATGCAGATATGGCCTCGGAACACGGAGACCGAAAGGTCGAGCATGAATCATATAGTAGATATGATCAACATAGTGATGTCCACCATTGAAAACTACTCCATCTCACGTGATGATCGGTTATGGTTTAGTTGATTTGGATCACGTAATCACTTAGATGACTAGAGAGATATCTATCTAAGTGGGAGTTCTTAAGTAATATGATTAATTGAACTTAAATTTATCATGAACTTAGTACCTGATAGTATTTTTGCTTGTCTATGTTTGTTGTAGATAGATGGCTCGTGCTGTTGTTCCGTTGAATTTTAATGCGTTCCTTGAGAAAGCAAAGTTGAAAGATGATGGTAGCAATTACACGGATCGGGTCCGTAATTTGAGGATTATCCTCATTGCTGCACGTAAGAATTACGCCCCGAAGCACCGGCTGGGTGCTAGGCTCTGCTGCAGAGCAACGCCAGATGTTGTGAACGTCTGGCGAGCAAAGTGATGACTACTCTATAGTTCGAGGTGCCATGCTTTACGGCTTAGAACCGGGTCTTCAACGACGTTTTGAATGTCATGGAGCATATGAGGTGTTCCAGGAGTTGAAGTTAATATTTCAAGCAAATGCCCGGATTGAGAGATATGAAGTCTCCAAACTGCAAGATGGAGGAGAATAGTTCTGTCAGTGAGCATATACTCAAAATGTTTGGGTATAATAATCACTTGATTCAACTGGGAGTTAATCTTCCGGATGATAGCGTCATTGACAGAATTCAACAATCACTGCCACCAAGCTACAAGAGCTTCGTGATGAACTATAATATGTGAGGGAGTCCTGGACTAGGGGGTGTCCGGACAGCCGGACTATCATCGTCCGCCGGACTCCAAGACTACGAAGATACAAGATTGAAGACTCCGTCCCGTGTCCGGATGGGACTTTCCTTGGCGTGGAAGGCAAGCTTGGCAATCTGAGATATGTAGATCTCCTACCATTGTAACCGACTCTGTAACCCTAGCCTTCTCCGGTGTCTATATAAACCGGAGGGCTTTAGTCCGTGGGACACAAATGTACATTACAACAATCATACCATAGGCTAGCTTTAGGGTTTAGCCTCCTTGATCTCGTGGTAGATCCACTCTTGTACTACCCATATCATCAATATTAACCAAGCAGGGCGTAGGTTTTACCTCCATCAAGAGGGCCCAACTCGGTAAAACATCGCGTCCCTCGTCTCCTGTTACCATCCGCTTAGACGCACAGCCGGGACCCCCTACCGAGATCCGCGGTTTTGACACCGACATTGGTGCTTTCATTGAGAGTTCCTGCGTGTCGCCATCGATAGGCTCGATGGCGCCTTCAATCAACAACGCCGTCGGTGGTGAGACTTTTCTCCCGGACAGATCTTCAGATTCGGCGGCCGCGATCGCGGGCCAATTCACTTGGCCATCTGGAGCAGATCGAAGCTACGCCCGGCCGTCGTGTCGATTCGAAGCCTAAACTTCACGGCCGACATCCGCGGGGACTTGATCTTCGAGGGGCTCAAGCCACAGCCAAGCGCGCCGCACTGTTACGATGGGCATGATCTAGCTCTGCCGCCGAACAGTGCCTTGGTGGCCGCACAAGAATCCGCTCTGGCCCTTAGTCCGGAGCCGATCGCCCAGGTCGAGGACCGGTGGTTGGACACCGCCTCGGGGGCTGCAACTTCTACGGCGATGGAGCCGAACACTAACCTTGTCCCTCATGGCTTCGTGACTCGAGGTGCGGACTCCTTGCGAACTCCGGACCTCCCACGCCCGCCAATCGAATCTGATTGGGCGCGGTTATGGAATTCACCGCCGCGGACATCTTCCAACACTCGCCCTTTGGCGACATCCTAAATTCGCTAAAGCATCTCTCGCTATCCGGAGAGTCCTGGACGGATTATGGCCAGGATGGTTGGGATATGGATGACGAAGAAATTCAGAACCCGCCCACCGCCCACTTTGTAGCCACTGTCGACGATCTAACCGACATGCTAGACTACGACTCCGAAGACATCGACGCTATGGGCGACGATGCCACAGACGAACAGGAACCAGCGCCTACAGGGCACTGGAAGACCACCTCGTCATAAGACATATACATGGTGGACACCCCAAAAGACGGGACGGCGAGAAGCGCGGAGGCAGATTCCTTAAAGAAACAGCCCAAGCGCCGCGTCGTGGCGCCGCTCTAAATCCCGCCACAGCCAGAATGGAGATTCCGCACAGAGATAATAATACCCCGAGAGTGCCGAAGACAATCCCTCCAAAGAAGACTCGGCGCAGAGGATGCAGAAGCAAGCCCTCACGAGAGGCGGCGGGCGAGGTCGTGGAATATAACTATACACCTCCCTCCGAAGACGAGGCAAGCCTCAACGACGATGAATTCGTCGTGCCCGAGGATCCCGTCGAACAAGAGCGTTTTAAACGCAGGCTTATCGCCAAGGCAAATAGCCTAAAGAAAAAGCAGCAGCAGCTTCAAGCTGATCAGGACCTGCTGGCCGATCGATGGACCGAGGTCCTCGCGGCCGAAGAGTATAAACTCGAACGGCCCTCCAAAAACTACCCAAGACGCAAGTTTCTCCCCCGATTAGAGGAAGAAGCATACATACCTTCATCACCAGCGCACGATACGGCCGACCGACCACCCCGTGGTCGCGACAGAGAGGCATCCAGGCCCTCCACCAAGACCGTACCCCGGCATCGCTCCAAAAGTATGAAGCTAAGGGGGAACGCGCCGGACTTGCGAGACGTATTGGAGGACAAAGCAAGGCAATCCAGATCCATCTACGGATCACGTGGGCGCCCCACGACCCACGATGAATACCGTCGCGCCGGATACAATAACCCCGGCCGGGCCGAACACAGCAGACAACGCTCTCTCGAGCTACGTCGCGATATTGCTCAATATAGAGGCGCCGCACACCCACTATGCTTCACTCACGAAGTAATGGATCATAAAATCCCTAAAGGGTTCAAACCTGTAAATATCGAATCCTACGATGGCACAACAGACCCCGCGGTTTGGATCGAAGATTATCTCCTTCACATCCATATGGCCCGCGGTGACGATCTCCATGCCATCAAGTATCTCCCACTTAAGCTTAAAGGACCAGCTCGGCATTGGCTTAACAGCTTGCCCGCAGAGTCAATTGGGTGTTGGGAAGACACGAAGCCGCATTCCTCGACAACTTCGAGACGCGATAAAGCGGCCACCGACACCGATGACCTAAGCCACATAATTCAGCAGCAGACGAATCGGCGGACAATTACGACACGGTTCTTGACAAAGAAAACCAAATCGCCGATTGTCCGGATGCAGAGGCCCTCGCAGCCTTCAAGCATAACATCCGCGATGAGTGGCTAGCCCGCACCTAGGACAGAAAAGCCAAATCCATGGCAGCCCTCACATCATTAATGACCCGCTTTGCGCGGGAGAGGATAGTGGCTAGCCCGCAGCAACAACCTCGATAAAAATTTGGCAGTCCGGATACTAAGGACCACAATGGCGGTCGCGTCGAAGCAAAATAAACGCCGCGTTAACGGCAACGACAAGGAGGATACGGCAATCACGCCGGATTCGAGGCTCTAAACCCGTCAACGGAAGAAGCCATTCAAAAGAACCACTCCGGTCCGTCCAATTTGGACCGAATACTCGACCGCTTATGCGGATACATGGCACCCGGAAAAGCCAGCTAATCACACCAACAGAGATTGCTGGGTGTTTAAGCAGCGAGCAAGTTAATTGCGAAAACAACGACAAGGGGCTAAACAATGACGACGAGGAAGAGACCCGACCGCCGAACAATAGAGGATGAAGGTTTCCCCCACAAGTGCGGACGGTGAACATGATTTACGCAACCCATATACCCAAGAGGGAGCGGAAGCGCACTAAGGGACGATACGCGATGGAGCGATCGCCCGAAGTTCAATCCATGGTCCTCTTATCCGATCACTTTCGATCGAAGAGATCATCCGACCAGCATCCGCCATGGCGGATTCGCCGCATTGGTTTTAGACCCAATCGCCGATGGATTTCACCTCACGAGTCCCGATGGATGGCAGCGAGAGCTTTGAACCTGCTTTATCGGATATCGGGCGCAAGATGGGCATAGACCCTCAAGGATTAAACCTACAAAGACAACCTTTAAAGGCGCCATACCGGTGTGGAGGCCAATTGTGCAGCTCACCACACCGAAGTGGTCTTCGGATCCCGGATAATTTCCGGAGCGAGGAGTTAATCTTCGACATAGTCCCATTTCGCAGCGGCTATCACGCTCTGCTCGGACGAACCGCGTTTGCAAAGTTCAACACGGTGCCGCATTATGCATACCTCAAGCTCAAGATGCCAGGCCCTCGTGGAGTCATCACGGTCAACGGAAATATGGACTGCTCCCTCCGAACGGAGGAACATACAGCGGCTCTCGCGGCAGAAGTACAGAGCAGCCTTTTAAGGCAATTTTCAAGTCCGGCCGTTAAACGGCTGGATACAGCCAAACGCGCCCGAAGCAACACCTACCAAGACCACCTGGCACGATCCGAGCACGCGTAGCAATGCGGCCCTAACCCCCGCCCTCGCATGATTGCAAGAACAACCCTCCGCGTACACCATTACGCGTTGGAGATACCATGGGCGTAGGGGAAGGGGCACGACCACAATAGACCCAGTGCGGCTCGACCACACCAGGGCTCGCAAGTGTGTCACTCTTTCTTATTATTATTTTCCTTTTTGTTTACACAGACTCCCTTAGCGGGGGCCTGTCCGCGGTGAACTGCCAACTCATGATGCAACAGCCGGGAAGAAAGAATGCGCGATTTAACACTCGTGTGGTCTCAATTACGAGCATTAAAATTTGATTATATACACCAAGTCCGCAGCCCATCCCTGGAGGGGGACACGTTTAACTAGTCCAAAACCCTTGCTTACCACACTATTTATATCAGTCCGCACTCATAGCAGACTTCCTTTAATAAATGATGCAACACCTTTTTGCCTGTTATTACATATATATGTTCATTACATGACATCTTGCACCGGTATATTTTGATACGGCCTAATACACCAGGGGCTTACGTTCCCCACATTATGGTGTGATAAGTCCGAACACTTTCACAAGTGCGGCACCCCGAACTTATAGCATTATATGAATCGACTCGAATCATGTCTTGGGTCAATAGTTGGGTTTGCCTGGCTCCACGTTTTGGTGCCTTACGCCCGCTCCGTCGGCTAAGGTGGCACTGGGAGAACCACTCGCGATTGCGCCCGGTTGAGCCGGCGGCGCCTCGATGGAAAGCTAAACCGACCGGCATGATAAGGCGAGAGACTGGTCGCTGTTCGAGAGGTCTTTTCAGGTCCTTAAAGACTCACGCCGCTTCGAGCGAAGTTCCGAATAATGTCCGACGAAGGCGTGGATAGCGCCCCGAATTCGGTTTTCCGAATACTAGGGGCTTCGCCGAAATTTAAAATTATAGAATTCTATGGCTAAGTGAGAGTGTTCAAGCATTATAAGTCCGGTTGCCTTGTTCGCTGTGTTGAGCGCCTCCCTAGATGGACCAAAAATGGGAACAAGAGTGCTCAAGTTATCCCGAACACCCCAGCACTTGCGGCTCGGGGCCTGAAGCCAACGACTTGCCATCTCTTAGATTTTATAAACGGCCACACAGAAGGTAATATTTTAAATTAAACAAGCGTTGCTTAAAGCGCACATGAACAAAGTTTTCAGCGCACAGGATAATACAAAGCGAGTTCACTCAAAAATTACATCTCTAGGGCACTCATCCGCAATATCGCGGGCTCCCTTCAGGACAGTTTTATAATACATTTCGGGTGTACGATACTCCTTGCCCGGTGGCGGCGGGTCAGTAAGAAGCTTCTCCGCATCCAGCCTGCCCAAGTGCACCTTTGTCGGGCAAGGGTCCGACGAGCACCTTCAATACAGGCGGAGCGCTTGATAACCTCCACCCAGGGGCACACATCCACCAGCCGCCGCACGAGGCCAAAGTAGCTCCCAGGCATGGCCTGTCCAGGCCACAACCGGACTATAAGGCCCTTCATGGCCTCCTCAGCTTGGGGGCACCGGATGGCCGGCCTAAGCCTACTGAGACCAGAAGACCTTCTCCGTTGAGCTCCCCTCCTCGCCACGGTAGAATGCGGCGGCATCGGACACACTATGCGGCAGATCTGCAAACGCCCCTGGAGAGCTCCGAATGCGGGTAAGTGTCAGGTAGTTTACATTAACATGCTTGCTTTGCATGAAAAATGCCTTACCCGCCGCAATCTTCTTCACATCTTGAACCTCCTAAAGGGCCTTATGGGCCTCGGCCTTGGCAGACTTGGCACTTTCGAGAGCCGAGGCAAGCTCGGACTCTCGAGTCTTGTAGTCGCGCTCCAAGCTCTCATGCTTCTCCATGAGAGCCTGGAGCTCTTGCCGCACTTCCGCCACCTGTGCCTCCTGCTTTTCTCGCTCTGCCCGTTCACATGCCAAGACTGTTCGCGCGGACAGCCTCCTTCAGGGGCTGCCACCTCGCTTGTGGCCCCGCAATACCCATATTATCCTTGTTAATTTTATTGCGACCAAAATCCTTTTACAGAAGGTAACAATTCAAAGTGGTGCTACTCACCTTCTTTGTCCTCGAGCTGCCTCTTGGCATGGCCGAGCTCTCGCTCTGACCGCCGAGATCTTGCTTTAATGTACCAACCTCCACAATCGGTCTGGCAGAGGTCAAGCGGACAAACTGCAAACCCATATTGACATAATTTATTAGCGACTGCGAATATCTTTTTAGATCCTCGGTCCGCTTTTCTTTCCAACACCGAACCGAGCATCGGGGGCTACTTGCCTATGTGGTATTACATTACACAATTTTAACTTCTTACCTCAAAGCTTTGTTAAAAGGCTATGCAGAAGCTGGTCAGCCCGCTCTTGGCGAGCCGGACCTTTTCAATCACCGCACTCATAATAAAGGTGCGGTGTTCTTCCTCGATGGAAGCGCCTTTGAGCGCCTCCGGCCAAGTTGTCCGGCGCCTCCGGTTGGGCGGAGGCCGCCCGGCGTCCGTCTTGCCCTTCTTTCGAAGGGCTGCTCACGACTCGGAACCACCGCAAGTTCCGGTAGAGTCCGGCGCAAAGTCCGGAGGCTGCCTTGCGGCGCCTCCGGAGCCTCCTCCGGATGGGTCCCTTTCTGGGATCCCACCTCGGCGTCCTCATCGGCGCGGGGGTAGAGGCAGTCGGAAGTGAATCCACATTCGACGGGGCCAACGACCCGCTCGATGAAGCAGGGAGATCATCATCGGCCGGACTGCGGGCAGTATGCGGCATTAGTAGAACACTATGTGACACGAAAGAAGTTGCATATCAGAGATCCAGATACTTACGATCTCGTCGGAGGCCTGGCCCTTGAAGGCCACTCCTCCTCGCCAACGTCGGTGTTGGCGGAGCTGTCCGGGGGAATAGTTCTCCCCTCTTGACCCTTCGGCCTCCCTGTTGGGAAGCCTTCCTCTTCTTCTCTCCCTCCTCCGGGAGAGAGTCTTCTTCCTCCTCCTCATCTTCGGGGGAGGAGTCCGCCTCGTCGTCGGACGCCTGATTACGGGAACTCTTTCCAGTGCCCGTGGCCACCTTCTTGGCCTTCTTCTCCGGCACCACGTGCGGTGCCGGAACCAGCAGCCCCGCTAGACGGGCATCTACTGGGTCTTCTGGCATGGGAGCCGGGCAGACGAGCTACTCGGCCTTCTTCATCCATTCTGTCAAAGGAAAAGGGAGATTGAAACCCTCTTAGAATCAATCTATTCACAACAAGTGTCCCGTAAAGGGGTAGAATCACTTACCTCGTCAGCCGGATGCTGCGAGTGAAATCCGCGATCTTCCGTCTCGTATGCGGGGGCTTCGGCGCCCTTAAACAGCACCCTCCAGGCGCCTTCGTACGTCGTGTCGAAGAGCCCGCTTAGCGCCTGGTGTTGTTCCGGATCGAACTCCCACAGATAGAATGCCCGTTCTTGGCATGGGAGGATCCGGCGGACGAGCATGACTTGGACCACGTCAACGAGCCTGAGCTTCTTGTTCACCAGCTTCTGGATGCAGGCTCGGAGTCCCGTCAGCTCCTTCGGATTGCCCCACGCAAGCCCTTCTCTTTCCAGGAGGTGAGCTGCATAGGGATACCAGATCTAAACTCGGGGGCCGCCCCCCACTTAGGGTCGCGCGGCTCGGTGATATAGAACCACCCGATGCCACCCTTGACGGAGTCCACGAAGGCCCTTCGAACCAGAGGACGTTGGGCATCTTGCCCAACATAGCGCCTCCGCACTCCGCCTGCGTGCCCTTCACTACCTTCGGCTTGACGTTGAACGTTTTGAGCCACAAGCCGAAGTGGGGCCGGATGCAGAGGAGGGCCTCGCACACGACGATAAACGCCGAGATGTTGAGGATGAAGTTCGGCGCCAGATCGTGGAAATCCAGGCCGTAGTAGAACATGAGCCCCTGGACAAAGAGGTGAAGTGGAAAGCCCAGTCCGCGGAGGAAGTGGGGAAGGAAAACGACCCTCTCATGGGGCCCGGGGGTAGGGATGAGCTGCCCCTCGTCGGGCAGCCGGTGCGCGATATCGCCGGAAAGGTATCCGGCGTTGTGCAGCTTGGTGATGTGCTTCTCCTTGACGGTGGAAGCCAACCATTTGCCTCCCCCTCCGGACATGGTCGGGGAAGGTTAAGACGAAATGCGCGAGATTGGGCGTTGGAGCTTGAGTGCGCGGAGGTGGATAAGCAAAGGAGGAAGAAGGCATGGGTGAAAAGGTGAATCCTTATCCCTTATATATAGGCGGGCGAAAACCATGCGCCCCCCACCAGCCTGGTAAAACTCGCTTATCTCCCAAGCGCCACCATCAATGGCGCGGTTGGGTTACCCACGTCCGTATTGATGAGAATCCCGGAATAAGGGGAACACGATCTCTGCTTCGACAAGACGTGCCAGGGAAACCGCTTCGCTAAACGTGCTGAGGTGGTATAATAAAAATGAATCAGGTAAAGGCTTGGTAGCGGTGGATGTCGTGCCGCAACATACGTCAGCAGATTGGACTTGTGTACATTTTATTCTCTCTACGGTGGAGTGTGGAATTTATTTTGCAGAGCCGGACACTATCCCAGTGTTCATGATCTTCTCTGGATTATTTAAAGGAGGAACCCGCCTTGCAATGCCGAACATTATGCGCGCCGGACTTATCATCATTGAATCCTGGTTCAAGGGCTACCGAGGAGTCTGGACTAGGGGTGTCCGGATAGTCGGACTATCATCGTCCACGGACTCCAAGACTACGAAGATACAAGATTGAAGACTCCGTCCCGTGTCCGGATTTGACTTTCCTTGGCGTGGAAGGCAAGCTTGGCGATCTGGATATGTAGATCTCCTACCATTGTAACCGACTCTGTGTAACCCTAGCCTTCTCCAGTGTCTATATAAACCGGAGGGCTTTAGTCCGTAGGACACAACAGACATTACAACAATCATACCATAGGCTAGCTTTAGGGTTTAGCCTCCTTGATCTCATGGTAGATCCACTCTTGTACTACCCATATCATCAATATTAACCAAGCAGGACGTAGGGTTTTACCTCCATCAACAGGGCCCGAACCTGGGTAAAACATCGCATCCCTCGTCTCCTGTTACCATCCGCCTAGACGCACAGTTTGGGACCCCCTACCCGAGATCCGCCGGCTTTGACACCGACAATATGCAAGGGATGAACAAGACAATTCCCAAGCTCTTCGCAATGCTAAAGGCTGCGGAGGTAGAAATCAAGAACGAGCATCAAGTGTTGATGGTCAACAAGACCACTAGTTTCAAGAAAAAGGGCAAAGGGAAGAAGAGGGGAAACTTCAAGAAGAACAGCAAGCAAGTTGCTGCTCAAGAGAAGAAACCCAAGTCTGGACCTAAGCCTGAAAATGAGTGCTTCTACTGCAAGCAAACTGGTCACTGGAAGCGGAACTGCCCCAAGTATTTGGCGGATAAGAAGGATGGCAAAGTGAACAAAGGTATATGTGATATACATGTTATTGATGTGTACCTAACTAGATCTCGTAGTAGCACCTGGGTATTTGATATTGGTTCTGTTGCTAATATTTGCAACTCGAAACAGGGACTACGGAATAAGCGAGCACTGGCCAAGGACGAGGTGACGATGCGCGTGGGAAACGGTTCCAAAGTCGATGTGATTGCGGTCGGCATGCTACCTCTGCATCTACCTTCGGGATTAGGTTTATACCTGAATAATTGTTATTTGGTGCTAGCGTTGAGCACGAACATTATATTTGGATCTTGTTTGATGTGAGACGGTTATTCATTTAAATCATAGAATAATGGTTGTTCTATTTATATGAGTAATATCTTTTATGGTCATGCACCCTTGAAGAGTGGTCTATTTTTATTGAATCTCGATAGTAGTGATACACATATTCATAATGTCGAAGCCAAAAGATGCAGAGTTGATAATGATAGTGCAACTTATTTGTGGCACTGCCGTTTAGGTCATAGCGGTGTAAAGCGCATGAAGAAACTCCATACTGATGGACTTTTGGAATCACTTGATTATGAATCACTTGGTACTTGCGAACCGTGCCTCATGGGCAAGATGACTAAAACATCGTTCTCGATCTGTGAGAGAGCAACAGATTTGTTGGAAATCATACATACAGATGTATGTGGTCCGATGAATATTGAAGCTCGTGGCGGATATCGTTATTTTCTCACCTTCACAGATGATTTGAGCAGATATGGGTATATCTACTTAATGAAACACAAGTCTGAAACATTTGAAAAGTTCAAAGAATTTCAGAGTGAAGTGGAAAATCATCGTAACAAAAAAATTAAGTTTCTACGATCTGATCGTGGAGGAGAATATTTGAGTTACGAGTTTAGTTTACATTTGAAACAATGCGGAATAGTTTCGCAACTCACGCCACCCGGAACACCACAACGAAATGGTGTGTCCAAACGTCGTAATCGTACTTTACTGGATATGGTACGATCTATGATGTCTCTTACTGATTTACCGCTATCATTTTGGGGTTATGCTTTAGAGACGGCTGCATTCGCATTGAAAAGGGCACCATCAAAATCCGTTGAGACGACGCCTTATGAACTGTGGTTTGGCAAGAAACCAAAGTTGTCGTTTCTTAAAGTTTGGGGCTGCGATGCTTATGTGAAGAAACTTCAACCAGATAAGCTCGAACCCAAATCGAGAAATGTGTCTTCATAGGATACCCAAAAGAGATCATGGGTACACCTTCTATCACAGATCCGAAGGCAAGACATTCGTTGCTAAGAATGGATCCTTTCTAGAAAAAGAGTTTCTCTCGAAAGAAGTGAGTGGGAGGAAAGTAGAACTTGATGAGATAACTATGTTCGCTCCTTTATTGAAAGTAGTTCATCACGTAAATAAGTTCTGTGACATCTACACCAATTAGTGAGGAAGTTAATGATATTGATCATGAAACTTCGATCAAGTTTCTCTTGAACCTCGTGGGTCTACCAGAGTAAGATCTCGCACTGAGTGGTACGGTAATCCTATTATGGAAGTCATGTTACTTGACCATGATGAACCTCTGAACTATGAGGAAGCGATGATGAGCCCAGATTCCGCAAAATGGCTAGAAGCCATGAAATCGAGATGGGATCCATGTATGAGAACAAAGTATGGACTTTGGTTGACTTGCCCGATGATCGGCAAGCCATTGAGAATAAATGGATCTTTAAGAAGAAGACCGACGCCGACGGTAATGTAATCGTTTATAAAGCTCGACTTGTTGCGAAAGGTTTTCGACAAGTCCAAGGGTTGACTACGATGAGACTTTCTCACCAGTGGCGATGCTTAAGTCTGTCCAAATCATGTTAGCGATTGCCACATTTTATGATTATGAAATTTGGCAGATGGATGTCAAAACTGCATTCCTAAATGGATTTCTGGAAGAAGAGTTGTATATGATGCAACCGGAAGGTTTTATCGATCCTAAGGGAGCTAACAAAGTGTGCAAGCTCCAGCGATCAATCTATGGTCTGGTGCAAGCCTCTCGGAGTTGGAATAAACGCTTTGATAGTGTGATCAAAGCATATGGTTTTATACAGACTTTTGGAGATGCCTATATTTACAAGAAAGTGAGTGGGAGATCTGTAGCATTTCTAATATTATATGTGGATGACATATTGTTGATTGGAAATGATATAGAATTTCTGGATAGCATAAAAGGATACTTGAATAAAAGTTTTTCAATGAAAGACCTCGGTGAAGCTGCTTACATATTGGGCATTAAGATCTATAGAGATAGATCAAGACGCTTGATTGGACTTTCACAAAGCACGTACCTTGATAAAGTGTTGAAAAGGTTCAATATGGATCAGGCGAAGAAAGGGTTCTTGCTCAGACATAAGGTATAAAGTTGAGTCGGACTCAATGCCCGACCACCGCAGAAGATAGAGAGAAAATGAAAGGAGTTCCCTAGGCTTCAGCTATAGGCTCTATCATGTATGCAATGTTGTGTACTGCACTGATGTGTGCCTTGCTATTAGTTTGGCGGGAGGTACCAAAGTAATCCAGAGGGGTCATCGGACAACGGTCAAGAACATCCCGAATACCGAAAAGGACTAAGGATATGTTTCTCGTATATGGAGGTGACAAAGAGCTAGTCGTAAATGGTTACGTCGATGCAAGCTTTGACACTGATCCGGACGATTCTAAATCACAAACCGGATACGTATTTTTATTAAACGGTGGAGCTATAAGTTGGTGCAGTTCTAAACAAAGCGTCGTGGCGGGATCTACATGTGAAGCGGAGTACATAGCTGCATCGGAAGCAGCAAATGAAGGTGTCTGGATGAAGGAGTTCATTTCCGATCTAGGTGTTATACCTAGTGCATTGGGACCAATGAAGATCTTCTGTGACAATACTGGTGCAACTGCCTTGGCAAAGGAATCCAGATTTCACAAGAGGACCAAGCACATCAAGAGATGCTTCAATTCCATTCCGGACCAAGTCCAACTGGGAGACAGAGATTTGCAAGATACATACGGATCTGAATGTTGCAGACCCGTTGACTAAGCCTCTCTCACGAGCAAAACATGATCAACACCAAGACTCCATGGGTGTTAGAATCATTACTATGTAATCTGGATTATTGACTCTAGTGCAAGTGGGAGACAGAAGGAAATATACCCTAGACGCAATAATAAAGTTATTATTTATTTCCTCATATCATGATAAATGTTTATTATTCATGCTAGAATTGTATTAACCGGAAACATGATACATGTGTGAATACATAGACAAACATAGTGTCACTAGTATGCCTCTACTTGACTAGCTCATTGATCAAAGATTGTTATGTTTCCTAACCATAGACATGTGTTGTCATTTGATTAATGGGATCACATCATTAGGAGAATGATGTGATTGACTTGACCCATTCCGTTAGCTTAGCACTTGATCGTTTAGTATGTTGCTATTGCTTTCTTCATGACTTATACAAAGTTCCTACAGCTATGAGATTGTGCAACTCCCATTTACCGGAGGAACACTTTGTGTGCTACCAAACGTCACAACGTAACTAGGTGATTATAAAGGTGCTCTACAGGTGTCTCCAAAGGTACATGTTGAGTTGGCATAATTCGAGATTAGGATTTGTCACTCCGATTGTCGGAGAGGTATCTCTGGGCCCTCTCGGTAATACTCATCACTTAAGCCTTGCAAGCATTGTAACTAATGAGTTAGTTACGAGATGATGTATTACGGAACGAGTAAAGAGACTTTCCAGTAACGAGATTGAACTAGCTATTGGATACCGACGATCGAATCTCGGGCAAGTAACATACCGATGACAAAGGGAACAACGTATGTTGTTATGCGGTTTGACCGATAAAGATCTTCATAGAATATGTAGGAACCAATATGAACATCCAGGTTCCACTATTGGTTATTGACCGAGAATAGTTCTAGGTCATGTCTACATAGTTCTCGAACCCGTAGGGTCCGCACGCTTAACGTTACAATGACAGTTTTATTATGAGTTTATAAGTTTTGATATACCGAAGTTTGTTCGGAGTCCCGGATGTGCTCACAGACATGACGAGGAGTCTCGAAATGGTCGAGACATAAAGATTGATATATTGGACGACTATGTTCGGACACCGGAAGTGTTCCGGGTGATTTTGGAGAAAACCGGAGTGCCGGAGGGTTACCGGAACCCCCCCGGGAGAGTTAATGGGCCACATGGGCCTTAGTGGAAAGAGAGAGGGGTGGCCAGGGTGGGCCACGCGCCCCCTCTCCCTCTGGTCCGAATTGGACTAGGAGGGGGGCGGCGCCCCCCTCTTTCGTTCCCCCTCTCCCCCTTCCTTTCCTCCTCCTAGTAGGAGTAGGAAAGGGGGAGTCCTACTCCTACTAGGAGGAGGACTCCTCCTCCTTGGCGCGCCCACGAGGGCCGGCCGGCCTTCCCCCTTGCTCCTTTATATACGGGGGCGGGGGGCACCCTAAGGGCACACAAGTTGATCTACGGATTGTTCCTTAGCCGTGCGCGGTGCCCCCCTCCACCATATTCCACCTCGGTCATATCGTCGCGGAGTTTAGGCGAAGCCCTGCGCCGATAGAACATCATCACCGTCACCACGCCGTCGTGCTGATGGAACTCATCCCCGACGCTTTGCTGGATTGGAGCCCGGGGAACGTCATCGAGTTGGGCGTGTGCTGAACACGGAGGTGCCGTACGTTCGGTGCTTGGATCGGTCGGATCGTGAAGACGTACGACTACATCAACCGCGTTGTCATAACGCTTCCGCTTAACGGTCTACGAGGGTACGTAGACAACACTCTCCCCTCTCGTTGCTATGCCATCACCATGATCTTGCGTGTGCGTAGGAAATGTTTTGAAATTACTACGTTCCCCAACAGTGGCATCCGAGCCAGGTTTTATGCGTAGATGTCATATGCACGAGTAGAACACAAGTGAGTTGTGGGCAATACAAGTCATACTGGTTACCAAAGATGTCATACTTTGGTTCGGCGGTATTGTTGGATGAAGCGGCCGGACCGACATTACGCGTCGCTTACGCGAGACTGGTTCTACCGACGTGCTTTGCACACAGTGGCTGGCGGTGTCGGTTTCTCAACTTTAGTTGAACCGAGTGTGGCTACGCCCGGTCCTTGCGAAGGTTAAAACAACACTAACTTGACGAACTATCGTTGTGGCTTTGATGCGTAGGTAAGAACGGTTCTTGCTCAGCCCGTAGCAGCCACGTAAAACTTGCAAACAACAAAGTAGAGGACGTCTAACTTGTTTTTGCAGGGCATGTTGTGATGTGATATGGTCAAGACGTGATGCTATATCTTTTGTATGAGATGATCATGTTTTGTAACCGAAGTTATCGGCAACTAGCAGGAGCCATATGGTTGTCGCTTTATTGTATGAAATGCAAACGCCCTGTAATTGCTTTACTTTATCACTAAGCGGTAGCGATAGTCGTAGAAGCAATAGATGGTGTAAACGACAATGATGCTACGAAAGGTGTCGCGGCGGTGACGATGGTGATCACGACGGTGCTTCGGAGATGGAGATCACAAGCACAAGATGATGATGGCCATATCATATCACTTATGTTGATTGCATGTGATGTTTATCCTTTATGCATCTTATCTTGCTTTGATTGACAGTAGCATTTTAAGATGATCTCTCACTAAAAAATTATCAAGAAGTGTTCTCCCTGAATATGCACCGTTGCCAAAGTTCGTCGTGCCCAGACACCACGTGATGATCGGGTGTGATAAGCTCTACGTCCATCTACAACGGGTGCAAGCCAGTTTTGCACACGCGGAATATTCAGGTTATACTTGACGAGCCTAGCATATGCAGATATGGCCTCGCAACATGGAGACCGAAAGGTCGAGTGTGAATCATATAGTAGATATGATCAACACAGTGATGTTCACCATTGAAAACTACTCCATCTCATGTGATGATCGGTTATGGTTTAGTTGATTTGGATCACGTAATCACTTAGATGACTAGAGAGATATCTATCTAAGTGGGAGTTCTTAAGTAATATGATTAATTGAACTTAGATTTATCATGAACTTAGTACCTGATAGTATTTTTGCTTGTCTATGTTTGTTGTAGATAGATGGCTTGTGTTGTTGTTCCGTTGAATTTTAATGCGTTCCTTGAGAAAGTAAAGTTGAAAGATGATGGTAGCAATTACACGGACTGGGTCCGTAACTTGAGGATTATCCTCATTGTTGCACAGAAGAATTACGTCCTGGAAGCACCGCTGGGTGCCAGGCCTGCTGCAGGAGCAACGTCAGATGTTGTGAATGTCTGGCAGAGCAAAGCCGATGACTACTCGATAGTTTAGTGTGCCATGCTTTACGGCTTAGAACCGGGTCTTAAACGACGTTTTGAACATCATGGAGCATATGAGGTGTTCCAGGAGTTGAAGTTAATATTTCAAGCAAATGCCCGGATTGAGAGATATGAAGTCTCCAATAAGTTCTAGAGCTGCAAGATGGAGGAGAATAGTTCTGTCAGTGAGCATATACTCAAAATGTTTGGGTATAATAATCACTTGATTCAACTGGGAGTTAATCTTTCGGATGATAGCGTCATTGACAGAATTCTCCAATCACTGCCACCAAGCTACAAGAGCTTCATGATGAACTATAATATGCAAGGGGTGAACAAGACAATTCCCGAGCTCTTCGCAATGCTAAAGGCTGTGGAGGTAGAAATCAAGAAGGAGCATCAAGTGTTGATGGTCAACAAGACCACTAGTTTCAAGAAAAAAGGCAAAGGGAAGAAGAAGGGAAACTTCAAGAAGAACAGCACGCAAGTTGCTGCTCAAGAGAAGAAACCCAAGTCTGGACCTAAGCCTGAAAATGAGTGCTTCTACTGCAAGCAAACTGGTCACTGGAAGCGGAACTGCCCCAAGTATTTGGCGGATAAGAAGGATGGCAAAGTGAACAAAAGTATATGTGATATACATGTTATTGATGTGTACCTAACTAGAGCTCGTAGTAGCACCTGGGTATTTGATATTGGTTCTGTTGCTAATATTTGCAACTCGAAACAGGGACTACGGAATAAGCAAGCACTGGCCAAGGACGAGGTGACGATGCGCGTGGGAAACGGTTCCAAAGTTGATGTGATCGCGGTCAGCACGCTACCTCTACATCTACCTTTGGGATTAGGTTTAGACCTGAATAATTGTTATTTGGTGCCAGCGTTGAGCATGAACATTATATTTGGATCTTGTTTTATGTGAGACGGTTATTCATTTAAATCAGAGAATAATGGTTGTTCTATTTATATGAGTAATATCTTTTATGGTCATGCACCCTTGAAGAGTGGTCTATTTTTATTGAATCTCGATAGTAGTGATACACATATTCATAATGTCAAAGCCAAAAGATGCAGAGTTGATAATGATAGTGCAACTTACTTGTGGCAATCGCCGTTTAGGTCATATCGATGTAAAGCGCATGAAGAAACTCCATCTTGATGGACTTTTGGAATCACTTGATTATGAATCACTTGGTACTTATAACCGTGCCTCATGGGCAAGATGACTAAAACATCGTTCTCCGATCTTTGTGGAGAGAGCAACAGATTTGTTGGAAATCATACATACAGATGTATGTGGTCCGATGAATATTGAAGCTCGTGGCGGATATCGTTATTTTCTCACCTTCACAGATGATTTGAGTAGATATGGGTATATCTACTTAATGAAACACAAGTCTGAAACATTTGAAAAGTTCAAAGAATTTCAGAGTGAAGTGGAAAATCATCGTAATAAAAAAATTAAGTTTCTACGATCTGATCTTGGAGGAGAATATTTGAGTTACGAGTTTGGTTTACATTTGAAACAATGCGGAATAGTTTCGCAACTCACGCCACCCGGAACACCACAACGAAATGGTGTGTCCGAACGTCGTAATCGTACTTTACTGGATATGGTACGATCTATGATGTCTCTTACTGATTTACCGCTATCATTTTGGGGTTATGCTTTAGAGACGGCTGCATTCGCATTGAATAGGGCACCATCAAAATCCGTTGAGTCAACGCCTTATGAACTGTGGTTTGGCAAGAAACCAAAGTTGTCGTTTCTTAAAGTTTGGGGCTGCGATGCTTATGTGAAGAAACTTCAACCAGATAAGCTCGAACCCAAATCGGAGAAATGTGTCTTCATAGGATACCCAAAAGAGACTGTTGGGTACACCTTCTATCACAGATCCGAAGGCAAGACATTCGTTGCTAAGAATGGATCCTTTCTAGAAAAAGAGTTTCTCTCGAAAGAAGTGAGTGGGAGGAAAGTAGAACTTGATGAGATAACTATGTCTGCTCCTTTATTGGAAAGTAGTTCATCACAGAAATAAGTTCCTGTGACATCTACACCAATTAGTGAGGAAGTTAATGATATTGATCATGAAACTTCAGATCAAGTTTCTACTAAACCTCGTAGGTCTACCAGAGTAAGATCTGCACCAGAGTGGTACGGTAATCCTATTATGGAAGTCATGTTACTTGACCATGATGAACCTACGAACTATGAGGAAGCGATGATGAGCCCAGATTCCGCAAAATGGCTAGAAGCCATGAAATCTGAGATGGGATCCATGTATGAGAACAAAGTATGGACTTTGGTTGACTTGCCCGATGATCGGCAAGCCATTGAGAATAAATGGATCTTTAAGAAGAAGACTGACGCCGACGGTAATGTAACTGTCTATAAAGCTCGACTTGTTGCGAAAGGTTTTCGACAAGTTCAAGGGGTTGACTACGATGAGACTTTCTCACCCGTAGCGATGCTTAAGTCTGTCCAAATCATGTTAGCGATTGCCACATTTTATGATTATGAAATTTGGCAGATGGATGTCAAAACTGCATTCCTAAATGGATTTCTGGAAGAAGAGTTGTATATGATGCAACCGGAAGGTTTTATCGATCCTAAGGGAGCTAACAAAGTGTGCAAGCTCCAGCGATCAATCTATGGTCTGGTGCAAGCCTCTCGGAGTTGGAATAAACGCTTTGATAGTGTGATCAAAGCATATGGTTTTATACAGACTTTTGGAGATGCCTATATTTACAAGAAAGTGAGTGGGAGATCTGTAGCATTTCTAATATTATATGTGGATGACATATTGTTGATTGGAAATGATATAGAATTTCTGGATAGCATAAAAGGATACTTGAATAAAAGTTTTTCAATGAAAGACCTCGGTGAAGCTGCTTACATATTGGGCATTAAGATCTATAGAGATAGATCAAGACGCTTGATTGGACTTTCACGAAGCATGTACCTTGATAAAGTGTTGAAAAGGTTCAATATGGATCAGGCGAAGAAAGGGTTCTTGCCTGTATTACAAGGTATAAAGTTGAGTCAGACTCAATGCCCGACCACTGCAGAAGATAGAGAGAAAATGAAAGGAGTTCCCTAGGCTTCAGCTATAGGCTCTATCATGTATGCAATGCTGTGTACCAGACCTGATGTGTGCCTTGCTATTAGTTTGGCAGGGAGGTACCAAAGTAATCCAGGAGTGGGTCATCGACAACGGTCAAGAACATCTGAAATACGAAAAGGACTAAGGATATGTTTCTCGTATATGGAGGTGAGAAAGAGCTAGTCGTAAATGGTTACGTCGATGCAAGCTTTGACACTGATCCAGACGATTCTAAATCACAAACCGGATACGTATTTTTATTAAACCGTGGAGCTATAAGTTGGTGCAGTTCTAAACAAAGCGTCGTGGCGGGATCTACATGTGAAGCGGAGTACATAGCTGCTTCGGAAGCAGCAAATGAAGGTGTCTGGATGAAGGAGTTCATTTCCGATCTAGGTGTTATACCTAGTGCATCGGGACCAATGAAGATCTTCTATGACAATACTGGTGCAATTGCCTTGGCAAAGGAATCCAGATTTCACAAGGGGACCAAGCACATCAAGAGACGCTTCCATTCCATTTGGGACCAAGTCCAACTGGGAGACATAGAGATTTGCAAGATACATACGGATCTGAATGTTGCAGACCCGTTGACTAAGCCTCTCTCACGAGCAAAACATGATCAGCACCAAGACTCCATGGGTGTTAGAATCATTACTATGTAATCTAGATTATTGACTCTAGTGCAAGTGGGAGACTGTAGGAAATATGCCCTAGACGCAATAATAAAGTTATTATTTATTTCCTCATATCATGATAAATGTTTATTATTCATGCTAGAATTGTATTAACCGGAAACATGATACATGTGTGAATACATAGACAAACATAGTGTCACTAGTATGCCTCTACTTGACTAGCTCATTGATCAAAGATTGTTATGTTTCCTAACCATAGACATGTGTTGTCATTTGATTAATGGGATCACATCATTAGGAGAATGATGTGATTGACTTGACCCATTCCGTTAGCTTAGCACTTGATTGTTTAGTATGTTGCTATTGCTTTCTTCATGACTTATACAAAGTTCCTACAACTATGAGATTGTGCAACTCCCGTTTACCGGAGGAACACTTTGTGTGCTAACAAACGTCACAACGTAACTGGGTGATTATAAAGGTGCTCTACAGGTGTCTCCAAAGGTACATGTTGAGTTGGCATAATTCGAGATTAGGATTTGTCACTCTGATTGTCGGAGAGGTATCTCTGGGCCCTCTTGGTAATACTCATCACTTAAGCCTTGCAAGCATTGTAACTAATGAGTTAGTTACGAGATGATGTATTACGGAACGAGTAAAGAGACTTGCCAGTAACGAGATTGAACTAGGTATTGGATACCGACGATCGAATCTCGGGCAAGTAACATACCGATGACAAAGGGAACAACGTATGTTGTTATGCGGTTTGACCGATAAAGATCTTCGTAGAATATGTAGGAACCAATATGAACATCGAGGTTCCACTATTGGTTATTGACCGAGAATAGTTCTAGGTCATGTCTACATAGTTCTCGAACCCGTAGGGTCCGCACGCTTAACGTTACAATGACAGTTTTATTATGAGTTTATAAGTTTGGATATACCGAAGTTTCTTCGGAGTCCCGGATGTGCTCACGGACATGACGAGGAGTCTCAAAATGGTCGAGACATAAAGATTGATATATTGGACGACTATATTCGGACATCGGAAGTGTTCCGGGTGATTTTGGAGAAAACCGGAGTGCGGGAGGGTTACCGGAACCCCCCGGGAGAGTTAATGGGCCACATGGGCCTTAGTGGAAAGAGAGAGGGTGGCGGGGTGGGCGCCGCCCCTCTCCTCTGGTCCGATTGGACTAGGAGGCGGCGCCCCTCTTTCCTTCCCCTCTCCCCTTCCTTTCCCCTCCTAGTAGGAGTAGGAAAGGGGAGTCCTACTCTACTAGGAGGAGGACTCCTCCTCCTTGGCGCGCCCACAAGGGCCGGCCGGCCTCCCCCTTGCTCCTTTATATACGGGGGCGGGGGGCACCCTAAGGGCACACAAGTTGATCTACGGATTGTTCCTTAGCCGTGTGTGGTGCCCCCCTCCACCATATTCCACCTCGGTCATATCGTCACAGAGTTTAGGCGAAGCCCTGCACCGGTAGAACATCATCACCGTCACCACGCTGTCGTGCTGACGGAACTCATCCCCGACGCTTTGCTGGATTGGAGCCCGGGGAACGTCATCGAGCTGGACGTGTGCTGAACACGGAGGTACCGTACGTTCGGTGCTTGGATCGGTCGGATCATGAAGACGTACGACTACATCAACCGCGTTGTCATAACGCTTCCGCTTAACGGCCTACGAGGGTACGTAGACAACACTCTCCCCTCTCGTTGCTATGCCATCACCATGATCTTGCATGTGCGTAGGAAGGGGGGTACCTCTAGACACAACAATTGATCATTTATCTCTTAGCCGTGTGCGGTGTTGGGGAACGTTGCAGAAAATTAAAAAATTTCCTACGGTTTCACCAAGATCCATCTATGAGGTCATCTAAGCAACGAGTGATAGGAGTGCATCTACATACCCTTGTAGATAGCGAGCGGAAGCGTTCAAGAGAACGGGGATGATGGAGTCGTACTCGCCGTGATCCAAATCACCGATGACCAAGTGCCGAACGGACAGCACCTCCGCGTTCAACACACGTATGGAGCGGATGACGTCTCCTCTTTCTTGATCCAGCAAGGGGGAAGGAGAGGTTGAGGAAGAAGGCTCCAGCAGCAGCACGACGGCGTGGTGGTGGTGGAGAGGCAGTACTCCGGCAGGGCTTCGCCAAGCTCTTAACGGAGGAGGAGAGGTGTTGGGGAGGGGAGGGGCTGCGCCTTGGATGTTGTGTGCAGCCCTCCCCTCGCCCCTCTATTTATAGGGGAAGGGGGAAGGGGGCTGGCCCCCTCTAGATGAGATCTAGAGGGGGGCGGCGGCCAAGGGAGGGGGCTTGCCCCCCAAGCAAGGGGGGCGCCCTCACTAGGGTTTTCCCCCCAGCCCTAGGCGCATGGGTCCAAAGGGGGGGGCACGCCCAGCCCTCCAGGGGCTGGTTCCCTGCCCACTACGGCCCATGAGGCCCTCCAAGAGAGGTGGCCCCTCCTGGTGGACCCCCGGAACCCCTCCGGTGGCCCCGGTACAATACCGATATGCCCCCGAAACTTTCCGGTGACCGTATGACAACTTCCCATATATAAATCTTCACCTCCGGACCATTCCGGAACTCCTCGTGACATCCGGGATCTCATCCGGGACTCCAAACAACATTCGGTACTCACATACAAGTCTTCCTAATAACCCTAGCGTCACCGAACCTTAAGTGTGTAGACCCTACGGGTTCGGGAGACACGCAGACATGACCGAGACGGCTCTCCGGTCAATAACCAACAGCGGGATCTGGATACCCATGTTGGCTCCCACATGCTCCTCGATGATCTCATCGGATGAACCACGATGTCGAGGATTCAATCAACCCCGTATACAATTCCCTTTGTCAATCGGTACGTTACTTGCCCGGGACTCGATCGTCGGTATCCCAATACCTCGTTCAGTCTCGTTACCGGCAAGTCACTTTACTCGTACCGCAATGCATGATCCCATGACCAAACACTTGGTCACCTTGAGCTCATAATGATGATGCATTACCGAGTGGGCCCAGAGATACCTCTCCGTCATACGGAGTGACAAATCCCAGTCTCGATCCGTGTCAACCCAATAGACACTTTCGGAGATACACGTAGTGCACCTTTATAGTCACCCGATTCGTTGTGACGTTTGGTACACCCAAAGCACTCCTACGGTATCCGGGATTTACACGATCTCATGGTCTAAGGAATAGATACTTGACATTGGAAAATCTCTAGCAAAACGAACTACACGATCTTGTGCTATGCTTCGGATTGGGTCTTGTCCATCACATCATTCTCCTAATGATGTGATCCCGTTATCAATGACATCTAATGTCCATAGTCAGGAAACCATGACTATCTGTTGATCAACGAGCTAGTCAACTAGAGGCTCACTAGGGACATATTGTGGTCTATCTATTCACACGTGTATTACGATTTCCGGATAATACAATTATAGCATGAATAAAGACAATTATCATGAACATGGAAATATAATAATAATCCTTTTATTATTGCCTCTAGGGCATATTTCCAACAGTCTCCCACTTGCACTAGAGTCAATAATCTAGTTACATTGTGATGAATCGAACACCCATAGAGTTCTGGTGTTGATCATGTTTTGCTCGTGAAAGAGGTTTAGTCAATGGATCTGCGACATTCAGATCCGTATGTACTTTGCAAATATCTATGTCTCCATCTTGAACATTTTCACGGATGGAGTTGAAACGACGCTTGATGTGCCTGGTCTTCTTGTGAAACCTGGGCGCCTTGGCAAGGGCAATAGCTCCAGTGTTGTCACAGAAGAGTTTGATCGGCCCCGGCGCATTGGGTATGACTCCTAGGTCGGTGATGAACTCCTTCACCCAAATTGCTTCATGTGCTGCCTCTGAGGCTGCCATGTACTCCGCTTCACATGTAGATCCCGCCACGACGCTCGCTTGCAAACTGTTCCACTCTTCGCTCCACCATTCAACATATACACGTATCCGGTTTGTGACTTAGAGTCATCGGATCTGTGTCGAAGCTAAGCGTCGGCGTAACCCTTCTAACGAGCTCTTCGTCACCTCCATAAGCGAAAACATGTCCTTTGTCCTTTTAGGTACTTCAAGATATTCTTGACCGCTGTCCGGTGTTCCTTGCAGAATACTTTGGTACCTTCCTACCAAACTTACGGCAAGGTTTACATCAGTCCAGTACACATGGCATACATAATAGATCCTATGGCTGAAGCATAGGGATGACACTCATCTCTTCTTTATCTTTTGCCGTGGTTGGGCATTGAGCCGAGCTCAATCTCACACCTTGCAATCTGAGCAAAGAAACCTTTCTTGGACTGATCCATTTTGAACTTCTTCAAAATCTTATCAAGGTATGTGCTTTGTGAAAGACCTATGAGGCGTCTCGATCTATCCTATAGATCTTGATGCCTAATATGTAAGCAGCTTCTCCAAGGTCCTTCATTGAAAACACTTATTCAAGTAGGCCTAAATGCTGTCCAAAGTTCTATATCATTTCCCATCAAGAGTATGTCATCTACATATAATATGAGAAATGCTCTGAGCTCCCGCTCACTTTCTTGTAAACGCAGCTTCTCCATAAGTCTCATAAACTAAACGCTTTGATCATCTCATCAAAGCGAATGTTCCAACTCCGAGATGCTTGCACCAGCCCATAAATGGATCGCTGGAGCTTGCATACTTTGTTAGCATTCTTAGGATCGACAAAACCTTCCGGCTGCATCATATACAGTTCTTCCTTAAGATCTCCGTTAAGGAATGCCGTTTTGACGTCCATCTGCCATATCTCATAATCATAGTATGCGGCAATTGCTAACGTGATTCGGACGGACTTCAGCTTCGCTACGGGAGAGAATGTCTCATCGTAGTCAACCCCTTGAACTTGTCGATAACCCTTAGCGACAAGTCGAGCTTTATAGATGGTAACATTACCATCCGCGTCCGTCTTCTTCTTAAAGATCCATTTGTTTTCTATCGCTTGCCGATCATCGGGCAAGTCCGTCAAAGTCCATAATTTGTTTTCATACATGGATTCTATCTCGGATTGCATGGCTTCAAGCCATTGGTTGGAATCTGGGCCCGCCATCACTTCTTCATAGTTCGAAGGTTCACCGTTGTCTAACAACATGATTTCCAAGACAGGGTTGCCGTACCACTCTGGTGCGGAACGTGTCCTTGTGGACCTACGAAGTTCAGTAGAAACTTGATCCGAAGTACCTTGATCATCATCATTAATTTCCTCTCTAGTTGGTGTAGGCACTACAGGAACATTTTCCTGAGCAGCACTACTTTCCGGTTCAAGAGGTAGTACTTCATCAAGTTCTACTTTCCTCCCACTTACTTCTTTCGAGAGAAACTCTTTTTCCAGAAAGGATCCGTTCTTGGCAACAAAGATCTTGCCCTCGGATCTTAAGTAGAAGGTATACCCAATGGTTTCCTTAGGGTGTCCTATGAAGACGCATTTTTTCGACTTGGGTTCGAGCTTTTCAGGTTGAAGTTTCTTGACATAAGCGTCACATCCCCAAACTTTTAGAAACGACAGCTTAGGTTTCTTCCCAAACCATAATTCATACGGTGTCGTCTCAACGGATTTAGACGGAGCCCTATTTAAAGTGAATGTAGTTGTCTCTAGAGCGTATCCCCAAAATGATAGCGGTAAATCGGTAGGAGACATCATAGACCGCACCATATCCAATAGAGTGCGATTACGATGTTCGGACACACCGTTACGCTGAGGTGTTCCAGGCGGCGTGAGTTGTGAAACGATTCCACATTTCCTTAAGTGCGTACCAAATTCATGACTTAAATATTCTCCTCCATGATCTGATCATAGGAACTTTATCTTTCGGTCACGTTGATTCTCTACCTCATTCTGAAATTCCTTGAACTTTTCAAAGGTCTCAGACTTGTGTTTCATTAAGTAGACATACCCATATCTACTCAAGTCATCAGTGAGAGTGAGAACATAACGATATCCTCCGCGAGCCTCAACGCTCATTGGACCGCACACATCAGCATGTATGATTTCCAACAAGTTGGTTGCTCGCTCCATTGTTCCGGAGAACGGAGTCTTGGTCATCTTGCCCATGAGGCATGGCTCGCATGTGTCAAACGATTCATTATCTAGAGACTCTAAAGTCCATCAAGATGGAGCTTCTTCATGCGCTTGACACCAATGTGACCAAGGTGGCGATGCCACAAGTATGTGGGACTATCGTTATCAACTTTACATCTTTTGGTATTCACACTATGAATATGTGTAATATTACGCTCGAGATTCATTAAGAATAAACCATTGACCATCGGGGCATGACCATAAAACATATCTCTCATATAAATAGAACAACCATTATTCTCGGATTTAAATGAGTAGCCATCTCGTATCAAACGAGATCCAGATACAATGTTCATGCTCAAACTTGGCACTAAATAACAATTATTGAGGTTTAAAACTAATCTCATAGGTAAATGTAGAGGTAGCGTGCCGACGGCGATCACATCGACCTTGGAACCATTCCCAACGCGCATCGTCACCTCGTCCTTCGCCAGTCTTCGCTTATTCTGCAGCTCCTGCTGTGAGTTACAAATATGAGCAACGGCACCGGTATCAAATACCCAGGAATTACTACGAGTACTGGTAAGGTACACATCAATTACATGTATATCAAATATACCTTTAGTGTTGCCGGCCTTCTTGTCCGCTAAGTATTTGGGGCAGTTCCACTTCCAGTGACCCTTCCCCTTGCAATAAAAGCACTCAGTCTTAGGCTTGGGTCCATTCTTTGACTTCTTCCCGGCAACTAGCTTACCGGGCGCGGCAACATCCTTGCCGTCCTTCTTGAAGTTCTTCTTACCCTTGCCCTTCTTGAACTTAGTGGTTTTATTGACCATCAACACTTGATGTTCTTTCTTGATTTCTAACTCTGCTGACTTCAGCATTGAAAATACTTCAGGAATAGTTTTCACCATCCCCTGCATATTGTAGTTCATCACAAAGCTCTTGTAGCTCGGTGGGAGCGACTGAAGGATTCTGTCAATGACCACCTCGTCCGGGAGGTTAATGTCCATTTGGACAAAGGTTGTGCAACCCGGACATTTTGAGTATATGCTCACCGACGAAACTATTTTCCTCCATCTTACAACTAGAACTTGTCGGAGACTTCATATCTCGACCGGGCATGAGCTTGGAAAACCATTTTCAGCTCCTCGAACATCTCATATGCTCCGTGTTGCTCAAAACGCTTTTGGAGCCCCGGTTCTAAGCTGTAAAGCATGCCGCACTGAATGAGGGAGTAATCATCAGCACGTGATTGCCAAGCGTTCAAAACGTCTTAGTTCTCTGGGATGGGTGCTTCACCTAGCGGTCCATCTAGGACATATGCTTTCTTGGCAGCTATGAGGATGATCCTCAGGTTCCGGAACCAGTCCGTATAGTTGCTGCCATCATCTTTCAGCTTGGTTTTCTCTAGGAACGCATTGATGTTCATGTTGACATGAGCGTTGGACATTTGATCTACAAGACATATTTGCAAAGGTTTAGACTAAAGTTCATGATAATTAAGTTCATCTAATCAAATTATTTAATGAACTCCCACTCAGATTAGACATCCCTCTAGTCATCTAAGTGTTACACGATCCGAGTCGACTAGGCCGTGTCCGATAATCACGTGAGACGGACTAGTCATCATCGGTGAACATCTCCATGTTGATCGTATCTTCCATACGACTCATGTTCGACCTTCGGTCTCGTGTTCGAGGCCATGTCGTACATGCTAGGCTCATCAAGTTAACCCTAAGTGTTTTTGCATGTGTAAAACTGTCTTACACCCGTTGTATGTGAACGTAAGAATCTATCACACCCGATCATCACGTGGTGCTTTGAAACGACGAACTTTAGCAACGGCGCATAGTTAGGGGAGAACACTTTCTTGAAATTGTTATAAGGGATCATCTTATTTACTACCGTCGTTCTAAGTAAACAAGATGCATAAACATAATAAACATCACATGCAGTTATATAGTAGTGACACGATATGGCCAATATCATATAGCTCCTTTGATCTCCATCTTCGGGGCTCCATGATCATCTTCGTCACCAGCATGACACCATGATCTCCATCATCATGATCTCCATCATCGTGTCTCCATGAAGTTGCTCGCCAACTATTACTTCTACTACTATGGCTAACGTTTTAGCAATAAAGTAAAGTAATTACATTGCGTTAAATTATTGACACGCAGGTCATACAATAATTAAGACAACTCCTATGGCTCCTGCCGGTTGTCATACTCATCGACATGCAAGTCGTGATTCCTATTACAAGAACATGATCTCATACATCACAATATATCATTCATCATTCATCACAAATTTTGGCCATATCACATCACAAGGCAATTGCTGCAAAAACAAGTTAGACGTCCTCTAATTGTTGTTGCATCTTTTACGTGGCTGCAATAGGGTTCTAGCAAGAACGTTTTCTTACCTACGAAAAAGCCACAACATGATTTGTCAACTTCTATTTACCCTTCATAAGGACCCTTTTCATCGAATCCGCTCCAACTAAAGTGGGAGAGACAGACACCCGCTAGCCACCTTATGCAACTAGTGCATGTCGATCGGTGGAACACATCTCACGTAAGCGTCGTGTAAGGTCGGTCCGGCCGCTTCATCCCACAATACCGCTGAAGCAAAATAAGACTAGTAGCGGCAAGAAGGTTGACAACATCTACGCCCACAACAAATTTGTGTTCTACTCGTGCAATAGAGAACTACGATAGACCTAGCTCATGATGCCATTGTTGGGGAGCGTTGCGAAAAATTAAAAATTTCCTACAATTTCACCAAGATCCATCTATGAGTTCATCTAAGCAACGAGTGATAGGAGTGCATCTACATACCCTTGTAGATCGCGAGCGGAAGCGTTCAAGAGAACGGGGATGATGGAGTCGTACTCGCCGTGATCCAAATCACCGATGACCAAGTGCCGAACGGACAGCACCTCCGCATTCAACACACGTACGGAGCGGATGACGTCTCCTCCTTCTTGATCCAGCAAGGGGAAGGAGAGGTTGAGGAAGAAGGCTCCAGCAGCAGCACGACGGTGTGGTGGTGGTGGAGAGGTAGTACTCCGGCAGGGCTTCGCCAAGCTCTTAACGGAGGAGGAGAGGTGTTGGGGAGGGGAGGGGATGCGCCTTGGATGTTTTGTGCAGCCCTCCCCTTGCCCCACTATTTATAGGGGAAGGGGGAAGGGGGCCGGCCCCCTCTAGATGAGATCTAGAGGGGGGGCGGCGGCCAAGGGAGGGGGCTTGCCCCCCAAGCAAGGGGGGCGCCCCCACTAGGGTTTCCCCCCAACCCTAGGCGCATGGGCCCAAAGGGGGGCGCCCAGCCCTCCAGGGGCTGGTTCCCTGCCCACTACGGCCCATGAGGCCCTCTGAGAGAGGTGGCCCCTCCCGGTGGACCCCCGGAATCCCTCCGGTGGCCTCGGTACAATACCGATATGCCCTCGAAACTTTCCGGTGACCGTATGACAACTTCCCATATATAAATCTTCACCTCTGGACCATTCCGGAACTCCTCGTGACGTCCGGGATCTCAACCGGGACTCCGAACAACATTCGGTACTCACATTCAAGTCTTCCTAATAACCCTAGCGTCACCGAACCTTAAGTGTGTAGACCCTACGGGTTCGGGAGACACGCAGACATGACCGAGACGGCTCTCCGGTCAATAACCAACAGCGGGATCTGGATATCCATGTTGGCTCCCACATGCTCCTCGATGATCTCATCGGATGAACCATGATGTCGAGGATTCAATCAACCCCGTATACAATTCCCTTTGTCAATCGGTATGTTACTTGCCCGGGACTCGATCGTCGGTATCCCAATACCTCATTTAATCTCGTTACCGGCAAGTCACTTTACTCGTACCGCAATGCATGATCCCATGACCAAACACTTGGTCACTTTGAGCTGATGCATTACCGAGTGGGCCCAGAGATACCTCTCCGTCATACGGAGTGACAAATCCCAGTCTCGATCCGTGTCAACCCAACAGACACTTTCGGAGATACCTGTAGTGCACCTTTATAGTCACCCAGTTACGTTGTGACGTTTGGTACACCCAAAGCACTCCTACGGTATCCGGGATTTACACGATCTCATGGTCTAAGGAATAGATACTTGACATTGGAAAAGCTCTAGCAAAACGAACTACACGATCTTGTGCTATGCTTCGGATTGGGTCTTGTCCATCACATCATTCTCCTAATGATGTGATCCCGTTATCAATGACATCTAATGTCCATAGTCAGGAAACCATGACTATCTGTTGATCAACGAGCTAGTCAACTAGAGGCTCACTAGGGACATATTGTGGTCTATGTATTGACACGTGTATTACGATTTCCGGATAATACAATTATAGCATGAATAAAGACAATTATCATGAACAAGGAAATATAATAATAATCCTTTTATTATTTCCTCTAGGGCATATTTCCAACATGCGGTGCCCCCCTCCACCATATTCCACCTCGGTAATATCGTAGCAGTGCTTAGGCGAAGCCCTGTGTTGGTAGCATCATCAACACCGTCATCATGCTATCGTGCTGACGGAACTTTCCCGCAAAGCTCTGCTGGATCGGAGTTCGTGGGATGTCATCGAGCTGAATGTGTGCTGAACTTGGAGGTGCCGTGCATTTGGTACTTGGATCGGTCGGATTGTGAAGACGTACGACTACATCAACCGCGTTGTGCTAACGCTTCTGCTTTCGATCTACGAGGGTACGTGGACACACTCTCCCCTCCGTTGCTATGCAGCACCATGATCTTGCGTGTGCGTAGGAAATTTTTTGAAATTACTATGTTCCCCAACAGTGGCATTCGAGCCAGGTTTATGCGTAGATGTTATATGCACGAGTAGAACACAAGTGAGTTGTGGGCGATACAAGTCATACTGCTTACCAGCATGTCATACTTTTATTCGGCGGTATTGTTGGATGAAGCGGCCTGGACCGACATTACGCGTACGCTTACGCGAGACTGGTTCTACCGACGTGCTTTGCACACAGGTGGCTGGCGGGTGTCAGTTTCTCCAACTTTTATTGAATCGAGTGTGGCTACGCCCGGTCCTTGTTGAAGGTTAAAACAGCACTAACTTGACGAAATATCATTGTGGTTTTGATGCATAGGTAAGAACGTTCTTGCTCAGCCCATAGTAGCCACGTAAAACTTGCAACAACAAAGTAGAGGATGTCTAACTTGTTTCTGCAGGGCATGTTGTGATGTGATATGGTCAAGACGTGATGAGATATAAGTTGTTGAATGAGATGATCATGTTTTGTTAAAGTTATCGGCAACTGGCAGAAGCCTTATGGTTGTATCTTTATTGCATAAGATGCAAGCGCCAAATAATTGCTTTACTTTATTGCTATGCGATAGCAATAGTTGCAAGAGCAATAGTTGGTGAGACGACCATGTGACGACACATTGATATAGATCAAGATGATGGAGATCATGGTGTCATGCCGGTGACGATGGAGATCATGACGATGCTTTGGAGATGGAGATCAAAGGCACAAGATGATGATGGCCATATCATGTCACATATTTTGATTGCATGTGATGTTTATCTTTTATACATCTTATTTTGCTTAGTTCGGCAATAGCTTTATAAGATGATCCCTTACTAAATTTCAAGATAAAAGTGTTCTCCCTGAGTATGCACTGTTGCCAAAGTTCGTCGTGCCGAGACACCATGTGATGATCGGGTGTGATAAGCTCTACGTTCATCTACAACGGGTGCAAGCCAGTTTTGCACACGCAGAATACTCGGGTTAAACTTGACGAGCCTAGCATATGCAGATATGGCCTCGGAACACTGGAGACCGAAAGGTTGAGCGTGAATTATATAGTAGATATGATCAACATAATGATGTTCACCATTGAAAACTACTCCATCTCACGTGATGATTGGACATGGTTTAGTTGATTTGGATCACGTGATCACTTAGACGATTAGAGGGATGTCTATCTAAGTGGGAGTTCTTCAATAATATGATTAATTGAACTTTAATTTATCATGAACTTAGTCATGATAGTATTTTGTAAATTATGTTGTAGATCAATAGCTTGCGTTGTTGCTTCCCCATGTTTATTTTTGATATGTTCCTAGAGAAAAACTATGTCGAAAGATGTTAGTAGCAATGATGCGGATTAGATCTGTGATTTGAGGTTTATCCTCATTGCTGCACAGAAGAATTATGTCCTTGATGCACCGCTAGGTGATGACCTATTACGAGGAGCGATCACGATGTTATAAACGTTTGGCTAGCTCTATATGATGACTACTTGATAGTTTAGTGCACCATGCTTAAACGGCTTAGAATTGGGACTTCAAAGACGTTTTGAACATCGTGGACCATATGAGATGTTCCAGGAGTTGAAGTTAATATTTCAAGCAAATACCCGAGTTGAGAGATATGAAGTCTCCAACAAGTTCTATAGCTAAAAGATGGAGGAGAAATAATCAACTAGTGAGCATGTGCTCAGATTGTCTGGGTACTAAAATTGCTTGAATCAAGTGGGAGATAATCTTCCAGATAAGATAGTGATTAACAGAGTTCTCTAGTCACCATCACCAAGTTACTAGAACTTCGTGATGAACTATAGTATGCAAGGGATGACGAAAACGATTCCCGAGCTCTTCGTGGTGTTGAAATCGACGAAGGTAGAAATCAAGAAAGAGCATCAAGTGTTGATGATTGACAAGACCACTAGTTTCAAGAAAAGGGCAAAGGGAAAGAAAGGGAACTTCAAGTAGAATGACAAGCAAGTTGTCACTCCCATGAAGAAGGCCAAAGCTAGACCCAAGCCTGGAACTGAGTGCTTCTACTGCAAAGGAATGATCACTGGAAGTGGAACTAGCCCAAACATTTGGTGGGTAAGAAGGATGGCAAAGTAAACAAAGGTATATTTCATATATAGATTATTGATGTGTACTTTACTAGTGTTCATAGTAACCCCTCAGTATCCGATACTAGTTCAGTTACTAAAAGTAGTAACTCAAAATGGGAGTTGCAGAATAAACATAGACTAGTTAAGGGTGAAGTGACGATGTGTGTTGGAAGTGGTTCCAAGATTGATATGATCATCATCGCACACTCCCTATACTTTCGGCATTAGTGTTGAACCTAAATAAGTGTTATTTGGTGTTTGCGTTGATCATGAATATGATTTGATCATGTTTATTGCAATATGGTTATTCATTTAAGTTAGACAATAATTGTTGTTCTGTTTACATGAATAAAACCTTCTATGGTCATACACCCAATAAAAATGGTTTGTTGGATCTCGATCGTAGTGATACACATATTCATAATATTGAAGCCAAAAGATGCAAAGTTAATAATGATAGTGCAACTTATTTATGGCACTGCCATTTAGGTCATATTGGTGTAAAGCACATGAAGAAACTCCATGCTGATGGGTTTTTGGAATCACTTGATTATGAATCACTTGATGCTTGCGAACCATGCCTGGGCAAGATGACAAAAACTCCGTTCTCCGGAACAATGGAGCGAGCAACAAATTTGTTGGAAATCATATATACTGATGTATGTGGTCTAATGAATGTTGAGGCTCGCGGCGGGTATCATTATTTTCTCACCTTCACATATGATTTGAGAAGATATGGGTATATCTACTTGATGAAACGTAAGTCTGAAACATTTGAAAAAGGTTCAAAGAATTTCAGAGTGAAGTGGAAAATCATCATAAGAAGAAAATAAAGTTTTCTGCAATTTGATCGCGGATACGAATATTTGAGTTACGAGTTTGGTCTTCAATTAAAACAATGTGGAACAGTTTCACAAACTCATGCCACCTCGAACACCACAGCTTAATGGTGTGTCCGAACGTCATAACCGTACTTTATTGGATATAGTGCAATCTATGATGTCTCTTACCGATTTACCACTATTGTTTTGGGGTTATGCATTAGAGACAGCTGCATTCACGTTAAATAGGGCACCATCTAAATCCGTTGAGACGACACCATATGAACTGTGATTTGGCAAGAAACCAAAGATGTCGTTTCTTAAAGTTTGGGGCTGCGATGCTTATGTGAAAAAGTTTCAACCTGATAAGCTCGAACCCAAATCGGAGAAGTGTGTCTTCATAGAATACCCAAAGGAAACTGTTGGGTACACCTTCTATCACAGATCCGAAGGCAAGATATTCGTTGCTAAGATGGATCCTTTCTAGAGAAGGAGTTTCTCTTGAAAGAAGTGAGTGGGAGGAAAGTAGAGCTTGATGAGGTAATTGTACCTTCTCCCGAATTGGAAAGTAGTTCATCACAGAAATCAGTTCCAGTGATTCCTACACTAATTAGTGAGGAAGCTAATGATGATGATCATGAAACTTCAGATCAAGTTACTACAGAACCTCATAGGTCTTCCAGAGCACACACCGCACCAGAGTGGTACGATAATCCTGTTTTGGAAGTCATGTTACTGGACCATGATGAACCTATGAACTATGAGGAAGCGATGATGAGCCCAGATTCCGTGAAATGGCTTGAGGCCATGAAATCTGAGATGGGGTCCATGTATGAGAACAAAGTGTGGACTTTGGTTGACTTGCCAATGATCGGCAAGCCATAGAAAATAAATGGATCTTCAAGAGGAAGACGGACACAAATAGTAGTGTTACTATCTACAAAGCTCGAATTGTCGAAAAAGGTTTTCGACAAGTTCAAGGTGTTGAATACAATGAGATTTTCTCACTCGTATTGATGCTTAAAAGTCTGTCCGAATCATGTTAGCAATTGCCGCATTTTATGAAATTTGGCAAATGGATGTCAAAACTACATTCCTTAATGGATTTCTTAAAGAAGAGTTGTGTATGATGCAACCAGAAGGTTTTGTCGATCCTAAAGGTGCTAACAAAATGTGCAAGCTCCAGCAATCCATCTATGGACTGGTGCAAGCATCTCGGAGTTGGAATATACGCTTTGATAAGTTAATCAAAGCATATAGTTTTATACAGACTTGCGGTGAAGCCTGTATTTACAAGAAAGTGAGTGGGAGCACTACAACATTTCTGATAGATTTATGTAAATGACATATTGTTGATCAGAACTAATGTAGAATTTTTTGGAAAGCATAAAGGACTATTTCACAGGAGTTTTTCAAAGAAAGACCTCAATAAAGCTACTTACGTATTGAGCATCAAGATCTATTGAGATAAATCAAGACGCTTGATAAGATTTTCAATTAGTACATACCTTGACAAGATTTTGAAGTAGTTCAAAATGAAACAGTCAAAGAAAGAGTTCTTGCCTGTGTTGCAAAGGTGTGAAATTGAGTAAGACTCAAATCCCGACCACGTCAGAAAATAGAAAGAGAATGAAAGTCATTTCCTATGCCTCAGTCATAGGTTCTATAAAAGTATGCCATGGACCAGACCTATTGTATACCCTGCCCTGGTTTGGCAAGGGAGTACAATAGTGATCTAGGAGTAGATCACTGGACATTGGTCAAAATTATCCTTAGTGGAATAAGGATATGTTTCTCAATTATGGAGATGGCAAGTGGTTCATCGTAAAGGGTTACGTTGATGCAAGTTTTGACACTAATCCAGATGACTCTAATTATCAATCTGGATACATATTGAAAGTGGGAGAAATTAGCTAAAGTAGCTCCGTGCAGAGCATTGAAGACATATAATATTTGCAAAATACATACGACTCTAAATGTGACAGACCCGTCAACTAAACATCTCTCACAAGCAAAAAACATGATCACACCTTAGTACTCTTTGGGTGTTAATCACATAGCGATGTGAACTAGATTATTGACTCTAGTAAACCCTTTGGGTCTTTGTCACGCCCAAGATGCGAGCCTATCCTAAAGGAACTCGAAGGTCCATCAAGGATAGGAGCGCATCTTGAAGACGCTTTTGCAAGGCGAATATCATTACATCAACATTACAAAATAGATAGGGATACATACATAAGGCATGCAATGCCACACGAATACAACATCATCTTACATAAGAGAACCATCCGACTACGGATGGAACACAAATAGAAACTCAAACGACATCCACCCTGCTAGCCCAGGCTGCCGACCTGGAACCTATCCCCTGATCGAAGAAGAAGCAGAAGAAGAACTCCAAAACAAGTAAACATCGCTCTCGCGTCATGATCATCGCATAACCTGTACCTGCAACTGTTGTTGTAGTAATCTGTGAGCCACGAGGACTCAGCAATCCCGTTACCATGGGTATCAAGACTAGCAAAGCTTAATGGGAAAGGAAGGGGTAAAGTGGTGAGGTTGCAGCAGCGACTAAGCATATATGGTGGCTAACATACGCAAATGAGAGCGAGAAGAGGAACAAAGGAATGGTCGTCAACTAGTAATGATCAAGAGGTGATCCTGAACTCCTACTTACGTCAAACATAACCCAAAGACCGTGTTCACTTCCCGGACTCCGCCGAGAAGAGACCATCACGGCTACACACGCAGTTTATGCATTTTAATTCGAATCTGGTGTCAAGTTATCTACAACCGGACATTAACAAATTCCCATCTGCCACATAACCGCGGGCATGGCTTTCGAAAGGTAATACCCTGCAGGGGTGTCCCAACTTAGCCCATGATAAGCTCTCGCGATCGACGAAGGATATTCCTTCTCCCGGGAAGACCCGATCAGTCTCGGAATCCTGGTTTACAAGACATTTAGACAAATCCCGATAGGAGCTGCACATATCTCGTTCTCAGGGCACACCGGATGAGCAAGACGTCGGGTTGGCATAGACCACAGTTTGCCAGGGCGCGGACATCGCTCGGTTTGGACCAACACTTAGACAAGCATTGGCCCCGGGGGGGCTAAAATAAAGATGACCCTCAAGAGAGCGACTCCCAAGGGAAAAGTAGGAGGTGGTGAGGCAAATGGTAAAACCAAGGTTGGGCCTTGGTGGAGGAGTTTTATTCAAAGCGAACTGTCGAGGGGGTTCCATGTTTATTTTTGATATGTTCCTAGAGAAAAACTATGTCGAAAGATGTTAGTAGCAATGATGCGGATTAGATCTGTGATCTGAGGTTTATCCTCATTTCTGCACAGAAGAATTATGTCCTTGATGCACCGCTAGGTGACAGACCTATTACAGGAGCAGATGCAGATGTTATAAACGTTTGGCTAGCTCTATATGATGACTACTTGATAGTTTAGTGCACCATGCTTAAACGGCTTAGAATTGGGACTTCAAAGACGTTTTGAACATCGTGGACCATATGAGATGTTCCAGGAGTTGAAGTTAATATTTCAAGCAAATACCCGAGTTGAGAGATATGAAGTCTCCAACAAGTTCTATAGCTAAAAGATGGAGGAGAAATACTCAACTAGTGAGCATGTGCTCAGTTATGCAGGTACTAAAATCGCTTGAATCAAGTGGGAGTTAATCTTCCAGATAAGATAGTGATTGGCAGAGTTCTCTAGTCACCATCACCAAGTTGCTAGAACTTCGTGATGAACTATAGTATGCAAGGGATGACGAAAACGATTCCCGAGCTCTTCGTGATGTTGAAATCGACGAAGGTAGAAATCAAGAAAGAGCATCAAGTGTTGATGATTGACAAGACCACTAGTTTCAAGAAAAGGGCAAAGGGAAAGAAAGGGAACTTCAAGTAGAATGACAAGCAAGTTGTCACTCCCATGAAGAAGGCCAAAGCTAGACCCAAGCCTGGAACTGAGTGCTTCTACTGCAAAGGAATGATCACTGGAACTGGAACTACCCCAAACATTTGGTGGGTAAGAAGGATGGCAAAGTAAACAAAGGTATATTTGATATACAGATTATTGATGTGTACTTTACTAGTGTTCATAGTAACCCCTCAGTATCCGATACTAGTTCAGTTACTAAAAGTAGTAACTCGAAATGGGAGTTGCAGAATAAACATAGACTAGTTAAGGGTGAAGTGACGATGTGTGTTGGAAGTGGTTCCAAGATTGATATGATCATCATCGCACACTCCCTATACTTTCGGGATTAGTGTTGAACCTAAATAAGTGTTATTTGGTGTTTGCGTTGATCATGAATATGATTTGATCATGTTTATTGCAATACGGTTATTCATTTAAGTTAGACAATAATTGTTGTTCTGTTTACATGAATAAAACCTTCTATGGTCATACACCCAATAAAAATGGTTTGTTGGATCTCGATCGTAGTGATACACATATTCATAATATTGAAGCCAAAAGATGCAAAGTTAATAATGATAGTGCAACTTATTTATGGCACTGCCATTTAGGTCATATTCGTGTAAAGCACATGAAGAAACTCCATGCGGATGGGTTTTTGGAATCACTTGATTATGAATCACTTGATGCTTGCGAACCATGCCTGGGCAAGATGACAAAAACTCCGTTCTCCGGAACAATGGAGCGAGCAACAAATTTGTTGGAAATCATATATACTGATGTATGTGGTCCAATGAATGTTGAGGCTCGCAGCGGGTATCATTATTTTCTCACCTTCACAGATGATTTGAGAAGATATGGGTATATATACTTGATGAAACATAAGTCTGAAACATTTGAAAAAGGTTCAAAGAATTTCAGAGTGAAGTGGAAAATCATCATAAGAAGAAAATAAAGTTTTCTGCAATTTGATCGTGGATACGAATATTTGAGTTACGAGTTTGGTCTTCAATTAAAACAATGTGGAACAGTTTCACAAACTCATGCCACCTGGAACACCACAGCTTAATGGTGTGTCCGAACGTCATAACCGTACTTTATTGGATATAGTGCAATCTATGATGTCTCTTACCGATTTACCACTATTGTTTTGGGGTTACGCATTAGAGACAGCTGCATTCACGTTAAATAGGGCACCATCTAAATCTGTTGAGATGACACCATATGAACTGTGATTTGGCAAGAAACCAAAGCTGTCGTTTCTTAAAGTTTGGGGCTGCGATGCTTATGTGAAAAAGTTTCAACCTGATAAGCTCGAACCCAAATCGGAGAAGTGTGTCTTCATAGAATACCCAAAGGAAACTGTTGGGTACACCTTCTATCACAGATCCGAAGGCAAGATATTCGTTGCTAAGATGGATCCTTTCTAGAGAAGGAGTTTCTCTTGAAAGAAGTGAGTGGGAGGAAAGTAGAGCTTGATGAGGTAATTGTACCTTCTCCCGAATTGGAAAGTAGTTCATCACAGAAATCAGTTCCAGTGATTCCTACACCAATTAGTGAGGAAGCTAATGATGATGATCATGAAACTTCAGATCAAGTTACTACAGAACCTCATAGGTCTTCCAGAGCACATACCGCACCAGAGTGGTACGATAATCCTGTTCTGGAAGTCATGTTACTGGACCATGATGAACCTACGAACTATGAGGAAGCGATGATGAGCCCAGATTTCGTGAAATGGCTTGAGGCCATGAAATCTGAGATGGGGCCCATGTATGAGAACAAAGTGTGGACTTTGGTTGACTTGCCCAATGATCGGCAAGCCATAGAAAATAAATGGATCTTCAAGAGGAAGACGGACACTGATAGTAGTGTTACTATCTACAAAGCTCGAATTGTCAAAAAAGGTTTTCGACAAGTTCAAGGTGTTGAATACAATGAGATTTTCTCACTCGTATTGATGCTTAAAAGTCTGTCCGAATCATGTTAGCAATTGCCGCATTTTATGAAATTTGGCAAATGGATGTCAAAACTACATTCCTTAATGGATTTCTTAAAGAAGAGTTGTGTATGATGCAACCAGAAGGTTTTGTCGATCCTAAAGGTGCTAACAAAATGTGCAAGCTCCAGCGATCCATCTATGGACTGGTGCAAGCATCTCGGAGTTGGAATATACGCTTTGATAAGTTGATCAAAGCATATAGTTTTATACAGACTTGCGGTGAAGCCTGTATTTACAAGAAAGTGAGTGGGAGCACTACAACATTTCTGATAGATTTATGTAAATGACATATTGTTGATCAGAACTAATGTAGAATTTTTTGGAAAGCATAAAGGAGTATTTCAAAGGAGTTTTTCAAAGAAAGACCTCAATAAAGCTACTTACATATTGAGCATCAAGATCTATTGAGATAGATCAAGACGCTTGATAAGATTTTCAATTAGTACATACCTTGACAAGATTTTGAAGTAGTTCAAAATGAAACAGTCAAAGAAAGAGTTCTTGCCTGTGTTGCAAAGGTGTGAAATTGAGTAAGACTCAAATCCCGACCACGTCAGAAAATAGAAAGAGAATGAAAGTCATTCCCTATGCCTCAGTCATAGGTTCTATAAAAGTATGCCATGGACCGGACCTATTGTATACACTTACTGGTTTGGCAAGGAGTACAATAGTGATCTAGGAGTAGATCACTGGACATTGGTCAAAATTATCCTTAGTGGAATAAGGATATGTTTCTCGATTATGGAGATGGCAAGAGGTTCATCGTAAAGGGTTACGTTGATGCAAGTTTTGACACTAATCCAGATGACTCTAAGTATCAATCTGGATACATATTGAAAGTGGGAGAAATTAGCTAAAGTAGCTCCGTGCAGAGCATTGAAGACATATAATATTTGCAAAATACATACGACTCTGAATGTGACAGACCCGTTGACTAAACATCTCTCACAAGCAAAAAACATGATCACACCTTAGTACTCTTTGGGTGTTAATCACATAGCGATGTGAACTAGATTATTGACTCTAGTAAACCCTTTGGGTCTTTGTCACGCCCAAGATGCGAGCCTATCCTAAAGGAACTCGAAGGTCCCACCAAGGATAGGAGCGCATCTTGAAGACGCTTTTGCAAGGCGGATATCATTACATCAACATTACAAAATAGATAGGGATACATACATAAGGCATACAATGCCACACGAATACAACATCATCTTACATAAGAGAACCATCCGACTACGGATGGAACACAAACATAAACTCAAACAACATCCACCCTACTAGCCCAGGCTGCCGACCTGGAACCTATCCCCTGATCGAAGAAGAAGCAGAGAGAACTCCAAAACAAGTAAACATTGGTCTCGCGTCATGATCATCGCATAACCTGTACCTGCAACTGTTGTTGTAGTAATCTGTGAGCCACGAGGACTCAGCAATCCCATTACCATGGGTATCAAGACTAGCAAAGCTTAATGGGAAAGGAAGGGGTAAAGTGGTGAGGTTGCAGCAGCGACTAAGCATATATGGTGGCTAACATATGCAAATGAGAGCGAGAAGAGGAACAAAGGAATGGTCGTCAACTAGTAATGATCAAGAGGTGATCCTGAACTCCTACTTACGTCAAACATAACCCAAAGACCGTGTTCACTTCCCGGACTCCGACGAGAAGAGACCAACACGGCTACACACGCGGTTTATGCGTTTTAATTCGAATCTGGTGTCAAGTTATCTACAACCGGACATTAACAAATTCCCATCTGCCACATAACCGCAGGCACGGCTTTCGAAAGATAATACCCTGCAGGGGTGTCCCAACTTAGCCATGATAAGCTCTCGCGATCAACGAAGGATATTCCTTCTCCCGGGAAGACCCGATCAGTCTCGGAATCCCGGTTTACAAGACATTTTGACAATGGTAAAACAAGACCAGCAAGACCGCCTGCTGTGCCGACAAATCCCGATAGGAGCTGCACATATCTCATTCTCAGGGCACACCGTATGAGCAAGCCGTCGGGTTGGCATAGACCCTAGTTGCCCAGGGGGCGCTGGACATCGCTCGGTTTTGACCAACACTTAGACAAGCATTGGCCCGGGGGGGCTAAAATAAAGATGACCCTCGAGAGAGCGACTCCCAGGCGAAAAGTAGGTGGTGGTGAGGCAAATGGTAAAACCAAGGTTGGGACTTGCTGGAGGAGTTTTATTCAAAGCAAACTGTCGAGGGGGTCCCATGTTTATTTTTGATATGTTCCTAGAGAAAACTATGTCGAAAGATGTTAGTAGCAATGATGCGGATTAGATCCGTGATCTGAGGTTTATCCTCATTGCTGCACAGAAGAATTATGCCCTTGATGCACCGCTAGGTGACAGACCTATTAGAGGAGCAGATGCAGATGTTATAAACGTTTGGCTAGCTCTATATGATGACTACTTGATAGTTTAGTGCACCATGCTTAAACGGCTTAGAATTGGGACTTCAAAGACGTTTTGAACATCGTGGACCATATGAGATGTTCCAGGAGTTGAAGTTAATATTTCAAGCAAATACCCGAGTTGAGAGATATGATGTCTCCAACAAGGTCTATAGCTAAAAGATGGAGGAGAAATACTCAACTAGTGAGCATGTGCTCAGATTGTCTGGGTACTAAAATCGCTTGAATCAAGTGGGAGTTAATCTTCCAGATAAGATAGTGATTGACAGAGTTCTCTAGTCACCATCACCAAGTTACTAGAACTTCGTGATGAACTATAGTATGCAAGGGATGACGAAAAGGATTCCCGAGCTCTTCATGATGTTGAAATCGACGAAGGTAGAAATCAAGAAAGAGCATCAAGTGTTGATGATTGACAAGACCACTAGTTTCAAGAAAAGGGCAAAGGGAAAGAAAGGGAACTTCAAGTAGAATGACAAGCAAGTTGTCACTCCCATGAAGAAGGCCAAAGCTAGACCCAAGCCTGGAACTGAGTGCTTCTACTACAAAGGAATGATCACTGGAAGTGGAACTACCCCAAACATTTGGTGGGTAAGAAGGATGGCAAAGTAAACAAAGGTATATTTGATATACAGATTATTGATGTGTACTTTACTAGTGTTCATAGTAACCCCTCAGTATCCGATACTAGTTCAGTTACTAAAAGTAGTAACCTGATATGGGAGTTGCAGAATAAACATAGACTAATTAAGGGTGAAGTGACGATGTGTGTTGGAAGTGGTTCCAAGATTGATATGATCATCATCGCACACTCCCTATATTTTCGGGATTAGTGTTGAACCTAAATAAGTGTTATTTGGTGTTTGCGTTGATCATGAATATGATTTGATCATGTTTATTGCAATACGGTTATTCATTTAAGTTAGACAATAATTGTTGTTCTGTTTACATGAATAAAACCTTCTATGATCATACACCCAATAAAAATGGTTTGTTGGATCTCGATCGTAGTGATACACATATTCATAATATTGAAGCCAAAAGATGCAAAGTTAATAATGATAGTGCAACTTATTTATGGCACTGCCATTTAGGTCATATTGGTGTAAAGCGCATGAAGAAACTCCATGTTGATGGGTTTTTGGAATCACTTGATTATGAATCACTTGATGCTTGCGAACCATGCCTGGGCAAGATGACAAAAACTCCGTTCTCCGGAACAATGGAGCGAGCAACAAATCTGTTGGAAATCATATATACTGATGTATGTGGTCCAATGAATGTTGAGGCTCGCGGCGGGTATCATTATTTTCTCACCTTCACAGATGATTTGAGAAGATATGGGTATATCTACTTGATGAAACATAAGTCTGAAACATTTGAAAAAGGTTCAAAGAATTTCAGTGTGAAGTGGAAAATCATCATAAGAAGAAAATAAAGTTTTCTGCAATTTGATCGCGGATACGAATATTTGAGTTACGAGTTTGGTCTTCAATTAAAACAATGTGGAACAGTTTCACAAACTCATGCCACCTCGAACACCACAACTTAATGGTGTGTCCGAACGTCATAACCGTACTTTATTGGATATAGTGCAATCTATGATGTCTCTTACCGATTTACCACTATTGTTTTGGGGTTATGCATTAGAGACAGCTGCATTCACGTTAAATAGGGCACCATCTAAATCCGTTGAGATGACACCATATGAACTGTGATTTGGCAAGAAACCAAAGCTGTCGTTTCTTAAAGTTTGGGGCTGCGATGCTTATGTGAAAAAGTTTCAACCTGATAAGCTCGAACCCAAATCGGAGAAGTGTGTCTTCATAGAATACCCAAAGGAAACTGTTGGGTACACCTTCTATCACAGATCCAAAGGCAAGATATTCGTTGCTAAGATGGATCCTTTCTAGAGAAGGAGTTTCTCTTGAAAGAAGTGAGTGGGAGGAAAGTAGAGCTTGATGAGGTAATTGTACCTTCTCCCAAATTGGAAAGTAGTTCATCACAGAAGTCAGTTCCAGTGATTCCTACACCAATTAGTGAGGAAGCTAATGATGATGATCATGAAACTTCAGATCAAGTTACTACAGAACCTCATAGGTCTTCCAGAGCACATACCGCACCAGAGTGGTACGATAATCCTGTTCTGGAAGTCATGTTACTGGACCATGATGAACCTATGAACTATGAGGAAGCGATGATGAGCCCAGATTCCGTGAAATGGCTTGAGGCCATGAAATCTGAGATGGGGTCCATGTATGAGAACAAAGTGTGGACTTTGGTTGACTTGCCCAATGATCGGCAAGCCATAGAAAATAAATGGATCTTCAAGAGGAAGACGGACACTGATAGTAGTGTTACTATCTACAAAGCTCGAATTGTCAAAAAAGGTTTTCGACAAGTTCAAGGTGTTGAATACAATGAGATTTTCTCACTCGTATTGATGCTTAAAAGTCTGTCCAAATCATGTTAGCAATTGCCGCATATTATGAAATTTGGCAAATGGATGTCAAAACTACATTCCTTAATGGATTTCTTAAAGAAGAGTTGTGTATGATGCAACCAGAAGGTTTTGTCGATCCTAAAGGTGCTAACAAAATGTGCAAGCTCCAGCGATCCATCTACGGACTGGTGCAAGCATCTCGGAGTTGGAATATACGCTTTGATAAGTTGATCAAAGCATATAGTTTTATCTGAGACTTGCGGTGAAGCCCAGTATTTACAAGAAAGTGAGTGGGAGCACTACAACATTTCTGATAGATTTATGTAAATGACATATTGTTGATCAGAACTAATGTAGAATTTTTTGGAAAGCATAAAGGAGTATTTCAAAGGAGTTTTTCAAAGAAAGACCTCAATAAAGCTACTTACATATTGAGCATCAAGATCTATTGAGATAGATCAAGACGCTTGATAAGATTTTCAATTAGTACAAACCTTGACAAGATTTTGAAGTAGTTCAAAATGAAACAGACAAAGAAAGAGTTCTTGCCTGTGTTGCAAAGGTGTGAAATTGAGTAAGACTCAAATCCCGACCACGTCAGAAAATAGAAAGAGAATGAAAGTCATTCCCTATGCCTCAGTCATAGGTTCTGTAAAAGTATGCCATGGACCAGACCTATTGTATACCCTGCCCTGGTTTGGCAAGGGAGTATAATAGTGATCTAGGAGTAGATCACTGGACATTGGTCAAAATTATCCTTAGTGGAATAAGGATATGTTTCTCGATTATGGAGATGGCAAGAGGTTCATCGTAAAGGGTTACGTTGATGCAAGTTTTGAAACTAATCCAGATGACTCTAAGTATCAATCTGGATACATATTGAAAGTGGGAGAAATTAGCTAAAGTAGCTCCGTGCAGAGCATTGAAGACATATAATATTTGCAATATACATACGACTCTGAATGTGACAGACCCGTTGACTAATCATCTCTTACAAGCAAAAAACATGATCACACCTTAGTACTCTTTGGGTGTTAATCACATAGCGATGTGAACTAGATTATTGACTCTAGTAAACCCTTTGGGTCTTTGTCACGCCCAAGATGCGAGCCTATCCTAAAGGAACTCGAAGGTCCCACCAAGGATAGGAGCGCATCTTGAAGACGCTTTTGCGAGGCGAATATCATTACATCAACATTACAAAATAGATAGGGATACATACATAAGGCATACAATGCCACACGAATACAACATCATCTTACATAAGAGAACCATCCGACTACGGATGGAACACAAATAGAAACTCAAACGACATCCACCACCTAGCCCAGCTGCCGACCGAACCTATCCCCGATCGAAGAAGAAGCAGAAGAAGAACTCCAAAACAAGTAAACATCGCTCTCGCGTCATGATCATCGCATAACATGTACCTGCAGCTGTTGTTGTAGTAATCTGTGAGCCACGAGGACTCAGCAATCCCATTACCATGGGTATCAAGACTAGCAAAGCTTAACGGAAAGGAAGGGGTAAAGTGGTGAGGTTGCGGCGACTACTAGCATATATGGTGGCTAACATACGCAAATGAGAGCGAGAAGAGGAACAAAGGAATGGTCGTCAACTAGTAATGATCAAGAGGTGATCCTGAACTCCTACTTACGCCAAACATAACCCAAAGACCGTGTTCACTTCCGGACTCACGAGAAGAGACCATCACGGCTACACACGCGGTTGATGCGTTTTAATTCGAATCTGGTGTCAAGTTATCTACAACTGGACATTAACAAATTCCCATCTGCCACATAACCGCGGGCACGGCTTTCGAAAGATAATACCCTACAGGGGTGTCCCAACTTAGCCCATGATAAGCTCTCGCGATCAACGAAGGATATTCCTTCTCCCGAGAAGACCCGATCAGTCTCGGAATCCTGGTTTACAAGACATTTCGACAATGGTAAAACAAGACCAGCAAGACCGCCTGCTGGGCCGACAAATCCCGAGAGGAGCTGCACATATCTCGTTCTCAGGGCACACCGGATGAGCAAGACGTCGGGTTGGCATAGACCCTGGTTGCCCAGGGGGCGCCGGACATCGCTCGGTTTGGACCAACACTTAGACAAGCATTGGCCCAGGGGGGCTAAAATAAAGATGACCCTCAAGAGAGCGACTCCCAAGGGAAAAGTAGGTGGTGGTGAGGCAAATGGTAAAACCAAGGTTGGGCCTTGCTGGAGGAGTTTTATTCAAAGCGAACTGTCGAGGGGGTCCCATAAATCACCCGACCGCGTAAGGAACGCAAACTCCGGAACATAATACCGGTATGACGGAAACTAGGGCGGCAAGAGTGGAACAAAACACCAGGAATAAGGCCGAGCCTTCCACCCTTTACCAAATATATAGATGCATTAATTAAATAAGAGATATTGTGATATCCCAACAAAATCCTGTCCACCATGGAGCAATCTTCAACTTCACCTGCAACTAACAATGCTATAAGAGGGGCTGAGCAAAGCAGTAACATAGCCAAACAACGGTTTGCTAGGAAGGGTGTCAAAGGTTAGAGGTTCATGGCAATTTGGGGAGGCTTGAAGAACAAGTGATAGGAAGCGTAGCATAGCGATAGAACGAAGCAACTAGCATAGCAATGATAATAGTGAGATCCAGGGTAGCGGTCATCTTGCCTGAAATCCCGCAAGGAATAAGAACGAGTCCATGAAGAAGATGAAGCCACGTAGACGAACCAAGCGGAGACGAACGAATCCTCACGATCGCAACGAAACGGGAACTATCGACAAGCACACAACATAGTAAACACACCACACATAAACAATACATGATGCACAACAAGCATGATGCATGACCAAGCAAGATGAGGCTACTCATGGCAAGAGATGATGCAAACAAGAGCAAAACATCAAAGCAAGTTTAAATGAGGCCGGAAACAACATATAACAATTCCGGTAAGTCCTCATATGCAAATTTCGAAATTGGTCCAGAACTGAAAAAACATTAAGTTGAAGTTGTTAAACAGCAAGTTAAAGAGCATCAAGAGGATCTACACGAAATTCTAGTCAAGTTACATATAAAGTTCATTTAGTTCGGAGCTACGGCCTAGAAGATATGAGCAAAACAAGATAAACATGGCATTGATGCAAAATGCACCCAAACATCAAGCAAACACCTCAAAATAAGGATGCAACATGATAATATGAAACTACATGCAAATCTAAGCAAGTTTCATATAGAGCACACCCAAAACGGAGCAACGGTTCAACACATACACTATACAAGTTTAAAGGACAAGCTGTCCAAAACAACAACTAGGCATCTTGCAAGCATCAAAACAACAAGCTACAGCACCCCAACATAAGAACAAAAGGCATGGGCATGAAGTACAGGTAAAGCATGACAAAACATGAACACTGAGCTATCTCCAGAAATCACTAGAACATGCTCAAACACACATGGCAAGATTGCATATATTAACAGTTTCAGGCTTAGCAGAAATAACATCACGTTGCAATGTTTAGGGCTATCAAACAACACATTACAGGAACTTATCATGGCAAACAAAGGCATGGCATGAATCAACTAATTGCATATAACAAAAGTCCCTTCCTGACCAAGAGCCAAAAGGGCACAGAAAATATGATGGCACCCATGTAAACATGGCAAGTTATATGACCGATTCATACATGGCAGGAACAACAATAAGTAGGCATGTTGGTGAGCTTGAACCACTCACCACAGAGCAAAACATGGCATGGCAATGCAACCAACAGTAAGAAGGCATGTTTATGAAGCTAAGCATGGGAAGAGCAAGTTCATAGGGTGCATGGATCACTAACAACAATCATAGCAACATTGAACTTAATGTTAACAGGCTGACAGCAACATTATTTAGCAAATTTGGAGCAAGATAACAACATGTTACAACAGGCTATAAATGCAACCAGGGGCATGAATGGATAAATCAAGACATGTATAACACATCATCCTTAGTGAACATCTCCAGATTATGCATAGAATGACTTGTAGCAGCAGGTTTACATAGCATCAAAATATAACAGAATCAGCCTAGTAAAACAGCAACAGCAAGTACCCTACTTTACGAGCTCGATGCACTCAGTAAAAGAATCACAAAAATACATGGATGGCACCACTGTATAGATGGCATGACATACTTCAAAATAGATGTAGACATCAACCTCATAGGATGCACACATCAAACATGGAAAAAATGACAAATCATCAAGTTATAACAGTTTCAGCAGATTAACATCATATAGCACTCTTCTAAGAGCATTTCAGGCATCAAAGTGAGCTCAAATGAAAATGATGCAATGAGATGAGATGATGTACTCGTCGAGGCGAACAATTTGACATATTACACGCACAAAACGGAGCAGTATACATGGAGTTATGATGCGCTGAACATGGCATGATAATGTCAAAACTCAGGGACAGGAATCTCGGGGACAACCTCAAGTTCGCACGGGGATCGAGGACGGACGGATCTGGGTCACCGGAGGATGGGGCGACGCCGGAGGACGACGGGGGAGGGCCGCCGGTGGGTCGGGGCGGCGGATCCGGGCGGCGCCGGCCCGGATCTCGCCATGGCGCTGGCTGGACGGGCCGAGGCGCTGGCCGGAAGAACTCGGCTCAGCGAGATCCCGCGAGCGGAGGCGACGTGGGGCCGGAGGCGTCTTGGGTTAAGCGGGACCGGCGGCGGAGTCTGCTGGCGGCGCGCGAGGAGGGCGGCGCCGCGGGAGACGAGGCCCGGCGAGGCGTCGGGCGGCGGCGGCGAGGCGCACGGCGGACGGCGGGTTGCCGCGGGCTGCGGCGCGGCGTGCGAAGCGGACGGCGGCGGCGGCGGCGCGGCGACGTGGCACGTCGGGATTGGGCGCGGGGGCGGTGGCGGACATGTCCGGGGCGAATGGACATGTCCGGCGACGCGAGGAGGAAGATGCATCTGGTTTCATCCGCGAATTTCGGGGGGAGGCACCTATTTATAGATTCTGAGAGCTAGGAGAGTCCAAATGAGGCACGGTTTTCGGCCACACGATCGTGATCGAACGACCGAGAGCATGGAGGGGAGTTTGCCGGGTTTTGGGCCACTTTGAAGGGGTGTTGGGCTGCAACACAAAGAGGGCTTTTACGGTCACCCGGTTAACCGTTGGAGTATCAAACGACCTCCAAATGGCACGAAACTTGGCAGGCGGTCTACCGGTGCTATACCAAGGCCGCTTGGTAAACCTCAGGCCATTCCGAGAAAGTTTAACACCCACTCACAACAAGAGACAAAAGGGGGACGCCGGAGGACGTAGGAGTGCCGGATTGCAAAACGGACAACGGGGAAAATGCTCGAATGCATGAGACGAACACGTATGCAAAATGAAATGCATATGATGACATGGCAAAATGCAACACGCAAGCAAATGACATGGCAACGACGGCGAATAACTGGCAGACACTTGGCGCATCGAATCCGGGGCGTTACAACTCTCCTCTACTAACAAGAGATCTCGTCCCGAGATATTAGGACCGAGACGGAGGGGAAAAGGGATGAGGTGAAACAAGAACTCAAGAGAAGAAGCAAAGAATCAAGAACACTCGAGAAGAAGAGAGGGACGATGAGAATGACGAGAATCGAAAGCTCACGGAATCAGATAGACTATGAAACCACTCTGGTTAGGACGAGATAAGAAACGAATAAGACATGGAGGAATAGAGCACGAGCTTGAGAGGATGGAATGATACTTGATGAAGACATGACACAAAACCTCCAGAACGAATTGAAAGAGTTGAATGAAAAGAACTTAGAAGGAAGGATTGAATGGAGTTGTTGAGAAAATCAACAACGAAAGAATAAGCTTGTCGTGGACTTATGGATAACATCTCAAAATCATAAGGTGATAACCGACCACAAACGGAAATGATTGGATAGCTGAGAAGAATAAAGAAATGCAAAACTCCACTTCAAAAGAATACGGAGATTTAATAGCACCTCAAGATGCAAGAACAAAAGATACTAGAACTCCTTGAACAAGAATCTTGATGAAAACTTGAAAGAATGAATTAAATCATGAAGAACCACCATGAAGAACTCCGGTGACAAAAAGATGATGAGATAGAATGAAGGATGAAAAGAATAAGACTAAAGCCTTGTATTGATTTGGATGGCGGTGCCGACGAAATGACCGAGGAAATTTGAACTCCGGAAAAGAAAAGATGAAACACTTGAAACTAGAATTTATTCATCAAGAACAAACTCCGAAGGAAGGGATTAGTCACTTTGAGGAAATAAGAATAAGATTTATTGTATGCTTATCCTTCATCAAATTAAATTGATGACAAGCAATGGATTTTGCATACTACTTATTCTTCTTGAAAAGGATTAAGGGGGGTATAGTACAAAACTTGAGAAAGTCTTCATGAACCACCGGTAGGATTCGAAAGAACGAATGGATTAAAAATAATAATCGAGGAAAAAGAATCTTGAACGAACCACCGTAAGAATTCGAAAATGACTGATGAAAGAGAATGAATCACCAGGAAGAATTAAAAGACAAATATGCTAGAAGGGATTTAGATGCAAAAGAACAGGAAGAACTCGAGCTGATTAAAGAACATTTGAACGAAGCGCCGGGATAAATAGAGAACGATAACAGGAATGATGGCCTCCGGTGAAAGAAACGGGAAAACAACTTCTGACATACTCCGGATGGGTAAGAAAAACAATATCTGACAAACGGAATAATATGAGAGGATAACATGAAGCTAGAACCATGAATCTTTGGAAGAACGGACAAGATTTAGAGGAAAAACTCTTCTTCAATCTTCAAATGATGACGAGAAACACCACCAAAATTACTGAGATACTCCGGGAGAATGAAAAGCAAAGAGGTTGAGCCGATGATGAAATGATTTGAAATCGATCTTGGAAAAGGCATGTGACTGATGTGATCCATTCTTACATCACACTTGAAAAGAACTGAGAAAAACTCCGGGGGAATTAGAAGAGTCAGGTAAGATCCTGGGAAAAGACCTGTGGGTTAGGGCCCACTAAAAGAAAACACCGCTGAAAAAGGATTGTTGAAAAGATAGATGATGCACCGGAACAATTGAAATATTTGAATGAGGTGACACCCTCGAATTAATTGGAACACGGACGAATATCCTGAGATGTCTTCCAAACTCCAGAATGATTGAATGGCGAGAGGCGAACGAGCAGGGAAAAACACTTGAGCCGAGGAAAAGAATATGATCGACCGAAAAAAACTTGAATTGAGTCCACCGGAAAAAAGAAAGGGATGAAGAATGTCGAACGAGACGAGAATTCACCGGTTGAAATGATTGAGGGAAGAATGAAGAGACTCCACACGAATGGAATTGATGGTCGAAACAGACTCAAACTCCGGGAAGAGAAAGGGTGGGAGGGAGGGAAAACAAAGGCAACTTGGAAGGGGAAACCGACGAATAACTTGAAGAGAAAACACCGGTTGAAATCATTGAGGAAAGAAAGCAAAGACTTCGCACGAGTAGGATGGATACTCGATTACGGATTCCGGTTTCGAGAGGAAGAAGGGTGGGCAGGTGGGATAAACAAGGACAACTTCGGACAGGGAAACAACATCGATCGAAAAGAGCCGAGGATTGATCTCCCAAAGACAAAGAGGTTCGAATCAGCTTGACGAGGAATGCGCCGGACAAAAGAGGATGGACAACGAACGAAAACTAATTGCGTGATCCTAAAGAAAAATTTGAAGGGAAGAGGAGTAGTTCAAAACACCTACGTCAAGATTCCTCACCAGAACGACGAAGGGGCTGAGGAGTAAAAAGAATTCCTACTCTCCGATATAACTAGACTCTGAAAAAAGTTTTCTTCTAGACTCAACAACGGCCAAACTACACGATCAATCAAGGGGATTCCTAAGGTCGGTCGAGGCTCTGATACCAACTTATCACGCCCAAGATGCGAGCCTATTCTAAAGGAACTCGAAGGTCCCACCAAGGATAGGAGCGCATCTTGAAGACGCTTTTGCAAGGTGGATATCATTACATCAACATTACAAAATAGATAGGGATACATACATAAGGCATACAATGCCATACGAATACAATATCATCTTACATAAGAGAACCATCCGACTACGGATGGAACACAAACAGAAACTCAAACGACATCCACCCTTCTAGCCCAGGCTGCCGACCTGGAACCTATCCCCTGATCGAAGAAGAAGCAGAAGAAGAACTCCAAAACAAGTAAACATCGCTCTCGCGTCATGATCATCGCATAACATGTACCTGCAGCTGTTGTTGTAGCAATCTGTGAGCCACGAGGACTCAGCAATCCCATTACCATGGGTATCAAGACTAGCAAAGCTTAACGGGAAAGGAAGGGGTAAAGTGGTGAGGTTGCAGCAGCGACTAAGCATATATGGTGGCTAACATACGCAAATGAGAGCGAGAAGATGAACAAAGAAACGGTCGTCAACTAGTAATGATCAAGAGGTGATCCTGAACTCCTACTTACGTCAAACATAACCCAAAGACCGTGTTCACTTCCCGGAATCCGCCGAGAAGAGACCATCACGGCTACACACGCGGTTGATGCGTTTTAATTCGAATCTGGTGTCAAGTTATCTACAACTGGATATTAACAAATTCCCATCTGCCACATAACCGCGGGCACGGCTTTCAAAAGATAATACCCTGCAGGGGTGTCCCAACTTAGCCCATGATAAGCTCTCGCGATCAATGAAGGATATTCCTTCTCCCGGGAAGACCCGATTAGTCTCAGAATCCCGGTTTACAAGACATTTCGACAATGGTAAAACAAGACCAGCAAGACCGCCTGATGTGCCGACAAATCCCGATAGGAGCTGCACATATCTCGTTATCAGGGCACACCGGATGAGCAAGACGTCGGGTTGCCATAGACCCTGGTTGCCCAGGGGGTGCCGGACATCGCTCGGTTTGGACCAACACTTAGACAAGCATTGGCCCGGGGGGGCTAAAATAAAGATGACCCTCGAGAGAGTGACTCCCAAGGGAAAAGTAGGTGGTGGTGAGGCAAATGGTAAAACCAAGGTTGGGCCTTGCTGGAGGAGTTTTATTCAAAGCGAACTGTCGAGGGGGTCCCATAAATCACCCGACCGCGTAAGGAACACAAAATCCGGGAACATAATACCGGTATGACGGAAACTAGGGAGGCAAGAGTGGAACAAAACACCAGGCATAAGGCCGAGCCTTCCACCCTTTACCAAATATATAGATGTATTAATTAAATAAGATATATTGTGATATCCCAACAAAATCTTGTCCATCATGGAGCAATCTTCAACTTCACCTGCAACTAAAAACGCTATAAGAGGGGCTGAGCAAAGCGGTAACATAGCCAAACAACGGTTTGCTAGGAATGGTGTCAAAGGTTAGAGGTTCATGGCAATTTGGGGAGGTTCATGGCAATTTGTCAAAGGTTATAGGAAGCGTAGCATAGCGATAGAACGAAGCAACTAGCATAGCAATGATAGTAGTGAGATCCAGGGTAGCGGTCATCTTGCCTGAAATCCCGCAAGGAAGAAGAACGAGTCCACGAAGAAGATGAATCCACGTAGACGAACCAAGCGGAGACGAACGAATCCTCACGATCGCAACGAAACGGGAACTATCGAGAAGCACACAACATAGTAAACACACCACACATAAGCAAAACATGATGCACAACAAGCATGATGCATGACCAAGCTAGATTAGGCTACTCATGGCAAGAGATGATGCAAACAAGAGCAACACATCAAAGCAAGTTTAAATGAGGCCGGAAACAACATATAACAATTCCGGTAAGTCCTCATATGCAAATTTAGAAACTGGTCCAGAACTGAAAAAACATTAAGTTGAAGTTGTTAAATAGCAAGTTAAAGAGCATCAAGAGGATCTACACGAAATTCTAGTCAAGTTACATATAAAGTTCATTTAGTTCGGAGCTACGACCTAGAAGATATGAGCAAAACAAGATAAACATGGCATTGATGCAAAATGCACCCAAACATCAAGCAAACACCTCAAAACAAGGATGCAACATGATAATATGAAACTACATGCAAATCTAAGCAAGTTTCATATAGAGCACACCCCAAACGGAGCAACGGTTCAACACATACACTCTATACAAGTTTAAAGGACAAGCTGTCCAAAACAGCAACTAGGGATCTTGCAAGCATCAAAACAACAAGCTACAACACCCCAACGTAAGAACAAAAGGCATGGGCATGAAGTACAGGCAAAGCATGACAAAACATGAACACTGAGCTATCTCCAGAAATCACTAGAACATGCTCAAACACACATGGCAAGATTGCATATATTAACAACTTCAGGCTTAGCAGAAATAACATCAGGTTGCAATGTTTAGGGCTATCAAACAACACGTTACAGAACTTATCATGGCAAACAAAGGCATGGCATGAATCTACTAATTGCATATAACAAAAGTCCCTTACTGACCAAGAGCCAAAAGGGCATAGAAAATATGATGGCACCCATGTAAACATGGCAAGTTATATGACAGATTCATACATGACAGGAACAACAATAAGTAGGCATGTTGGTGAGCTTGAACCACTTGCCACAGAGAAAAACATGGCATGGAAAGGCAACCAACAGTAAGAAAGCATGTTTTTAAAGCTAAGCATGGCAAGAGCAACTTCATAGGGTGCATGGATCACTAACAACAATCATAGCAACATTGAACTTAATGTTAACGGGCTGACAGCAACATTATTTAGCAACTTTGGAGCAAGATAACAACATGTTACAGCAGGCTATAAATGCAACCAGGGGCATGAATAGATATATCAAGACATGTATAACAAATCATCCTTAGTGAACATCTCCAGATTATGCATAGAATGACTTGTAGCAGCAGGTTTACAAAGCATCAAAATATAACAGAATCAGCCTAGTAAAACAGCAACAGCAAGTACCCTACTTCACAAGCTCGATGCACTCAGTACAAGAATCACAAAAATACATGGATGGCACCAATGTAAATATGGTATGACATACTTCAAAACACATGTAGACATCAACCTCATAGGATGCACACATCAAACATGGCAAAAATGACAAATCATCAAGTTATAACAGTTTCAGCAGATTAACATCATATAGCACTCTTCTAACAGAATTTCGGGCATCAAGGTGAGCTCAAATGAACATTATGCAATGAGAAGAAATGATGTACTCATCGAGGTGAACAATTTGACATATTACACGCACTAAACGAAGCAGTATACATGGAGTTATGATGCGCTGAGCATGGCATGATAATGTCAAAACTCAGGGACTCGGGAATCTCGGGGACAACCTCAAGTTCGCACGGGGATCGAGGACAGACGGAGCTGGGTCGCCGGAGGACGGGGCGGCACCGGAGGATGACGGGGGAGGGTCGCCGGTGGGTCGGGGCGGCGAATCCGGGCGGCGCTGCCCGGATTCGCCATGGCGCTGCTCGACGGGGCCGGAGGCGCGGGCGGGAGGAGCTGGGCTCGGCGAGCTCCTGCCGGAGCGGAGGCGACGTGGGGCAGGGAGGCACGCTGGGTTGGCGGGGCGGCGGCGGAGTCTGTGGGCGACAGAGGAGGGCGGCGGCCAAGGGAGACGAGGCCCGGCGAGGCGCCGGGAGGCGTGGCAGAGGGCGCGCCAGGACGGACGGCGGGCAGCGCGCAAGGGAGCAAGCAGCGACGGCGGCGGCGGCGGGGCGACTGGCGCGTCGGGATTGGGCGCTGGGCGGTGGCGGACATGTCCGGGGCGAATGGACATGTTCGGCGGCGCGAGGAGGAAGATGCATTGGGTTTCAACCGCGAATTTCGGTGGGAGGCACCTATTTATAGATTCTGAGAGCTAGGAGAGTCCAAATGAGGCATGGTTTTTGGCCACGCGATCGTGATCAAACGACCGAGAGCATGGGGGGAGTTTGCTGGGTTTTGGGCCACTTTGAAGGGGTGTTGGGCTGCAACACAAAGAGGGCTTTTACGGTTACCCGGTTAACCGTTGGACTATCAAACGACTTCCAAATGGCACGAAACTTGACAGGCGGTCTACCGGTGCTATACCAAGGCTGCTTGGCAAACCTCGGGCCATTCCAAGGAAGTTTAAGACCCACTCACAACAAGAGACAAAAGGGGGACGCCGGAGGACATAGGAGTGCCTGATTGCAAAACGGACAACGGGGAAAATGCTCGGATGCATGAGACGAACACGTATGCAAAATGAAATTCATATGATGACATGGCAAAATGCAACACGCAAGCAAATGACATGGCAACAACGGAGAATAACTGGCAGACGCCTGGCGCTCGAATCCAGGGCGTTACAGTCTTGGTCACATGACGATGTGAACTACGGGTGTTAATCACATACAGATGTGAACTATTGGTGTTAGATCACATGATGATGTGAACTAGATTATTGACTCTAGTTCAAGTGGGAGACTGAAGGAAATATGCCCTAGACGCAATAAGAAAGTTATTATTTATTTCCTTATTTCATGATAAATGTTTATTATTCGTGCTAGAATTGTATTAACCGGAAACTTGATACATGTGTGAATACATAGACAAACAGAGTGTCACTAGTATGCCTCTACTTGACTAGCTCGTTGAATCAAAGATGGTTAAGTTTCCTAGCCATAGACATGAGTTGTCATTTGATTAACGGGATCACATCATTAGGAGAATGATGTGATTGACTTGACCCATTTCGTTAGCTTAGCACTTGATCCTTTAGTATGTTGCTATTGCTTTCTTCATGACTTATACATGTTCCTATGACTATGAGATTATGCAACTCCCGTTTACTGGAGGAACACTTTGTGTGCTACCAAACGTCACAACGTAACTGGGTGATTATAAAGGTGCTCTACAGGTGTCTCCGAAGGTACTTATTGAGTTGGCGTATTTCAAGATTAGGATTTGTCACTCCGATTGTCGGAGAGGTATCTTTGGGCCCTCTCGATAATGCACATCACTATAAGCCTTGCAAGCAATGTGACTAATGAGTTAGTTGCGGGATGATGCATTAGATAACGAGTAAAGAGACTTGCCGGTAACGAGATTGAACTAGGTATTGAGATACCGACGATCGAATCTCGGGCAAGTAACATACCGATGACAAAGGGAACAACGTATGTTATTATGCGCTTTGACCCATAAAGATCTTCGTAGAATATGTGGGAGCCAATCTGAGCATCCAGGTTCCGCTATTGGTTATTGAACGGAGATGTGTCTCGGTCATGTCTACATAGTTCTCGAACCCATAGGGTCCACACGCTTAACGTTCGGTGACGATTTATATTATGAGTTATGTGTTTTCCTATACTGAAGGTAGTTCGGAGTCACAGATGAGATCGGGGACATGACGAGTAGTCTCAAAATGGTCGAGACGTAAAGATTGATATATTGGACGACTATATTCGGACATCGGAAAGGTTCCGAGTGATTCGGGTATTTATCGGAGTGCCGAAGAGTTACAGGAATTCACCGGGGAGTATATGGGCCTTATTGGGCTTTAGGGGAAAGAGAGAGTAGGCGCGCGCCCCCAAGGCCTAGTCCGATTGGACTAGGGAGGGCTGCCCCTCCTTCCTTCTCTTCTCTTTCCCTTTCCTTGACTCCTACTCCTACTACTTGGAAGGGGGGATCCTACTCCCGGTGGGAGTAGGACTCCTCCAGGGCGCGCCATAGGAGGGCTGCCCCCCCCCTCCTCCACTCCTTTATATACGAGGGCAGGGGGCACCTCTAGACACAACAATTGATCATTGATCTCTTAGCCGTGTGCGGTGCCCCCCTCCACCATATTCCACCTCGGTAATATCGTATTAGTGCTTAGGCGAAGCCCTGCGTCGGTAGCATCATCAACACCGTCATCACGCTGTCGTGCTGATGGAACTCTCCCGAAAAGCTCTGCTGGATCGGAGTTCGTGGGACGTCATCGAACTGAACGTGTGCTGAACTCGGAGGTGTCGTACATTCGGTACTTGGATCGGTCGGATCGTGAAGACATACGACTACATCAACCGCGTTGTGCTAACGCTTCCGCTTTCGGTCTACGAGGGTACGTGGACACACTCTCCCCTCTCGTTGCTATGCATCACCATTATATTGCGTGTGCGTAGGAATTTTTTCGAAATTACTACATTCCCTAACAAGACATGGGTCAAAGCAACTCAACAAGATGAGAATACATCAAAATGCTTAAACAAAAAATGGCAACCCATTTTTTAGCTCAAACGATGAGTATGACCTATGATCAAGTGTATTCACTTGACTGCTAAGCCAATATACTCTAACATAGGTGACTTTGTCGCCGACCATTTCTAGATGAAGTTCTCTGTTGTTTCTTTGTACCCTTGCATTTGTCTCATGCATGCTAGTTTGTCTTCCAAAATAAAACTTCCTCTACATTTCTTTTTTTTTCTTTTCCTTTCTCTATTATTTTCTGCATTTCCCTGCATCCAATTCATTGCAAATCATTTAGTTAATTCCTTGCATATCCTTGTGAGATCTTATTTGCCTAGTGAGCTGAGGTGACAAGAAGTTCCCTCTGGGTTGAACTCGGTCTCACCGAAATGGTTTCTTCGGCCGAACCGAATCAACGTAGTGCCACCGATTGCAACCACTCGGTGCTACCGGTTTTAGTCCTGAGACAAACTCTGTGTCACTTGCCTTCTGCATACTTGTCCCAGCTTCACTATTTGTAACTTGTCCTCTACCAGCATCATATATTACATGTGGCTTTGTAATGTGACTCCAGGACCAAACCTACTTGACTCATGCTCCAGAAGTCCATTCTTGGAAATTGATGTCAAAGGGGGGGAGAGAGCACATCAAAGCTTATCACATAAGAGAGAATGCACTCATAAAAGCTTCTCCTGATGCTCTTACTCTTAAGAGGAAAGTTGTCTCATGTCTTCAAGAGGGGGATAAAGACATCTAAGGGAAGAAAATCTTTGGAATTCTTTGCATGTCTTTATTCTTGGGGACATGTCAATATCCAGATAGAGTACCTAGTACTCACACTCTACATGTCATCCCAATCTTGGTATTCTTGTGCTCTTTAGTTCTTGCTCTGTCTAGTAGATGTTCTTGTGTTATCTAACCTTGTTTACCCAGGTACATCTTCCTCAAGCTAGCTCAAGACCACATGGTAAGCATATGCATCACACTCATGTGCATGAAGATCTCTTGCTGTGGTACATATTGTTTGCAAGAGAGACTCATGAACATGAAGGTGTAATTCCAGTATCTATATTCCAATCCTACCATATGAATCTTGATCTCCGGCCTTCCCCAAGTTGCTTTCCACTCAAATCATCTTTCCACCATAGCCAAATCTGTGAGAGAGAGTTGAGTGTTGGGGAGACTATCATTTGAAGCACAAGAGCAAGGAGTTCATCAACAACACACCATCTATTACCTTTTGGAGAGTGGTGTCTCCTATATTGGTTAGGTGTCACTTGGGAGCCTCCGTCAAGATTGTGGAGTTGAACCAAGGAGTTTGTAAGGGCAAGGAGATTGCCTACTTCGTGAAGATCTACCCTAGTGAGGCAAGTCCTTCGTGGGCGATGGCCATGATGGGATAGACAAGGTTGCTTCTTCGTGGACCCTTCATGGGTGGAGCCCTCCGTGGACTCGCGCGACCGTTACCCTCCGTGGGTTGAAGTCTCCATCAACCTGGATGCACGATAGTACCACCTATCGGAACCATGCCAATAACATCCGTGTCTCCAATTGCGTTTGCACACTCCAATCCCATCCCTTTACTTTCTTGCAAGTTGCATGCTTTACTTTCCGCTGCTCATATACTCTTTGCATGCTTGCTTGAATTGTAATGTGTTTGTTTAAATTGTGTTAATCTACCACCTCAACTTGAAAAACTTAAAAACTGCCAACTTTGTTTGTCGAGGGTCTAATCACCCCCCCCCCCCCCTCTAGACACCTCTTCTCGATCCTTTCAGCTCGCCGCCATAGATCACTCGTCGTCGAACTTGAGCATGTCGGCCTGCATCTTCTCGAACCACGGTCTCTTTCTTGGCGATACGATGTAGAGATCCACCTTCATGATCTCCACCCAGGTCATCATGCTCGCGAGAGCCACTTCTTTCGCCTTGGTCGTGGCGTTGCCGGCCTCGATCTCTAGCATCTTGGCTTGCTTCTCCGCCTCCATCTCAAGCATCTTGGCTTGCTTCTCCGCATCCATCTCAAGCCTCCTCCTTTGGATCTCCATGAAGGCGTTCATTTGCTCTTCTTTATAACGCTGGCGCTCCTCCTCCCTTGAGTCCTTCTTGCTCATCATGCCCTCCATGCTTGCGATCAAGGTGTTCGACGCCACATCCCGCTTGTCCTCCTTCTTGGAGTTGGTCTTCCCCCGCGGCCATGCCTTCTTGCCGTCCCCAACCTCCTCCACGGCGAGTCGGGCAGCACCATCTAAGGGAACGCGGATGAGCTGGTGCTGGCCGCAGGCACGGTGGCATCGATGAGGCCGTGATGGCTAGGGTTTAACCCTAGCATATAGAGCGCCTTCCTCATTACCACCACGACGCGGGCGTTGGTGACCTCTTGCTGCACGATGGCGGCGACGGTGGCCGCCGCGATGGCTTCATCCCTTGCGTCTGCCGCGTGCCGGCGGCCCTCTTGGCCGACTCCCTTGCCCGATGTTCGGGCGTCAGCGTTTCCTTCGGCTTGGGCGCGGCGGCGGCGCTCTCGCGGGGGGCGCGAGGCTTTCCTTTGCCGGAGGGGGCGGTCGTCATGGCGGACGAGGCGAGGAAGGCAAGGCTGGCGGCGGTGTCAAGGTTGTCGTTCATGGGGGGAAGGGGGCGGGAGCGCACACGACGGGAGGGTTATTGGGGGAAATGGTGGAGGCTACCACCGACCAGCGGGCCCGGGGGAGGAGAAGGCGCACGCCCGTCTGTCTCGTGTCCGCGCCGACGCAAATCCGGCTCAAAGGTGGGACGGGAATGGGTCGGTAGGCGGACACCAAGTGGACGCGTGTCCGTTTGGGTCAGCGCGTTGGGCCGACTTTTGTGTCCGTGTCGACCCAAACGAACGCCAGCGGACGAAAAGGGTCGCCCCATTGAAGTTGCTCTTACGGCAACTGCAACCGCCGATGTAAAATGGGCGCGCTTTTTGATCGCTTGGATCGGTGTTTAAGGTTTTGTTTCCCCCGTCCGTGTTTGGGTTGACAATGCGCCCAACCCATAGATGCATTTTTGTCCGCGTGATCATATTTTTGCTCTTTATGCGTACATATCAAAAACATTGCCTCAAGTTCACATAATTCAACCAAATGCAAATATCATAGTTTTATAACCAAATAAAATCTCATCATTTACAAACCAAATAAAATTTAAATTGTCACAAATACATTTGAAAAAAATAGCCCATACGTCTATTTGTTGCCAAGGTGAGCCCACACATATAGTTGAATGTGAGTTTATCAATCACGCATTTAATGATGAATTTTGATGAACTATGCAAATGTTGTCGCTCTTCCATGCTCAGACACAACATTTTGCCCTTGGAAACTGAAACCCCTGATCGAATATTTCATCCTGATGCTCATCCTCTGTGATCATGTTGTGCATGATCACACAAGCACTCATCACCTCCCATAACTTCTTGGTGCTCCAAGTTCTAGCAGGATATCGAATGATGCCCCATCGAGATTGAAGAACACCGAAAGCATGCTCCACATCCTTTCCAGCACTCTCTTGTGCTTGGGCAAATCTTTGCCTCTTCTCTCCTATCGGGTTGGAGATTATCTTGACAAGAGTAGTCCACTAAGAGTAGATATCATCAACTAGGTAGTATCATTTATTGTAGTGGTGGCCATTGATCTCAATGTTGACCTCTGGGAAGTTGCTTCTGCAAATCTTGCAAACACTGGATAGTGTTGAAGCACGTTGATGTCACTGTGAGAGCTGGCCATGCCAAAGAAAGAGTGCTCAATCCAGAGATCTTATGAAGTCATGACCTCAAGTATGGAAGTGCAAGCTTTCACATGGCCCTTAGTGCATACAATCTATACTACCAAGCATCCCCGGAAAGCCCCTGTCGTCATTGATCGCCAACAACTGGGTTGTATCTACACCAGTTGGTTCTCTCAAGTACTCCAGGCCAAATACTTCTACAATAGCCTTGCTGAATATTATATGCATGGATTTTAGGCAAGTGGACTCGTTCATGCGGACATACTCATCAATAAGATCACCAGGTATTCCGTATGCCTCCCAGACTAGGTGATGCGGAGCATCCCACGGCCATCCCCGTGTACACTCCGACTACTCTCCATACCCCAAGAGGACATATGATGAGACCTCGAACATACGCCATTGGAACTAAGGTGAACCCGCTCTTCTTCAAGAACATCATGAATATCCATTGGACTTGCTTGCTACCTCACCAAAGTGCTTTATGTGTCCTTAGGTACGAAGATCGACGACCACAAGATGGTGAGGGACACCCCAAAGGAGTTGGAGAAGGACCACAAGGCCACGAGGAAGAAGATGGAGCCCAACAGGAGCTGGACAGGAGGTCCCAGGCGACCCCGTGCGCACGGGCCCCCGAGACCCCGTCAAGCACGGACTACTCAGGAGTCTGGCTGAGCACCCGTCAAGACGGGCTCAGACGGTGCCCATGGGTCCCCCGTGCGCACGGGCTCATCAGGATGGGCGGCTGTGATCCCCAATCCGAGCCCCTCTTCACCCACTTCGACCCCAAGGCTATATATTCCGTACCTAGACCATTTGTTACGGTAAGCAAAGTAGTTGATACACATTTGTGAGCTTTGCTCCATGGATCCACTCCACTAGGAGACCAAGACCTCCTCTTGGAGTGACCAAACATCAAGACCTCCTCCTTGGGGAAGGATCCCGATCATAGGATCATCAAGCCCTCATCTCCTTCCTAGGATTTGGGATGAATTCTACCATGTATCTTATTTCCCTTTGTTGTTCATGTACCTTGTGGATCTTATGTGTTTGATTGTCTAGTGGATGTGTGATTTGACTTGTTCTTGAGTGTTCCTCTTGTTTTCCCTCTTTTGTTCATCTTGTTCTTGGGGATTCCCCTCCAATTCGTGAAAGATCTCTCACCTAGGGTTCCACCCTACATCATATGGTATCATGAGCCATGGTTGATCACGAAATTGGAGCCCCCCTCTTTGTTTTCTAGCCTAGTTTTGTGTGATTTCGTCCTAAATCCGAAAATCCCCACCAAAAATAGCCCCAAAAATTTTTGTGGTTTGTTAGTTTGATGAGATTTTGTTGGATTTGGTCCATGGATTTGGTGTTTAGCAAGTAGATCCACCCCTCTACCACCTTCCCCTACCTTCCACCCTTCGATTTTGACCTCATATGCGAGATTTCCCCACGGATCCGGAGCTTTTCATCCGCTCCTCGAGGACCCCGTGCACACAGGCCCCCGTGCACACGGGCTTCACAGACCCCGTGCGCATGGCCCTTCCAGTGCGCTTCGGCCGCTGTCCCTTCGTCCTCCATACCACCCCCTACCCCCCACCTGAACCCCAGCCACGAGATCTATCCATTTGGAGCCCAAATCGCCAAGAAATCCGCCACACCCACGAGTCCCAGGTGACCCCGTGCCCTCGGTACGTGTACCGTGCGCACGGGACCCCGTGCCCACGGGCCCTAGACCCCGTGCGCACGGCCCCCCTACAGCAACCGCATGCAATCTACAGTTTTGCCCATAACTTCCACATCCGGAGTCCGATTTTCGCGTTCTTTAGCTCGTTGAGTAGCTATTGACATCCCCCATCCACCTAGATAGGTTATAACACCATTTGACTCCACCAAAATTTCTTCATTTTGGCAAGATTGCCTAGGCCCTCCACCATATAATCCGCTACACCACCATCGACTTTCGCAACCTAACCCATCTTGCTCCATTTAGCATTTGTGGTTGTTTGAGTGGCGACGTGAGTCTCCTAAGGTGTTTCGGCTACTTAGGGACGGTTGCTTCTTCACCAACCACCACCACCACTTCCACATTGCCATTTCCACTTCCACCATTTGACATTTGTCATTTGAGATTTTGAGTTTGCGGTTTTTACCGTTTCCTAAGGTGTTTCGGCTACTTAGGGATGGGTCTACATCATCTTGGTATCTACATCAAGAACACCGCTACTCATCATCACAAAGGATGGTAACCTCGACGACACCATTGTATATTCCCTTGCAAATTGCATTGATAACCCCTAGCCCATTTTGCGTTACTTGCCTATTGAGACTAGCCATTTGAGTATTGCCGGCAACGTTACTTGTGCACATTAGTGATCATACTTCCATTGCATACATACCATACCATATTGGTATCATATCATATCTTGTGTCACAATATCGTTCCCGCATATACACAATTGCTATCTTGGTTTGTGCATTGTGCAAATTGGCCAAAAAAAAGCTTTTAAGCAAAAAGAGAGCAAAGAGCTCGTGAGCAAGTGCCATAGCATCATACCCCATTGCACAAAAAGAGCCATACAAAAATCTACATCATATGGTATCATGCTTGAGAGAAACACCGGGAACCATACATACATAGCATACTTGGGATAGAAAGTTTACCCATCTTGCATCTATAGGTTGTGCACAAGTGTCGTATCCGCCTATTGAGCAATCTTGCTAGCGTCTCTCTTGAGTTGTGCAACACGAGAGTTTTCCGTGGACTCCACATTTTGTGCTCATTCCTTGGTTGCACGACCCCATTTATCTATCTGTGTGTGTGTTTCCGTGTACCATTTGCTATTGGTCTACTTGTTTCACTTGCGAATTTGTGAATCTTTTCCAACATTATTAACTCTTGCTAACATTTTGCATCAAATTTTTGTGCCACTATCCTCACCGAGCTCTACCATAAGCTTTTACTTGATAGGTGTGAGTGAACAAGTCAGGTACCAATTCAACTATTCTTTCATTTCACATTGAGTGATACAAGATACATCCTCAACTTTGGGAAAAGGTAGCTTGGTATTGTTTATCTCATTTCCTACTCACCTTTGCTCAAGTCTTGTGATGGATAGGCAAGGCATTTCCTCTCCGGTCTACGACAACAACGACGGCATGAATAACTACATCACCAAAGCGTCCATCTTCGATCTACAACGACAAATGCAAGGCGCATAATCAAGATTGCGAGAGCGCATCGAGAACATCTCCATCGACATTCGTCACTCCGAAGCAAGGAAAAGGGACTACATCGACAAGAAGCTTTCCGCACATAAAGAGGAGCAAGATGCAAGGATGGAGGAGATTAGAACATTGATCAAGTCTTCTTCCCCTTTGTCATCTTCAAGGCGGCGACATTCAAGCCACAAGTCTTTGGAGCGCGGACACGATGCAAGTGCAAATCGTCCTCGTCCACATCTACATGGCGGCCACCATCATGTTCGTGACCAACATCGTCATGAAGGGCAAGTCACATCCAAGCATCATGTGCACGACGACAACGAACGACATATACTACGAGCTCAAGCACAACAACGACATCATCGTCATGAAGATGCTCCACAAGCGCAAATGCACAAGTCCCAACAAGCCCTACTTCACGCCAAGTCCAAGCTTCAAGAGCACAAAAGAAGACCGCGAGACGACCACCACCAAGACGGTGCTACGGCTACACCAACCACTTTGGCATCTTCGCCAAGTGCTATCAAGGCATCTTCGCCTTTGGACGTACGGCATCTTCGCCTACTTCCCACGAGTACGCCTACAACGACTTCCTCAAGTCCAAGGCGACTACCTACGAGCGAGGACGACACTTCCATCTTTGGAAGCCCCTCAAGGAAGATGGCTGAGCATGGGAAACTCCCTTCGGTCATGGAGACGAGCTACGAGGTGCCACATCATATGGGCCTCCAACAACAAGACGGTGACAAGAAGGTTGAGCATGGGACTATCCCTTCAACCAAGGTGACGATAGTAGTTGAGCGTGGAGACATTTGCACCAACATCTCTCCGACACCCACATATCATGAGATGACCCAATTGCCATGTGAGGAGAGCCACCAACCCATGAGTGAGATGAGTGACTCCACCATATATGACATTGAGTGCATTTCCTATGAGAGGATGAGTGTGACCACCACTAGCCCCACACATGAGAGCATGCCACACATCCTATGTGAGGTTGAGCGCCATTCGAGTGACTCCACCAACCATACGAGTGAGAGCATCCAAGAGGGAGTGAGTGAGCCACAACACTTAGTGAGTGAGGCAGTTGACACGGCATGTGAGGCCACCATGATTTCTAACGACTTAACCTCTACTCCTAGTGTGTTTTCTTCTTTGGTGCTAGGTCTCCTACATGACGACACGCCTACCATTGATGAGTCCATACCTCCTATGGAGACGACGATGGCCATGATGGACGATGATGCACCCCCCACATGGTTCCATCAAGATGAAGATGACAATGAGACGATCTTCCACACCCCACCTACCACACATGAACGGCGCTCCAAAGGTAACATAGGTGATGGTGCTTCTCTTGTCCCACTAGTGGACTCTCTTGACAATGATTGCTCCCATGATGTTGACCCACCTATTGCCATGCTTCATGCTAGCGAAACTCCTTCATGCCTTGACTTACCTATTTATGATGAATATGATGATGAACATGTTGAGTTGCCTAGTTGTGATGCTATGCTTCATAGGATATCTTGTAAAAATTCTATTGGTCACGTCATGTTTGACAACCCATTGAACTTGTCATATGCTATGAGTGAGATCTCCCATATTGCATCATTTCAATCTCAACATAGTAACTATGCATGCCCCATTAAAATAAATCCCATTTGCACTTATGGCATAGATGACGAGATGATGGTCATTGGCTTTTGCTTTTCATGTGATGATATTGCCATGCTTCCTTTACACGATTTTCGCAATTCATCTACTATCTCATGCCATGATCACATTGTTCCAAATATGCATTGTTTTGGATGTTGTCAATATTCTCCATGTGATGTTGCTACTCATGCTCATGAGGAGACCCCCATAGTTTCCTCATACATATTAGGAGATCTTGATACATTCCATACTTTGCATGATTCCCATGATAGTGTACACCATATGCTTCCCATGAATAAGCATGCTTTTGATGTGCCATATACTTGTTTGCTCAATTTGTGTCCCCATCGTGTCATACATAACAACTATTCTTTCATGATGGATGACATGTTCATATTACCATGCCTCAAATTTCTTTGAGCATTGCTTATCTTGTGCTAACTCACACGTGCACATACACATCATGATGGATGATGTGTACATTTACCACATGCACAATTTCTTTCGTTTGTGTCTCTTTTGTGTAGGTACCCATGAATACTTGTCAACCTCGCAATCCCACGAGTTGACGAAACGAGCTCTTGAGAGCAATGACGATTTGGGATCCCGTGGACTATCCTTACCACCGTTCCATTCGCGCAAGGACTACGCGCAACTCCTCTACTTGGCTCTCACACGGCTATGGGCCATTTACCACTTGTCACATTATGCTCATTTTACCATGTTCACTTTGCATGCTATGCTTGCTTCTATGCCTTTACCATGCAATTGTGACCCTTGCTTGCATCTACCCATGTTTCATCATTATGCTACTTCTATGTGTATTTGCATGCTTGGTAGAGATCCTTGTTGCTTTTGCCATGTTTATCATGAGCCTCATGCTATTTTACTCATATCTTGCTTTCATGCTTGTGATATGTCATGTGCATTATTCATGCCCACTATTTGCACACATGACATGCTTGCCATGATTCCTCCTAGTATGTTGCATCTTCGCACTACTAGCTTGCTTGACTTGATTGCTATGATTGCTTGCTATGTTGCATCACCCATGTTCCACTATTACTTGCTTTCTTGGGTTGATGACATATATGCTCATGCCTCTCACATGATATATCTTGATCATTGTCTCTTGTGTCCATTAGTTGCCCCATTCATATCCACTAGTATTGAGTGCAACCATACTATGCTTATTGATATTGGAGACTTTGACACCTTACTTGTGATGCATACTTCTTCCCTTGAGCCTCTTGTATTTGGTTGTTCTTGCATCATATGCATCCACACTATGAAATGCTCTCTTGTACCTTCTTATGATGAGCCTGATGCATACACTTGTTGGGTATCTTACCACTTGAATGATAGGTTTTGCACTTCCGCTAACCTCATTTGTTTTTCCAAGTGTTTATCACGTTCTTTCATTTTGGAGGATTCACAAGGCGGTGCCGTTAGGCGACATATTGGTTATGTGAAGGCATACATGATGTACGACTCCAACATCTTTGGGAATTTTCTTGAGGTGAACTCCTTCTCTTTGAGCCATCCTCAAATACGCATATTGGATGGGTCACTCTTTCATTGTTGTTTCCTTCTTGTTGTCTACATGATATATCTCGTGAACGGAGGAGCGACATTGGAGATTGGCTACATGGACCTTCACATTGAGGAGCGCTCCCACTTATTGGATGCACCTTCGGCACTCCACTCATGCCTCGACATCGAGCTTTGGTACACCAACACCTCCATATTTGTTGATTGTGCTCATACATGTCATGCTCGATGGACATATCATACTCACCACAAGTTTGCACACCATGCATGGATTGACTCACATTATGATTGCCTTGTTGCATCTTGTACTCCCATGTCATCCATGATATATGAGCTTGTGCATTTCCTTAGCAAATTTGTTGTGATCTACCTCGATGGCATATTCTTACATCATGATCATATTGTCCACCATCAATTGCATGATAACATACACATGTTGAGCATCCATTGCCATATTCATGCTATTGATAAACCGTCTCACTATGACATCATGTTGCATCGTGGTTGCCTTGATCATATTCACAACACATTTGTGTGCACCATGATTGCATGTCCTCCCATGAATGCTCTGCATCTCATTCTATATCATCTTGATAAGCTTCATGCGCTTTGTCACGACCAATCTTGTCCCACGGACTCATTCTTACATGATGGACACTTTGTGTGCGCTAACCATTGTATTTCCGAGTGTTGCTTGTGTTTGCTCTTTTTGCATGTCTATCACTCCGGTGACACCTTGGACTACTTGGATGGCGCCATGTCTTCAACTTCGTCCAACTACAAGTCCCTCTACGACAACCGTTTCCATGGTGATGAGGATCACGATCCGAGGTCGGATCTTTCCCAAGGGGGGGGAGATGATGCGGAGCATCCCACGGTCATCCCCATGTACACTCCGACTACTCTCCATACCCCAAGAGGACATATGACGAGACCTCGAACATACGCCATTGGAACTAAGGTGAACCCGCTCTTCTTCGAGAACATCATGAATATCCATTGGACTTGCTTGCTACCTCACCAAAGTGCTCTATGTGTCCTTAGGTACGAAGATCAACGACCACAAGATGGTGAGGGACACCCCAAAGGAGTTGGAGAAGGACCACAAGGCCACGAGGAAGAAGATGGAGCCCAACAGAGGCGGACAGAGGTCCCAGGCGACCCGTCGCCTGCGGGGCCCCGAGACCCGTCTTGCACGGACTACTCAGGGAGCTGGCGCTGGAGCACCCCATGCGCACGGGCCCAACTTACCCCGTGCGCACGGGCTCATCAGGATGGGCGGCTGTGATCCCCAATCCGAGCCCCTCTTCACCCACTTCGACCCCAAGGCTATATATTCCGTACCTAGACCATTTGTTACGGTAAGCAAAGTAGTTGATACACATTTGTGAGCTTTGCTCCATGGATCCACTCCACTAGGAGATCAAGACCTCCTCTTGGAGTGACCAAACATCAAGACCTCCTCCTTGGGGAAGGATCCCAATCATAGGATCATCAAGCCCTCATCTCCTTCCTAGGATTTGGGATGAACTCTACCATGTATCTTATTTCCCTTTGTTGTTCATGTACCTTGTGGATCTTATGTGTTTGATTGTTTAGTGGATGTGTGATTTGACTTGTTCTTGAGTATTTCTCTTGTTTTCCCTCTTTTGTTCATCTTGTTCTTGGGAATTCCCCTCCAATTCGTGAAAGATCTCTCACCTAGGGTTCCACCCTACATCACTAGGCAGCAGGCCTGTCGGCGTGGAGGCGATCGGCGACGAGGTAGCCGAGCTTGGAGCATGGCTGGCGACGGCGGGGGCGAGGGGGTGGCGTGGACGTGGCGGTGCTATGACACCAACAAGAACGGCCGCCGGACATGGTGTGCTGCTGGAGGAGGTATGTGGGTGTAGGCGGCTGCCTGGCCAGCATACAACCGAAACTAGGCGGCGGCTACGAGGACGGGGTGGCCGGGTGTGTTGGCTGTCGATGGGAAAGAGGAGAAAATGATCAATGTGCCACCGACTGACGGGCCAGTGGGAGGACAAGGGCGGGAGTTATGCGCGTCCGCTCTGCATCAGCGCCGACGCAAAACGGCTCAAATTTAAGCCAAAAATGGGTCGCGCGCAGATAAAAAGCGGACACTCATCCATTTGCATCGGCCTCAAATTGACATGCGCGGATTTGTGTAGGCGAGTTGGAGTTTTCGCTAGGACCGACTGTGGCGCGTACACACTCTATTTAGTGATGGCTGCTAAATCAGTGAGCCACCGACGGTGGTGCTACACTTTGCGCCGACCGGACGCTGCCACGAGTACCGCTGATTCGTGAGAGGTTACGCAGTTTGCAGGTAAGTATATATGAGAGACCAATACAAACGTAAGGTACGTACTATACTAAAGATGGCGTCCAATCCTGAATTTTGCTGCCCCTTCCCTGGCCATACATGCTCTTGAACTGGATCGATTGCCAACCACCCAAAAAAAAAAAAACTGGATCGCATAATCAAATCTTTCTACTGTTAATTCAAAAAAAATCTTTCTACTGCTTCTTCTCTGGTATATCGATCTTAAGTCATGATTTAACGGACCACTACACATGGGTAGAGTCCGCTGCACACATTTAGCACTAGACGTACACCAGAGATCTAGACTGTACGCCCAAGTGTAAGCTACTAATAAGTTGAAACATGTGCATCTTCCCGCAAAAGAAAAGAAACACCAAACATGCTCACCTGATCCAAAAGAAACAAGGTTGCCAACATGATTCCATATACATACATACATATACATACATACATACATACATACATACATACTCAAATATTCTAGTACGTATATATTACACAAAAAATTACTCAAGTTGCAATCTTGCCACGTAATGAGTATAACCTTGAATTTGCAAGCATTAAATTATGGCAAAACAAACCTACAGAAGCTACCAGCACAAACGTGGAAAAGGTGTAAGATTCTCTTCTCTTTTTCACATAAAAAGATTTCAAATTATTAGACCAAATTTAGGTCTACTTTATTTTGGCTAAACATCCTTTTCATCAAGTACTAAGTGTCTAATTGCTCACATATATAATATATATTAAACCAAAGCAACTACTTCCTCTGTCTCAAAATAAGTGTCTTAAGTGTAGTACAACATTATACTAGAGTTAGTATAAAGTTGAGCATTTATTTTAAAATAAATGTCTTAAGTGTAGTACAACATTATACTAGAGTTAGTATAAAGTTGAGCATTTATTTTGGGACGGAGGGAGTACATATTAATTGGGCCGAACATGATGCAGCAGCTTCCTGTGAAGCAGTGGTAACAGTGGATCAATACATATATGACAACAATGTTACTTGCATGAACTATCAGCAATGCCCTAAAGCTGCAGGCAGGCAAAATTTGCTTCCGTTCACGAGTCCTACTACCCACACATAATGATACACTCAATCACCCATACATCCATCTTCCGTACAACATTCTACGAGAACGTCCGCCAATACAAAGAGGAAGGAAAGGAAAATCACAAGCAGCATCTAAGAGTCTATAAGCAACCAGCCATGGCATAACAAACAGCAACCAGGGGTCGTAAAATGGCATGTGGCTACTCTTCTTGGCCAGACTCTTCCTTGTCAAGCTTGATCATGTCGTCAATCCTCACAATGGTAATGGCTGCTTCTGTTGCAAACTGAAGAGCAAAAAGGTATGAGATGTGCCATGGATCTCGGCATGAAGACGATGGGTGAACAAGCGGCCAACAAGTGCGCTAACAAACCTGAATGATCTTCACTTTGCTCATTGCTGGCTCGATCACGCCATGTTCAAGGTTGTTGCGGATTACACCTTTTGTCAGATCAAGACCCATGCTGCAGCAAATTCAAACAAAGTTGAACATGTGCAGTAGCGGAAGACACAAACTGAACATTTAAAGTAGCAGAACAAAACAGCAGTGGGCAAGTACATTGAATGATGATTGAACTACAAAATATATCTAAAAGCAGTTGCTTTACCAAATTATGCATTTAGGTGCACTTACCAACGACTTAAGTTCAAAATTAAAACCACAAGTACTCTGGTGCGATACAAAAGAAAGCTCAAAGTGGATACTAAGATGGAGCTTGCAGTGTACTGTACAGGAAACCAAGGAGATATTGTGTTATACTCCCTCTATGAAAATATAAGACTTTTTTTGACACTATATTAAGTGTCAAAAAACGTCTTTATATTTTGTTGATAGAGGGAGTATGTCATTGCTCAATATGCACATCCCAGAGTGCATAACTACTTTCCTCAAGAGGGTGGTGAAACTAGTCTTCGAAGGCCTATGCAACATAGCGGAGCCATAATCCACTTAGATCTTTAACAGAGATAAATAAACTCAAGAAGTACCTTGACAAGTGCTGCTTATCAGCATTTGTTTGAGCTTTATGATGATATGACCTAAGCTTTGCAACAAGGTCAGTTGCATCTTTTGCGGCATTAACAGCGAGGACCTGTCATCACACAGCCTTGCTCCCATTAGTATATCATGTGGTTCAGTATGCAAGTATCATAGGTATAAAGATAATTGAGCAAACCTTAGGTATGATCAACAAAGATTCTGCAAATTCAGCAATCGCCAGTTGTTCCCTGGATCCAAGAGTTGTAGCAAGATTCTCCAGGTACACAGATAATGCAGCTTCTACAGCACCTCCACCAGCAACTACCTGCATGACCAATATACATGTTAAATACACTACTGACAATAATTAGTTTCTGCCTACAAGAAAACGACAACTTACAGAACTATATTGACCGACCAGGAAAGAAGATCTAATGCTAGCACTATTATGTGAAATGGCAGACGAGATATGCAGATACTACAGAACAAAGTGGTTCATTTAAATGATGCCTTTTAACTGTTCCTATTGCAAAAACTGCAAACAAAAAAGACGAGATATCCCAGTCTTGATATCAAGAAAATATTGAAAACAAGGCCTCAAATAAAACTGCAAACAAAAAAGGCATAGTATGGAGCAGCAACAAGCATGGTATACAAAAGAATCTTGGAAAAATATCAAAAGTGGGAACAAGAAAGCACCAGCTAAATTTTTAACTCCCGGGTCACACTTAGTAGCAAGAAAAATGCTAAAGAAAGACAATAAATAGATTGATCCCACACTCCATATAAATCATGACAACAGGGAAACAAGGCGACAAGGAAGAACAGCAGCAAAAGGTCCTACCGTATTGGATTCCAAAGTTCTCTTCACAATGCACAGTGCATCGTGCAAAGACCGTTCAATCTCGTCTAGCATGAAGTCATTTGCTCCTCTGAGTATAATGGAAACCTGCATAAAAGAAATGCAATTGTGATGCCTCTAGCTTTGAAACTAATGTTGTTGTCATTCGTCGTAGTAAAGCTAGCTCAACATTGGCATGAAGAAATACTTACCGCACTTGTGTTCTTTGTGCCTTTCACCAGAATTATTTCATCATCAGAAATCCTTTCCTCAACGACCTCGTCGGCATGTCCAAGGAATGATGGATCAAATGTTTCTTCACCCTCCATGTCAGCAAAAGTAGTCACCTGCAGATTCTTATTACTTTAGGATACTGACAAGCAGTTCATTTTGGCTTGAGAAAGTAATTGTTTGCATTATTACTTGGGAATATCAATGATAGAAGTTGTTTTATTACTAATAAAGTCCTACTGCAAAAGATTGGTACGCTGCTACGATGTAATAGCAAATATTCAGAAACGGGAAATCATCAAATAAATGCATTCCGATATTGCAAATTTCATTAGAATCTTTAAAACAGAAGCAAGCAACTTTAGTAATATTTCAACAAAATCAAGTTAAGACATGAATGAGATTAAAGAGTGAAATTATGAAAATACTCCTTGATCATAAATATCTAATCGGCAATATGACATATTTAGAAATAAGCCGTACCATTGTTGCACCTGTTGCCTTGGCAACATGGCGCAAATCCTCCTTACGAACACGTCTTACTGCAATTGCTCCAGCCTCAACAAAGTACTGAAATGATGTTTCAACAAACGCCAATACAGCAGATTTAGTTACAGTCAACACAAAGTGATATCGACATACACAACAACAACCCAGTACATCTTTTCAAATTCATAAAAATCAAATCAAATCAATTATGAAAGAGACACTTCCGAGGACAAAAACATCAGATTGTGTACTATTGGAAGGGAATGTAAGGTCGCAGTCATATGCAATAAATTCTGCCATAAGGCTAAATTAACAAACATATTATGCTAACTGTAGTATAACAGATTCTGTCTGCGCCACCCCAAAAGTACCAGCAGCTAAGAAAAATATGACATTCACTAACGTGGACCAAATACATAAATTGTTTGTGTGCTGGCAAACAGTATACAAAAATTATATTAAGGATGGGAAAAGCAATCTAACTCTGCCTGAGGTATGAAAACATACCTTCAATGACATATCATCGATTCCCTTGGTGGTAAATACAACATTAGCACCAGCCTTGAGAACTTTCTCAATTCGCTCCTTTGTTATGTCAGATTCTCTGCGAAAAGAAGCAAGGTACTATTGAGTACCCTAAAATAGAAAATAAATTGATTGTAAATGGCAAAAGGCATGAAGACCCATCACAGGAAATTAGAAACAAACAGGTTATTTGGGAGAGCACATTCATTTCAGATTAATTCTGGAGATAACAAAAAGAAATATAATAGTGAACTGCAAACTATTTAAGAAAAATGCATATACCTCTCACGGATCTTCTCCAGTTCCCTTGGATCAGATACAAGGACTTGAACACCCATTTGCATTTTCGTCTTCTGAAGGTTGAAATCAAGACAAGCAATTCTAGCAGGGGTTACTCTGGTAGGCATTCCTTGAGCTGCACGGCCAGTGTTCAGCGCATAACCATTCAGCAGATAACTTTCCTTGGCACTTTTACCATGAGCTTTCAAAATATTAATACTCTGCAGAACAAAAGAGAAGCAGTTTACAAGCAAAATTGTAAGTGGCACAAATTACAATTCCCCTAACCGCATTTTAAATGAATCAAACATAATTTCCAATACATAAGAAGGCATTACAGTATTAATACAGGAGAACAATTTTATGTGGCAGTAGAATTGAATGAATATCAGGAAAAGGACAGCCCAACATGAAGGTAGACGCAAGATTACTATACACTAGCACGTGTAATATCAAGATGTCTAATACATCCAGCAGGAAATACAATTGGTGCGTAAAGCAAAACAAAAGCACAAAACTGTAAAATAAATTTTGCCTAAAGTGTCCACAAAGGCCGTGCAGCTTATATCTACATTCAGAGAGAAGGGACCCAGCAACTTAAATCTACAATTCCAATAGCACAAATGACATAACTTGATACTGCTAGATACATCCATTTGAGGGACAAGCTTTTTCGGACGGAGGGAGTATATAGCAATTACGAATGGAAAACTATCATTTAATGTAGTATTGTAACCATATGCACTTTGCTTACCTTGATTGGATACTTTACTTCTCCCTTGGAGTTTGTAGTCTTCACAGCTTGAACTGCTTCTACAACCTAAGAAACCACTGCCACGTTAATTAATTATCACATTGTTTTAGCCAAGGCTAATGGAAAGACAACGGAACGCCTAGCTTTTGGTTCCAAAGATGAGTAACTTGACAGATAGACACCATAACATGGCAGCATTATCAAAATAAATAATAGACCGGCAACTGAAAATGCATGCATGGACTAAATAAATATTTTAGGTTTAACAAACACCACCAAAGTCAATATATGACAACTGTACCATCAATTTCTGAGCTCCACCATGCACAGATATGTAAAAGAGAAGGCATAATCAAGAAACCTGAAGAACACATGACCATAGGAACTTACCAGATTTGCAAAGAAATTATCGTCCGTTGTAATAAGTTTCGATGACATGCTAGTTTTTGCACAGTTTATAAGGGAGTCTTTTCCAAGTTTATCCACCTACAAGTGTGGACGAATATTCATGTTAGTGAGAGTGAGCATGGAATAGAACAAAGTTGTACTGCCATTTGTTCCTCATAGAGTATTCATTTACCTTGACAGACAGCTTTTCTTCAACATACTTGCATGCTTCACGCATAGCAAGCTGGCAGAATATGAAGGTAAAAAGTGTATTAGTAATGTAAGACATTACATGTTTTGTTCAAAATGGAAGGGGTACTGCAACAAACATATAATTATAAGCTTACCCTGTAGCCACTAATAATAGAGGTCGGGTGAATCTTATTCCTCACAAGTTCATTGGCTCTCTGGTAAAAAGAAAAGGAGCATCATGTGTAAGCACAATAGTAGAGAAACTCATAGACAAGAAAATCTTGGCACTGAAGCTCCATCCATTACCTTGAGCAACTCTGCAGCGATGATGACGACAGAGGTAGTTCCATCTCCAACCTCCCGATCTTGGAGCTCAGCCAATTCCACGAGAACCTACAAACAGAAAGAACCACAGCAAAATCTAAGAACAAAGCAACGGTTCAAACAAAACAAGGTCAGCTCTGCCTGCCAGGCATCACCTTCGCCGCAGGATGCTCGACCTCCAACATCCTCAGAATGGTGGCTCCGTCATTTGTGATCGTGACATCGCCAATATCATCCACCAGCATCTGCAGGTCCCATACACTAACTTAGTGGACTGTAACAAGGGTTGTTTTCAAAAAACTACTCTGGATCCAGAACCTGTCTACTCATATGAATGTGTTCTACATACCACTAAAATTTTATTAAATAATATTACCTCTGTTCCAAAATATAAGACGTTTTGTTAGGAAGGTAGTACATTAATTTGTAGGCTACACAAAAAAACAACAAATTTGTAGCTCCAAAAAAGCAAAAGATTACTCTATTTTGATCTACATATTTCTCCTTTTTGTGTACACCATAACTGAGAAGATATATTGATAAAATTTGTGCATACATGCTACACATCTATATGTACATGTATAATTCCAGTGGAACATTTTGAGGATTCAAAAAACTGTTTTTTTCTTTGTAAAAAGAGCTCAGTGTAGGGTATGTAATCAAAGGAAAAGTGCTGAGTCAAAGCACTCTTTATGGCTGTGTTTGGCATTGCGGTGGATTTCATAATCCTGTTTTCATCACCTGCTTTAGGCTATTTTTCTGTCTCTCTGACCTGCTTTTACATATTTTTCTGGCTAATTTCCAACAGCAGATTATAAAGGAAGCAAGCGCAACACAGTTTAGCAACCACAAACTGAGCCTGACTCGCCTCATTCTCATAGCGCTCCCAAAAATACCACTTAATAGTTGCAACATCCATCTAGTAGTCGATTAAAATACACGTCACACATGTTAACACCCTACCAAAACCACTCATCTATTCAACAGAAAATGTGGGTGATGAATCAGAATTGATCCATCAGATAAACCGCCTGGTGGACTACGAATTTATTTTCCTTCTAAGAAGTTCCTGTATACAAGGAATTTTATGTTATTTCATATAATCACATGCCATTCCATATCTCACTGTTAGGCCTGAAGGATCTTCGTGGAGCAGCCAAGCAGGCGCTGCCTCCAAACAGTAGCAATCTGCTGCATGCACGAAGATTTCTGGAGATGTTTGAACTTTTGAGAAAATTGGAACATATCTGCAGAACTGCAGCCAAAAGTTCACTACTAGTTGGCATGCACAGAGGTAGAAAGTTCACCATCACACAAGGCAAAACCAGTGAACATGTCCAGTACATGTCTAGCATGAAAAAAACATGAACACGGCTATAGAGGTACTAGAAAGGTACAGTAGTATTTTATCTGAACAAAGAATAAGAAAAAGGCGCGTTTGCCAAATGACATATGCTTGACCCAAAAACGTGACCACCATTATGAGAATATACAGCCGGTGAACTCTTCGGTGCATAACTTATAGCCTGAGTAACAGGGTTCGTTTGCAGAGTGGAAGCAGCGTAGTACCTTGTCGAGCCCGACGGGGCCGAGCGAGGACTTGACGATGTTGGCCACCGCCTGGCACGCCGAGACTGCAGCCGGAGGAGATTGCGCAGCGAGTTAGACATAGATCTCGCACGCGACCCCGCGGAATCAGAAGTGAGGAGCGGGATGGGGAGGGGCGTTACCGTTCTGGGTGCGGACGTCCTGGCCGGACTGCCGCTCGCCCATGATGTCGGGAACCTGGGCGGTGATCGCCATGGCGGCGGCGGGGAGGGGGGAGGGGGGCAGTGGGACTGGAGAGTTGGAGAGAATGGGGTGCTAGGTTTTGGTGGAACGAGATCCTACCACGTACAGTACAAACGAGCTACTTGTGCTGTTGTGCATCCGAACCCGAGGGAACATAGCAGCGGAGGAATAGGCCCAAAAATATTTTTAAAAAATTAGGGGTGGGCCCGAAAACATGATACAACCGCGAAACAAGCGAAGCCATCGGCCCAGAAACAGTTTGCAGCCCAGTCTGATCCTAGCTATAGCTAGCATGGGAGATTTCGAAATCACCAGTATGATCGAAGGGGTAACCGATCCAGCAAGTCTAGAAGCAATAGCATGTCGGGAGGCGCTAGCCCTTGCCGAAGGTTTGGGTATTCATCATTTTGTGGTTGCATCGGATTGCCAGTAGGTGGTGTTGGACATCAGAAGGGACGCCCGTGGTTCATATGGAGCAATCATTAGCGAGATAAATTTGAAAGCTTCTTCGTTTCATTGTATTTTTACTTTTAAGAATCGTGTTGTTAATTATGAAACACATAGTTTAGCAAAAAAAAATTATCTAGAGGGCCGGGTAGGCACGTTTGGTTTGGTGCCCCCCATGACCCAAGATGTATCCCACTCAATGTGGAATTTCAGGAATAAAGTTGGTTTTCCACCCTAAAAAAAACTAGTTAAGAGTACTCGTTACGAAGATCACTCCAACTTTCCTAGGTTGCGACAAGTGGCGCGCATTTTACCTTTTTCGTATATCCGTTTATTGAAAACGTTTTATCTCTTAAACCGTGCGTCCAAATCTCGAATCTCTTTCGCCGTTGGATTCTTCGCGTCGAGATCTTCAAAACTAGATCCCATATTGATAGGTTTTAGCGAACTTTTTTCATAAAAAAACGGACAAAAAAAAACGAACCGGGAGCACGGGTTTTTTTCCTTTCCGAAAGAGGCACGTCCGTGCCTCTAACGAAATCACAAATGTGCCTCTCACGAAAGCAAAACCGTGACTCGCGAAAGGAAATAAAAAGAAAACACACTTTTTTCGTTTTCAAGGAGGCACGGCCGTGACTCTCGCGAAAGCACGACCGTGCCTCTCGCGAAAGCAAAACCATGACTCTCGCGAAAGAAAAAGAAATAGAAAACGCATTTTTTTCGTTTCCGAGAGGCACGGCTGTGACTCTCGCGAAATCACGTGTGCCTCTCGCGGAAGCAAAACCGTGACTCTCGCGAAGAAAAAACAGAAAACGTTTTTTTTTTCGTTTCCGAGAGGCACGACCGTGACTCTCGCGAAAGCAAAATCGTGCCTCTTGCAGAAGCAAAACCGTCACTTTCGCAAAAAGGAAAAAAACACGTTTTTCCGCAAAAAAAATTCGAAAAACTTTTTTTGGTCGAAAAGCTAGGGAAGACAAGTGGAAAAAACCGTTTAAAAAGCCAAAAACGCGTGCGGAAAAATTAAAAAACAAAATCCGAAGGGAGCGCCCAGAGCGCGACACGTGGCGAATGGCTGAGAGGGCACCAAGTGACGCTGATCGTTGCGGGGCTCCCGAAGGAGCGCTCGTTAATTAGTTGCTCTCGGGAGATTTGACAAAATAATGGGTTCCTCCCATTAAGCGCCGGTTTTTAGGTTGCTAAGCTCAACCTTATATCGCAGTTATCATTTTAGGGCTCCGGTGGCCTGAGACTCTCTTTACTTACCGCACATACTCTCTTAGCTGGGGGAACATACTTCTCTCTCACTCATGGCTTCTTCGGGAAATACCTCACTATTTCTTTGTCGCAAATTCTAAAGGTTACTTTCCCTTAGGCACAGTCCAACGTTGCAACTGTGGTGTTTAAAAATGGCCTACCAAGAAGAATAGATAGTTTTTCATCCTCGGGCATATCGAGAATAACAAAGTCAGTGAGTACAGTATGTCCATCTAATCTCAACAGCACATTTTCGGCCACTCCAATTGGCTTCTTCATAGATTTATCCGCCATCTCCAAGGTTATACCTGTGGGCACAAATTCTGCCAAGTTCAACTTGTGATAAAGAGCTAGAGGCATTACGCTCACCCCTGCTCCTACATCACAAATAGTGTTACTTATATCAAGATTACCAATTGAACAAAATATGGTAGGTATACCTGGGTCTCCCAGCTTCTCTGGTATCCTATCTGCGAAGGGATGTTTCGTTATCGTAGCCACTTGTTCCTAAAAATGCATACTTCTTTTATTGTTAATGATATCACGCATGAACTTAGCAAAAGTAGGAATTTTAAATATGTCAGTTACATGCATCGAAACTTCGAGGTCAGCTATAGCTTGTAAAAAGGAGGAATAAAGTGCATCATTTGAAGGTGGTCTTACAGCTTTGGGGTAAGGAAGTGTTTTCTTAGCTTTAGCTTTATCTTTCTCCTTTTCCTTACCTTCTTCTTTATTCCCTTGATGCCTGGTTGCTTTCTCCTCTGGTGGGATAAGGCGGTCGGGTGTACTTTTCCACCCTAGGTTCTTACAGCTTCTCGAACTGCTTCTTCTTCGTTTTTGTCACCATCTACAGTTTCAGCATCAGAATCAACTTCTTTATCTGCTCCTACTTCATTATGTTGAGCATCTTGATGGACCTACTCTTCCGGTTCTTCCACACCAAAGAGGAGTTCTATGTTCTCTTGAGTTTGACTCTGACCCTCTCTTCTCCTTTGTTCTTGTCCCTTCTCTTGCCACTCTGGGCCTTTAGGGCCCTGCGTTCTTTTGGCACTACAAGTCTCAATTTCGTTAGTAGAAACGAGATGATCTTTATCTAACTGAGCAAGGATTAAAGATTGGGTCTCGGAAATTTGAGAGCGATGGGTTTCTATCACGCGGGAGTGTTTATCAAGATTTTTTACCGCATGACTTAACCCTTCCACCCCATCAGAAAGGTAAGTTATAACCTTTTCATTATGATGAATGCATATCTGAAAGTCTCTGTTGTAGTTGTTGTCTTGATGGAATCTAAACTTATTCGTCGTTTCTTGAAGTTCATAATCCTGCCGATAGATACTAAATATATCCACTTTTTCATTAATAACTTGTTCAACTAGCTTACCTTTTTTTTTTGAGTAATCCTTTTAAATTCCTCCATATCTTCGATATGGTATAATTTTCCAGTGGACTTCGTTGGCTCCTAAATATTCCACTATTCTTTTGCAACCATAATTTTTTTATAAGTGTCGATGTCAAAACCGGTGGATCTCGGGTAGGGGGGCCCAAGTTGTGTGTCTAAGGATTGATGGTAACAATGGACAATGGGACACAATGTTTACCCAGGTTTGGGCCCTCTTTAAGGAGGTAAAACCCTACTTCCTACTTGATTGTATCCGATGAGTATGGGGGTTACAAGAGTTGATCTACCTCGAGATCGTAATTGCTAAACCCTAGATTGTCTAGCCTATGAATATTATCAGGATAGCCTCTACGGACTAACCCCTCCGGTTTATATACACACCAGAGGGGCCTAGGGTTTGTACAAAGTCGATTTCACACTACTAGGGAAAAGCCTAGCAGTAGCGCGGGTTTTTGGCCTATTAGTAGCACGGGTAACCACGCTACTAATACGGCGCTACAGCTAAAGGTTAGCAGTAGCGTTTGTTGGCACGCACTACTGCTATATCTACTTAGTAGTAGCGCGTGCTGCAACAGCCGCTACTGGTAATTACTAGTAGCGCTTCTCACTGCTCGCGCTACTACTATTATTCCGTATTCTATTTTTTTAATCTTAGGTCGTATTCATACACCTTTATACAAGTTTTCATACAGTAGCAATTTAGAGATTGTTTTTACATTATAATGAGTTATTAAATCACTAGGTGAAAGAACCGCGGATTAGTTTCAAATGGATGGATCCTAAGTGACCAAGTCATGGATTATCATGATAATCCATGACTTGATCACTTAAGATCCATCCACTTGAAACTAATCCGCGATTCTTTCACACAATGATATAATAACTCATCATCATCATCATCATCCTCATCATCATCATCATATTAATATAAAAACTCTTGCATCATATCATCACCAATAACACTAGTTAATAATCACATAGTTATTACCACCAACACTATTTAATCATCATAGTCATAGTGTAACTATCTAATCACCACCAACACTAGCTAATAATAAAGCATTGCTACCTCTTGAGCACTGCGTTGGTTTTTCCTTGAAGAGGAAAGGCTGATGCAACAAAGTAGCATAAGTATTTCCCTCAGTTTCTGAGAACCAAGGTATCAATCCAGTAGGAGGCTCCAAACAAGTCCCTCGTACCTACACAAACAAACAAGAACCTCATAACCAACGCGATAAAGGGGTTGTCAATCCCTTCACGGTAACTTGCGAAAGTGAGATATGATAGAGATAATAAGATAAGATAAATATTTTTGGTATTTTTATGATATAGACTGGAAAGTAAAGATGCAAATAAAAGTAGATCGGAAACTTATATGATAAAAGATAGACCCGGGGGCCATAGGTTTCACTAGTGGCTTCTCTCAAGATAGTATAAGTATTACTGTGGGTGAACAAATTACTGTCGAGCAATTGATAGAAAAGTGCATAGTTATGAGAATATCTAGGCATGATCATGTATATAGGCATCACGTCCGCGACAAGTAGACCGAAACGATTCTGCATCCACTACTATTACTCCACACATCGACTGCTATCCAACATGCATCTAGAGTATTAAGTTCATAAGAACAGAGTAACACATTAGGCAAGATGACATGATGTAGAGGGATAAACTCAAACAATATGATATAAACCCCATCTTTGTATCCTCGATGGCAACAATACAATACGTGCCTTGCTGCCCCTGCTATCACTGGGAAAGGACACCACAAGATTGAACCCAAAGCTAAGCACTTCTGCCATTGCAAGAAAGATCAATCTAGTAGGCCAAACCAAATTGATAATTCGAAGAGACTTGCAAAGATAACCAATCATACATAAAAGAATTCAAGGGAGATTCAAATATTTCTCATAGATAAACTTGATCATAAACCCACAATTCATGGGATCTCGACAAACACACCACAAAAAGAGTTACATCGAATAGATCTCCAAGAAGATCAAGGAGAACTTTGTATTGAGAATCAAAGAGAGAGAAGAAGACATCTAGCTAATAACTATTGACCCGAAGGTCTGTGGTAAACTACTCACAACTCATCGGAGAGGCTATGGTGTTGATGTAGAAGCCCTCCGTGGTCGATTCCCCCTCCGGCGGAGCGCCGACGAAGGCTCCAAGATGGGATCTCGCGGATACATAAGGTTGCGGCGGTGGAAATAGGGTTTCGTGGTGCTCCTGAATGTTTTCGGGGCACGTAGATATATATATAGGAGGAAGAAGTAGGTCGGTGGAGCACCCTGTTGGGGAACGTAGTAATTTCAAAATTTTCCTTCGCACACGCAAGATCATGGTGATGCATAGCAACGAGAGGGAAGAGTGTTGTCCACGTACCCTCGTAGACCGAAAGCGGAAGCGTTAGCACAACGCGGTTGATGTAGTCATACGTCTTCACAATCCGACCGAGCAAGTACCAAACGCACGGCACCTCTGAGTTCAGCACACGTTCAGCTCGATGACGTCCCTCGAACTCCGATCCAGCCGGGCTTCGAGGGAGAGTTCCGTCAGCACGACGGCGTGGTGACGATGATGATGCTCTACCGACGCAGGGCTTCGCCTAAGCACCGCTATGATATTATCGAGGTGGAATATGGTGGAGGGGGCCACCACACACGACTAAGAGATCAATGATCAATTGTTGTGTCTATGGGGTGCCCCCTCCTCCGTATATAAAGGGGGGAGGAGGAGAGGGCCGGCCAAGGGGAGGAGGCGCGCCCAAGGGGGGCAATCCTACTCCAAGTAGGATTCCCCCTCTTTCCTAGTCCAAGTAGGAGAGGGGAAGGAAGGGAAGGAGAGGGGAAGGAAGGGAAGGAGAAGGAGAAGGAAGGAGAGGGAGGAAAAAGAGGAAAGGGGGGCCGGCCCCCTAGTCCAATTCGGCTTGGGCTAGGGAGGGCGCGCGCCCTGGTCTCCTCTCTTCCACCACTTGGCCCATGAGGCCCATTGCTTCTTCCTCGAATTCCCATAACTCCCCGGTACCCCCGAAAATACCCGAAGCACTCGGAACCTTTCCGATGTCTGAATATAGTCGTCCAATATATCGATCTTTACGTCTCGACCATTTCAAGACTCCTCATCATGTCCCCGATCTCATATGGGACTTTGAACTCCTTCGGTACATAAAAACACATAAACTCATAATATAACCGTCATCTAACTTTAAGTGTGCGAACCCTACAGGTTCGAGAACTATGTAGACATGACCGAGACATGTCTCCGGTCAATAACCAATAGCGGAACCTGGATGCTCATATTGGCTCCTACATATTCTACGAAGATCTTTATCGGTCAAACCGCATAACAACATACGTTGTTCCCTTTGTCATCGGTATGTTACTTGCCCGAGATTCGATCGTTGGTATCTCAATACCTAGTTCAATCTCGTTATTGGCAAGTCTCTTTACTCGTTACGTAATGCATCATTCCGTAACTAACTCATTTAGCTACATTGCTTGCAAGGCTTATAGTGATGTGCATTACCGAGAGGGCCCAGAGATACCTCTCCGACAATCGGAGTGACAAATCCTAATCTCGAAATATGCCAAACCAACATGTACCTTCGAAGACACCTGTAGAGCTCCTTTATAATCACCCAGTTACGTTGTGACGTTTGGTAGCACACAAAGTGTTCCTCCAGTAAATGGGAGTTGCATAATCTCATAGTTGTAGGAACATGTATAAGTCATGAAGAAAGCAATAGCAACATACTAAACGATCAAGTGCTAAGCTAACGAAATGGGTCAAGTCAATCACATCATTCTTCTAATGATGTGATCCCGTTAATCAAATGACAACCCATGTCTATGGCTAGGAAACACAACCATCTTTGATCAATGAGCTAGTCAAGTAGAGGCACACTAGTGACACTATGTTTGTCTATGTATTCACACATGTATTATGTTTCCGGTTAATACAATTCTAGCATGAATAATAAACATTTATCATGAAATAAGGAAATAAATAATAACTTTATTATTGCCTCTAGGGCATATTTCCTTCAGTCTCCCACTTGCACTAGAGTCAATAATCTAGTTCACATCATCATGTGATTTAACACCAGTATTCACATTTGTATGTGATTAACACCCATAGTTCACATTGTCATGTGACCAACACCCAAAAGGTTTACTAGAGTCAATAATCTAGTTCACATCGCTATGTGATCAACACCCAAAGAGTACTAAGGTATGATCATGTTTTGCTCATGAGAGAAGTTTAGTCAGCGGTCATCACATTGAGCCGTATGTATTTTGCAAATATTCTATGTCTACAATGCTCTGCGCGGAGCTACTCTAGCTAATTGCTCCCACTTTCAATATGTATCCAGATTGAGACTTAGAGTCATCTGGATCGGTGTAAAAAGCTTGCATCGATGTAACTTTTATGACGAGCTCTTTTTTCACCTCCATAATCGAGAAATATTTCCTTAGTCCTCACTAAGGATATTCTTGACCGCTATTTAGTGATCTACTTTTAGATCAAAATTGTACTCCCTTGCCAAACTCAGAACAAAGTATACAAATGGGTTTGGTACACAACATAGCATACTTTATAGAACCTATGACTGAGGCATGGGGAATGACTTTCCATTCTCTTTCTATTTTCTGCCATGGTCGGGTTTTGAGTCTTACTCAACTTCACACCTTGCAACACAGGCAAGAACTCCTTCTTTGACTGTTCCATTTTGAACTACTTCAAAAACTTATCAAGGTATGCACTCATTGAAAAATCTTATCTAGCGTCTTGATCTATCTCTATAGATCTTGATGCTCAATGTGTAAGCAGCTTCACCGAGGTCTTTCATTGAAAAACTTTTATTCAAGTATCCTTTTATGCTATCCAGAAATCCTATATCATTTCCAATCAACAATATGTCGTCCACATATAATATCAAAAATGCTACAGAGCTCCCACTCACTTTCTTGTAAATAAAGGTCTTGTCCAAAAGTCTGTATAAAAGCATGTGCTTTGATCAACTCATCAAAGCATATATTCCAACTCCGAGATGCTTGCATGAGTCCATAGATGGATCGCTGGAGCTTGCACATTTTGTTAGCACCTTTAGGATTGACAAAACCTTTTGGTTGCATCATATACAACTCTTTTTTTAATAAATGCATTAAGGAATGCAGTTTTGACATCCATTTGCCAGATTTCATAAAATGTGGCAATTGCTAACATGATTCGGACAGACTTAAGCATCGATGTGAGTGAGAAAATCTCATTGTATTCAACATCTTGAACTTGTCAAAAAACCTTTTGCGACGAGTCGAGCTTAGTAGATAGTAACACTACTATCAGCGTCTGTCTTCCTCTTGAAGATCCATTTATTCTCTATGGCTTGCCGATCATCAGGCAAGTCCAACAAAGTCCACACTTTGTTTTCATACATGGATCCTATCTCAGATTTCATGGCCTCCAACCATTTCGCGGAATCTGGGCTCATCATCGCTTCCTCATAGTTCGTAGGTTTATCATGGTCTAGTAACATGACTTCCATAATAGGATTACCGTACCACACTCGTGTGGATCATACTCTGGAAGACCTATGAGGTTCTGTAGTAACTTGATCTGAAGTTTCATGATCATCATCATTAGCTTCCTCACTAATTGGTATAGGAATCACTGGAACTGATTTCAGTGATGAACTATTTTCCAATTCGGGAGAAGGTACTATTACCTCATTAAGTTTTAGTTTTCTCCCACTCACTTCTTTCGAGAGAAACTTCTTCTCTAGAAAGGATCCATTCTTGGCAACGGGTGTCTTGCCTTCGGATCTGTGATAGAAGGTGTACCTAATACTTTCATTTGGGTATTCTATAAAGACGCACTTCTCCGATTTGGGTTTGAGCTTATTAGGTTGAAACTTTTCACATAAGCATCGTAACTCCAAATTTTAAGAAACGACAGCTTAGGTTTATTGCTAAACCATAGTTCATACGGTGTCGTCTCAACGGATTTAGATGGTGCCCTATTTTAACATGAATGCAGCTATCTCTAATGCATAACCCTGAAACGATATTGGTAAATCGGTAAGAGACATCATTGATCACACCATATCAAATAAAGTGCGGCTATGATGTTCGGACACACCGTTACGCTGTGGTGTTCCAAGTGGCATGAGTTTGTGAAACTATTCCACATTATTTTAAATGAAGGCTAGACTCGTAACTCAAATATTCTCCTCTACGATCAGATTGTAGAAACATTATTTTCCTGTTATGATGATTCTCCACTTCACTCCTGAAATTCTTTGAACTTTTCAAATTTTTCAGACTTGTGCTTCATTAAGTAGATATACCCATATCTGCTCAAATCATCTGTGAAGGTGAGAAAATAATGATACCCGCCGCGAGCCTCAGTATTCATTGGACCACACACATCAGTATGTATGATTTCCAACAAACCAGCTGCTCGCTCCATAGTTCCGGAGAACGGCGTTTTAGTCATCTTGCCCATGAGGCACGGTTCGCAAGTACCAAGTGATTCATAATCAAGTGATTCCAGAAGTCCATCAGTATGGAGTTTCTTCATGCGTTTTACACCAATATGACCTAAACATCAGTGCCACAAATAAGTTGCACTATCATTATCAACTCTGCATCTTTTGGCTTCAACATTATGAATATGTATATCACTACTATCGAGATTTAATAAAAATAGACCACTCTTCAAGGGTGCATGACCATAAAAGATATTACTCATATAAATAGAACAACCATTATTCTCTGATTTAAATGAATAACCGTCTCGCATCAATAATGTTCATGCTCAACGTTGGCACCATATAACAATTATTCAGGTCTAAAACTAATCCCGAAGGTAGATGTAGAGGTAGCGTGCCGACCGCGATCACATCGACTTTGGAACCATTTCCCACGCGCATCGTCACCTCGTCCTTAGCCAATCTTCGCTTAATCCGTAGTCCCTGTCTCAAGTTGCAAATATTAGCAGCAGAACCAGTATCAAATACCCAGGTGCTACTGCGAGCATTAGTAAGGTACACATCAATAACATGTATATCACATATACCTTTGTTCACCTTGCCATCCTTCTTATCCGCCAAATACTTGGGGCGGTTCCGCTTCAAATGACGGTCTACTTGCGGTAGAAGCACTCGATCTCGAGCTTAGGTCCAGATTTGGGTTTCTTCTCTTGAGCACAACTTGTTTGCCATTCTTCTTGAAGTTCCCCTTTTCTTCCCTTTACCCTTTTCTTGAAACTGGTGGTCTTATTGACCATCAACACTTGATGCTCCTTCTTGATTTCTACCTCCACACCTTTAGCATTGTGAAGAGCTCGGAATAGTCTTGTCCATCCCTTGCATATTATAGTTCATCACGAAGCTCTTGTAGCTTGGTGGCGATGATTGAAGAATTACATCAATGACACTATCATCGGGAAGATTAACTCCCGGTTGAATCAAGTGATTATTATACCCGAACATTTTGAGTATATGTTCACTTGTGAAACTATTCTCTTCCATCTTGCAGCTATATAACTTATTGGAGACTTCATATCTCTCAATCTGGGCATTTGCTTGAAATATTAACTTCAACTCTGGAACATCTCATATGCTCCATGACGTTCAAAACATCGTTGAAGTCCGGTTCTAAGCCGTAAAGCATGGCACATTGAACTATCGAGTAGTCATCGCCTTTGCTCGCGAGACGTTCTTAACGTCGTCGATTTGCATCTGCAGCGAGTTCGGCACCCAGCGGTGCTTCTAGGATGTAATTCTTACGTGCGACAATGAGGATAATCCTCAAATTACGGACCCGATCCGTGTAATTGCTACCATCATCTTTCAACTTAGCTTTCTCAAGGAAGGCATTAAAATTAAACGGAACAACAGCACGAGCCATCTATCTACAACAAACATAGACAAGCAAAAATACTATCAGGTACTAGGTTCATGATAAATTTAAGTTCAATTAATCATATTACTAAAGAACTCCCACTTAGACAGACATCCCTCTAATCATCTAAGTGATCACGTGATCCAAATCATCTAAGTGACCATGTCCGATCATCACGTGAGATGGATTAGTTTTCAATGGTGAACATCACTATGTTGATCATATCTACTATATGATTCACGCTTGACCTTTCGGTCTTAGTGTTCTGAGGCCATATCTGTATATGCTAGGCTCGTCAAGTTTAACCTGAGTATTCTGCGTGTGCAACTGTTTTGCACCCGTTGTATTTGAACGTAGAGCCTATCACACCCGATCATCACGTGGTGTCTCGGCGGAAGAACTTTCATAGCGGTGCATACTCGGGAGAACACTTATACCTTGAAATTTAGTGAGAGATCATCTTATAATGCTACCGTCAATCAAAGCAAAATAAGATGCATAAAGGATAAACATCACATGCAATCAATATAAGTGATATGATATGGCCATCATCATCTTGTGCTTGTGATCTCCATCTCCGGCACCGTCATGATCACCATCGCCACCGACGCGACACCTTGATCTCCATCGTAGCATCGTTGCCGTTTAGCCACCTATTGCTTCTCGACTATCGCTACCGCTTAGTGATAAAGTAAAGCAATTATGAAGCGATTGCATTGCATACAATAAGCGACAACCATATGGCTCCCGCCAGATTCGATAACTTCGGTTACAAAACATGATCATTTCATACAATAAAATATAGCATCACATCTTGACCATATCACATCACAACATGCCTGCAAAAACAAGTTAGGCGTCCTCTACTTTGTTGTTGCAAGTTTTACGTGGCTCCTACGGGCTGAGCAAGAACCGTTCTTACCTCGCATCAAAACCACAGCGATAGTTCGTCAAGTTAGTGTTGTTTTAACCTTCTCAAGGACCGGGCGTAGGCGTACTCGATTCAACTAAAGTTGGAGAAAGCAGACACCGTCGACCACACGTGTGCAAAGCACGTCGGTAGAACCGGTCTCGCGTAAGCGTCTGGCGTAATGTCGGTCCGGCCGCTTCATCCAACAATACCGCCCGAACCAAAGTGTGACATCTTTGGTAGCGGTATGACTTGTATCGCCCACAACTCACTTGTGTTCTACTCGTGCATAGAACATCTACGCATAAAGCCTGGCTCGGATGCCACTGTTGGGGAACGTAGTAATTTCAAAATTTTCCTACGCACACGCAAGATCATGGTGATGCATAGCAACGAGAGGGAAGAGTGTTGTCCACGTACCCTCGTAGACCGAAAGCAGAAGCGTTAGCACAACGCGGTTGATGTAGTCGTACGTCTTCACGATCCGACCGATCAAGTACCGAACGCACGGCACCTCCGAGTTCAGCACAAGTTCAGCTCTATGACGTCCCTCGAACTCCAATCCAGCCGAGCTTCAAGGGAGAGTTCTGTCAGCACGACGGTGTGGTGACGATGATGATGCTCTACCGACGCAGGGCTTCGCCTAAGCACCGCTACGATATTATTGAGGTGGAATATGGTGGAGGGGGCACCGCACACGGCTAAGAGATCAGTGATCAATTGTTGTGTCTATGGGGTGCCCCCCTCCTCCGTATATAAAGGGAGGGAGGAGGAGAGGGCCGGCCAAGGGGAGGAGGCGCGCCCAAGGGGGCAATCCTACTCCAAGTAGGATTCCCCCCTCTTTCCTAGTCCAAGTAGGAGAGGGGAAGGAAGGGAAGGAGAGGGGAAGGAAGGGAAGGAGAAGGAGAAGGAAGGAGAGGGAGGAAAAGAGGAAAGGGGGCCCGCCCCGCTAGTCCAATTCAGTTTGGGCTAGGGGGGCGCGCGCCCTTGTCTCCTCTCTTCCACCACTTGGCCCATGAGGTCCATTGCTTCTTCCTCGTATTCCCGTAACTCCCCGGTACCTCCGAAAATACCCGAATCACTCGGAACCTTTCCGATGTCCGAATATAGTCGTCCAATATATCGATCTTTACGCCTCGACCATTTTGAGACTCCTCGTCATGTCCCCGATGTCATATGGGACTCCGAACTCCTTCGGTACATTAGAACACATAAACTCATAATATAACCGTCATCTAACTTTAAGCGTGCGGACCTACGGGTTCGAGAACTATGTAGACATGACCGAGACATGTCTCCTGTCAATAACCAATAGCGGAACCTGGATGCTCATTTTGGCTCCTACATATTCTACAAAGATCCTTATCGGTCAAACCGCATAACAACATACGTTGTTCCCTTTATCATCGGTATGTTACTTGCCCGAGATTCGATCGTCGGTATCTCAATACCTAGTTCAATCTCGTTACGGGCAAGTCTCTTTACTCGTTATGTAATGCATCATTCCGTAACTAACTCATTTAGCTACATTGCTTGCAAGGCTTATAGTGATGTGCATTATCGAGAGGGCCCAGAGATACCTCTGTGACAATCGGAGTGACAAATCCTAATCTCGAAATACGCCAACCCAACATGTACCTTCGGAGACACCTGTAGAGCTCCTTTATAATCACCCAGTTACGTTGTGACGTTTGGTAGCACACAAAGTGTTCCTTCGGTAAATGGGAGTTGCATAATCTCATAGTTGTAGGAACATGTATAAGTCATGAAGAAATCAATAGCAACATACTAAACGATCAAGTGCTAAGCTAACGAAATGGGTCAAGTCAATCACATCATTCTTCTAATGATGTGATCCCGTTAATCAAATGACAACCCATGTCTATGACTAGGAAACACAACCATCTTTGATCAACGTGCTAGTCAAGTAGAGGCACACTAGTGACACTATGTTTGTCTATGTATTCACACATGTATTATGTTTCCGGTTAATACAATTCTAGCATGAATAATAAACATTTATCATGAAATAAGGAAATAAATAATAACTTTATTATTGCCTTTAGGGCATATTTCCTTCATGCCCACCCCCCTAGGGCGCGCCCTCCTACCTCGTGGCCGCCTCGTTTACTTCTTGACGTCCACTCCAAGTCTCCTGGTTTGCATTTGTTCCAAAAAGATCGCTCCCAAAGGTCTCATCCCGTTTGGACTCCGTTTGATATTCCTTTTCTTCGAAACACTGAAATAGGCAAAAAAAACAGCAATTCGGGCTGGGCCTCCTGTTAGTAGGTTAGTTGCAAAAATGATATAAAAGTGTAAAGCCCATAAACATCCAAATCAGGTAATATAATAGCATGGAACAATAAAAAATTATAGATACATTGGAGACGTATCAAGCATCCCTAAGCTTAATTCCTGCTCAACCTCGAGTAGGTAAATGATAAAAACAGAATTTTTGATGTGGAATGCTACCTAGCATATTTCTCAATGTAATTTTCTTTATTGTGGCATGAATGTTCAGATCCAAATGATTCAAGATAAAAGTTCATATTGACATAAGAGATAGTAATACTTCAAGCATACTAACAAAGTAATCATGTCTTCTCAAAATAACATGGCCAAAGAAACTTATCCCTACAAAATCATATAGTCTGACTATGCTCTATCTTCACCACACAAAATATTTAAATCATGCACAACCCCGGTTTCAGCCAAGCAATTGTTTCATACTTTAGTATTTTCAAACTTTTTCAATCTTCACGCAATACATGAGCATGAGGCATGGACATAACACTTTATGTGGAATAGAATGGTGGTTGTGGAGAAGACAAAAAGGAGAAGATAGTCTCACATCAACTAGGCGTATCTACGGGCTATGGAGATGCCCATTAATAGATATCAATGTGAGTGAGTAGGGATTGCCATGCAACGGATGCACTAGAGCTATAAGTATATGAAACCTCAAAAAGAAACTAAGTGGGTGTGCATCCAACTCGCTTGATCATGAAGACCTAGGGCAATTTGAGGAAGCCCATCATTGGAATATACAAGCCAAGTTCTATAATGAAAAATTCCCACAAGTATATGAAAGTGACAACATAGGAGACTCACTATTATGAAGACCATGGTGCTACTTTGAAGCACAAGTGTGGTAAAAGGATAGTAACATTGTCCTTCTCTCTTTTTCTCTCATTTTTTATTTGACCTTTCTTTTTTTGGCCTTTCTCTCTTCTTTTTATATATAATAAAGTCCAGAGTCTCATCCCGACTTGTGGGGGAATCATCGTCTCCATCATCCTTTCCTCACTTGGGACAATGCTCTAATAATGAAGATCATCACACTTTTATTTACTTACAACTCAAGAATTACAACTCGATATTTAGAACAAAATATGAATCTATGTGTATGCCTCCAGTGGTGTACCGGGATATGCAATGAATCAAGAGTGACATGTATGAAAGAATTATCAAGGTGGCTTTGCCACAAATACAATGTCAACTACATGATCATGCAAAAGCAATATGACAATGATGGAGCGTGTCATAATAAACGGAACGGTGGAAAGTTGCATGGCAATATATCTTGAAATGGCTATGGAAATGCCATAATTGGTAGGTATGGTGGCTGTTTTGAGGAAGGTATATGGTGGGTGTATGGTACCGGCGAAAGTTGCGCGGCACAAGAGAGGCTAGCAATGGTGGAAGGATGAGAGTGCGTATAATCCATGGACTCAACATTAGTCATAAAGAACTCATATACTTATTGCAAAAATCTACAAGTAATCAAAACAAAGTACTACACGCATGCTCCTAGGGGAAAGATTGGTAGGAGTTAACCATCGCGCGATCCCGACCTCCACACATAAGGAAGACACTCAATAAATAAATCATGCTCCAACTTCATCACATAACGGTTCACCATACGTGCATGCTACGGGAATCACAAACTTTAACACAAGTATTCCTTAAATTCACAATTACCCAACTAGCATGACTCTAATATTACCATCCCCACATCTCAAAAACAAATGTCAAGCATCAAATTGATCATAGCATCCAATTCACTTTTTATGATAGTTTTTATTATATCCAACTTGGATGCCCATCATTCTAGGACCAATTTTATAACCATAGCAAATACCATGCTGTTCTAAAAGACTCAAAATAATATAAGTGAAGCATGAGAGATTGATAATTTCTACAAAATAAAGCCACCGCCGTGCTCTAAAAAGTATAAGTGAAGCACTAGAGCAAAAACTATCTAGCTCAAAAGATATAAGTGAAGCACATAGAGTATTCTAATAAATTCCGAATCATGTGCGTCTCTCCCAAAAGGTGTGTACAACAAGGATGATTGTGGTAAACTAAAAAGCAAAGACCCATATCATACAAGACGCTCCAAGCAAAACACATATCATGTGGTGAATAAAAATATAGCTCCAAGTAAAGTTACCGATAGACGAAGATGAAAGAGGGGATGCCTTCCGGGGCATCCCCAAGCTTAGGCTTTTGGTTGTCCTTGGATTATCTTGGGGTGCCATGGGCATACCAAAGCTTAGGCTCTTGCCACTCCTTATTCCATAGTCCATCAAATCTTTACCCAAAACTTGAAAACTTCACAACACAAAACTCAACAGGAAATCTCATGAGATCCGTTAGTGCAAGAAAGAAAAACCACCACTTAAGGTACTGTAATGAACTCATTATTTATTTATATTGATGTTAAACCTACTGTATTACAACTTCTCTATGGTTCATACCCCCCGATACTAGCCATAGATGCATCAAAATAAGCAAACAACACACGAAAAAAATAGAATCTGTCAAAAACAGAATAGTCTGTAGTACTCTGTAACTTTCGAATACTTATGGAACTCTAAAAATCCTACCAAAACAGAAAATCCTATAGGCAATTTGTCTATTGATCTACTGAAAAAATAATCAACTCACAATCAAGTTTCTGTGATTTATTAAAATTATTCTCGTGCACGCAAAAGTTTCTATTTTTCAGCAAAATCAAATTAACTATCACCCAAGATGATCCTATAGGTTCTACTTGGAACAAACACTAATTAAAACATAAAACCACATCTAAACAGAGGCTAGATTATTTATTTATTACTAAACATAAGCAAAAAGCAAGGAACAAAAATAAAATTGGGTTGCCTCCCAACAAGCGCTATCGTTTAACGCCCCTAGCTAGGCATAAAAGCGAGAATAGATCTAAGTATTGCCATCTTTGGTATTCAATTCTTCAATAGAGCACTTGTAACCCTTAGGAGTTTCTTTCTTTTTATCAATGATTAAACTCCTAGGCAAGAAATCAAGAAATTTATTTGTAGCAAAAGGTTCCTTAATGATAGCGAGAAAATTGGGATGAACACTTATTGATTTGAGATCCGCATTTTCCTTACTAGAAGATTCACCCTTATTTTTACGAACATACATAAATTTGGCAATTTTGGTAGGAGGAGTTGGAGTATTTTTCACGGATGAAAAGGCAGACCCTAAGTTGGTAATAATATCATCAAGTTTACCGATTCTTGCAGAATCAAGATCTATTCTTTCGTTAACTATAGGTTCTTTCTCTTTAAAAAAATTCAAAGTAACTCCAACCCTAGATCCGTATTGGGTAATTTGGTTGTGGATCTTTTTATCCAAAATTTCAATTAACTCAATAGTGGCAACTTTATTTTCAATAATTTCAAGCCTTTGCATCACATGTTCCAAAGTTAGAACAATTCCATTAACCAAAAGAGGGGGTGGACCAAACAAATCTAACATAGCATTATAAGCATCAAAAGTATGGCTACCCAAGAAATTCCCTCCGGTAATGGTATCAAGGATATATCTATTCCAAGGAGTATAAAAATTGCGAAGAAGGACGGAAGTAGATTGCTTCCTAGTAGATCTATTTTGAGCATTGCAAATTCTATGCCAAGCATCTTTTAGATTTTCTCCCACCCTTTGTTTAAAATTAAGAACTTCATGATCGGGAGTACTAATGATGATAGGAGGACTATCCATAACGACGAAATAAACGAACTAACACACGATCACACAAGAGGCAAGCGAAAAAGAGAGGCGAACAGAAAAGAGAGGGTGAATAAAATGTTAAGGGTGAAGTGGGGGAGAGGAAAACGAGAGGCAAATGGCAAATAATGTAATGCGAGGGAGATGAGTTTGTGATGGGTACTTGGTATGTCTTGACTTGAGCGAAGACCTCCCCGGCAACGGTGCCAGAAATCCTTCTTGCTACCTCTTGAGCACTGCGTTGGTTTTCCCTTGAAGAGGAAAGGGTGATGCAACAAAGTAGCGTAAGTATTTCCCTCAGTTTTTGAGAACCAAGGTATCAATCTAGTAGGAGGCTCCAAACAAGTCCCTCGTACCTACACAAACAAACAAGAACCTCGCAACCAACGCAATAAAGAGGTTGTCAATCCCTTCATGGTAACTTGCAAAAGTGAGATCTGATAGAGATAATAAGATAAGATAAATATTTTTGGTATTTTTATGATATAGATTGGAAAGTAAAGATGCAAATAAAAGTAGATCAGAAGCTTATATGATAAAAGATAGACCCGAGGGCCATAGGTTTCACTAGTGGCTTCTCTCAAGATAGCATAAGTATTACGGTGGGTGAACAAATTACTGTCGAGCAATTGATAGAAAAGTGCATAGTTATGAGAATATCTAGGCATGATCATGTATATAGGCATCACGTCCGCGACAAGTAGACCGAAATGATTCTGCATCTACTACAATTACTCCACACATCGACCGCTATCCAGCATGCATCTAGAGTATTAAGTTCATAAGAACAGAGTAACGCATTAGGCAAGATGACATGATGTAGAGGGATAAACTCAAACAATATGATATAAACCCCATCTTTTTATCCTCGATGGCAACAATACAATACGTGCCTTGCTGCCCCTGCTATCACTATGAAAGGACACCGCAAGATTGAACCCAAAGCTAAGCACTTCTCCCATTGCAAGAAAGATCAATCTAGTAGGCCAACCAAACTGATAATTCGAAGAGACTTGCAAACATAACCAATCACACATAAAAGAATTCAGAGGAGATTCAAATATTTCTCATAGATAAACTTGATCATAAACCCACAATTCATCGGATCTCGACAAACACACCGCAAAAAGAGTTACATCGAATAGATCTCCAAGAAGATCAAGGAGAACTTTGTATTGAGAATCAAAGAGAGAGAAGAAGCCATCTAGCTAATAACTATGGACCCGAAGGTCTGTGGTAAACTACTCACAACTCATCGGAGAGGCTGTGGTGTTGATGTAGAAGCCCTCCATGGTCGATTCCCCCTCCGGCGGAGCATCGTCGAAGGCTCCAAGATGGGATCTCGTGGATACAGAAGGTTGCGGCGATGGAAATAGGGTTTCGTGGTGCTCCTGGATGTTTTCGGGGTACATAGATACATATAGGAGGAAGAAGTAGGTCGGTGGAGCCACGAGGGGCCCACGAGGGTGGGGGGCGCGCCCTCCTGCCTCGTGGCCGCCTTGTTTACTTATTGACGTCCACTCCAAGTCTCCTGGTTTGCATTTGTTCCAAAAAGATCGCCCTCGAAGGTTTCATCCCATTTGGACTCCGTTTGATATTCTTTTTCTTCGAAACACTGAAATAGGAAAAAAACAGCAATTCAGGCTGGGCCTCCGGTTAGTAGGTTAGTCCCAAAAATGATATAAAAGTGTAAAGTAAAGCCCATAAACATCCAAAACGGGTAATATAATAGCATGGAACAATAAAAAATTATAGATACGTTGGAGACGTATCAAGCATGCAGATGAACCTTTCTTCTAATTGTGGGTTGGGTTTATGATTGCTGCCCCTTAATATTTCTTTGCGATCCTTCACAATTTTGCTCCAGTCTTTGACTATTAAGACTTGCTCGCTTTTATAAATCCTGAATGCACTCATGTCCAATGTAGGATGTCTTGGCCGTAAGCTAATCATGGACATGCGACCTTTAGCCTCGATCCACTGAGGCACAACTATCATCGGGAGTCCCTATTGAAGAACATCATAGTAACATACTTAGCAATGAAGTTTAGCTTAAAAAAATGTATGCAAAATATGCACTGAGGACAAATAGTAAAAATCTTACCATCTTTCCTAAATAGATGTGACTGTAGTTCAGTACGAACACTATTGGTCGCACGTTTTGAGTACTAAGATTTTCAAGTTCAGGAAGATAATTTGTCTTGACAGTATGAAGATCCTCAAGCCATGAAACATAATGACTTATCTCCTCGTAGTTTAGTTCAGCCCCAGGACAGTAGTAGGTCATGTCTACCAAGCGCCAGACATGTTTGCTTGAATGGAAATAAGCTGTCAATAGAAATTAGTTGTCAACTATTTTAGAATAGACAATATCCAAAACATAAATATGGTTGAGAAACTCACATAATGGTAGAACTTGAGGCATCTGCACATCAACCCAGATGTCGATATTACCTTCAATATCATCTTCTAGACGAATATCAAAGGTGATAAGCATATCAGGCTCAAATGCATAAGCCTTGCATAGTGCTCTCCATTTTTTGCATTCAAAATGGGTGTAGGTGTCTGAATTGTATACTTTTGTGACAAAAGTATAACCATGCTTGGTCCTCAAGTTAACTCTTTTCACCTCCATAGTTTCCATAGTACTGAAACCAACCTTATCCAAGACATACATTCTTGCATGGCAGGGGATACGCTAGTAGAATAGTAAAAAATTAAAAATATAAGTTGAAGCAAAATAAGCAGAAGTCATGCTTAATTGCGAAAAAAGACTTGTCGTTGTGACTTACTGTATCCACTTCAAAGGTGTCATCCAGCTTGATGCTGAAGCGCCTACAACCAACTAGGTGAGGCCTACCACACAGGCCGCGCTCGTCTTCGCAGTATTCGCACATACCGAATTCCTTTTTGTTGTCAGACATTTCCTATGTTCATAGTTGAAACATTAATTAAAAATTGACCAAAGGCAACTACCAGGAAACTCAACACACAGATCACTATTACTCAATATGCAATAGGTTGACTTTAGGTATGTCGAGTCTTCCTTCCTAAACTCTCATCTCACGTATATGGTGGGTACTCCCTCTCTGATATTGCGACCTTCGGTGATGGTCGCTACTCCTCCTTTCCCTAGTGCATTACAAATATCTAGCACAAGGAAAAGAAGGAGAAGAGACCCCATGACAATAGTCGGCATTCTTCTTCTCTCATATATGGTGGACACTCCCTCACTGATTTTTTGACCGTCGATGATGGTCGCTACTCCTTCTTCCCCTAGTGCATAACAACGGTCTAGCACAAAGAGAAGAAGGAGAAGCGACCCCACGACAACAGTCAACATTCTTCTTCTCTCATATATGGTGGAGACTCTCCCTCGCTGATTTTTTGACTGTCATGTATGGTGCCCCGGCAGACATAAAGTCAACTCGAAATGTCGTTTAATTCTCTCTCTAGCAAATCCGGGGCACCCGATATTTCCTACATATTCTAGCACAAGCCATGCTTAAATTCACGGAAAAATCTGGCATGACCTTTTGCTAAAATAGGACATATCAAGAGCCTGAAATTTGCCGGAATGGAAATGAATCAACACTCCAGCAAAACATAGGTCACTCGGATTTTCCCTGCGATACAAAGATGTCCATACACATACAACGATGCTTAACTTGCAATTCCATCTGGATCAATTATCATAAGCATTCGCACATGAGTTCACCGACTCAATACCATAGTTCTACTCTATTCAACACACCGAGGAGTAGAGAAGGAGGAGATGGGATTTTAGCTCACTAACTCGGGTGTAGAGGACGTAGCTAGAGGTAGCCTCGACGACGATCACTCCAAGGAGACACGACTCTACAAAGCCTGCATATTCCACCAAGTGAAAATTTTAGATCATCAAATCTCGTATATCATTCTTTGATGACAAAGTGATAATGACATAAAAATAATTAAATTTTCCAATACATTTCTATATTGAAAAACAAAATTACAGAAAAATTCTATACCTATTCACTAGTTTTCTATCCTATTCAAAAAACTATTTTATATTCAAAAAAAACTATCCCCTAGTTTTCTATTACTAAAATTTTCTAGTTCGAGACCTAACAAACTATGTCTAAAACATCCTAGTTCTAGCCCTAACATTTACTAAAAATACCTTAGTGAAACCCTAAATTATCTTTTATATAAACCTAACATAACTAAATTAAGCACTTACTAAATAAACTACTTCTCTTAAGTACTTACAAAATAAACTAAATTAAGCACTTACTAAAAACAGTAAATAAACTACATTGTCAGTGAGGAGAGATGGAGGGAGGAGGGAGGAGGAGGAGGGAGGAGAGAGTAGGAGGGGTGGGAGGCCGAGGGAGGAGGGAGGAGGAGGAGGGAGGAGAGAGGAGGAGAAAGGAGGAGAGGAGGGCGGTGGGAGGAGGAGGGAGGAGGACGCGGCCGGAGGAGGGAGGAGGACGCAGCTAGAGGAGGGACAAGGGTGCGGCAGGAGGAGGGAGGAGGAGGAGGAGGGGCATCGCACACCGAGGAAGGAGAGGCGAGGGCGGCGGCGGCAATGCAGAGGTGGGGAGGGCCGTACGTCTGCGGCGACGGCGGACGACGTGCATGGGAGAGTGAGAGTAGGAGTGGAGAGGGGGAGAGTGAGGGGTGGTTGGGGGAGAAGATAGCATGGGTTTAGCAGTAGCGTGTGTTAGGGAAAAGCGCTACTTCTAAACTACTTAGCAATAGTGCGTTTCAGGTGTATGCGCTACTACTACACTTTGCCTGGCGGCAACGGTTTGGCAATTTTAGTAGTAGTGCCCTTCGTCCTTGCCGCGCTACTGCTATATCTATAGCACCAGTGCCTTATGTGCATACGCGCTGCTGCTAAGTACTAGCAGCGCTTCTTTTTAACCCCTGCTACTGCTAAGGTTCTGTGTATAAGGTTTTCCCTAGTAGTGTCACTAGGGAAAGAAACAATACATCCGGACTCTAATCTTGCCGTCCACGCATACAGGAGCCCTTCCCGAACACGAAGTGATGGTCCTTAGCTTTATCCTCACGGCTCATCCAGTCCGGCCCACATCTTAGAGCCGGACACCTAAGGACGCCTGAAACCAGGACTCCCTCAGTAGCCCCCGAACTTGCCTTCAATGACGATGCAGTATGTGGATTCATGTCTTCGTCTTTGCAAGGTGGGTTCTCCACCATACTCCGGATTGATGATAGTCCGGCATCGGCTTCTGAGCCCAATCTTTATGATTCCTCCCCGTTGTCGCCTAGATTTCCACGCGTTTGAGCGAATGTGAACAGTCCATGCCTTTTTTACAATCTAACCCTTTACCAGGCACATGTGGCATCTATATAACGATGTTAGATCCCCAAACGCCACCTCACATCGCCCAAAGAGCACCAGAGCAAACCACAAAAAACTTCGAACCATGGCAAGCGCCCCCTGGCTCCTCCTCCCGCTCCCATGGTCCTCAAGAGGGGGACTAGCGAAGCTGCTCAGTATCCCACCTTCAGCTAAGTCGGCTCTAGACACAAGGGTATCTGCCCCCACGGATCTAGTCCCCGTGCGGGCGGGATTAGCTTCCATGGGCGACGACGTGTTAGCCGAGAATTTCCCCAACCCAAGCCAAGAGGAGAGGTGTGCTTTATTTCATTCCTCCTAAGAGGCGTAGGATTCCCAATCTACCCCTTCCTTAGGGATCTATTGGAATTCTATGGGATCCAGCTGCATAATTCTATTGGAATTCTATGGGATCCAGCTGCATAATCTATGAAATCTATGGAATTCCCAATCTCCAATGTATCTATAATTTATGAAGCATTCATGCTATTTTATTATCTTTTTTGAATGATTACGAGCTTTATTATACACTTATGTATTACTTTTGGGACTAACCTATTAACCGGAGGCCCAGCCCATATTGCTGTTTTATTGCCTATTTCAGTATTTTGAAGAAAAGGAATATCAAACGGAGTCCAAACGGAATGAAACCTTTGGCAGCGTGATTTTTGGAACGAACGTGACCCAGGAGACTTCAAGTTGAAGTAAAGGAAGCATCGAGGAAGCCATGAGATAGGGGGCGCGCCCACCCCCTGGGAGCGCCCTACCCTCTCGTGGGCCCCTCGAGGCTCCCCCGACCGACTTCTTTCGCCTATATATTCCCATATACCCTAAAAACATCGAATAAGAAGATAGATCGGGAGTTTCGCCGCTGCAAGACTTTGTAGCTGCCAAAAACCTCTCGGGAGCCCATTCCGGCACCCTGCCGGAGGGGGAACCCATCACCGGTGGCCATCTTCATCATCTGGCGCTCTCCATGACAAGGAGGAGTAGTTCACCCTCGAAATGAGGGTATGTACCAAGAGCTATGTGTTTGATCTCTCTCTCTCTCTCTCGTGTTCTCTCTATGGCACGATCTTGATGTATCGTGAGCTTTGCTATTATAGTCGGATCTTATGATGTTTCTCCCCCTCTACTCTCTTTTAATGGATTGAGTTTTCCCTTTGAAGTTGTCTTGTCGGATTGAGTCTTTAATGATTTGAGAACACTTGATGTATGTCTTGCCGTGTTTATCTGTGGTGACAATGGGATATCACGTGCCACTTGATGTATGTTTTGGTGATCAACTTGCGGGTTCCGCCCATGAACCTATGCATAGGGGTTGGCTGCGTTTTCGTCTTGACTCTCCGGTAGAAACTTTGGGGCACTCTTTGAAGTACTTTGTGTTGGTTGAATAGATGAATCCGAGATTGTGTGATGCATATCGTATAATCATGCCCACGGATACTTGAGGTGACAACGGAGTATCTAGGTGACATTAGAGTTTTGGTTGATTTGTGTCTTAAGGTGTTATTCTAGTACGAACTCTTGAATTGATTGATCCGAAAGAATAACTTTGAGGTGGTTTCGTACCCTACCATAATCTCTTCGTTGTTCTCCGCTATTAGTGGCTTTGGAGTGACTCTTTGTTGCATGTTGAGGGATTGTTATATGATCTATCTATGTTATTATTGTTGAGAGAACTTGCACTAGTGAAAGTATGAACCCTATGCCTTGTTTCCTACCATTGCAATACCGTTTACGCTCACTTTTATCATTAGTTACCTTGCTGTTTTAATATTTTCAGATTACAAAAACCTATATCTACTATCTATATTGCACTTGTATCACCATCTCTTGCCGAACTAGTGCACCTATACAATTTGCCATTGTATTGGGTGTGTTGGGGACACAAGAGACTCTTTGTTATTTGGTTGCAGGGTTGTTTGAGAGAGACCATCTTCATCCTACGCCTCCCACGGATTGATAAACCTTAGGTCATCCACTTGAGGAAATTTGCTCTGTCCTACAAACTGTGCACTTGCAGCCCAACAACGCCTACAAGAAGAAGGTTGTGTAGTAGACATCAAGCTCTTTTGTGGCGCCGTTGCCGGGGAAGTGAGTGCTTGAAGGTATATCTTTAGATCTTGCAATTGAATCTTTTTGTTTCTTGTTTTATCACTAGTTTAGTCTATAAAAGAAAACTACAAAGAAAAATGGAATTGAGTTTGTCTCATACGCTTCATCTTTTTAATATCTTTCGTGAGTATGATTGTCGGTGTCAAAACCAGCGGATCTCGGGTAGGGGGTCCCGAACTGTGCGTCAAGGCAGATGGTAACAGGAGACAAGGGACACGATGTTTTTACCCAGGTTCGGGCCCTCTCGATGGAGGTAAAACCCTACTCCTACTTGATTAATATTGATGATATGGGTAGTACAAGAGTAGATCTACCACGAGATCAGAGAGGCTAAACCCTAGAAGCTAGCCTATGGTATGATTGTTGTTCGTCCTACGGACTAAAACCCTCCGATTTATATAGCAACCAAAGAGGGTTAGGGTTACACAGAGTCGGTTACAATGGTAGGAGATCTACATATCCGTATCGCCAAGCTTACCTTCCACGCCAAGGAAAGTCCCATCCGGACACGGGACGAAGTCTTCAATCTTGTATCTTCATAGTCCAGGAGTCCGGCCAAAGTTGATAGTTCGGCTATCCGGACACCCCCTAGTCCGGGACTCCCTCAGTAGCCCCCGAACCAGGCTTCAATGGCGATGAGTCCGGCGCGTAGATTGTCTTCGGCATTGCAAGGCGGGTTCTTCTCCAAATCCTGTGTACCTGTTGAATAGTGTCCAGCTTCCTATAAATATTGCGCTCCTCGGCTTCCACGCCCAATAATGGCCATCTTCCACATGTTGAACAAATGCGAAAACCAGGGTATTTTTACATTTACCCCCCTAGCTGCGCAAATGAGCTGCCTATAAAAGAGACGAGGATCTAGATCCGAATCACATCATCCTACCTTCGCGATCATTCATCAGAGCTTATCCTACAGAAATCCATTCCATCATGGACAGTCGACACGGCTCCTCCTCTCGCCTCCCAGCCCTCGGCCTGGAGATTGGGAGAGATGCTCCGTCCCGCACAGCGAGTTAGTGATGCTCCAAACCAAGGGATTTCTTCCCCCAGCCTTCATGGTTCCGGTTCGAGCCGGACTTGCCACCTATAAGGGCGGAAAACAAGCGGAGAGCATCCCGGCCCCTCAAAGGAGGCGGGTATTCTTTGTCTCTTATTTGATAAGAGGGCTCGGATTTCAATTCATCCGTTTCTCCGGGGCTCTGGAGTTCTATAGCCTCGGTTGCACAACCTTCGCCTGCCTCCATTTTGCATTGCGGGCTTCGTGGCCCTTTGCGAGCTGTTTTTGGGCATCGAGGCTCATTTTGCTTGCTGTGGAAGAAGCTGTTCTGCCTTGTGCCCCGTTCTCAAGAGGGGTCAATATATCAAGTGGGCGGAGCCGAACTATGGCGCATCGCCGAGACCGGATATGTATCCGTAACCCGAAGAAGGCATCCAAGACCGGCCTTGAATGGTTTTATATAGAAGATGTCCCCTATGGGACCTGTTGGATCGGCCTCCACAGTTCAATAACGCTCCTTTGAAGAAACGCCTAAGCTGCCGTCCACGGAGCCCTCGGAAGGAAAATAGCAGGGGCGTCCTTTACGATGAGCCGAATAAGGTTGTTAGCTCATTCCGGACTAACCATGATCGGGTCATGGCCACATGCATTATGCGAAGTGCGACGCGGCTCGATATAGAGGCCACCCTATGTGGGATTTCAGCGGGAGGATGATGCCACCCGCCGTGGCCGTAAGGGGCCGGGATCGGTCGCCAATCTGATGAAGATCTTGTCCGCATTGTACAAGGGAGAAGAGGAGGAATTTCTCCGCGTCAATCCACAGGGCGGATTTTCTATGTACAACCCTCCAAGCTGGGTAAGCACACATCTATTTTTGCCTATCCGGTCCATACTCCCATAGTCAAGTATCTCATTTTGTGATTTTGGTGCAGGAACTGCGCCGAGCCGTAAAGGATATAAACAGCCCGCCTCCACAACCCGAGGATCCGGAACGGTTCCTCGATCCGACCTCCCCTAGAGGATCCGGACATATCGGTGGAGCTGATTGACGGGGTATTTCACCAAGTGAGCATCGATAATGGTCGCCATTACGGCCGATTACCCCAGAATACTTCCCGCCTCGCAGGTAACTAAGACCGAAGTCCCAATACTTTGAAAATGACCCATCCGTGCGTGTTTTTGATCACCGTATACCAATGGTGTTTCGCAGGGGAAGTCCTTGAGGTGGAAGGCTGAGCCTGCGACAGCCAGTCAACAAGGGACAACAAGGCTCAACAAGCTGAAAATAAGTGCAGTATAGATTGAAACGCCGGTGCAACGGTATGGCGTGTCATCTTGCTCCCAGGTTTTATTCCCGGGAGGCATACTAACGCTCGTGCTTTTTCAGGAGGAAGAGCGCTCGCCGGACTATATCCGGAGAGGTTGCCAATCAATCCTCCGCTCGCCAGGCTCCAAAGCCAGGTCCAGAAGCGGAGGCAAACACGAGGCGTGCGTCGGATGCTCCTCCGACAGAGGATGCCGACAGGTTATCTGCCACCAATTCCGAGGTGGAGAGTGCCATGAATCACAGGCATCACCGGACAGTTCTTCGTGATGCATGTTTCTCCCCAGAGGCATTGGATGCTTTCAATTCCCGAGATGCGCACCTCCGTGCCGCTCAAAATGGTCTAGCCAGAGCCACAGAGCAGTATGTAAAAGACATACGGGTGAGAAAGTTTGATAGTTATATATGCCAGTAGCCCCAGAGACTTGAAATAGTTAGAATAACTGATTTAAGGATCATTTATTGTGCAGGATCTTATGGAAAAGAATACCCAACTGTCCCAGGAGCTAGAGGAGTGCAAAGCCCAACTTGAGGCTGCACTAGCCACAGCGGGGGAAGCCAAAGAGACCCCTCTGGTAATATATGCTTCAAAAGATGAGTAATTTGTGAGGTGCGGCGTGTGTATAAGTCTGACAATAATATTGCAGATGGCGCCAGGATAGATCCGGACAAGCAACAGCTCATGCGCCGGTTAAAGGCCGGCTAGAATGTGCTTACAAGGGTGAGGCAAGAGAAAAATAATCTCCAAGATGCCAACACCCAGCTGGGTGAGGAACTAAAGGATGTTCATGCCCAACTATCTCACTCCGTTAAGGAGAATCGGCGGCTTCAACGCGGCATTTTTAGTAAGTGCTTGAACGAACTTTGAAAAAAGAGTTCAGCGAGGAAGTCGACTAACAAAGTTATGTCTGTAGATATGCTCACGGGGCGTCCTCTGAGAGAAATGCCGGTTCTCGGGTGACCTTCTTCCCGAGCTCTTGCAACTGCACGAACGAGTTCGGCAGGTGATGAAAGGTGTCGCCCAGGCCTTGTGGCCATCTATCTCCCTGCCCGAAGGCCTTGAAGAGCTTGCAGAGAGGCTCCAGGGAGCGCGACAGCGCTTCCGCTTATGGAAGATATCAGTCTGCCGTTAAGGCGCCAGGGAGGCCTGGGCCATGGTGAAGACGCGGTACATGAAGGCTGACCCAAACCACATGGCCGAGGTCGGACCTGCGGGGCCCGATGGGAAGGAGATCCCTGTGAGCTTAGTGTACGACCAAGTTGAATTGGCCGCAAAGTATTCCCAACAGGACTGTAAACTAGACAGCCTGCTGGATGGCATTGAAGAGGAATATGCCCAGTCAAGTTGACTATGTAGTTTAAGATGACATGTAAAATGCCTTCTAGCCGGATTGTAGATCGTTTGTCATAGCGGACCTTTTCGCTTCAACCTCGGGACCCAATAGTCCGGAGTGTGTCCGAATACCCTCGCAGTTATATAAGAACCGGGGCATGCGTGGAGACCAGGCGTAGGGGTCATTAGTGCTTTATCAGACAAGTGCCCAACTAGTTATGTTATATTTCATGGTTAGTAAGAAACATCTTCCAGGGAGAATAGTTCCGTTAGGGGTTCCTTTCCCTGGGAGGCATGCCCTAAAGTGCATGTCCGGACTGCAAAAAAAGCAGAAAAACATCTGGGGGCAGATAAATAAATAGATAAGAAATTGTCTTTTAGTTCACCGATCGAATATTCCCTTAAGGACGCTAGCTTTCGGATTCACCCAGTCTAAGGTACACATCCGGCTGATCCGGCAGTAACAATTGCAGAGGTGCTCCCTTTACCGCCTAGCCGAACAATCGGGAACGTAGGGGTAAGCACAGGAGCCAGGCAACCCAGCTTGGCCAAAACTTAAGTCATATCGATGCATATAATGGTGAATAAAAGGTACATGCGGAAGTGTGACACATGTGTTGGGCACGAAGCCCGTATAAATAAGCTTCTGTTAAAGAAGCCCCCAGGTATAATGAGCGCGGATAGCGCGTCAAGTGTGTGCGAACAATGCGCGAACAAGCTTTCAAAGGTTGTAATAGGAAAGGAGGGAGAAGGAGAGAAACAGAAGATAGCTAATATGTAAAATATAGACGGAGGAAGGAGACGAACTCAGAATCCGGCGCTAGGCGTAGAATCTTCAGAGACGGGCTGCGTTCCATGGGTTCGGCTCGAGTCAGTTATCCGATGCCTCTCGCAGACGGTACACTCCACCGGTCAGGACTTGGTCGATGATAAAGGGACCTTCCCATTTGGGCTTGAGTTTGTCCTTTTTCTTGTTCGGCGTAGAGAACTAACTTCGCCAGCGTTGTAAGTTTTGGCTCGTGCTTCTACCTTTGATATCTTGAGCTTCTTTGTTGATAGAATGCGGAACGGGCTTTTGCCATGTCACGCTCCTCCTCCAATGCGTCCAAACTGTCCTGCCGATCGAGCTCGGCTTCTCTTTCTTCGTACATGCGCATGTGAGGTGAGTCATGAATTATGTCACAGGGCAGAACTGCCTCTGCGTCGTATACCATAAAGAATGGTGTAAATCCGGTGGTGCGATTTGGAGTGGTCCGCAACCCCCAGAGTACGGAGTCGAGCTCCTCTACCCAGTGTGTGTTAGATTCCTTGAGGGACCGCACTAATCTGGGTTTGATGCCACTCATGATTAGACCATTTGCTCGCTCGACTTGACCGTTAGTTTGAGGGTGATAGACTGAAGCATAGTCGAGCTTGATGCCCATGTTTTTGCACCAGAGTTTAACCTCGTCGGCCGTAAAGTTCGTGCCGTTATTAGTGATGATGCTATGGGGGACGCCGTAACGGTGTACGACCCCTGATATGAAGTCTATCACTGGTCTGAATTTGGCCATCTTAACAGGTCTGGCCTCTATCCATTTGGTGAATTTATCCACCATGACCAGTAGGTATTTTTGCTTATGGGCTCCTCCTTTAAGGGGTCCAACCATATCAAGCCCCCAGACCGCGAAGGGCCAGGTTATGGGTATAGTTTTGAGGGCGGTGGGTGGCATGTGGCTTTGATTAGCAAAGAGCTGGCACCCGACGCATCGTTGGACTAAGTCCTGAGCATCTGCCTGGGCCGTCGGCCAATAAAATCATGTACGGAAGGCCTTGCCTACAAGGGCCCGGGCTGCGGCATGGTGCCCGCCGAGTCCGGCATGAATTTCAGCCAGAAAGTTCCGCCCTTCCTCTTCGGAGATACACCTTTGAAGGACTTCGGTTGTGCTTTTCTTGTAAAGCTCTCTCTCATGGACCTTATGGGCTTTAGATCGCCGCATTATGCAGCGGGCCTCGTTTTGGTCGTCGGGAAGTTCCTACCTGGTTAGGTAGGCTAGGAATGGTTCCGTCCACGGGGCGATGACTGCCATTATTACGTGGGCTGAGGATGTTACTTCGTTGGCAGAACCACCAATTGTGTCAGAATGTTCGGTGTCGGGCAGTGCGGTTGGGTCCAGGTTGTTATTTCTGGACTCCCCCTCCCATAGTATGGATGGCTTGAACAGCCACTCTAGGAAGATGTTGGGAGGGATGGCATCGTGCTTTGCGCCAATGCATGCCAATACGTCTGCTGCCTCGTTGTTATCCTGGGCTATATGGTGAAATTCGAGCCCCTCAAACCGAGCTGACATTTTAAGTACGACGTTGCGATAAGCTGCCATTTTCGGATCCTTGGCATCGAAGTCTCCATTTATTTGGGATATCGCGAGGTTCGAATCGCCGCGCACCTCTAGGCGTTGAATGCCCATGGAGCCTGCCATCTGGAGGCCATGTAGAAGGGCCTCGTATTCGGCTGCGTTGTTGGAGTCCGTATACATTATCTGGAGTATGTATTGAAATGTATCTCCGGTAGGGGACGTCAGAACAACGCCAGCCCCCAGACTAGCCAACATTTTGGAGCCGTCGAAGTGCATGATCCAGTTGGAATATGAGCCGTACTCTTTAGGGAGTCCGGCTTCAGTCCATTCGGCGACGAAGTCGGCCAAAACTTGCGACTTAATAGCTCACCATGGCTTATAGGTTATGTCGAACGGGAGGAGCTCAATGGCCCATTTGGCAATCCGGCCCGTTGCATCGCGGTTGTTTATAATGTCATTAAGAGGTACTTCGGAGGCTACTGTTATCGAACACTCTTGAAAGTAGCGTCGCAGCTTCCGGGATGCCATGAACACCGCGTACGCTATCTTTTGATAATGCGGGTACCGTGACTTGCATGGAGTTAGGACAGTGGACACGTAGTAAACTGGTTTTTGAAGGGGGAACTTGTGTCCGTCCGTTTCTCGTTCGACAACGAGCACCGCGCTCACAACTTGATGAGTTGCCGTGATATATAATAGCATTGGTTCGCCCATGTTGGGCGCGGCCAGGACCGGGTTTGTTGCCAATATGGCTTTTATTTCTTCGAGTCCGGCCGTTGCGGCATCCGTCTACTCGAAGTGTTCGGTGCGTCGGAGGAGGCGATAAAGGGGTAATGCCTTTTCTCCTAAATGGGAGATAAAGGGGCTTAAATCCGCTACGCATCCCGTCAATTTTTGTATCTGTTTGAGGTCCTTTGGGATATCGAATTGTGACAGAGCTCAGATCTTGGCTGGGTTTGCTTCAATTCCTCTACCGGATACAATGAAGCCCAAGAGCTTTCCGGCTGGTACGCCGAAAACACATTTTTCTGGGTTAAGCTTAATGTCATTTGTTCGGAGATTATCGAACGTGAGCCTCAAATCGTCTACTAGAGTTTCGACGTGCTTGGTTTTGACGACCACATCGTCTACGTATGCCTCCACTGTTTTGCCGATCTGGTTTGCCAAACATGTCTGAATCATGCGCCGATATGTTGCTTGGCGTTTTTGAGCCCAAAGGGCATTGTGTTGAAGCAGAATGGGCCGTATGGGGTGATGAATGCCATTGCAGCCTGGTCGGGCTCTGCCATCTTAATTTGGTGGTAGCCGGAGTATGTGTCGAGGAAACACAATGAATCGTGTCCTGCGGTAGCGTCGATAATTTGATTGATGTGGGGGAGGGGGAATGGATCCTTTGGGCAAGCCTTGTTGAGGTCCTTAAAGTCGACGCATAGGCGCCAGGATTTGTCCTTCTTTGGTACCATCACCAGGTTTGCTAGCCAGTCCGGATGTTTTATGTCTCTGATGAATCCGGCCTCCAATAATTTGGCTAGCTCCTCTCCCATGGCCTGTCTCTTGGGTTCGGAGAAACGCCGAAGAGCCTGTTTGACTGGCTTGAATCCTTTTAGGATGTTTAGGCTGTGCTCGGCCAGTCGGCGTGGGATTCCTTGCATGTCTGAAGGGTGCCAGGCAAAAATGTCCCAATTTTCGCGTAGGATTTCTCATAGTGCGGCGTCTACATCAGGGTTTAATTGTGCCCCGATGGAGGCCGTTTTTGTAGGGTCCATTGGATGGACTTGGAATTTGACTATTTAAATCTTTGGTTTAAAGGAGGTGGACTTGGATCTCTTATCGAGTATCACGTCGTCCCTATTCACCATGGGCCTTGTGCGATGAGTTCCTCGGCGCTAGGGCTTTGGATAGTGCCTCAAGGGCGGTCTGTTGTCTTATTTTCGGTGCGGAGTGCTATGTCTGGGTCACTAGTAAGAGTGATGATTCCGTTGGGCCCGGGCATTTTGAGCTTCATGTACCCGTAATGGGGTATATCTTGAAAAATTGTGAATGCCTCTCGCCCTAATAGGCGTGATATCCGCTGCTGAGCAGGGCCACTTGGAACGTGACCTCCTCGGACTGTAATTATCCGGCGTGCCAAACACCACATCGGTGTGATTTTTCACAGTACATCATGCTTCCCGACCGGGATTATTCCTCTAAAGGTCGTCTTTGCTTCGCTCAATGCGGCTCCGATCTATTTCCATTTTTCGAGGGTTTCCTCGTAAATGAGGTTCAATCCGTTGCCACCGTCCATGAGTACCTGGTAAGGCGAAAGCCGTCCACTATTGGGCCGAGGACCAATGCGGTGGTGCTCGGGCTGTTGAATTTAGGTTAAATCCTTGGCATTAATGGTAATGGCCGTGTCACTCCATGGGTTTATTGTTGCTACTTGGTAGACTTCGGCAAGGCTGCGGAGTGTTCGTTTCCGCATATTATTTGATTCGAAAGTCTCGAAGACTGTTAGTACCGTACTGGTATCCTTGGGCTGGTGCTCTAGAGTTAGAAGCTCTTCGCCACTTTTGGCCACCTGCCATAGTATCCAACATGCTCTAAGGCTATGAGTTGGAGTGGCGCCCTCTGTGCTATGAATTTTGCAGGGTCCATTGAGCCATCCTTCGATCTGGTTCCATGCCCTATAGAGGTTTTTGCTTTTGGTATTTAACCCGGTGCTGGCGATGATGCACCCTTTTATTTGATTTGGGGTTGTATTCACGGTTTGGATTGTCCCAAAAATTGATTTCGGTTTTCCAGGCGCTTTCCATCGCACAATACTTTCATACTATGGATGCCAAGTCAGCGAAGCGTGTAATTTCACGACAACTTACGGCGTTGAGGATTCCCTTGTCCGTGCAATTATTGCGGAAGAATGAAATCGCGTCCTCCTCACGGCGATCCTTTATCCTGTTCATAACCGGGAGAATCGCCCGATAATGGTGTCTTGTTTCTGCGGGCTCTTGCCGGATTTTGGATAGATCGCTTATGTTTGGGTGGGCGGGTGGAATTAAATTCGGAACCCCGTCCAATCTAAGACTCAGGGGCCAAGAAGTTTCCGAACTTGGAAGCTTGGGTTCTTGGATGTTGTCCAATGAATCTAGCCCGCTACGTGACTTTAGGTTCAGGGCTTGAGTGACGTCCTCCCCTCCGCGGGAATCCGGCATGGAGGGATCGGGAATCCGGACATAGCTAGTCTTTAAAATAGAGGAAGGGTCGCCGTATTGTTCCTCAACCACAGCAACGTGGTGGGTTACCTGGGAAGAGTTGATCTCTCTCAGATCGGGTTTGGGCCCAATCTGATCGTAGTCTATGGCGACTCCCGGGGTGGCGATCGATCAAGAGCTCGTTTAAGGAAGAAGCTCCATCGGATCAAGCTGCTTTCGGCGAGTTCGAGCTAACATGAAGATTGCTTCGATGACCCGAGAAGTCATCGTCGGTGACGGACGGGAGACGGCGGTCATAAGGAAACCGCCTAGCGAGAGTTTGGTGATAGCCAAAGCTCCTTTAGCAATAGTGACATCTTTAAAGACGGGATGAGGCATCCTTCCTGATGGCGACGACATAGAGGAACTCTCAATGAAAGCACCAATGTCGGTGTCAAAATCGGCGGATCTCGGGTAGGGGTCCCGAACTGTGCGTCTAGGCGGATGGTAACAGGAGACAAGGGACACGATGTTTTTACCTGTGTTGAGCCCTCTCGATGGAGGTAAAACCCTACTCTGCTTGATTACTATTGATGATATGGGTAGTACAAGAGTAGATCTACCACGAGATCAGAGAGGCTAAACCCTAGAAGCTAGCCTATGGTATGATTGTTGTTCGTCCTACGGACTAAAACCCTCCGATTTATATAGCAACCAAAGAGGGTTAGGGTTACACAGAGTCGGTTACAATGGTAGGAGATCTACATATCCGTATCGCCAAGCTTGCCTTCCACGCCAAGGAAAGTCCCATCCGGACACGGGACGAAGTCTTCAATCTTGTATCTTCATAGTCCAGAAGTCCGGCCAAAGGTGATAGTTCGGCTATACGGACACCCCCTAGTCCGGGACTCCCTCAATGATGGAAAGGAAAATTGTGCTCAAGTGCTAGAAGAAGAATGCATTAAAATGTTTGGTACTAAATCTTTGAATGATGAGCATTATTGAATGTTGTTAGTTTGAATTCCTTGAATATCCATGATGCTAATGATATGCAAAGCCACAAGCTTGGGGATGCTATGTTTGATGAAGATGATATGTTTAGTCCCCCAAGCTTTGATGAGAATATTTATTATGATGAAAGTATGCCTCCTATTTATGATGATTATAATTATGAAAGTGGATTTGGAGAGGTCATGACTTTATTTAGTGATGAATCCACTATTTGGGAAGAGGTTCCAATTGATTATGAGAACAAAGTTACTATCTATGATGATTATTGTGATGACTTGTATGCTATTAAGAATAATGATAACCATGAAACTTGTCATCATGATTTTATTTTTCAATTGGATTATGCCTCATATGATAATTATTTAGTTGAGTTTGTTCCCACCACTATTCATGAGAAGAAATTTGCTTATGTGGAGAGTAGTAAATTTTCTATGCTTGTAGATCATGAAAAGAATGATTTAGATGCTGGTTATATTGTTGAATTCATTCATGATGCTACTGAACATTATTATGAGGGAGGAATATATGCTTGTAGGAGTTGCAATAATGTCAAGTTTCCTCTCTATGTGTTGAAAATCTTGAAGCTATGCTTGTTTTGCCTTCCTATGCTAGTTGATTATTGTTCCCATAAGTTGTTTGCTCACAAAATCCCTATGCATAGTAAGTGGGTTAGGATTAAATGTGCTAGTAATATGCTTCATGATGCTCCCGTTATGTTTCAATTCTTATCTTGTATGTGAGCATCATTGTCATCATCATGCCTAGCTGGAAAGGCATTAAAGAAAAGCGCTTGTTGGGAGACAACCCAATATTTACCTTTACTGTTTTTGTGTGTCCACATTATTATGCTACTGTAGTAATCATTTTTTATGGCTTTTGCTTCAATAAAGTGCCAAGTAAGACATTTAGGATAGCTTATGGTGATAGTTGTGTTGATCCTGCTGAGAATCAGAAAGTTTTGCTCCCTGTAAATTAGTTTTGTTAATTCACAGAAACATGCTCTTGATCTGATTCTTTTTGATCTGGATTGGTACACGAATTGCTTAGGACTTCCTAATTTGGTAGGATATTTGGAGTTCCATAAGTATACATTTGATACAGATTACTAAAGACTGTTCTGTTTTTGACAGATTCTGTTTTCTATGTGTTGTTTGCTTATTTTGATGAATCTATGAGTAGTATCGGAGGGTATGAACCATACAAAAGTTGGAATACAGTATATATTACACCTATATGAATTTAGAATGAGTTAATTACAGTACCTAAGTGGTGGTTTTATTTTCTTATACTAACGGAGCTTACGAGTTTTCTGTTGAGTTTTGTGTTGTGAAGTTTTCAAGTTTTGGGTAAGGATTCGATGGACTATGGAATAAAGAGTGGCAAGAGCCTAAGATTGGGGATGCCCAAGGCACCCCAAGGTAATATTCAAGGACAACCAAGAGCCTAAGCTTGGGGATGCCCCGGATGGCATTACCTCTTTCGTCTTCGTTCATCGGTAACTTTACTGGGAGCTATATTTTTATTCACCACATGATATGTGTTTTGCTTGGAGCATCATTTTATTTTGTTAGTATTTGCTTGATGTTATTTAGAATAATTTGTTTCATCTTTATATTCAATAAAAATGTCAAGGATAGCCTTTACCATGCTTATTTTCCTAGTATACATGTTGCTGTTTGAAAACAGAAAGTTTACCGCTGTTGCAAAAATACCCTAGAAAAGTCTGAGAATGGTATAATGTTGAAACCTTTTGCATAATAATCTCTGATAAATTTACTACAGTGGGAATTTTCTTTAATAATTTTTGGAGTTAGGGAAGTATGATGAATCTTGCATTCTTTACAGACTATACTGTTTTGGCAGATTGCTGTTATGTTTGCTTGTTTAATGATTCTATTTAAGGATAGGAGTATTAAATATGCAGAGGCATTTAGTATGCAATGTTGAATAATAATTTTAGTGATTTGTTACAGTAGAAAATGATAAGGTTTTGCATTGGTTTATACTAACCTATCTCACGAGTTCTTGTTGAGTTTGTTGTGGATGAAGCTTTTGAGAAATAGAGAAACCATGATATGAGAGGAATTAAGGAGACACAAAAGTTCAAGCTTGGGGATGCCCAAGGCACCCCAAGATAATATTTCAAGAAGTCTCAAGCATCTAAGCTTGGGGATGCCCCGTTAGGCATCCCACCTTTCTTCTTCAACAACTATCAGTTAGTATCGGTTGAGCCTAAGTTTTTGCTTTTTCACATGAGTTGTGCTATCCTTGCAATGTCATTTTATTTTTGCTTGCTGTTTGAATACAATACCAAGATCTGAAATTCTTAAATGAGAGAGAGTCTTCACATAGTTACATAATTATTTAGCTACTCATTGATCTTCACTTATATCTTTTTGGAGTAGTTTATCATTTACTCGTGTGCTTCACTTATATCCTATGAGTAAATAGTTGAATGAGCTGAATGTCATAAATCTGAAATTATATATGTTTCATTTGCTTATCCCATGGGGAGTAATGACTTCACATCTAAGAAGTAGAGCTTGTAAATTTATTGAAGGTTAGCAAGCATTGTATTGGTCATTTGAACAATTCATGAAAGAATATTGAGGGAAGAGAGATTCCACATATAATTACACTATCCTAGACATCTTTTATAATTGGGAGCACTCATTAAGTATGACATGCTAAAGAGTTGATGTTGGACAAGGAAGACAACGTAATGGGTTATGTTTTCGCACATCTCAGTTAAAGTATATTGTCATGGATCATTCAAACATGTTGAGCTTGCCTTTCCCCCTCATGCTAGCCAAAATTCCTTGCACCAAGTAGAGATACTACTTGTGCTTCCAAATATCCTTAAACCCAGTTTTGCCATGAGATTCCACCATACCTACCTATGGATTGAGTAAGATCCTTCAAGTAAGTTGTCATCGGTGCAAGCAATAAAAATTGCTCTCTAAATATGTATGATCTTTTGGTGTGAAGAAAATAGCTTTATACGATCTTGTTATGGAAGCAATAAAAGCGACGGACTACATAATAAAGGTCCATATACAAGTGGCAATATAAAGTGACGCTCATTCACATTAAGATTTTGTGCATCCAACCCTAAAAGTGCATGACAACCTCTGCTTCCCTCTGTGAAGGGCCTATCTTTTACTTTATATCTTTTACTTTTATGCAAGAGTCTAGGTGATCTTCACCTTTCCCTTTTTCATTTTATCGTTTGGCAAGCACCTCGTGTTGGGAAGATCCTGATATATATATACAATTGGATGTAAGTTAGCATGAACAATTATTGTTGACATCACCCAAAGGTGAATACGTTGGGAGGCAACACTATAAGCCCCTATCTTTCTCAGTGTCCGATTGAAACTCCATAACCATTAGTATTGCGTGAGTGTTAGCAATTGTAGAAGACTATATGATAGTTGAGTATGTGGAGTTTGCTATTCCTGAAAATAAGATGAATTGCAATTGTTTGATGACTGAGAATGAAGTTTTCTAGTTTTCAAGAAAGTTTATGGTCTATGCTTTGACATGTGAATTGCTTGTTACTTTATCGTGAGAAGTTTTATGAGATGAACTACTGTTATGACATATTATCATGCTAGAAAAGGTGATTGAAATTATCATTGATCAAACTTGTGCACCTTCTAGCATTCACACTTCATAAATTCTTTCTTTTATCATTTACCTACTCGAGGCGAGTAGGAATTAAGCTTTGGGATCTTGTCGTCTCCAGTATCTATAATTTATAAACATTCATGCTATTTTATTACTGTTTTGAATGATTACGAGCTTTATTATACACTTTTGTATTACTTTTGGGACTAACCTATTAACCGGAGGCCCAGCCCATATTGTTGTTTTATTGCTGTTTGATATTTGAAGAAAAGGAATATCAAGCGGAGTCCAAACGGAATGAAACCTTCGGCAGCGTGATTTTTGGAACGAACGTGACCCAGGAGACTTGGAGTTGAAGTAAAGGAAGCATCAAGGAAGCCACGAGATAGGGGGTCGCGCCCACCCCCTAGGCGCGCCGTACCCTCTCGTGGGCCCCTCGAGGCTCCCCCGACCGACTTGTTTCGCCTATATATTCCCATATACCCTAAAACATCGAATAAGAAGATAGATCAGGAGTTCCGCCGCCGCAAGCCTCTGTAGCCACCAAAAACCTCTCGGGAGCCCGTTCCGGCACCCTGCCGGAGGGGGAACCCATCACCGGTGGCCATCTTCATCATCCGGCGCTCTCCATGACGAGGAGGGAGTAGTTCACCCTCGGGGCTGAGGGTATGTACCAGTAGCTATGTGTTTGATCTCTCTCTCTCTCGTGTTCTCTCTATGGCACGATCTTGATGTATCGCGAGCTTTGTTATTATAGTTGGACCTTATGATGTTTCTCCCCTCTACTCTCTTTTAATGGATTGAGTTTTCCCTTTGAATTTATCTTGTCGGATTGAGTCTTTAATGATTTGAGAACACTTGATGTATGTCTTGCCGTGTTTATCTGTGGTGATGAAAGCACAAGTGCTCCCTGGGTGATTTTGGTAATTAATGTCAACATATCTCTTGTTGGACTAACACTTTTACCTAGTATGTTTCAGATGAGTTCAACAAAAGAAGTGGCTTGGACTAAAGGATGTGGAACCCCTTCAAGATGCTAAGGACAAAGGATTAGCTCAAGCTTCAACACAAGACTCTACATTTTATACTTTAGTGATCCAAGATCACATTGAGTCTATAGGAAAAGCCAATACTATCAAGAGGGGATGAGGTGTTGCTTAATGGCTTGCTTGCTCAAGTGCTTAGTGATATGCTCCAAAGCCCTCAACTACTTTCTCACATCCACATATGTCCTAAACCAAAAGTCTAACTCGGCACTACCGATTCTTTCTATCCGGCGCCACCGAGTTCAGATGTCTTAGCCACTGCCACAAACCCTTGGCAAATCGGTCTCACCGATAGGGATCTCGGTCTCTCCTAGATGGGATTGTAATCTCTTTGCGTATGTCCATTACCAAAATCGGTCTCACCGAGTTTGAGTAATCGGTACTACCGAGATTACAATGCAAACTCTCTGGTTAACTTATTACCAAAATCGGTCCCACCGAGTTTGTGTAATCGGTCCTACCGAGTTTGCCTGACCAACTCTCTGGTTAGCTTATTACCAAAATCTGTCCCACCGAGTTTGTGTAATCAGTCTCACCGAGATTACGTTATGCCCTAACCCTAACCATATCTGTCCTACCGAGTTGCATGTCGGTCCCACCGAAAATCCTAAGGGTCACTAGATTTGCTGAATCGGTCAGACCGAGTTTCTCAATTCGGTCCCACCGAGATTGGCAAGTTGTGTGTACCAGTTAGTTTTTGTGTGGAGGCTATATATACCCCTCCACCCACTCTTCATTCGTGGAGAGAGCCATCAGAACGAACCTACACTTCCAGCATACATTTTCTGAGAGAGAACCACCTACTCATGTGTTGAGACCAAGATATTCCATTCCTACCATATGAATCTTGATCTCTAGCCTTCCCCAAGTTGCTTTCCACTCAAATCTTCTTTCTACCAAATCCAAATCCTATGAGAGAGAGTTGAGTGTTGGGGAGACTATCATTTGAAGCACAAGAGCAAGGAGTTCATCATTAACACACCATTTGTTACTTCTTGGAGAGTGGTGTCTCCTAGATTGGCTAGTTGTCACTTGGGAGCCTCCGACAAGATTGTGGAGTTGAACCAAGGAGTTTGTAAGGGAAAGGAGATTGCCTACTTCGTGAAGATCTACCGCTAGTGAGGCAAGTCCTTTGTGGGCAACGGCCATGGTGGGATAGACAAGGTTGCTTCTTCGTGGACCCTTCGTGGACTCGCGCAACTGTTACCCGTTGTGGGTTGAAGTCTCCATCAACGTGGATGTACGATAGCACCACCTATCGGAACCACGACAAAAACATCCGTGTCTCCAATTGCATTTGAATTCTCCAATCCCTTCCCTTTACATTCTTGCAAGTTGCATGCTTTACTTTCCACTGCTCATATACTCTTTGCATGCTTGCTTGATATGCATTGTGAGTGTTAAACTTGTGCCTAAACTCCACTCCAACTTAAAGAAGTTAAAAACTACAAATTTTAGTACTTAGTGTCTAATCACCCCCCTCTAGACACCTCTTCTCGATTCTTTCAATTGGTATCAGAGCTTTGGTCTCCATTGCTTTGGTTTAAACACTATTGGAGGAAGATGGGTGAGTCTACAATTGGGAGTCTTAGACATAGAGTGCCTATACTTGATGGAGAGTACTTTCATGAGTGGAAAAATGAGATGCTTGTGATTTTCAATCAATTTCATTTGAACAAGTACATTGCTAGCCCTGGTGCACCTCATGTTGATCCTATGCATCCTACCCTTGATGAGTCAATTGACATGATTTGCAATCTTAGAATTGTTGAACTTATCACTAGAGGCTTGCCTAGAAACTTGATTGGATGTTTGCCTACTCTTAAGTGTGCCTACACCATATGGAAATTTCTTGAGGAACGCTTTCCAAATTATTCCTTGAAAAATCTGGATGAAATTCTCCATAAGTCTATTGCCTTGAGTAAGATGAATTCCAGTGATCCTATGTTTGGTGATTGTCTATTTGAGCTTACAAACCTTATGCGTGCCAAAGGAGATGTTGGAATTATTAGTGATATCATTTCCGAAGCTATAAAAATTCATAAGCAAGATCATTGTCAAACTCACTCTAATGAATCACCCTCTCTAGGATTTGATACACCACATGACGATGCTGAACATGGATACTATGATGAGGATGTTGATAGTGAATTTGATCTTGATGATGCAATGAGACACTTTGGTCTTATGGCAAATCTTCGGGGATATATGGCAGGAGGAAAGGAATGGGTTCTTGATAGTGGATGTACCGATCACATGACCGGAGATAAAGATATGTTTCGTGAGCTTGCTGAAAACGATGGTCCTCGAAAGTATGTCACTTTCGGTGACAACTCAAAGGGTAAGGTGGTTGGCCTCGGTAAGGTGGCCATATCACATGATAGCTCCATACAAAATGTCATGCTCGTTGAATCTCTTGGCTACAACTTACTTTCAGTATCTAGACTTGCTGATTTCGGTTTCAATGTCCTATTTACTAAAGTAGATTGCCAAGTGTTTCATAGAGATAATCATAAAATGGTCTTTACCGGTGTACGTAGAGGTGATCTATACATTGTTGATTTCACTAAAAAGGCTCAACCAAGAACTTGCTTTATTGCTAAATCTTCTAAAGGTTGGTTATGGCATAGACGATTAGGTCATGTTGGCATGCGAAACCTTGACAAGCTTATTAAAGGAAATCATATACTTAGCGTTAACGATGTCATATTTGATAAGGATAGACTTTGCAGCGCTTGTCAGGCAGGTAAATAGGTTGAAGGGATGCATCCCGTGAAGAACATCATGACCACAAGGAGGCCACTCAAGCTACTTCACATGGATCTTTTTGGTCCCAACGCTTACAAAAGTCTCGGTGGAAATTCTCTTGGTCTAGTTATAGCTGATGATTTCAAGATTTACGTGGGTGTTCTTTCTCGATGATAAATCACAGGTCCAAAAGATCTTCAAAAACTTCGCTAGGAAGGCCCAAAATCAATTTGAAGTGAAGATCAAGAAGGTTCACAACGACAATGGAGCGGAGTTCAAGAACGCAAATGTGGACACCTTTCTTGACTAAGAAGGGATTTCACACGAGTTCTCGGCTACGTACACACCTCAACAAAATGGAGTTGTTGAGAGGAAGAACCGGACGCTCATCAAAATGGCGAGAACGATGCTTGATGAGTACAAGGCGCAAAGCACTTTTGGGCGAGCGGTTGAGACAGCTTGTCATGCAACAAATCGCTTGTATCTTCACAAGCTACTCGGCAAGACGGCATACGAGCTTATCACCGGTAACAAACCCCAAGTTGGATACTTTCGAGTATTCAGCTCAAAGTGCTACACTTTTGATAAGCATCGTCGTTCTAAATTAACTCCTAAGTCTCATGAAGGTTCCCTACTTGGTTATGGTTCAAACTCTCACACATACCGTGTCTACAATAATTTCACCCGAAAGGTTGAAGAAACAGTAGATGTGAAGTTTTATGAATCTAACGGCTCGCAAGTAGAGCAATTGCCAATTGATGTAGGAGACAAAGACCCCTCGGAAGCAATCCAAGACTTGTCTATTGGCAAGATTCGTCCAACGGAGGTGAAGGAGAGTACCTTGTCCGTCCAAGTGGAAGCTTCTACCTCACGACAAGGTGAACCAAGAGTTGATATGGAAGCATCCACAAGTGGGACACACCAAGATGAAGAAAACGAGGAAGTGCACCAAGACGAACGTCAACAACCTCCTTCTCCACCACGACAAGAGAACGACAACATCAACAATGAAGAAGGCCAAGAAGAAGAACAAGATGAAGAAGATGTTCAACCAAGACCCAAGCAAAAGCTTTCACGAGTTCAAGCAAGAATTGCTAAAGATCATCCCGTTGAGCAAATCTACAAAGATATCCAAACCGGGAGAATCACTCGCTCTAAAACTCGTTTAGCTAACTTTTGTGAACACTATTCATTCATCTCTAGCATTGAACCTATGAAGGTTGAAGAAGCATTGGAAGATCCGGATTGGATAAACGCTATGCATGAAGAGCTACACAACTTTGAGAGAAATCAAGTTTGGACATTGGTTGAGAAGCCCGACAACAACCACAACATCATCGGTACCAAATGGGTGTTTCGCAACAAGCAAGATGAAGATGGACAAGTAGTTTGCAACAAAGCACGTCTCGTCGCCCAAGGCTACACACAAGTCGAAGGTATGGACTATGGTGAGACTTATGCTCCCGTTGCTAGACGTGAGTCCATTCGCATCTTACTTGCCTATGCTAATCACCATGATATCACCTTGTACCAAATGGACATTAAAAGTGCCTTTCTAAATGGTGAAATAGAGGAGGAAGTTTATGTTAAGCAACCTCCCAGCTTTGTTAATCCTAAGAAACCTGATCATGTTTAAAAACTTCACAAAGCTCTTTATGGCCTTAAACAAGCTCCTAGAGCGTGGTATAAATGCTTGACCAAGTTCCTTATTGAAAAAGGCTTTGAAATTGGAAAAATAGATTCTACTCTTTTTACTAAAAGGGTCAATGGAGAACTATTTATATGCCAAATCTATGTTGATGATATTATATTTGGTTCTACTAACCCTCATTTTAGTGAAAAGTTTGGAAAGCTAATGTCGGAGAAGTTTGAGATGTCTATGATGAGTGAACTCCAATTCTTTCTTGGTTTGCAAATCAAGCAAACTAAGGAGGGTACCTTTGTCTCTCAAACGAAGTACACCAAGGAATTATTCAATAAGTTCAATATGCAAGAATGCAAAGGTATGACTACACCCATGCCTACTAGTGGACATCTTGATTTGACCAAAGATGGTGAACCGGTTGATCAAAAAGTTTATCACTCTATGTTTGGTTCATTGTTATATCTATGTGCTTCACGTCCCGATATCATGCTAAGTGTGTGCATGTGTGCACGATATGAAGATGCTCCTAGAGAATGTCATCTTAAGGCCGTGAAAAGGATAGTGAGATACTTAATCCATACACCAAATTTTGGCATTTGGTATCCAAAGAGGGCCTCTTTCGATCTTGTTGGATACTCCGACTCGGACTATGCCGGTGACAAGGTTGATAGAAAGTCCACTTCGGGTACTTGTCAATTTCTTGGTAGATCTCTTGTGTATTGGTCTTCCAAGAAACAAAACTCGGTATCCTTGTCCACCACCGAAGCAAAATACATTGCCACTGGTTCATGTTGTGCTTAGTTACTTTGGATGACCCAAACTCTTAAAGATTAGGGGATATATGTGAAACACGTTCCATTACTTTGTGACAATAAAGTGCTATCAAGATTGCTCACAATCCCGTGCAACACTCTCGAACTAAGCATATTGAAGTTCGTCATCATTTCATTCGATATCACGTTGCTAAGGGTGACATTAATCTTAAGCATGTTCGCACTGAAAAGCAATTAGCAGATATATTCACTAAACCACTTGATGAGAGAGTGTTTTGCAGGTTAAGAGGTGAATTGAACATCATTGATGCTTCAAACTTGGAGTAGAAACTCCATTGGATACATGCAAGACATGAGCTTATGACTAATCCTTGAAATTTCTCTTATGATGATAATCTTATGTCTTGGATATATTTGCACCTTGCATGTTATCTAACCCGTGTAGGTACTTGGATGAATCAAAATCTATGAGATTGCAACTCACTCATATCTTGAGCAATCTCTACATCACCAAGTCTCTACACAATGGTGGTTGAAGACAAGGAAGCACAAAACCATTCAAACATATCCTTTGACAAATTCTATGTTGAGTTTCATGAGTGTCATTTTGGATACACACGTGCTCTTCCTTGCAAGAACTAACCCATGTAGGTAGATGAACTCAAATTCCAAGCGGTGCTCCCAACTCTTGATGAGCTACATCAACTTTGAGCAACCCACATAAGTTCAACTACATGATCACGATCAGCACCACCACCCAAGGTATGTTATTCCATCTTAGAGAAGCTTTACTCCAAGTCATGAGTCAAAGCAACTCGACAAGATGTGAATACATCAAGATGCTTAACCAAAAAATGGTAACCCCATTTTGAGCTTAAACGATGAGTATGACCTATGATCAAGTGATCTCACTTGACTCCTAAGTCAATATACTCTAACATAGGTGACTTTGTCGCCGACCATCTCTAGATGAAGTTTTATTGTGTTCTTTTCTATGTTCTTGCATTTGTCTCATGCATATTTATTTTCCCTTTCAAAAAAAACACTTCATCTAGATTTCTTTTCTTTTCTATTTGTTCTGCATTCCCTGCATCCAATTCATTGCAAATCTTTCAGTTAATTCCTTGCAAATCCTTGTGAGATCTTACTTGTCTAGTGAGCTGAGGTGACAAGTGTTTTCTTTGTGATGAAATTGGTCACACCGGTTTCGTGTTTTCGGTCTAACCGAATTCTTTCGGTGCAACCGAAGCATACCACTGGGTGCCACCGATTTCACTACAGGAAAGACACTTTGCCATTTATTTCTGCATTACTCTTGATCCAGCTCCACTCCATGAATCTTGTCCTCTACAAGCATCACATTTACCTTAGTGCTTTGTGCTGTGACTCAAGGACCAAACCCATTCACAACAAATTCTGGAATACCCTTCTTGGAAATTGTTGTCAAAGGGGGAGAGAGAGATCACATCAAAGCTTAATCATATCTCTAGGGGGAGAGAATACTCACATCTCTCGGGGGAGAGAATACTCAAGAAGAGAGTAATCTTCAAGGATCCCAGATGCTTGGTGTTCAAGAGGAGAGATGCCTCATGTCTTCTTGAGGGGAAATACATGTTCATATGTGCTTATTTGCATTAGTTGTGTTCATTTGCTTCTTTGAGCTCTGATTTTGCTCTGATTTTCTGTTCCCTATCTTCTCCCAGTATTCCATGCTAGATTCAGGGGGAGCAAGACATCTAAGGGAAAGAAATTCTTTAAATTCATTGCACATCTTTACCTTTGGGGACATGTCTATATCCAATGTGGTACTTAGTACTCACTCTACATGTCATCCCAGTCTTGGTACTCTTGTGGTTTCCTTCTGTTTGCTCTGGCTAGTAGGTGCATCTGTGTTATCTAACCTTATTTTCACAGGTTCATTCCATCCTAAGCCAACTCAAGACCACAAGGTAAGTATATGCATCACAGTCACGTGTATGAGAAATTCTTACTGATGTACATACTGTTTGCAAGAAGGACTCATGAGCATGAAGGTACATTTCCCATATTCACATCTTTTGCTCTGATGCATATAGCCAAGATACATGTAACACATTGCCTACTCTGTCATGGTTATGCTCTCACATGCTTCTATATTCCATATTCACATGATTGCATACATGTAGGGGGAGCCTATGCATGTTACATGTCTTTCCAAAGCTTTACTTGCTATTCTCTATATCTTTATCTAAAGCTTTGATGTATGTTGTCATCAATTACCAAAAAGGGGGAGATTGAAAGCACAAGTGCTCCCTGGGTGATTTTGGTAATTAATGTCAACATATCTCTTGTTGGACTAACACTTTTACCTAGTATGTTTCAGAAGAGTTCAACAAAAGAAGTGGCTTGGACTAAAGTATGTGGAACCCCTTCAAGATGCTAAGGACAAAGGATTGGCTCAAGCTTCAAGCACAAGACTCCACATTTTATATTTTAGTGATCCAAGATCACATTGAGTCTATAGGAAAAGCCAATACTATCAAGAGGGGATGAGGTGTTTCTTAATGGCTTGCTTGATCAAGTGCTTAGTGATATGCTCCAAAGCCCTCAACTACTTTCTCTCATCCACATATGTCCTAAACCAAAAGTCTAACTCGGCTCTACTGATTCTTTCTATCCGGCGCCACTGAGTTCAGATGTCTTAGCCACTGCCACAAACCCTAGGCAAATCGGTCTCACCGATAGGGATCTCGGTCTCTCCTAGATGGGATTGTAATCTCTTTGCATATGTCCATTACCAAAATCGGTCTCACCGAGTTTGAGTAATCGGTACTACCGAGATTACAATGCAAACTCTCTGGTTAACTTATTACCAAAATCGGTCCCACCGAGTTTGTGTAATCGGTCCTACCGAGTTTGCCTGACCAACTCTCTGGTTAGCTTATTACCAAAATCGGTCCCACCGAGTTTGTGTAATCAGTCTCACCGAGATTACGTTATGCCCTAACGCTAACCATATCGGTCCTACCGAGTTGCATGTCGGTCCCACCGAAAATCCTAACGGTCACTAGATTTGCTGAATCGGTCAGACCGAGTTTCTCAATTTGGTCCCACCGAGATTGGCAAGTTGTGTGTACCGGTTAGTTTTTGTGTGGAGGCTATATATACCCCTCCACCCACTCTTCATTCGTGGAGAGAGCCATCAGAACGAACCTACACTTCCAGCATACATTTTCTGAGAGAGAACCACCTACTCATGTGTTGAGACCAAGATATTCCATTCCTACCATATGAATCTTGATCTCTAGCCTTCCCCAAGTTGCTTTCCACTCAAATCTTCTTTCTACCAAATCCAAATCCTATGAGAGAGAGTTGAGTGTTGGGGAGACTATCATTTGAAGCACAAGAGCAAGGAGTTCATCATTAACACACCATTTGTTACTTCTTGGAGAGTGGTGTCTCCTAGATTGGCTGGGTGTCACTTGGGAGCCTCCGACAAGATTGTGGAGTTGAACCAAGGAGTTTGTAAGGGCAAGGAGATCGCCTACTTCGTGAAGATCTACCGCTAGTGAGGCAAGTCCTTCGTGGGTGACGGCCATGGTGGGATAGACAAGGTTTCTTCTTCGTGGACCCTTCATGGGTGGAGCCCTCCGTGGACTCGCGCAACCGTTACCCTTCGTGGGTTGAAGTCTCCATCAACGTGGATGTACGATAGCACCACCTATCGGAACCACGACAAAAACATCCGTGTCTTCAATTGCGTTTGAATTCTCCAATCCCTTCCCTTTACATTCTTGCAAGTTGCATGCTTTACTTTCCGCTGCTCATATACTCTTTGCATGCTTGCTTGATATGTATTGTGAGTGTTAAACTTGTGCCTAAACTCCACTCCAACTTAAAGAAGTTAAAAACTGCAACTTTTAGTACTTAGTGTCTAATCACCCCCCCTCTAGACACCTCTTCTCGATCCTTTCAGGTGACAATGGCATATCACATTCCACTTGATGTATGTTTTGGTGATCAACTTGCGGGTTCCGTCCATGAACCTATGCATAGGGTTTGGCACACGTTTTCGTCTTGACTCTTCGGTATAAACTTTGGGGCACTCTGAAGTACTTTGTGTTGGTTGAATAGATGAATCTGAGATTGTGTGATGCATATCGTATAATCATGCCCACGGATACTTGAGGTGACAATGGAGTATCTAGGTGACATTAGGGTTTTGGTTGGTTTGTGTCTTAAGGTGTTATTCTAGTACGAACTCTTGAATAGATTGATCCGAAAGAATAACTTTGAGGTGGTTTCGTACCCTACCATAATCTCTTCGTTTGTTCTCCGCTATTAGTGGCTTTGGAGTGACTCTTTGTTGCATGTTGAGGGATTGTTATATGATCTATCTATGTTATTGTTGTTGAGAGAACTTGCACTAGTGAAAGTATGAACCCTATGCCTTGTTTCCTACCATTGGAATACCGTTTACGCTCACTTCTATCATTAGTTACCTTGCTACTTTTATATTCTCAGATTACAAAAACCTATATCTACTATCTATATTGCACTTGTATCACCATCTCTTCGCCGAACTAGTGCACATATACAATTTGCCATTGTATTGGGTGTGTTGGGGACACAAGAGACACTTTGTTATTTGGTTGCAGGGTTGTTTGAGAGAGACCATCTTCATCCTACGCCTCCCACGGATTGATAAACCTTAGGTCATCCACTTGAGGGAAATTTGCTACTGTCCTACAAACCTGTGCACTTGCAGGCCCAACAATGTCTACAAGAAGAAGGTTGTGTAGTAGACATCAAGGTTCTATTATGCACATCTCTGGTTTCGTCGCTCTCTATGAGTTATTTTTAGGCTGCGAGGCTCATTTTGAACTATGGAGAAAGTTCTTTTGCCTCTTCCCCCGCCATCAAGGTGGAGGGTCTATATTTGAATTGGGCGGCACCGAAGTATGGCGTATAGCCGGATCCGGCTACCCTGTCAGGACTCTGAGGAGGGGATCCAAAGAGTGGTCCTCGGAATGGTTTTATATCAAGGACGTCCCCCTTCCGGACCCAGTTCGATGTGGTCTTCCCCAATTCTTCAGTGCTCCTCTGAAGAAGTTGCTTAACTAGCGCCCCAAGTCTCCCAAGCAAGAAGACAATGCGGAGGTAATGAGACTGGTAAGCAAGATCAGACTCCTTGCCCATTCCGGACTTTCCATCATCGAAGTCATGGCCATCGCGATAAATGATGCATCCAGCCTCTCTAATCCAGAGTAGCCCCTTTATGGTGCTACAACGGGGAGGACGACGCATCCCGTTATAGGCGAGAGTGTCCAGACAACCAAGCCACTCTGGCTGCCATGCTAGCCGATCTGTATAAAGGGGAAGAAGAGGAATTTGCCCGCTTGAATTGCCGGGAAGGCTTTTCTATGTACAACCCCATCGAATGGGTAAGTTGATCCTTTGTCAGCATTTGTTTTTCCCTTATCATTAGGATTCACTAATCCAACTACATTCGTTGCCTTTAAGCAGTCATGGAGGAAGGAAGTCAAGAACATCCATTGGCCCCCTCCTCAGCCAGAAGACAATGCTCGCAATGAAGACCCCGGATTCTACGAGAATCTGGATATATTTGTAGAATTCGAAGACAGAGTCTATTACTAGGCGAGCCTTGATGGCTCGGAGGTAGCCATTATGGCCAACTACCCCGACCTCTACCCTTTCGTGAAGGTAAGTGTTCGAAAATCATTTTTAAAAGAGAGATACCTGCACTCACATCTTACTCACCGCACTGAACCTCGTTTTATAGGATCGGCGCTCAGCGAGCCGTACCCAAGGACGAGCGACCAGAAGAAAGACAATGCCTTCACGGGGTGAGCGTGCAAAACGAAAGAAGACCGGGAGCGCCACTGAGCCTCCTATGTCACCAAAGAGGTATATTCCTCACTTCAAGCTTGGGTACCAAGTCGAATTGTCATTTTCCCCTTCCTTTTATAACCTTAGGATAGGTACACGGTGAACCGTGCCAAAGATCCCGGCCAGCTGAGCTGCGGCCAGTCCGGTGCCGAACTCATCAACTAGGACAGGGGCTAATATGGGGGTGGTGTCGGGGCGTAGCGTCTCTCTGTGGCCTCGAACACCTATGGGGCACTGGGGGCCCCTTCTGGTTCGGCAAGGGAGCGGGGGTCGTGCGCAGAGCAGATTGAGGTCGGCCTGGGAGGCAGGCGATTTTTACCCGGCTTGGGGCTCTCGGAGAGATAAAACCCCTCTGCTGCCTTTTGCTTGTTATTTGATCTTGCTCGGCGTGTGGCGTATGGTGGTGTCTGGGTATCGAATGGATCGAACCCCTTCTCGTCGCATGGGCCTCCCTTTTATACTCTGAAGGGGATCCACGGTGGCGGCGTAGGAAGAGGGGTAGAAAGGTAAAATCGCGGGTTGGTACTACGGTGACCAGCGGTGACCCTACCTAACTCGTGGCGGGGACAAGGGCATTTAATGCCCGTCCGGTCACCCCAACAGTGCAGGAGGAGTGACCGTTAAGTGAGCCACCGGTTGCCACGATGGCATGTCTATCAGCTCCGTTTGCCACCTCGCTCCGCATGGCTGCGTAGTGCCTCGCCACGTGCCCTTCGGATGGCCTTGTGATGACACGTCGCTGGGTGCGCTGGAGTTTGGGTGGCAGCCTTGCGCGGCAAGTGCCTTGCCGCTGACCCTTCTCTTGTTGTCTTGCGGCAAGCTTGCGGCCGTCCGGCTTCTCTTGCCGGACTTGCGAGGCACCGCGGCAAGTCTTCTGGTGATGCCTCGGTTGGCCTTCCCGGCAAGCTCTTCTTGCCGGGGCCTTCATTTTCTTGGTTAGTACTTTGTTCTTGAATGGCAGTAATAAGGAGCGGTGGAGGGCCTTGGCGGGCGTCCGGCAAGCCTTGCCGGGTGTCTTCTGTTGCCGTGCACAAGTTCGGGTACTAAGGTACCCTTACTTTAGTACACCGATAGGAGCCCGAACTGGGCCATACAGGTGCCGGCGTTGTTGGGCCAGGCCCAAAGCGATCTGCAGACGCAGCGTGGCACAGGACCGCCACTGACAAAGCCGGGCTCCGTGTCCACCGCGCTCCCCATAGCGGCACCGTCGATTGCGGCATCGTGGGAGGCGTGGGTGGCGCGTCGATCTTTAAGGCATCCACCCCCGTGATCACGGTGCAGGGCGAGGTCATTTCACCCGTCGCTCCGGCTCCGCTTTTTTGCCACGCGGCTCCCATGTGTGGGGGGTCGTGGGCGGCGAAGGTGGGAGACCGAGCCGTCATGGGCGAAGATGGCGAGTCGGCCCCGCTCCTCTGCCCTCCTTGCTCCCTGATTAGCTGAGCGGGGCGGCTGAGCCCCCACCTCGCCCTTTAAAAGGGACGGAAGGGGAGCACAATAGTCTCGCACTTCCTCTTCTACCTTCGTCTTTAACTCCCGCTTCTCTTCCCCACATCGCCATGGAGGAGGAATCCTGGTCCTTCAGCGGTGGCGGCGAGGTTGCCTCGAGCAGCGCGCCTCTCCCTATCCAGCGCTGCGGCGCGTGGAGCCGGCCGTGAGGAAGAGGAGGCGAGGCAGCGGACGAGGTCGTGGGCGTGGTCGGGCGCTCGGGGAGGGCGTCGCCTCCCGTCTCCGCCGGCGGCTCCTTTCCTCGGCGGTCCACACCGGGCGACCCACAGGAGTTCTTCGTCAAGCTGCGTCGAGCACCTCGTCGCCGCCTCGGCTGCCGGCCCGTTCATGGCCGATGGAACCGGATCTGCCGAGATGTTGGAGTTGCGCATGAGGGCTGCGGGATCAGCGGCACTTTCGAGTGGCGTCGTATCCCCAGCCCGGCGTGATGTACCGATCGAGGTGGAAGGCGTTCGCGCATCCACAACAGCGGCAGGGTTTACCCTCCATTTTAAGTTAATGGAGGCGACCTTCTCGCCGTCAAGGTCTTCGAGACTCCGGCACCGGGCGAGATGTTGTGTGGACAGCTCCTCCGATAGAAGGTCCCTCCTCGGCGAGAGTGGCGAGGAGGGAGGACGATGATGGCGAGGATGGCGGGTCCGACTAGGCGTCGGACGCTGCCTCATGCCATACCGCGACCCCATCATCCGGGTCGCCGACCTTCTCGAACTCCGGGGCCGTCTCCTTGGGCGGTGGCGTGAGGAGAGCTGCGGAAGAAGGAAGAGGGGTGGCTGCAAGGCCTTCAAGTCGAGTCTGAGGCGAGGTGCCCTCGGCAGCATCTTGACGTCCGCCGCCCGTCTTCAAGCTCTGCCTCCGGCGCCTCCGTCTCTGCCAAGCTCTGGCGGCCCAGGAAGTTCTCTTGGTGTCTTCTGGCGCCGTAGCTCTCCTAAGGCGCCCTTTGCCCTCCCGGCAAGCTTCTCTTGCGGGGCCTCCTGACCTACCTCTGAGCAGAGAAATAGGAGAGGGATTACGGGCATCTTATCTTTCAATTTGTAAGCCTTGGGCCTTAGCTGTATTTAAAATCTGTAATCCTCTCTATCATGTTTTTCATCCTCTATGGACTTGTACTAAGCGGGATGTTTTTAATGAAAAGAGGGAAGCTTGCGGACTAAGTCCTTTACTTGATTTTGTGCCTTATGCGTTCCCACCCTCGCTTCTAGGGGACTTGCGGAGCGAACACACCTGCTGAGTCACGGGACATCAGCAGCCAGTGGCGGTATTGCTTCCGGCAAGCAACCTTGCGGGCGATTCTTGGCGCTTGTATTTGTTGGCGGACTCGGAAACAAACCAAAGGCGCAACTTAGCGTGACTTCGGCTCCTCCGCGCCGGGTTTTACAAGACACGCTTCGTTCAAGGGCCAGCGCCCCGCCTTCCCCGGTCCATAAGAGGATGCATGACGAGGGATGAAAAACTTATCTGACTCCGCAGCCCCCCGGCGACATTAGCTTGTCGGGGGGAATCTTGGCCTTCGCAGCCTCCGGCAACTCTGGCTCCGCCAAGATCCAGGTGCTGGTGTGCCTTCTTTTGCCCTTGTCGCCGACGCCGCGGCCTCCGGGGGCCCTGGCCCGTCGCGAAGGAGCTTTGGCACTTGCAGCCCCCAGCGAAGCTGGCTTGCGAAGCCCGTCTTGCCAGCGCGCCCTCAGCTTCTCCTTGTCACTTGTGATTATAGCCACGAAAACAAGCGAGACAATATTTGTAATAAGCTATTCTTTCATGGTGCGACTCTGCAACGCGATGCCATGCTTTGCCCTTCGTATGTTTACACTCTACGCTTCTAGGGAACTTGCCGGCGCTAACACACTTGCTGAGTGCGGAACATCAGCAGCCTGCTGGCGGTGTTGTTTCCGGCAAGAAACCTTCTCGGGCTAGTTGCGGCGCGCCACTTGAATTGTTGGCGGACTCTGAAACAAATCAAGGGCCTTAACTCAGCCGCGAGTTAGTTCCTCCGCGCTGAAGTTTCTCATACGAAGGCGCCCTACGGCAAACTTGCTACGTTACGCCCTCTACTTCGTTATATCCTTTGTACGTTTTTACCCTACGCTTCTAGGGAACTTGTCGGCGCTAACACACTTGCTGAGTACGGGACATCAGCAGCCCGCTGGCGGTGTTGTCTCCGGCAAGAAACCTCCTCGGGCCAGTTGCAGTGCACTTGTATTGTTGAGCGGACTCGGAAACAAAGCAAGGACGCAACTTAACCACGAGTCGGTTCCTTCGCGCACAGGTCTTGCGTACAAAGAATGACATACGAGGAACATAACATAAAAAGCATAGGACTAAAGTGCTCTGTACAAAAACTTCGGGTGACTTAGCTTTTCCGTCTTGACAATCCGTCGAGGCCGTGCTTCTTCCCCGACCCCCCTTGTATGTTTTCATCCTCACGCTTTCGAGGACCCCCGGCGCAAACACACTTGCTCGGTCAGGGACATCAGCACTTCTTTGGCGGTGTTGCCTCCGGTGGGAAGAACTCGTCGGGCTGGTTGCGGTGTACTTTTTTTTACCGTCGAGCGGACTCGAAACGGATCAACGGCGCAACCTAACCACGATTCGACCCCTCTGCGCAGGTTCTTCATACAAGGTACGGACTTTCGGAGAGCACAACTCAAAAGTTTGAAGCTTGGCAACTTTCTTTGCCTTACTGGCTGGCAGAGCTCGATGGCGCGTCCTCGATAGCAGCGCGGCACTCCGGAGAGGCGGGCTTGCCAGAGCGAACACCAGAGCCATTCTTGTCGGGCTTAGTCTTTGGTTGGTCTGCCTTTGCCTTCTCGCACTTGCCGGTGGAGCTCGATGTTGCGTCCTCGGCGGCGGTCAGATACTCGGGAGAGTGCGCTTGCGGAGTGAGCATCGAGCTATTCTTGCGGACTTGGCTTTCTTCTTCCCGGGGGAGCTTCAAGCGGCAAGTGGCTCGCGCTCTGCTGCTTTTCTTTGCTTCGGTAGATCTTGTCGGCGCAGATGAGTGCATCCCTCTTGTCGCCTTGGACGAAATGACACTCATCGGGCGGGCATCTTGAGCACATTGTATGCGTGGTGAGAGGCCGCCATGAACTTGGCGAGTCTTGGTCGGCCGAGTATCCCGTTGTAGGGTAAGGGGATATCAGCCACGTCAAGCGTGACCCTCTCGATCCTGAAGTTCAATTCGCTGCGAGCGTCACCGGCAATGTGATCTTCCCCTTGGGCTGGCTCCTTCCGGTTTATCCTTGAAAGGTGCGGTCTCTTCAAGCTTCATTGTCGGGGATCTGGAGCTTCTTGAGTCTTCGCAGAGGAAATCAGGTTCGAGCCGGCCCGCCGTCAACCAACATCTTCGTGACCTTGAGGTTGCGGATTGTTGGTGAAACCAACATCGGCAAGCACCGACCGCGATGTGCGATCGGTGGTCCTCAGCGTCGAAGGCGATGGGCGTCTTGGACCACTTGAGAGGCTTGCGGCGCCTCGGCGGACGGCTCATTGCGTTCACTTCGCACCCATTGCTTGAGTTGGCGGTGCGAGGTGTGCGAAGCGCCGCCGTCGATGCACAACACCTCTGTTGCCTTACGAAACTCCTGGTCATCGATCTCATCTTCCTCCATCTCATCATCCTCATCTTCATCTTCGTCCTTATCGCGGCGGCGTGGAGCTGTCTCCTTGCAGCGTCTTGGCCTTCTGCAGTGCCCTCCCGGGCGGGAAGCTTCTTGCGGATCCTCCGCCACCTCCCTGGGCTCTCTCCTTATCGCGGCGCTCGTATTCGGCTTTTTGTAGTGATGGATTCTACCTAGGGTAGGGTCATAGGCCTGACCTAAACGTCCTACCCAAGGGTACTCTTAGAAGAGATCATCTTCCAGTCGACCAACTAGGAACTCACTTTCGTGACTAGAAGGACTCGACCATGGAAGACTCACTCGACCATGAAGACTCACTCGACCACCGAAAGGTCGAAGACACTCTGCAGCATAGCGGCTTGTAATTGAATAGACTTAATGATAGTTAAGGCTCTTTATGAGCGTTACCGGCCGCTAAGCAATGTACTTTAACCTCTCCATTATGTGGGCTGGCTGGGGTCTGGCGCCTCTATATAAGCCACCCCCCCTCCACAGGCGGAGGGTTCGCACTCTTGTAATACCTACACCGATAATCCACTCGACCGCCTCGGGGCTCCAGGGCGTGGGGCTTTACTTCCTCAGAAGGGCTGAACTTCATTACATCGCTTGTGTTCACAACCTCTCCATAGCTAGGACCTTGCCTCTCCATACCTACCCCCATTCTCTTGTCATACTTAGAACCACGGCGGTTGGCGCCCACCTTGGGGCGGTGTTCTAGCGATTTGTGGAGAAGTTGCGGTACTTCAGAGTACTTTCATCATGATGACTGCTGGAGTTTTGGTTGAAGGCGCGAGATCCGTCTCGGCGCTCTCACCTTTGTCGCCGGCGACTCCGCGTGGCTCGGGAGGCTCCACTCAACATCGGCGCTCCCGTCCGCGGCGGCGCACTTTTGCACATGTGTCGCGGCGTTCTGCTGCGGCAACCGTCGACCCGTGTCGGTCGACTCCTTTATTAGTCGCTCACCGGTCTCGGCAGCGCATAAGCGCTCTGGTCGTCGAGACTCCGGCGGTGGGTGAAACCTGTGATGGCTCGCCGGGCGGCAACCGCCAGTCGCGACAATTGAGCGATGAGTCCCTCTGGCTGTTCGATCATCGGTAGGCTCGTGAAAGCGCATCGAATGCGATAGCGATGATCCAGCGGCGGAAATCCTCATAGTCGGCGGCCCTCGCGATCCTCCGGCCGCCCATGGCGGTGGAAGCGGCGGGAGGTGACCCGTGCAAAACACGAAGAGTACCAGCCGAGACACTCGACTCTCTTGAGAGAGAAGAGCCGCCCGCAGAACATGGATGCCACGCATACTCCCATCGCGGAGAAACTCACGAGGCTCGCGCCTTGGAGGAAGCACGTTTGGAAAATGTCGCGAGCAGCGCTCGCTTGGAGAATCTTCAGCGAGCACTTTCGGCAGCCTTGTGACAACAGCGAATTCTGAAGCGGTCGGCGTCGACTCTTCCCGCCGACTCGGGTATACCGCCGCCCGATTCGAATTTAGCGGTTGCAACCCGTATAGCGAGTCCATCTAGCCTTCTCGATCGGAAGTGGGAGAGGCTTGATCACGATCGAAGATTTACTCGGCGGCGGAGACGAGAACTCAGCCGTGTCGCGATCGCGCAGCAGGATTCACGGATCGATCCGTCGCTGCGAATCTTGTCGATCGACTCCGACCCCGATCGCCTCCAGCGGCGGGAAGAAGCGCGACAACCGGCGAATCGATATGGAGACCGACATGGCCGGGATGACGGCGTCGAGTGCCCTTTCCCCTCGAGGAAGGTCTTACGCTCCTCGGCGGCAAGATGGCAGATGTCGATTCGATGCAGGCGAAGAGTTCGGTCGACCCGGGGAACCCGAGCTTGACGCGCGATCCATTATCGTGCAAGGCTTGGTCGGCGAGCGAGCTCATCGGCGGACCGAGAGATGCACCCACCGGCGATCGAGTGCATGTTTACGGTCGGAGTGTTTTAGCGAGGCTATCGAGCGCGATGATTCCCCAATTTGATTAGCAGCGAAGTCGACAAGTTCCTTTGGGAGTCAAGCACGAAACAGCGAGGATTACCAGTGGCTGTTCAGATTGGTGGTGGGAATGACGAGGTGGCCATGAAGCATTGCCCCTCATGTTGGAAGGTTACGCGAGCATGGCTGAATCGATTACCTCCTAGCGATATATATACTTGGGAAGATTTGTCGAGTGTTCGTCGAGACTTTTGAAGGGACACCTGGCGACCAGCTGGTTTGAATGAGCTGCAAGTTTGTGTGCGAAGACCAATGAAACTCTCAGAGAGTACATTCAGAGGTGGATTACTATGCACCATCTTGTGGAAAATGAGTTTTATCGGTGAGCACCGGCAATATGAGTTTCCGCGGAGTCATACCGGGGAAGAAGGCCAACTCACTCGGCGAATAGCCGGGCGTGGTTTTGGTGATTCCAAGCACTTTCGCAAGGAAAAGTTGACCTTTGAGGTTGTGGATTTTGAGTGCCTATCATGCCATTTTGGGAGGCCAACCTCGCATACGATTCATGGCTCGACCATGTTACGTGTACCTCAAACTGAAAATGCCGAGGCCCCAAAGGGTGATCACATCACCGCGATCGGAAAAAAGCGAAGAGTGCTTCGAAGGGCTCAAAGATTGCCGACTCCCAAGTGGCAGCGATAAATTCGAAGAATACAAGCAAAATCAGATCCAGTGATTTGTTGCGATCCAAGAAGCCGACCACAGAATCGCATTTGATCGTCTGGTGAGGCGAAGCAGATTCATATTCACCGTGACCCCAATGCAGCCCGACCCACATCTCCCGACACTCGACCCAAAATAGGAAGAAGCGCTCATCCGGTTCCTCCGTGAGAATCTGGGACATTTCGCATGGAAGCGGTGACATGCGAGGTGTTCAGGGGTGGTGAGCATCGCCTCCGAGTCGACAAGTCGGCAAAACCAGTCGAAAGAGCATCTTGGTCCGCCGCCCGTCGGAAGAAAAAAGCTATTGGTGAAGAAGTGGCTCATTGTTGGCGGGAGGATTCATCAAGAGATATACCACTCCGAGTGGCTTGCTAATGTCGTCATGGTTCCCAAGAAGGACAACTCGCCGCATGTGCATTGATTTTAAGCACATCAATCGGGCCTGCCGAAGGATCATTCCTCTCCCGCATAGATCAAATTGTTGACTCGACCGCGGGATGTGAAGATGTCTTTTCTAGATGCATATTCCGGGTATCATCGGATCCGTCTGTATGGACCCGATGAAATAAAACAGCTTTCATCACTCCATTGGGTGCTACGCTATATCACCATGCCATTCGGCCTCAAGAATGCGGAGCCACATTTATGCGAATGATTGAAGTGTCTTCTCCTCAAATCGGTCGGAATGTGGGCGTATATGGATGATATCGTCGTTAAGTCGCGAAAGGGTTCCGACCTACTTGCGACCTCGCGAAACATTTGCCAACCTCGGAAGATGCGATATCAAGCTCAATCCGTCGAAGTGCGTTCGGAGTTCTGGTGGAAAATTACTCGGTTTTCTAGTTTCGAGCGAGGATCGATGCTAATCACGAGAAGATCGGCACTATTCTCCGAATGAAAGCATACATGCGAGTGCACGGCGTCGAGCTTCTTGGATGCTTGGCGCTTTAAGTCGATTCATCTCACGACTCGGTGAAAAGGCATTGCCTCTTTACGGTGATGAAGAAAGGTGACAAGTTGAGTGGACTCGAAGTGATGCAGCGTTCTTGGGCTAAAAGCTCGCTCTCCACCGGCCGGTGCTTGCTTTGCTCCAATCAGCAAAGAGCCTCTATTGCTTTATATTGCAGCCCTTTGGACAAGTTGTCGATCTTGTGCTTACTGATCGGCGGGAAGAGGAAGGAAAAGGCCTTCAAAGTTCAGCGCCCGGTGTATTAGTTATGCGAAGTCTTGACTCCATCAGCGAGATATCCTCATTATCGAAGCTTGTGTATGGTATATACATGACCACGAAGAAGGTTACTCATTATTTCTCGATCATTCTATCACGATCGTCGTGACGCTCCTTTATCGAGATCTGCTGTGAGAGACGGCCGGTCGAGTGGCGAAATGGGCGATTGAACTTCTTCCCTTGATATCAAATTTGAGGCAAAAAAGCCATTAAGTCCCGGGCTATAGCGGATTTCCTTGCCGAGTGGATTGAACAACTGACCGGTGAAGTTCACTCGGAGCATTGGACCATGTTCTTTGCGGCTCCAAGATCTTTGAATGGTTACAGTCTTTGGGGTTGTTCTGGTTTCCCCAGAGGAGATAAGCTTAGGTATGTGCTCCAGATTCACTTTGATTCCTCCAACAATGAAGCGATCTGAGGCCCTCTTATATGGATTAGCATGGCCATCTCACTCGGCGTCCGTCGCTTTGATGGTCTATGGCGACTCAGATTTAGTGGTCAATCGGTGATGAAGGAGTGGGGCGTGAAAGCCCAGCTATGTTGGATCTTGCAATGCGATGAGGAAGCTGGAAAAAAAAGTTCGAGGGTTGGAACTCCATCACATCCCCATTGAAAAATCAAGCAGCAGATGATCTGGCGAAGATAGGTTCAAAGAGAAGCCATTCAGTGGTGTGTTTTTGGAGCATATCGCACTCCGTCGATTAAAGAAGATCCCTTCACGAGGAAGCTCCACAGCCCAAGAGTGCCACAGACCGGTGAGGTTGAGGTCCCAGCGGTGGTCGACTTGGTCATGGAAGTTTTAGTGGTCACTCCGATTGGACAATTCCATACATCGCATATATTACGAGAAAAGAGCTCCCGAAGATGAGGAAGAGGCTCGACGGATCGTCCGTCGATCCAAAGCCTTTACCGTTATCAAAGGACAATTTGTATAGAAAGCCCGGTGGGTTGGTCGAAATGCATAACGACGAAGAAGGTCGAGTCATACTCAATGACATCCACTCGGGGACTGTGGTCACCATCGTCCTCTCGGACCATTGTAGCCAAAGCATACCGGGCAGATTTTATTGGCCAAGGGCGAATGAGATGGCGAAAGAAATAGTGGACAAGTCACGAAGGATGTCGGTTTTATTCAATATGTCACACAAGCTGCGTCGACTCGAAGACCATTCCACTCGTCGGCCTTCGCGGTGTGGGGATTGGATATGGTCGGTCCCTTGCGAACAGGTCGGGCGGTTTCACGCATGTCTTGGTAGCGATCGACAAGTTCACCAAGTGGATTGAGGCTAAACCAATCAAGAATCTCGGCGCGATCTTCTTGTTTCCTTCATCGAGGCGGCGTTCGGATATGGAGTCCCTACGGCATCATCACGGATAATGGGTGAATTTTGACTCGGAAGAATTCAAGGATTTACGCAGCGCTCAAGGGGCCTTGAGTCGACTACGCTTGATCGCCCATCCACGGTCGAATGGACGAGCGAAAAGGGCCAGCGGACTAATCCTCAAAGGTTTGAAGCCCGGTGATCACGAGATTTCAAGCATCTTGGTGGAGCATGGGTCGACGAACTTCCTTGATGCTTTGGGGTTTGCGGACCACGCCTAATCGGTCGATGGAAGAACGCCATTCTTCTTGGTCTATGGGCTGAAGCAGTCCTACCGAGTGATCTTCTTCTAGCGCTCCCGAATTGAACTTTACAATGAAGCGAAGCTGAGCAAGCACGTCGGGATCGATCGACCTCCTAGAGGAGGAAAGGAGATGGCTCGATCCGCTCGACCATCTACCGGCAAGACTTGCGTCGCCTTCGCCCGAAATGTGAGAGTCGAGCCTTCCGGGAAGGAATCTGGTTCTCCGAGTGGATCGTGAAACTCCATAAGCTCGCTCCCTCCTGGGAAGGACCCTTCATCGTCACAAAGGTTCTCCACAACGGGGCATATCGTCTCTACGATGTCGAACACAATATCGAAGAGCCCCGAGCTTGGAATGCGGATCCCCGTTTTACACTTAAAGTTTTTTCACTCGGATGAATTGTAACAAAATACTTCTGTAGTTTGTGGATTTCGAAATAATAGTGTCATAATTCCTTCATAATTTTTTGTCACTTTTTATTTTTTTTGTCCAGTCAAAATTTTCCCCCAGTGGGTGGCTTAGCCGCGAATCCGCTTCGCCTAAGTTTATACAAATCCTACCGAGTGGTAAGCCAGACTTCCACTCGGAGGCTTAGCCGCGAATCCGCTTCGCCTAAGTTATAAAAATCCTACCGAGTGGTAAGCTAGACTTCCACTCGGGGGCTTAGCTGCAGCCCAGTGCTCGCCTAAGTAACTACAAATCCTACCGAGTGGTAAGCCAGACTTCCACTCGGCGGCTTAGCCGCGAATCCGCTTCGCCTAAGTTATAAAAATCCTCTGAGTGGTAAGCGGACTTCCACTCGGGGCTTAGCTGCAGCCAGTGCTGCGCCTAAGTAACTACAAATCCTCTGAGTGGTAAGCGGACTTCCACTCGGGGCTTAGCTGCAGCCCGGTGCTCGCCTAAGTAACTAAAAATCCTACCGAGTGGCAAGCGGACTTCCACTCGGAGGCTTAGCTGCAGTCAAGTACTCGCCTAAGTACAACGTATGCTAGCAAGGAGGACGAGGCGCAGGTCGACTGCGACCCTCTCCTCCGGGCTACGCCATAAGTACAACGTATGCTAGCAAGGAGGGCGAGGCGCAGGTCGATGCGACCCTCTCCTCCGGCTCGCCATAAGTACAACGTATGCTACTTAAGGAGGGCGAGGCGCGCAGTCGATTGCTGACCCTCTCCTCCGAGCTACACCATAAGTATAATGTGCTGCATAAGGAAGGCGAGGTGCAGGTGGATGCGACCCTCTCCTCCGAGCTTAGCCACAAATACAACGGAAATCCTACAGTGAAGAGCAAACCTCTCACTCGGGGCTTAAGCTGCAGCCCAGTGCTGCGCCTAAGATATAAGAAATCCTACAGTGAAGAGCAAACCTCTCACTCGGAGGCTTAACTGCAACCAGTGCTGCGCCTAAGATATAAGAAATCCTACAGTGAAGAGCAAACCTCTCGCTCGGAGGCTTAGCTGCAGCCCAATGCTCGCCTAAGGTACAAGAAATCCTACCGAGTGAAGAGCAAACCTCACACTCGAGGGCTTAGCTGCAGCCCGGTGCTGCGCCTAAGATATAAGAAATCCTCTGGGGTGAAGAGCAAACCTCTCACTCGGAGGCTTAGCTGCAGCCAGTGCTGCGCCTAAGGTACAAGAAATCCTCTGCAGTGAAGAGCAAACCTCTCACTCGGAGGCTTAGTTGCAGCCAGTAGCTCGCCTAAGGAATAAGTCATTGCAGTGAGGCTTCTTGTTGTGAACACGAAAAAGGCAATTGAGCCAAAAGCAATCATATCCAAACATCAATCCAAGTTTAGGTCGATACCTAAAGGAACCGAGAGTGCTCGGGCACTAAGCACATTAAGGTTTTATCGGTTACAATTCCACTCGACATACTGAGGCAAATTTAAAGTGTCGGACTTAAAGGAAGTTTTTACCCCTCTGTGGAGGGCTGGAGGGAAACCACGAACTCGTCAAGGTCGATCCCATCTGCGATCCGTGTAGCGGCAGCAATGAAAGTTTCCATGAAGGACACTGAAGTCGTGTTTCTTGGTGTTGGCCACGGAGAGCCGCCAGCTTATCTTCTCGTGCATCCTTGCGATGGACTCGCGCCGGGCATAGAGGCGACATCTGCGCCACACCGAGCCGAGGACTTCTTCCACTCCTGCACTTTCGGTCGGGGCGGCGTTCAATCGAGCCATCAACGACTCGAGGTCATTTTGGAGTGTCGCCCGGGCGAGCGTCGAGTCGATGCGGGGCGTAGCAACCTTGACCTTGCGAGGTAGTCTCGACATTGCAACCACGAGACTCGATCGGAAAACATTCATCGCAATTTAAATGCGTTCACACGAGAATTGGCGGGTCGAGTTCAGCTCAAGCTGGCTGGTTTCATCTTCAAAGTTCGACGAAATTCTACAAAGACAAAACCCGAGTCAAGACAATAGTCGAATGGGAACATCACAGTTGGAAGAATTGGTCGAGTGTAAAGACTACCTTCAAGCATAAGGAACAATTTTTTAGCAAGACCTCCCGGAAGCCTTCGGTCATTCTTCTTCGGTCAACTGGTTGATCTTCTCGGTCAGTGGTCTTGTCGGCCTTGATCGGTCGACATCCTTGGTGGCAATGGCGAGCAGCCTTGATTGGTGTTGTCCTGCTCAAGCTTGTTGGTGAGGCTAACTTCTCGTCGGCAAGCTTGATCTTCTCAGACAGATCAAGATCCTTTTTCCTCTGGGCCTCCTTCACCTTGCCTGTAAATTACAGCCAAATCATATTTGAAACAGATGAGAGGAGAAAGGAGTGGTCGAAGTCTCACCGAACATACCTTTGGTCTCCTCCTTCGCCTTCGTCAGATTCTCCTGCACTAGCTTCAAGTCCAACTCGAGCTGAATATGTACGCTCCGATTCGATATATAGCGCCGCAAGATCACGAGGATTTCTCTGAAGAATCAATCGACAAAATGTCAAAGATGATTCACTTCCGAGTGAATAAAGAAAAATCATACGTTTCTAAGACCACAGTCGAATGCAAGCATTAGACCGTAGTCTCGGGGACTACACCCAGTGGGTGCACTCAGCGTGCCCCACTAGTCCTATTCAAGATAGAGTCGACCAATCGACCAAAAAAAAAATCGACCACGATCGACCAAAGTTTCTTCGGTGTGTCGGCGCGCGATGATGGACCACGATCTCGGGGACTACACCGGTGGGTGCACTCAGCGTGCTTGCTGGTTTGAAACCATTCGTTTTAGTCGAATGATGATCAATCTTTACTTATAAAGCCTAAAATCGATTGCCGGTGATCGACCTTATATGGGGACTACACCGGCGGGTGCACTCAGCGTGCCCCGCTAAACGGAGTTTTATCAACACACCCGGTGGGTGATTGCTATGGATTTAAGAAAGAAGTTTTGATAGCATATCCTATGAGCGGTGGTGGTCGGTGACTGAACATTGCTTTGAAGAAGCGGTGGCGTCATAAGCTGCTTGGCTTGCATCCGGATGACCTTCTGCTCCATCATGATCCTGCTTGGCGTATCGCCTCCTTAGCGGCGCTAACTTGGTCCTCGGGGCGTGGTGCATGGTGAAGAGCGAAGGCTGCCCGGCACTTTCGGCGAAGTGGGACAAGCACTTGTCAGCGGCACATAAAAAGACACGGTGGGTCGGTGGTGTTCTCCCCTCCGTGACAGCGATCTCGGCGCCGTCACATCTTGGGTTGTTTTGCGGTGGTGGCTTTCTGCTCCTCCTATACCTCAGTGGTTCTTCATCCTCATCATCGTCATCAGGAAGGGTGATAATGTCATTGGTTGGAGCTTCAGAAAAGAATCAAAGTTAGAGACTACGAGTCAGTCAACTAAGAACAGAATCAAGGATACAATACTAGGATTTGAAGTTGCCGCATCCTCCATCTCTTGGTCCTCGGCCTTGCAGAGGTTTGGAATCGCGACCTTGAAGTTCCAAAGAATCGGTCGGTTAATTCAAGTATCAACCGAGATAAAGTTTGTATAGAACAGGAAGACTTAAGTAGTGTGGTTACCACGATATGGTGGGGATGAACACCTTCATTTTTAGCGAGAGGCTTGGTGGGCTTCGTCAGACCACCTTCATTGCTTGGCGCCTTCTCGATTGACCTTTGGAGGCGGTCAGAGGCGTTTATCGGCTGCGATCGATCATAACCCCTACCGCTTCGATCCGCGGGGTCATGAGCGAGCTTGACCGCCTTCCGGCGCGGTGGTGCAAGCTGTCACATCCTAGCCACGGTATTGCACTAGGCTAGCTTCATGTGTGCATCATGTTTAAATTTTATTTAAGTTGAAATGGGGATTGCTCAAACCCTAGCATCGAGATCAAATCAACTAGGTTCAAATAAAAATATTCTCAATGAACCCAAAATGCTCTTGAGAAAAGTTCATTATTTTTGGATTGATGCGGAACCTCTTCCAAAAATGGTGCACATTTTCTAGGCCATTCTGGATTTTGAATTAAATCATTACCTACTTGCATTTGGGCATTTAAATACTATAAAATATTTTCAATGCTCAAATAATCCCAAACTGAAATGTTTCTTTGTAGGATATATTTCAATAGTGGTCATGGCTTGATTGCATGCTTTTTGGGATTGATTTAGTATTTTTAATAAAGCCACAAATCTGCGAGATAAATAGAAAAGCTGTATGAGAATTAGAAAGAGAGAAAGGACTCACAGGGCTACCTACAGCTTACGAAGTCTCACATGGCACAGCACTATTCTTTGGCGGCCCAGCCACCGAGCAACATGCAGTCATCCCCTTCCTCTGCCGGTGTGCATTGTGCGTGGCGCGCCACCTGAGGAGGCGAGGCCACCTCTGCTTCACCGTGTCGTGCTCTCCGTCAACCCAATCCAGCGCTGGAGATGCCTCGAAGCCCTCTCGCCTCTCCCTCACTCGTTGCACTCTCTCCCTCCTCTGTTCCTCTCCCATGACACACCCAGCACGGCCGTCGCCCGCCGCTCCCCTTTGCTTGCAACCACCGTGTCGCCTCGCTTAACCCCCATGGCAAAGGGTTCCCGCGTCCCCTCGACCCCTCGCTAAAAGCCGCGACCATGGCGCCCGAACCGTTGCCATCGAGCTCGTCACGCCGCATCGGCAGCGGAGATGGTCGTCGTCGAATCGCGCCGTCAGGGCGCCCCGGCCATGACCATCCGTCGTCTCCATTGTGAGTTTCCGCATCTGTTTCCCTCTTCGAGCTCGTTCGCCCATAACCGTCACCCCTTGTCGACCGAACTGCTTGCCACCGCCAAACCACGTCGCCGGCCACTCTTGGCGACTCGGCCTCAACCGTCACCTCCCTAGATCGCCCGCCTTTGCCCGACTTTCAATGGGACCGCCCATGAGCCCAAGCGGCCTCCTGTAGGTGAACCCGAGCCACTCCGGTGCGCCCGCCGCGGATTTGGTCGCGGCGTTAAGATCTGGTGATGATGGCGTGGCAGCAATTAAGCACTAATCACATCTAGTTAGCCCTAACGAGACCATTTGTGGGCCCTAAGCGTAGTCGAACCTCACTCAACGCTAGTTTTGGCCAGGGATTAGTTCTGAGTCAGCGACATGCAGGGACCCACAGGTCGAGGTTTGACCAGGTCAACCTGGTTGACCTCTTGACGCGTTCTTCTTTGTCATCTTGTGTGATGATAGCTTCGAGTTTAAAATAAACGAGAAAATTCGAGAAAATATCCTAAACTTCTAAAATTCATAGAAATTCAACGTAACTCCAAATGAAATAATTTATATATGAAAATGATCAGAAAAATCCAATCTATCAATCTGTACCATTTTCATGCATGTTAGAACAACTTATAGCTGCTGTTTAGCACAAATCATTTAAATGGCATTTGAATAATCACATATGGAGTTTGAATTTGAATCTTGTATTCAAACCAACTTCATTTAATCTGTTGCTAGTTGCATTAGCTCAAACCACAGCATATTGCCATGTCATGATCATGCATCATATTGTGCATTGCATTGATTGTGTTTCTTTCTCGATTGCAGGTAATTGCCCCTCTCGTGAGCAGCGTTCAGGCGATGAGTTCGATGACACCGATGAAGAGATATATTATCTTCGAAGTGCCGAGCAAGCAAAACCCCTTGTTCATTCGATACAATCCCACTCTCGCTCCTACTCTCTTTTCTGCATTAGGACAACAACGATTCATACATTACTTCTTTGTGGTAGCTGAACCCCTTTATCCTTTGCATGACTGTCATTGCCACGATAAATAGATGAAACCCACTAGCATGAGTAGGAATTGTTTGAGCCCTGATGTGCCTACTCATTCATGCTTGTTTGTCATGCTGCTATTGCTTAGAGTTGAGTCGGTCGATTCATCTGGGATGAATCGGAGGTGTCAAAACATGTCCTCTTGTTGAGAGCTAAGTGTGTGAACACGATTTGGTAAAGGTAGCGGTGAGAGGCCATGTAGGAGTACATGGTGGGTTGTCTCATTGCAGCCGCCCTCGAGGCTGAGTTACGTGTTTGTGATCCATGAGCGAGTTACTACCACACATTGGGTTCGGTAACTCGACCCCTCCGGCTTCTTAATCACCCTTGTTCTCTGTCCGGGAGTTGCAACTAGTTTACGGTGTTTGTAGGTAGTGTTAGTAGTCTACCAAGTGGCACCGGTACAAGTGGGCTTAGAGACGGACTAGGCATAGTGGCACAGTGTACCAAGTGGCACCGGATGGTGGGCTTGGGAACCCTGCTCACATCGTTTGGGGCCGTGGCGACACCCGGCGGATCTCCTTGCGGATGGAACCCGAATAGGCGATAAACACAGACGAGAGACTTGAGTGTTTAGGTAGGCGTGGCCGACTCCTCGCCCGACTTCGCTCGAAGGTTGCGAGGTACATAGCGTGTCTGAGGCGATAAGTGGCGAGCGTGTGTGAAGAAGTACACCCTGCGGGGTTATCATTATCTATTGAATAGCGGGATTCCTCGGATATGGAAACTTGGACCCTTGCATAGTTCATAGACAAGTGAAAGTGGATACTCTAAAATCGCCAAGATAAGTGTGAGTGCTATGGATGGCGTTCTCGTGAGGGAGGCGGGGAGGCGGATCCATAGTGGTGTATTGATATGGTGAATATGTGGACTCGTGTGCGCCACCTCAAAGAGTTACTTGAAGTCGTAGTTCGGATAGCCACGAGTCAAAGCTGGCTTGCTGCGATTAAACTCCACCACCCCTTTGTTGATAATGATGCATATGTAGATAGTTACGATGTAAGTCTTCTTTGGGTACATTTGTACTCACGTTTGCCTATTTATGTTTTTGCGAGAGACTTGATCTCGCTAGTAATTCGCTTGGACTTGACGTTTAGCTTGTTACCTCAGCTACGATCTTGTGCCCTCGGCGGATCACAGTAGATAGTCGAGGCTTCTCGGCCTTTTCATTTCTAGATATACGTACCCGGACATGTTAAGCTTCGCTTGTGCTTTGACTTGTATGCTCTGAATGTTGGGTCATGAGACCCATGTTTGTAATATCTCGCTCCTCGGGCCTAATGAATAAATACTTGAGTCGTAGAGTCATGTTGTGATGCCATGTTGTATTTGCACATATCGAGCATATTGTGTGTATGTTATTGAAATGCTTGGTATGTGTGGGATCGACTATCTAGTTGTTTATCCTTAGTAGTCCCTCTTACGGAAATGTCTCCTAGTGTTTTCACGAGCCATGGTAGCTTGCTCTTGCTCCGAACACTTAGGCTGGCCGACATGTGTCCTTCTTCGTTCTGTATGCATCCCTTGGAAATGTCCGCGATGAATCTAGGAGTCTGTTAGCCGCTACAGCCAGGTTCACCGAGTCTGCTAGCCAGTGCTACAGCCTGGATTCACTCGTGATGACCGACACGTTCGATCTTTGGGTCATGGATGCTGTCCTGTAAGTTTGTGCCACTTTGGGTTTATGACTAGCCATGTCAGCCGGGCTCCTTATCATATGGATGCTAGCGACACTATCATATCGTGTGCCAAAAGCATAAGCGGTCCCGAGCAAAATAAGGCGACACCCATGGGAATACCGTGCGTGAGGCGCAAAGTGATATGAGGTGTTACATGCTAGATCGATGTGGCATTGAGTCGAGGTCTGACAGCAACCTCCTCTTCCTCCTCCTCTTACGCATCGTCCTCATCATCATCGTCGTCATAAATCGTCGTCACCTTGGCGGCGTCTGAGTCCCTCATCTTGGCTCTCGCCTCCGCTGGCTTCTCCTCCTCGATCGAACTGAGCTCCATTGAGCATCGAGTACAGCTCGGTGAGGGCTGGAAAATATCAAGGCGAGTTCAATCGACCAAATTGCGGAAATGCTGAAACACATTCAACGGACATACAATGGAAGCGGGGCAAGTGTACCTTATCTAGAAACGTCATTGTGGTCAAGTGGAGAAATCCTCCGAGATCGCGAGGTTGTCTTTGTTCGGTGATCGAGGCCATCCATCTTTCCACTATGGCGTCGTCGGCTATCTCCGGATGGACCGAGTCTCGTCTTGGTTCCATGATACAGCCACATCGCAGTGACTCCGGGCCGAAGAGGCTGGATCGCCTCGAAGAAAACCTCAAGAGGTCCATGCCGGTCCACACGTCCCGAACCAGCTGTACCCACGCGATCCATCAACATCTTCACATCAGCTCTCTCCTCTGGAACCACCTTGAGGAGGAAGGTTTGTTCACTCGACTCATGGTGAATGGAGAGTCCATTATTTGTCGGTGTCGACTCATTCCGCGGGTAGAACCGGTCATTGCCAGACCCTCCTTGACTCGAGAAAAGACATAGCTGGGAATGTGCTCTTATTCCTCACTTGGATTCCTAGACCCCTTTTATCTGAACCACTTGGGTCTTCTCATCACGGGGGCTCGCTTTCTTCTGATCTGAAGCGGCATGTGAAGATGTGCTTGAACAAACCCAGTCTGATCGACAGCCCGGAAGTTTTCGCACATGGATACAATGCGGCAAGATCTGTGATGGAGTTTGGAGTAAAATGGTGGAGCTGGGCTCCAAAGAAATTCAAGCCACGAAAAAAACACTCGGCGGCGGGAAAATCCTCGTCGACATGGGTGGCGAGGAGCACACTCACCCTCCTCCGGTTGAGGCTGCCACTCTTTGCGGGGAAGCCTTGCGGCGCCGTGGGGGATCGATCCGTCGTCGGCCATATCGAGAGATCCTTCTCCACGATGGTCGGCCGATCGATCGCCACTGGACCCGACCCTTGACAGCGAGATCTCGATGAAGAGCATTGCGGTTGGTGGATCTCCTTACGCCTTCTCGGCCCGGCGCCTTCTCCGCCGCCGGCGCCTTCTTCGTGCGCTCAACACCGCCGTCTTCTCCTTGCCCATGGCGCCCGTGAAGTCGCAAGAGAGAGCGAAGGCGAAGCGGCGGCGATTGCGGTGGCGAAGGCGAAGAGCGGAGGAGGAAGAGCGAAGTCTTGTCGCGAAACCCTCACAAGTCGCATTTATAACATCCCTTCGAGTGGATGACAGGTGGACCGAGCAATCAATCATATCCGAAATAGTTGCATTGCACGATCATTAGCGGAAAAAGCGGTAGCGAGGATCGAGCATCCATGTCACTGTCCGTCCGGCGCGCGGTCCATTCCGCTTAGCGCTTCCCCAAATTTACGTATCGCGAGATCCGAGAGAGCAGTTGATTACATCAAGTCGAGATTTCCTGCGATCCGTCGCTCGGGAATAGCGAAGTATAAAGGTCACTCGACAAAAGAACAAGAATGGATCGAGTCGGTGAAGAAAAGTTGCTCGTTATCAACAAAGAAGATCTTGATCCAAGACAACACATAGCAAGTATGCAAAGACAATGGAAACAACGTCGACTCCTCCTCACTCAAGCCTCAATCCATTTGGGGGCTAATGATGGATTCATGTACCTAGGGTAGGGTCATAGGCTGACCTAAGCGTCCTACCAAGGGTACTCTTAGAAGATCATCTTCGATCGACCAACTAGGAACTCACTTTCGGTGACTAGAAGGACTCGACCATGGAAGACTCACTCGACCATGAAGACTCACTCGACCACGAGAAGGTCGGAAGACACTCTTGCAGCATAGCGGCTTGTAATTGAATAGACTTAATGATAGTTAAGGCTCTTTATGAGGCGTTACGATGCGCCCAAGCTTAATGTACTTGAACCTCTCCATTATGTGGGCTGGCTGGGGTCTGGCGCACTCTATATAAACCCCCTCCCAGGCGGAGGGGTTTGCACTCTTGTAATACCTACTGATAATCCACTCGACCGCCTCGGGGCTCAGAGGCGTGGGGCTTTACTTCCTCCAAGAAGGGCCTGAACTCGTACATCGCTTGTGTTCACAACCTCTCCATAGCTAGGACCTTGCCTCTCCATACCTACCCCCCACTCTACTGTCATACTTAGAACCACGACATGTAGCTCCGCCATCTGCTCCACTTTTTTGCAGGTTTGGAGATCATGTCCCTTGATGCGGTGGATCTTGCAATACCGCTTGCCGGAGCCGTCCTGCTTGTCGGCGGCTACCACAGCCTCATGGGTCGTCGGTCTTGGCCTTGTCGGAGCCGCCTCCTTTCTTGGGAATGCTCAGCGGCCAGTACATCCTTAGCCTTTCTCTTCCTATTGTTCGCCTCCGGTTCTTCCTTGCAAGGCGGCATCCTCCTTGTCGGATCTATGCGCTCGGCAACCTCTCCGGGATTTTCCTCCCTCCTCGGCCCGTGCACACTTGTCGGCGGGCGTAAAGCTTCGGCTGACATCTCTGATTTTGCACATCGCCATCTCCTCCCTCATCCTGCGGTTAAGCACGTTACGATGAAGCGCTAATAACCGTGGCGGGTGGGCGTCTGGTATGTTCTTGCTGCACTGGCTGAATCTTTGTATATACTTGCGAGGGGCTCCCCTCATACGGGCGAGCAAGTGGAGGTCACTCTCCACGGCCATGAGGCTTGTGGCCACCCGTGAAAGCGCCGACAAGCTGATGACACATGTCCGCCCATGAAGAGATGGAGCCGTCGGCAAGTGCATGAGCCAAGATCGGCGTTAGGCTTGAGTACCGGTAGGGAAGTAGTTGGCGAGATCTTCTCGTCGCGTCCTCCGGCAGCTTTGCACGCGATGGTGTAGATCTTGAGGAACTCCGGCAGGTGTATCCTGCCGTCGTACTTCTCGAACGCGTCGGCAAGTTCTTGGTTTTGGGCCCTTTGGACTTACGCGGCTTCGTGGGTGAGCAGCAGGGCAACCCGCCCGCGTCTGACAAGTCGCTGGTTCCAGGTGCGTGCGCGTCGGCCAGGTCAGCGTGCTGGTCGGATTGGCCTTGGCGCTTCTCTCCGTCGCTTCGATGCGGGTGCGGCGTCTTCGTGTTGCCGTTCTGGAAGCGTGCGCTGATCGCGGCGAGTCCGCGGGTCCGGCAACAGCGGTGGAGTCGGCGTCAAGGTTGGTCCGGCGGTGGCGATCTTAGCCTTTGGGGTTGGGAGTGCGGAGGTGGCACCCCTACGGTCTTGTCGGCGTCGGCTTGCGCTGGCGCCTGCGAACCTCGACACGCTTCGGTGGGCGGGAGTTTATCGCCGTTAAGCGAAAGCGATGAGGCTGTAAATGGTCATCCTCGATCGTCGATCTTGTGCGGCGCGGTGGTTTAAACGGCTAGGCTCGGGCGGCGCTTCCTCTGCTTCTTAGGTGGCGGTGGCGGCAAGCGGCGCGAGGAGCGGATGTGCTCGGACTCCCAGCCGGATTGGGAGGAGCAACACCTCGTCCGGGCGGCCAGTACCTCACTCGCGCCCGGCATCTTTGGCGTGCTGCAGCTAACCTCGAGCGTCCGCGACCCACCAGCTTGGCCTTGCTCCAATGCAAGCCGCGGTGCTAGGAGCACCGGTATTGTTGACCTTGCACCTCACAGGAAGGGTGTCGCGTCTGCACCGTCGCCGGCGCTTGCGGGGCCTTGTTCTTGGATCGAGTGACGGCCTTGCGTCCCACCGTGGCGCCCAGCTCCTCGCCGGCGTCCACTCCACCGCTGCTTGCTCCGGCGGTGGTGGTGGAATGATGTAAACGGGCGGCCACCTCGAAGCTTCTTCTTCCGGTGGCATGTTGGCGATAGCGTTGATGTAGCGCAGCGTGGGGCGGATCGGATGCTCACGACCTCGGCCCCCCCTACAGCGCGCCAAAGATGTCGGGCGTGGCGTCTCTGTGGCCTCGAACACCTATGGAGACACTTTGGGGCCCCTTACAGTTCGACAAGGGAAGCGGGGTCATCTTGTGAGTAGATCGAGGTCGGCGGAGGAGGCAGGCGATTTTTGCCCAACGGGGCTCTCCGGAGAGATAAAACCCCTCTTTGCTGCCTTTTGCTTGTTATTTGATCTTGCTCGGCGTGCGGCGTATGAGTGGTGTCTGGGTATCGAATGGATCGAACCCCTTCTCGTCTTATGGGCCCCCTTTTATACTCTGAAGGGGGATCCACGGTGGCAGCGTGGGAAGAGGGGTAGAAAGGTAAAATCGCGGGTTGGTACTATAGTGACCAGCGGTGACCCCTACCTAACTCGGCGGCGGGGACAAGGGCATTTAATGCCCGTCCGTCGCTAACGATCACGGGAGGAGTGGCCGTTAAGTGAGCCACGGTTGCCACGATGGCATCTCTGTCGACTCCGTTTGCCACCTCGCTCCGCATGGCTGCGTAGTGCCTGCCACGTGCCCTTGGGATGGCCTTGTGATGACCGCGTCGCTGGGTCTTGTTGGAGTTTGGGTGGCAGCCTTGCCACGGCAAGTGCCTTGCGCGGCCCTTCTCTTGTTGTGCGGCAAGCTTGCGACCGTCCATTTCTGCTGCCGGGCCTTGGCGCCCGCGGCAAGTCTTCACAGTGATGCCTCGGTTGGCCTTCCGCAAGCTCTTCTTGCGGGGCCTTCATTCTATTGGTTAGTACTTTGTTCTTGAATGGCAGTAATAAGGAGCGGTGGAGGGCCTTGGCGGGCGTCCGAAGCAAGCCTTGCAAGTCTTCTTGTTGCCCGTGCACAAGTTCGAGTACTAAGGTACCCTTACTTTGTACAATCGGCGGTGGCACCGACTCATCCACCTCAAGAGGATTCAGATGACGTATCCAACACCAATTCCGAAGTGGAGAGTGCGATGAATCATCGGCGCTTAAAAGAGATCCTACGTGCCCCGGCTTTCTCTGAGCAGGAATTTGCCGCCCTCAGCACGTGGACGCATATATCTGAGCTGCCCGGGATGGACTTACTGGAGTTACTCGCCTGTTCTCATAGGATATACAAGTGAAAATATGTGTGAATTTAATAGATATGTATCAGTAGCCCCCGAGACTTAAAGCGGTTAGGACTAACCGATTTGAGGATCCTTTGAACCGCAGGTTCTCAAAGAGAAGAACAACGCACTGTCCTAGGAGCTCGAAACAAACCGTACAGAGTTGAATGTTGCTGTCGCCGAGCTTGAAGAGATAAAGCGCGCTCCGATGACCGTAGGTGAAAAGAAAAAACTGGAAGAGGAACTAAATAAGCAAGCCGAACATATAAAGAGCTTAAAGGCTCAACTCTTGGATGCGCAAAAGGAAAATCAGAAGTTAAAGGGCGGCATATTCGGTATGACTCTTGAACCACCCCCGGGACTTTAAATGGTCCTATAATACGGAGTGTGATAATGCTGTTCTTGAAGGATTGTTTACTGGCCGTCGCGAAGAAGAAGTGTCTGAGTTCCAAGGCGACGTTCTAAAAGAATTGTCGAAAGTGCATGAGCGGGCCCAGAAAGCCATGAAGAGTATGGTCAAAGCCCTATGGCCATCCAGTGTCCCCCCAAACTATGGAGGGGTTGGTGGACCTGTTCAAGGGTGCTCGGCGTCACTTCGAGTTATGGAAGACATCCGCATGACGGGAAGGCGCGCGAGAGGCATGGGCGATGGTGAAGACGCGCTACACCGGACTTGATCCGAATCATATGGCCCGAGTTGAACCTCAGGGACCAGATGGAAAAGAAATTCTAGTGAGCTTGGTATATGACCAAGTTATGATTGCGGCGAAGTATTCGCAAGAAGACTGCAAGCTAGATAGTCTTATAGATGATGTAGACAAAGAGTAGGTGTTTGATTCGATGTAGCAATATACTTTATCTCCACCCGAACTTTGTAAAAAATTGTCATTGCAGGCCTTCGACTTTAACCTCCTAACCAAGAAGTTGGAGTGTTTTCGGATATTATAAGAAATATTGAGTATATCCAGAAAATAGGCAATCCGGTCGTATTTCTCAAACAGACAAAATGTGTTCGGGGAGTTATGTTATATTACTGCTTAACGTAAGAAACATCTTCCAAGGAAAATAGTTCCGTTATGGATTCCTTTCCTTGGGTCGGCATGCTTAAGTATGCATGCCTAGGCTTGTACCGAAATTACGGATAGCCTATCCCGTATTTGTTGTAGACACAAAATAGTCCATCGTTCTTTGCCGACCAATTATTCCCTTAAGAACGCTAGCTTTCGGCTTCACCCATCTGAGGTACATTTCCGGATAACCCTAGCCGAACAATCCGGAACGTAGGGTATAAGCACAGGAGCGAGGCAACTCAACTTGGCAAAAACTAAAGTCATAGAGGTCATATAATGGCAAAAGATGTTTTTAAACAACCGGCATGGACAATGCAAGCTGTATGCTTTGAATAACAAGCTTCGTTAAAGAAGCGCCCAAGTATAATGGGGTGTATACATTTAAAGATGTGTACCCCTAATAGTGCGGTAACACTCCCTGGGATATAAAAAGGAAAAACGAAAGAAGAGAGGAGGAAGGAAAATCCTAGTCAAAGTAAAATATGAAGAGGCCGAACTATGCATAAAATCTTCGGAGTCGCTTGGCGTTCAATGGGTTCGGCTCAAGGCGATTATCCGCTGCATTGCAAAGGTGACAGTCTCCTCCTGTAAGGACTTCGTTTATGATGAAGGGGCCCTCGCATTTTGGTTTGAGCTTGTCCTTTTTCTTTTCTGGGAGGCGTAAAACAAGTTCTCCAACATTGTACATCTTAGCCCGCACTTCCCTCCTTTGGTATCGCCTGGCCTGTTGTTGATAGAATGAGGATAGAGCCTTTGCAACGTCGCGCTCCTCTTCAAGTCCGTCTAGGTCATCCTGCCGATCTAGTTCGGCTTCTTGCTCTTCGTACATGCACACTCGAGGTGAGTCATGAATAATATCACATGGCAATACAGCCTCTGCGCCGTACACCATAAAGAAAGGTGTGTATTCAGTCATTCGATTGGGCGTGGTTTGCACCCCCAGAGTATGGAATTGTGTTTCTCCACCTAGTGTTTATCGGATTCTCGTAAGGAGCGCACTAGTCTGGGCTTAATGCCTCTCATGATCAGACCATTGGCCCATTCAACTTGGCCGTTTGTTTGAGGGTGGTATACGGATGCATAGTCGAGTTTAATGCCCAACTTAGCACAACAGGTTTTCACCTCATCAACTGTAAAATTGGAACCATTATCAGTGATGATACTATGCGGGACACCGTAACGATGCACCACGCCGGATATAAAATCAATAGTTGGCCCTGCTTCAGCTGTTTTTACTGGTTTGGCCTCTATCCATTTAGTGAATTTGTCGACCATTACTAGTAAATATTTATTTTTGTGGCTACCATATCAAGCCCCCAGACCACAAAGGGCCAGGTAATGGGGATTGTTCTTAAGGCAGTAGGAGGCATATGACTTTGGTTGGCAAAAAGCTGACAGTCCACACAACATTGGGCAAGGGCCTATGCGTCTACTCGGGCCGTTGGCCAGAAAAAACCTGTCCGGAAAGCTTTGCTTATGAGGGCCCGAGCTGCAGCATGATGACCGCTGAGACCAGCATGTATTTCTGCCAAGAGTTGTCGTCCCTCTTCTTCTAAGATACGCCTTTGAAGGACTCTGATGGTGCTCTTTTTATACAGTTCACCCTTGTGCACTTTAAAGGCTTTAGAGCACCAAAACTATGCAACAGGCTTCATTCTGATTGTCGGGAAGCTCCTGCCTATCAAGGTAGGCCGGGAAGGGTTTGGTCCAAGGAGCAATAACAACCATGATCTCATGAGCAAAGGGTGTTATTTCGATATCCAATCCCCCGATGGTATCCGTCTTGTGTTCGGCTGCTGGAGGTGTGACCAGGTCCATACTTGATTATCTACTCTCGCCCTGCCATACTACCGATGGCTTGAAAATCCTTTCCACAAAGGTGTTGGGTGGGACAGGGCCGCGCTTAGCGCCCATGCGAGCGAGGATGTCGGCTGCCTGGTTACTATCCCGAGCGACGTGATGGAATTCAAGTCCCTCAAACCGAGCTGATCTTTTTAATACGGCATTTCGGTATGCCATCATTTTTGGGTCCTTTGCATCGAACTCTCCATTGACCTGGGGAATTGCGAGGTTCGAATCGCCGCATACCTCGAGGTTTTGTATACCCATAGAGACAACCATGCGAAGACCGTGTAGGAGCGCCTTGTATTCGGCTGTGTTGTTGGAGTCCGGATACATGATCTGTAACACATAGCAGACTGTGTCCCCGGTGGGGGATGTCAAGATGACGCGAGCCTCCAGTCCGACTAGCATTTTGCAATCGTCAAAGTACATAGTCCAGTTGGAGTATGAACTGTACTCTTTATGGAGTTCGGCTTCCGTCCATTTGGCGACAAAGTTGGCCAGCACCTGAGATTTAATAGCCCGGTGTGGCTTATGCTATTTCGAACGACAAAAATTCGATGGCCCATTTAGCTATGCGGCCAGTGTCGTCCCTGTTGATGATAATGTCATTAAGTGGTACTTCCGAGGCCACTGTGATCGAACACTCGTGAAAATAGTGTCGTAGTTTTCGGGATGCCATGAAGACCGTATAAGCTATCTTTTGGTAGTGGGGTATCGGGATTTGCATGGTGTAAGGACCTCCGATACATAGTAGACTGGTTTTTGGGTGGGGAATTTATGTCCCTCTTCCCCTCGTTCATCGACGAGTACGACACTGACTACCTGGTTGGTTGCCGAGATATACAGCAACATAGGCTCGCCAACGCCTAGGGCAGCAAGTTGGGTTGCTTGCGAGTAGAGCCTTGATTTCTTCCAATCCGGTTATGGCTGCGTTCGTCCATTCAAAGCTATCAGTGCGTCTTATAAGCTTGTAGAGTGGCAATGCCTTTTCTCCTAACTAAATATGAAGTGGCTCAAGGCTGCGACGCACCCTGCTAGTCTTTGGACATGCTTTAGCTTGGTTGGTATGGCCAATTGTGACAAGGCTCTTATTTTAGCTAGGTTTGCTTCGATTCCTCTATGGGAAACAATGAACCCTAGCAATTTTCGGCTGGAATGCCGAAGACACATTTCTCCGGATTGAGGCGTATGTCGTATGTCCAGAGGTTCTCGAAGGTGAGGCGAAGATCGTCGATTAGTGTTTTGACGTGTTTTGTCTTGATGACCACGTCGTCCACATATGCTTTGACTGTTTTGCCGATTTGTTTTTCCAAGCATGTTTGAATCATACGTTGGTAAGTGGCCCCCGCGTTTTTGAGTCCGAAGGGCATAGTGTTGAAGCAGAAGGGGCCGTATGGGGTGATGAACGATGTTGTAGCCTGATCCGATTCCTTCATTTTAATCTGATGGTATTTGGAATAGGCGTCTAGGAAACACAATGAATCGTGTCATGCAGTTGCATTGATTATCTGGTCAATGCGGGGCAACAGAAAAGGATCTTTAGGGCAGGCCTTATTGAGGTCTTTGAAGTCAACACAAATGCGCCAGGATTTGTCCTTCTTTGGTACCATGACCAAGTTGGCTAACTAGTCCGGGTGTTTAATTTCTCTGATGAGCCCGACTTCTAGCAGTTTGGCTAGCTCTTCTCCCATAGCTTGACGCTTGGGTTCAGAAAATCGCCGCAATGTTTGCTTCATGGGTTTAAACCCCTTGATTATGTTTAGGCTGTATTCGGCTAGCCTATGTGGGATGCCTGGCATATATGAAGGGTGCCAGGCAAAAATATCCCAACTATCGCGCAGGAAAGTGCGTAAAGCGGTGTCCACTGCCGGATCCAGTTATGCTCCGATAGACGCTGTCTTGTTGGGGTCCGTCGGGTGCACTTGAAATTTGACTATTTCCTCTACTGGCTTGAAGGAGGTGGCTTTAGGTCTTTCATCGAGGATCACATCGTCCTTGTCCACCGAGGACCGTAGAGTGGTTAGTTCTTCGGTCGCTAAGGCTTTGGATAACGCCTCGAGGGCCAAGGATGCGGTTTTGTTTTCGGTGCGGAGTGCTTTGTCTGGGTCGCTCGAGATGGTGATGATTTTGTTGGGTCCGGGCATTTTGAGCTTCATATACCCATAATGGGGTATAGCCTGGAAGTGTGAGAAGGCATCCCGTCCAAGGATGGCGTGATACCCACTGCTGAAGGGGACCACATGAAAGAGTAACTTTTCGGATCTATAGTTATCGGGCGTGCCGAACACCACATCCAATGTAATTCTCCCAGAGCATCGTGCTTCTCGATTGGGGATGATACCACGAAAAGTGGTATTGTTTTGCTCGATGCGTGCTCTATCAATCTTCATTTGGTCGAGCGTATCTTCATAGATGAGGTTAAGGCCACTGCCGCCGTCCATTAGCACTTTAGTAAGCCAAAAACCATCCACAATGGGGTTTAGGACTAGGGCGGCGGGTGCTCGGACTGTCCGAGCCTTTGGTTCATCTTCGGCGGTGAAGGTTATTGCCGCGTCGTTCCATGGGCTCAGTGTGGTAACTTGGTGGACTTCAGCGAAGTCGCGAAGTGCCCTTTCACTCCGATTATTTGAACAAAAGGTCTCAAAGACCGTGAGGACGTTGAAATCGTCCATCTCTGGGGAGTATTTCCCTGGAGTGGTGGTGGTGAGTAAACCCGGGCATGGGCAGCCCAGCCCGACGACCCGGCCCGAGCCCGACCAAAAACCGGGCGGACGGGCGGGCTTGACATTCGGCCGGACTCGGGCTTTGTTTTGCAGCCCGAAGATAGTTCGGGCGGGCTCGGCTTCAATTTTTCGTGTTTGGGCGGGCTTTGGGCTTCGGGCGGGCTTGCGATGTCGTACTAAAAAACAGCATTTGGGCCGGGCTTTCGGGCTTCGGGCTTGATTTCGGGCCGGGCTCGGGCTTGAAAATATGGAGTATTTCGGGCTTCGGGCCGGGCTTGGGCTTGAGAAATGAAGGTCGGGCTTTTATAAGCCCGGCCCAAAACCCGGCCCGGCCCGACGTTTGCCCAGGTTTAGTGGTGAGGATGGCCTCGCCACATTTTGCTACATGTCATAGTACCCAACATGCTCGACGGCTATGAGTTGGGTCTGTGCTTGGGGTCGCATGTATCGGACAGGGCTTGTCAAGGTGTTCATCCAGAACAGAGCTATATCCCATAAAGGGTTTATTTTCTCTACTGACAGACTGATGATCTGATGTCCCACTAGGCTGCGTCCGTTTAGTCCGGGCCACATACTGCTTAAAGGCAGCAGACTCTAGCTGAGTTTTTTGGGCCTTCCATGTGCTTTCCATCATGTAGTACTTTTGCACTACCCGTGACAGTTCTGAGAAGCTCTGTATGTGACGACGGATGAGGGCATTCAATATTCCCTCGTCAGTATAATTGCGATGGAAGACTGAAACTGCATCATGGTCGCAGCAATCTTCGATCTTGCTTTTAACAAGTAGGAATATGGCCCAAGAGTGATGGATCGTTTCCTAAGGTTGTTGTTGTACATACATCAGGTCGTATATGTCTGGAGGCCCTGAGTTGCTTGGAGAGTATTGATTGTGGTGGGCGGGTGGGCTAGAATTTGAATCCCGACCCACGTCAGTGCCTGGAGCCTGGAAAATCTTCGAGGTGATAAGTTCGGATCCGCGGAGATTGAAGTGCTCCCCTGATCCGGTATCCGAGCCAGAGTTCGGGGGACTTGGAGTCCCGCCTAATGGTAGAGTATCCGGCTCGAGAGGTTCGGAGATCCAAACATATTTGGTTCTCAACATAGGAGAAGAAGTGTCCTTGGCTCGTTCCTCGACGACTGCTACCAGGTAGGTGATCGGAGGGTGTTGAATCTCCCTCTGATCAGGTTTAAGCCCGATACGACCATAATCTGTTGAGACCCCCAAGGCAGCGATGTGATCTAGCAGCTCATTTAAAGATGAGGCGTCTGCCGGATTCATCTTTTCGGAGTACTCGAGACCGATGCGAGGACGGTGTTTGGAGGTCGTAGGAGGTGTTGTAAGCTTAACGGTTGTACGGGCGCCTATGATGAAACCGCTGAGCTAGAGGATCTACCCAAAAGCCAGTCTCCCTTCAGAGGCAATGTTGTCGTTGATGACTAGGCGAGCCATAGATCGCTTTTTCGGGACTACACAACAGAGTTCTCAATGAAAGCACCAATGTCGGTGTCAAAACCGGCGGATCTCGGGTAGGGGGGCCCAAGTTGTGTGTCTAAGGATTGATGATAACAATAGACAAAGGGACACAATGTTTACCCAGGTTTGGGCCCTCTTTAAGGAGGTAAAACCCTACTCCTGCTTGATTGTATTCGATGAGTATAGGAGTTACAAGAGTTGATCTACCTCGAGATCGTAATAGCTAAACCCTAGATTGTCTAGCCTTTGAATATTATCAAGATAGCCTCTACGGACTAACCCCTTCGGTTTATATACACACCAGAGGGGCCTAGGGTTTGTATAAAGTCGGTTTCACCAGGGAAAGAAACAATACATCCGGACTCTAATCTTGCCATCCACGCATACAGGAGCCCTTCCCGAACACGAAGTGATGGTCCTTAGCTTTATCCTCACGGCCCATCCAGTCTGGCCCACATCTTAGAGCCGGACACCTAAGGACCCCTGAAACCCAGACTCCCTCAATAAGTGACTTCCTTTTGCAAGAATTAAAGACATGAATTGTCCTCCTACAATTAAATCAAGAACAGATTTTGTTTCTTCATTAATTTCATGATAAAACATATGAAGTATAACATATTCAGCATAACCATGATTAGGGCATAAATATAAAATTTTAGAATATCTTTCCCATGCTCCATATAAACTTTCACCATCCTCTTGAATGAATAAGGTGAGATTTCTTTGTAGTTTAGTAATCTTTGAGCCAGGAAGAAATTTAGCCATAAATTTTTCAGCACACATCAGTCAGCTGGTTATACTTCCTTGAGATAATCGATTATACCACTCTTCAACATCACCTTTTAGATAAACCCGAAGAGTCTTAACAATACAAATTCTCATGACACATCCATCAATTCGAAAGTCCCACATAAAGTATCAAAAAACATAAGGTGTGCTTGAGAGTCTTCTTCTTCGGATCCTGCAAAGACATGCTTTTTAACTTCTGTAATAAGATCACAGTCAATCGAATACTCTTTTGCATAATTTGTAGGATATACTATAGGGAATCTCGGGGTCAAGACTGGAGCACAATAATATATTACCGTCTTCTTTGGCTTTGGAGTAATTGACATCTCTACAAACAAAGTGTTAAGCTCAACTATTTGACTAATTTTGTATTATCTATTAATGAAGCTTGTTGCTCCTGAGGAAAACAAGTAATATAATCTAGTAAATACGTTCTTCTATAACGAGTAGAATCCTTGTAACTTACATGAAGCATCTACAAGAACAAGAGTTACAAAGGAAATACTCTGCGCTTAGCTCCCCGGCAGCGGCGCCAGAAAATGTTTTGATGCGTGCAAGCCAAATAGGATTATGTAGCACTTTCGTGGAAGTATCTCAATAAGATATCGTCCCAATGAAGAGCAGAGGAGTGTATTTACAGTGGCGCTTCTGTCACACGCAAGGTGTCACAATTCTTGTGTGAAGTAACTGCTTGAGCTTTAGCAAATATCGTTACTGTCCTAGTAAATTAATAAACCAGAGTAAGAAGGGTAAACGGTTTATAGTAACAAAGGTAAAGACTTTTATAAGTAAATAACATAAATGAAAGTCAGAGCGGTGTTTCCTGCAATGAAGAGGTTAGGCGCAGAGAGAATTCACGTAAAAATATATCAAGTTTGTCAGTGTGACGATAATACTAGTCACCTTGTATTATACTCATAGTATTTGATGTGTGTGTTATGTAGGCAGATCACCCTAGAGTTATGAAACTCCTCCTCGCGAGATTATATTTCATTCCATGGTCCTGCCTCACCATTGCAGCAGAGTGATTTTTTCCACAATTAAGACCCTTGGACTGGAACCAAGCATTAGGTTTAATGGATCACCGTTATCTCATAGTGTCTTCGGTCCTCATAGATATCTCCACATGTCACTTCAGAGGTCACAAATTTAGTAAACAATATGTGTTACTAATAGCTTGCAATTGCACAAGGTTTAGTTGTAGCCTTTTTGAAGTAAGAGTATCGATCCCACAGGGAGCACATGCAACAGGCTTTTGCCCCTTGTAAAAAATTATGTAGCTTTGTGCCTGCAAGATGTTGTAGACCAAGGGCAAATTTAAATAAGGATTAAGTGAAATGGTGAACTGTAACTAAATAACATAAAATTAAATTGAGACATGGATGGTAAATAACAGTTGAAACAACAAAACTAAAAAGGCGTTCTTAGGGAGTCTCGAATCCCCATTGGCATTGCAATTGGGATAAAAAAGTTTAGACCCCCAGTTGCATGTCGAGAGGGTGCACTTTCAACTAGGACAAAAAATGGATATGACTCAGCTGTGTATGAAAGGGTAGACTTTGTAATCGTGACACAAAAGGTGGCCCATTTACACGTCGAGGGTGGAGTTACAATCAACACAAAAAAGTCACTAGATGAAAATCACAAAATCATAAAAAAATCTCTAAATGAAAATAGGAAAAAAGGACAAAGATGGATCTGAAGTCACTCATTGCATCATCATTGACTTTCATCTTCTCCGCCACGAGGACAAAGACACCTTCCCCCGGTCGACTTCCTCCTTCGTGCTTGCATGGCCTCTACTCCAAGAAAGAGGAATGGGAGAGATATAGTGACGAATGGAACCAAGGACGCAACAACCAGCTCGTATCTTCAACTTATACCCTATGATCACGCCATGAAAACGGCCCAATAAACGAGCCGACAAGTGGACACCGGACATACGACAAGACATGGGATGCACGTGATAAAATAACCCGCGATCAATTGCGCATCAATTAAAGTGAACATAACAAACGCTCAGTGTCGGGGAAATTGATCCACGAACACCTATGGGACCGGCGGACCGAGCCCCTTTCGATTCGGTGCGGGCGGAGATCGCACGAAGAGCGGATCGAGGCGGCACACGAGCGGTTACCCAGCTTCGAGCTCTCCGAGAGATAATACTCCTACCGCTGCATGTCCGAGTGTATTGAGTTCTGCGCCGAGCGCTGAGTGCTACAGAGACACACTAGCTGCTAACGAGACCGAAGCGTGAGTGTTTTACGCCTTGAACCCCTCTACGCTGCACACGGGCCTCCTTTTATATGCTCAAGGGTCACCGACAGTGGCAACGCAGACAAGGGTAAAATGGAAAGGTGTTGCGGTTGGTACAACTACCTGTACAGTGTATCATACCTAACCCTGACGGCAGGGGACAAAGTCACAAAATGCCCGTCTCCGTCGCTCAAATAGTGCAAAAAGGGACCGTCGGGGCGCCACCGCTGCCACGATGGCAATCTTGTCGGCGCCGCTTGCCACAAGCCGCTGCACAGCTGCACTGACCTCTTGCCACGCTTGCTACGCTGAAAGGTCCTGAGGCGACACGTTGGTGGATGTCTTTGGGCGCTGGCAGTGAGTGGTAGCTTGCGCGGACAAGCGCCTTTGCCACGGTCGTTGTCTTGTCGCGTCCGGGGAGCTTGTCGCCACCGGCCTCGCCGATGCGTGGCGCTGGCCACGGCAAGTTCCTTGAGATGCCTTGGTTGGCTTTCGGCAAGCTCCTCTTGCCGGGCCTTGTCTCCTTGGCTTGAATACTTTGTTCTTGAATGGCTCCAAAGGAACCACGGAGGACCTTGGCGGTCACCCGCAAGCCTTGCCACGGGTGCGCGATCGCCGTGCACAAGTTCGGGATACTAGGGTACCCTACTCTAGTACATCGGCAGAGCCCCCGGCCACAGGCCACACCGGTGCCGAGCGCTGTTGGGCCAGGCCCAAAACAAGGCACGGGCACGCGCGGCCTGGGTTACGCCGTATCTCACTCCGTATCCACCGCGCCCTCCCCGAACGACACACGTCGAATGCTACGTCGTGGGAGAGATCGTGGGTGGTTTCTTTATTCGGAAAGACGGAACATCCGCCCCCCCTCTTTATAAGCAGGGGAAACAGGGGCAGTTCACCCATCTCGCCGGTTGTTATTCCAATCTCAAAAACCTCCGCCGCTCCCCTCTTCTTCCAAAAGCTGAAAGAGAGCAGCGCTCTGCCCCCCATCGCCACCGGCACCACCAACACCGTCGATCTCCCTCACCACCTTTGCCATGGCTCCGAAAGCCGGGAAGGTCGTGAAGTCGGCCGAGGCGCAGCGGCTCGTGGCGCTGCGAAAGGAGCGGGCAATCTTCCCCCCCAAGCTCGCCGCGAAGGAGCTGAGGGAGTATTACTACCTCTTCTGGTCGACGGAGACGCGAGCGCATCCGCGCACGAAGGTACTCTTAGCCGCCGCTTCGAAACTGGCTCCGAATGGATATCCCTTCTTCGCGTTGTTCTTCTACTGCAGGCTCTGCCCGCCTTTCTCTGAGTTTTTCTGCGACATTATGAACACCTACGGATTCCGCCTCCTTGACCTCACCCCAATACTGTTACACCATGGCAGTTTTCGCACATCTCGCAAAAACTTTGTCGGAGTCTATCCAAATGTAGCTCTTTTTCGCCACTTCTTTATGCCCCGAGTTGAGAGGGGAGCCTTTATCCGCGGAATCGCCGGATCTCGAGAGCCGGCAGGAAGGAAGCTTATCCGGAGGGAGAGTTCCGCAGCAAGTGGGAGGAATGGAGAGCGATCGTGCTGGATTGTCGAGAGAACCCGCAGCCATTTACCGCCCAGCCAAGCCCCGAGAGCGTGGCAACGATTGGAGCAATGTGGCCCCGAAGACGATAGGTGAAGATTGCCGTCACCGGATCCAACGCCTCAGCTTGCTGGCTCATCAGAGGCGCCGTTGGCGAGATTTTCTTCGCCGCCGCGCCGCTTCGCAGAGAGGAGGAGACCCGCCGGGAGTTCCGTAACGCGGCGGATATCATGAGGCTGCGCCGGCCTCAACTTCAACTTCACTGCCCCGAACTGGATGCGATGCTCCAGAACTGTTCAAGCACGACCTCAACATCCCGGTGTTCAGGGTTGCGAAGGTGTCGCTCACTGTGCAACAACTCGCCGACCGCATCCATGCAATGATGCTGCCGCGATTCGCATGGAATTGTCCCAACTTGGCAAGAGCATGCAGACGACGCCGCAGGAGTTCTTTGACGGCTTGGTAGAAGTGCCGGTCCGCCTCGATGAATGTAAAAGCCTTACTCGCGACACCACCGATGCGGAGATGCAGCGCATCACCACTAGGCTAGAAGAGGCGGCAGCAGCCGCTGCCGCGGGCGAGTTTGGATTCACCGTGGAGGAGGCAGAGGCAGCAGAGGCGGCAAGCCTTGCCGAGCGAGAGGAGCTTGCCGGCGAGGGAGAGCTTGCCGGGCCTGAAGTCGAGTCGAGCGAGCCCGCCGAGGGTGCGAGCGGCTCATTGAAGACCAACTCTCTTCCTCCTCATCTTCGACAGCTTGCCGCAAGCGAGCCCCCAGCTCCACCAAGAAGGCGCTCCGCAAGGTCGGGACGAGCGGGCGGCAGACGAGTCAACAGCCGCCACGCCGTGACGCGCTTCCACCGTGGCGAAACCATCGTTGCCGCAGAGCACCTCACGCTGCAGCGGTAATCGGAGTGGGTCCTCCCGACCACCGCTTCGCTTCCTGCTGCTTCACGCCGGCGGCGGCCGGAGCTGGGCCGCCTCACTCACCGCCATCGCCTCGCCAAGCGGCTAAGGGAACCTACCTCCGCCTCGTCACGCGGGGTGAGCTAGACTTGATCTCTCCGCCAGCTCGACGAGGAAGAAGAAGAGTAAGATTCTTTGTTGTACTTGTAGTTCTTCAATTCTTGCTGTTTTGTCTTGTATCTGATTTGCTTTACTCCAACCCATTTCTTTTCGTGACTCGCCCGAGAGCGGCGAAGAGAGCCAAGGTCCCGTGATTGTTATCGAGGACTAAACCACCATGACAGCGAGGGGTGTGTCCGAGACCACCTTGCCGGACCCGCAACTATTCCCCAAAGCAGCTCAGCAGCAGCCCCAAAGATAAGTATATGGTTTACTTCCCGCTGTTAGGGCGCAAGATCGGTGCTCTTTCTTTGTCGACATCCGACTATTGGTTTGTGTAGGAGCAGAGCAGCCTCACCAGAGCGCCGGAAGCCGCCCGACATGCCATCTACTTCGACTACACCGCCAAGGGAGGGTTCCCTGCAAGGGAGCCGCTCCGCAAGGGAGAATTTTCCGCAAGGAGAGTTCTCCGCAAGGGACAACACCAAGAACTCCGGTGGCGGAGACCATAATCAGAGAACCCAAAGATGTAATCCCTTGCTTGAAAACTTCCCTTGGGTTCTTCTTCTTCTGATTTTCTTCTTGGATATTTGTTTGACTTTTCTCCCTTTTCCGGCCGTCAGATCCATCTGCCACGGAGCCGATGGAGACTGAGGTTGCCATTGAGGAGAACGCGCGCGGCAATACTGACGACGTCGCTGCTGCGGAAGAAGCAGCCGGCGCTGATGATCCCGCCGGCGAAGAGGCCGCCAAAGCTGCTGCCGCAAAAGCCGGCGAGGGGTCTGGCGATCGCACTGATGGCCCTGAGGCCGCAGGAGCGCCAGGCGCTACGCCGACCGCCGATCCCTCCGCCGCTGCCGCAGCGCCAGTTCAAGAGCCCCACCCGCGCCTATTTGAAGGTCGGCGATGGCGTTTTCATCAAGCTTCCTCGGGCGCCAAGCCTGTGGCGCCGATCGAAGGAGAAATCTTTGATGGAGAGGTGCTCGCCTCGCTAGGGCTGACGCTGGTTGACGCGCCGAAAGCAGCAGCAGCGGGCGAGCCCGAGGAGGAGCGATCGCCGCGAAGCTGGTGTCTCTCTACCGCGGTCGACAGGCCAAGCTGGAATTCCGAGAAGCGCTTGTTGCGAAGGCAGGAGTGGATATCGAGAAGCGCGCGGAGGAGCTCCGGGGTCTTAACCAGGAAGCTCTCTGGTCCCTGGCAGAGGAGCGGAAGCAACTTGCCGAGGAGTGGAAAGCCTTCTTCCTCGAGAGGGTTGAAGTTGAAGAGCAATAGCGGCTTGCCGCCGAGAAGCCGCTCGCTGGAGGGCGAAAGTTAGCAGCGGAAGGTCAGCCTTGACAGCCACGAGGAGGAGCTTGCTGCGCGCGAGCAAACATTCGGCGGGGCTCTCAAGCAAGCAGAGGATACTGCCACAGCTGCCGAGGCCGCCAATAAGGAGCTGGAGACGAAGGTGGCGCAGCTGGAGGCCGATCTCAAGGCGAGCGGTGAAGAGCTTGCTGCGCTCAAGTGTGAGCGCGAGAAGGACGCCTACAGCTTTGGCGAGCTGCAGGGTCGTCTCGCCGAGAGGGGCAAGGAGCTTAGTGCCGCCAAGGACTCCAACACAGATCTTGAGTTGAAGCTGACTACTTTGACCAAGACGCTGGACGGCGCCAGGGAGCAGGAGGGGCCTTGAAGGAGAAGATCAAGGCCGACGAGGCGCTGCTGGCGAGGGCTGCTGCCGCCCAGAACACTTTTAGGGAGAATGTGGAGCACTATACGGAGGGTCTCGTGGATGTCGCCGCAACCATTGACAGGGAGCTGGCGCAGCTGGGGATGGAGGATCTCGGGTATCCTTCCGATGAGAACTTCCAACCCAGCGCCAAGCTCAGCTTGTTCTTCAAAGGCGTGGTGACGGCCCTCCAGCGACTCTGGGAGAAGATCCCAAAGCAGCTGGCCGACGAGTCGCAAGATCTGCGCGGAGCTCTTCAAAAGATGTTGGTGAAGGTGGCCTTCGCAACCCGGCCTCAACCTCACCAACGCCCTCAAGACCCTGCCGCCGGATGTTGATCTCGAAGCGCCAAGACCCTTGTCGCACCCATTGTGGACAAGGTGAGCGGGATCAAGAGGGTTGAGGGCGATCGCGAGATTAGGCCGCCTGCTTTCTCCTTTTCTTGTCGCTGTTGGTCATGTTATGAGAACAATCTGTTAGAGCTACGACAAGCTATCTTGTAATATAACTCTATTTTGGGTAGCGATTGCTATGTTATTTCCTTTACTTGATTCCTTCCTTTGTATGTTTTTGCCCTACGCTTTTAGGGAACTTGTCGACGCAGCACCTTAGCGCGAGCGCTGAGTGCGGACGCCGGCAGCTCGTCAAGGTGCCGCCACCGACAAGAAACCTTGTCGCAACTAGTCGCAGCTCACTTAAGTTGTTGAGCGGACTCAAACAAAGTAAGGGCGCAACTAGCTACGAGTTGGTTCCTCCGCGCATGTGTTTTCCATACAAAGCACGGTCGCTTGAGGAAGATAACTTAAAATTTTTAAAACTGATTGCTCAAACTTTGGCAACTTAGCTTTTCCGCGCTTGCTTCCGGTAAAGGCTTAAACTTTCTTGAACGACGCCTGGTCCACACCATTATCTTCTCCTTTCCCCGCAAACTTGTGGACGGGGAACCTTCCTTTCTTTGAGAAAAATAAAGAAGAGAAAATAAAGATATGGAGCCTTACGGCTCGTTATTGCTTACCGGGGGTAGCGCTGCACAAGGTGTCAGATAACACGTGCAAAAGAAAGCATGAAATTGACAAGATGTGTAGAGCATATGAGCTTTACTTATGCAGGGTCTCATACCGCTTTGTACAAAGGATTACATGCAACATCGCAAGACTTGTACAAAAAGGTGGTTGCGGAACAGGTTCCGCAACCGCGCTTCTACGGGTAAAACTTACGAAGATGCTCAATGTTCCAGAGTTGCTCACCGAATGCCATCTTCGGTCTCAAGGCGACAGCGCAAGGCCTAGTGACTCGCTTCACCCGGTAAGGGCCTTCCCACTTCAAGGCCAACTTGTTGGAATTCTTGGCGGATCGAACGCCGCCAAGAACAAGGTCGCCTTCCTCGAGACTTCGCATTAACTTTATGCGGTTATGGTGGCGGCGCAAAGCTTGCTAGTATCGAGCAGCTCGACAAAATGACTGAAAGACGGTCTTCCTCAAGGAGCAGCGCCATCTTGTCGCAGCTGCTCTTGCTCAAGCTCATCATAAGCGAGCACTCGAGGTGACCCGATACGAAGTTCTCGTGGGGAGAACTGCCATCGCTCCATAGACTAGAGCGAAGGTGTCTGGCCGATGGCTCGATGAAGGCCGCTCGACGACCAAAGAACCACCGGCAGCTCCTCAATCCAGCTTCTTTCCGCACTTGTGCAGCTCGTCGAAAGTCCCGTCTTGAGCCCGCAGCAGACTTCAAAGATTTGCCCTCTCCGCTGACCATTGCTTCTCGGGTGAGCAATGAAGCGGCGCACCTTGGCGCCAAGATCTTCGACGCATCGCATGAAGGTGCGGCTCGTGAATTGCGTGCGTTGTCGGTGATGATCCTGTTAGGGATCCCGGCGGCAAACAATCGACCAAGAACTTGATCGCCGATCGTGGCTGTCACCTTCCTCATCGCTTCCACTTCCGCCACTTTGTGAACTTGTCGATTGCAACGCATAAGTACTCAAAGCCCCGACAGCTCGGGAAAGGGGCCGAGGATGTCGAGCCCCGCACCAAAATGGCCGGATAAAGGGATCGTCTGAGAGCTTGAGCTGGCTGGTGTATTTGCTTGGAATGGAACCGCACGCTTCACACTTGGTTACTTGTGCGCAGCATCCTGGAGGGCTGTTAGCCAAAGAAACCTTGCCGGAACGCTTTGCCAAGTGTGTTTTGCGCCAATGTGGTGACCACATATGCCTCCATGTATCTCTCGCCAACAGCTTTTGTCCGCCTTCCCGTGAATACACTTCAATTTCACACCGTTGAGTATTCTTTTCATACAAGCAGTTGTCGACAAACCGGTACATACTTGACTGCCGGGCTACTCTTTCCGCTTCTTATTGCTCTTCGGGAAGTTCTCCTGTCTGAAGGAAACGGACAATCTGCTGTGCCCATGCTAGAGCTTGCGGCTCGGCAACAAGGACTGAAGGCACATCTGCCGCTGGAACATCCGCTTCTCGGCAAGAACTCGCGCTCACCGAGTTTGACGTTCTCCGGCAAGCTTGCCGGAGCAAAACTTGTCGGGAGCGCTCGCTTAACGGAACAAACCCTAGGGCTTGCCGGGCAGATCGCTCCTCAAAGACCCTTGGTGTTGATCTTGGGGACCTTCTTGGCGGCGGCTTCGGGAGCTCTGCGGAAAATAGTCACCGAAATCAACTTCCTCTTCTTGCTCTGTCCAGCTGATGGCATTACGACGGTTGAGTCGGTTTGAGCACAAAGATCCCTGGTTCCATTGTAACTTAAGTCGCGGCGACTTCTTGACGAGACCATCGGCAATGTCGTTATCGAGCTCTTGGAACATGCTCCATCTATAGGCCTTCAAAGTGCTCTTCTAGCTTTCTTACTTCATCAACGTAAGCTTCCATCAACGGACTCTGATAATTCTTGTTCACTTGGCGGACGACAAGCTGCGAGTCACCCCGACGATGAGCTTCTTGATCCCAAGGTCCGCCATGATCTCGAGACCGCAAGCAAACCTTCATACTCTGCGGTATTGTTTGTTGCTTGCTCCTGGGAAAGTGCATCCGACTACGTACTTGAGGTGCTCTCCGTGGGTGCAACAAGTAGCATGCCAAGACCGGGCGCCTTTGCAGCGAGAAGGCACCATCAAAGTACATCAGCCACTCTTTGCTTGCTTCCTTGACGGGATGCTCGCTTCTAGAATTTCTTCATCCGTGTTGGCGCCCACTCGCTATGAATTCTGCCAATGCTCGCTTTTGATAGTTGAAGTGCTTTCAAACTTGAGGCCAAAGCTTGACAGTTCCAGGCCCACTCGACAATCCCGCCTGCTTGCTTCGGATTCTGCAGATTCTCTTCAATGAAAAGGAGTGACAAGCTGTGATCTCATGTGCTTGAAGTAATGGCGCAGCTTTCTCGAGGCCATGAGAAGGCCGAAAAGCAATTTCTGCACACCAGAGTACCTCGACCTAGCCCCCTGCAGAAGGGAACTGACAAAGTAAACTGGGCGCTGCACCATTCTCTTCTGTATCTCCTCATGTGCCTACGCAAATCCATCTTTGTCGGGACCAGAGCTTGTCGGTGAAGCCCCCTGCTTGTCGCTGGATGCATTTGCCGTGGTTGTTGGCTCATCATCCGCCTCCCTCTCTGCTACTAACGCAGCACTAACCACTTGATTGGTTGCCGCTATATAGAGCAGCAACTTCTCTTGTGGCTTAGGTGCGACAAGTGTTGGAGTGGAGGACAGGTATTTCTTCAAGTCTTGCAGCGCAGCCTCCGCTCGAGTCCATTTCATTGAACCGCCTTTTTCAATATTTTGAAAACGGCAGGCGCCAGCAGACCTAGAGATAAACCTGCTAAGAGCCGCCACGCAACCGGCAAGTGTTCGTACATCCTTGACGCGCTTTGGTGCTTCAATCTGCTCAATGGCCTTGATCTTGTCGCGATTGGCTTCAATTCCCCGTTGAGACACGAAGAACCCGAGAAGCTTGCCGGAGGGGACTCCAAACACACACTTCTCGGGGTTAAGCTTGAGGTTGATCTTGCGCAGATTTGAAAAGGTCTCGTCTAAATCTTGAATCAGAGTTGCCTTGTCCTTGCTCTTGACCACTATGTCATCCATGTAGGCTTCCACATTTCTATGTATTTGTGGCTCAAAAGCGTCATGGACTACCCTTGCAAATGTTGAACCAAATTCTTTAAACCGAAAGGCATCCGTATGAAACAAAGATGTGCCACATGGAGTGATGAATGTGGTCTTCTCCTCATCCTCTTCCGCCATGAAGATCCGATGGTATCCTCGAGTATGCGCCAAGAAATGAAAGCAAGTCACATCCGCCGATGGAGTCAACAATCCGTCAATGCGCCGCAAGGGAAATGGGTCTTTGGGACAAGCTTTATTGAGATCGGTAAAGTCGATACAAAGCCTCCATTTCCCGCTTTGCCTTGGCGCACGACTACGGATTGGCCAACCACGAGGATGGAGCACCTCCGACAAGGCCTCTGCTTCCAACTTCTTGATTTCTTCGCGATGAATTCTGGCGCCCATCGCTTGTTTCTCGACCTTCGCTTGACGGGCGCGCGATGAGGACAGACGGCAAGATGGTGCTCGATTACTTTCCGGAACACCGGGATGTCGACGGTTGCCATGCAAACACGCCGACGTTCGCCGCAGGAAAGCAACGAAGCGCTTTCCTATTTAGGGTCGAGAGTGGCACCGATGGTGAAGGTACCACCAAAGGCCGCCCTCCTTGGCGGACACCTTCTTGGTCTCTCGCGGAGCTGCCATTGTCTTCTTACACTTGCCGGTGGAGCTCGATGGTGCGCCCTCGACGGTAGCGCAAAGACTCAAAAGGTGCGCTTGCCGGAGTGGGCGCCGTAACTCTTGCCGGACTTGGTCTTCTCCTTCCCCCCGGGAGCTTCAACGGCAAGTGACTTGCGATCTGTTGTGCTGCTGCTTCCCGGTAGATCTTATCGGCGCAGATAAGAGCATCCTTCTTGTCGCCAGGACGAGATGACACTTATCGGCCTCGCATCTTCAAAGATGTTGTATGCATAGTGAGAGGCTGCCATAAATTTGGCGAGTGCTGGACGGCCGAGTATCCCATTGTAAGGCAATGGAAAGTCAGCAACGTCAAAAGTGACCCTCTCAGTCCTGAAGTTCAACTCGCTGCCAAATGTCATCGGCAACATGATCTTTCCCTTCGGCTTGCTCCTTCCCGGATTGATTCCTTGGAATGTGCCGGTCTCTTCGAGCTCGCTGTCAGGGATCTGGAGTTTCTGGAGTACCGCGGTGGAGATCAGGTTCAAGCCGGCCCCACCGTCAACTAGCATCTTAGTGACCTTGAGGTTGCGGATAGTTGGTGAAACCAACAACGGCAAGCACCCGACCGCAGTTATGCGATCCGGGTGGTCCTCAATATCAAAGATGATAGGCGTGCTGGACCATTTCAGAGGCTTGCGTGACTCGACGGGTGGTTCTCGCCAGCATTGACTTCCCGCACCCACCGCTTGAGCCGGCGGTGTGAAGTATGCGCAGAAGCACCGCCGTCAACGCACGTGACCTCTGTGGCTTTTCTCGAACTCCCGCCTCCGTGTCGCCATCATCCATATCTTCATCGTCGCCGTCATCTTCATCCTTGTCGCGCCGCTGGAGGTCTGTCTCCTTGCCGCCGCTTAGCCTTGCCGCTGGCCCTCCTCGGTCGGGCGTTTCTTGCCGGATCCTCCACCTTCTTGGGCCTTCTCCTTGTCGCGTCGCAGATTCAGCCTTTTGTCGCCGACAAGCTGCTCGACCTTCTTGCAGCTCCGAGGTCATGGCCCTTGGTGCGGTGGATCTTGCAAGATCGCTTGTTGGTGCCGTCCCCGCTTGTCGGCGACCGCCACAGCAGCGGCAGTTGTGCATGCGGCAATCTCCTTGCCGGAGCTACCAGCTTTGGCTTTCTTGGCGCCACCTCCGTTGCCGGACTGCTCAATGACTAGCACATCTTTGCCTTTCTTCTTCCTGTTTTTCCGCCGCGGTTTTTCTTTGCCGGGCAGCATCCTCGCCGCCGATCCTCCTGCTCTCAGATTCTCTCCGGGAGTTTCCTCCCATCCTCAAAGACGCGCACACTTGTCGGCCAGGCATATAGCTCATCGACGCCTCTCGATCTTGCACATCGCCATCTCCTCCGCATCCTGCGCGTTTCAAGACGCTCGATGGAACGCCTGATGACCGCGGTAGGGTGGACATCTGGATGTTGTGCTGTACACGATCAATCTCTGAATGTACTTGCGTTAGGGCTCTCCTTCCTTCGGGCGAAAGATGAAGGTCGCTTCTCCTGGCCATGAGGCTTGTGGTCACTCAGAAGGCGCCGACAAACTGATGGCATAGGTCTGCCCAGAGGATATGGAGTTGTCCGCAAGTGCATGAGCCAGACTCGACATTGGGCTTGAGCACCAAAGGAAGTAGTTGGCAAGGATCTTGTCGCCCCGCCCGACAGCTTGCACCGCGATGGTGTAGATGCCGAGGAACTCCGACAGATGCGACTTGCCATCGTACTTCTCTGGTACGTCGGCTTGAAATTCTTCATGCTGGGCCACTTCGACTTGCCGCAGCTCACGAGTGAACGCAGGCAACCTATCGCCTCTGACAAGTCGCCTTTCCTTCGGGCGCATGCATGTCGACAGAGGGCCCAGCTACTGGTCCGATTGATGCCCGAAAGTGCGTTATATCGACTAGAGGGGGGTGAATAGGCGATTTTATGAAATTCTTCACCGAGGAATTTGCGGTGAGGAAATTCCTTAGCGAAGAACTATTTGCAGCGGAATATGTACTCGAGAGGTAAACATAACAGATTACACACATAGTCGGCATGATGAAATGAAGACTAGAACAGTACAGAAGCGTAAACCGAGGATAACAAGATGAAGACAAACAGATCAAGAAATTGAACTGAGGAATTTGTGAAAGTCTTCATCAAAGTCTTCAAGCACGATATGAACAACATGCAACATGAATGATGAAATGAATGAGTTGAGGAAATAGAACTAGTCAGTTGGTGAAGACAATGATTTGGTAAACCAGTTCCAACTGCTGTCTCGGTTATACGTCTGTTGGAGCGGCCGAGTATTTAAACTCGAGGACACACAGCCGGACACCCAGTCTCGAGCCGCAACTCAGACACCCATCCTCACCGTATTCTCCTTGAACTAAGACCACGCAGCCTCGTCCCAATCACTCGTGGTAAGTCTTCAGTGACTTCCAAACCTTCACAGACTTGGTCACTCGGCGATCCACAATTCCTCTTGATGCTCTAGACCTTGACGCCTAACCGCTTGGAAGAAGCACAGTCTTCAAAGGTAACAAGCGCCGGATCCACGCATGATCAATTTCTTCATGATGCTCAATCACTTTGGGTTTTGTGGGGTTTGGTTTTGGGATTTTCCTCACTTGATGATTTTCGCTCAAAGTCCTCTGAGGATGGGTTGCTCTCAAATGACAAGTGTCAAGTTCTCTCGGAGCAGCCAACCAACTAGTGGTTGTAGGGGCGGCTATTTATAGCCTAGGGAGCAGCCCGACATGATAAGACATAAATGCCCTTCAATGATATGACCGTTAGGTGGATAAGATATTTTGGTCCGCGGCCAAGAAGACAAAGAACGGTCGGAAATTTGACTCTCAAAGTCCTCGTGGCTATCATGTTCATCCTTTGTAGGCAATTCGACATGGCGAATTCCTAACTCTCGATCGAAAGAAGTCATCGATGACTGTAAGAACTGCGTCTCACATCAAGAATTTGATGAATCGTATGAGATTTCCAATGGCTTCACTCGAAGGGATTGGTAGGTGTAGGATTTTGAGTTGAGCATCACATGGAAATTTTTCCTTAGTATTTCCTCGACCCCTTTAACAATGCGGTGTTTCCTATGACTCAAGAAAGAGAAAATGAAACTACGAAAACAAAAGTCTTCACGCTCATATTCCTCGAATGAATATCAAGTCTTCATGGTCACACCAATTTCTTCACTTTCAAAGTCTTCGAAAGTCTTCGAATATCAAAGTCTTCATCAAGAACTTCATTTTTAGGGTCGACTTTCTCTGTAAATATCAAACTCCTCATAGACTTATAGACCTGTGTACACTCACAAATGCATCGCCATACTTAACCTATAAGTCTTCAATACACCAAAATCACTAAGGGCACTAGATGCACTTACAATCTCCCCTTTTGGTGATTGATGACAACATAGGTTAAGTTTTCAACGGGATAAACATATGAAGTGTAAATACGATATTGAGGAATTTGATTGCAAGATATAGAAGAACTCCCTAATATGTGCATAATGAGGAATTTGCTTTTGAGGCAATGCACATTTGAAGAATTGAATCATGGAGATCTCCCCTATATCTTGTAATTCATACACGATTTGATATATAATATGAAGAATTTGAAATGCATGATGAAATATGGTGCTGATGAGATTCAAATGCGTGCAATGATATTAACGAGGAATAAGCATGCAGAATAACACATCAAAAGTATCAGAGCACAGTGCAAAGTCAGCACAATGCACCATTCAAAAGTGTCAGGGCACCATCGGTTTTAAGATTACAACTCGATCCAATAAAAGTTTCGGAAGAACGAGAGTTGTAACTTAATAAAAACGCCCATAGTGTAAACCCGCTGAAGACTAACTTAGATTTCTCCCCCTTTGTCATCAAATGACCAAAAGGATCGAAACTGAGGACTAACGCCCCTGATGATAGTCAAGTTGATGGAGGAGCGCCAGCGTTGTCGGGGTTGTTTGTCGAAGTAGGGCCTACCGCAGTGTCATCTAAATCTTCATATTCATCAGTTTCACGCGATGAAGAATAAGAACTGGCCACCAAATTAGGAACTTTGACTCTCTTGAATTTCTTCGGAGGTGGTGCAGACCAGTCATAAGCTTCCTGAAGACCCATAGTCTTCAATTCTTCCGCGGAATAAACATGATTAAGAACAGCCCAGGTGCGGTTGAGGGTTTCATGAAGGTAGTATTGGTTTTTCTCACTGCATTATGTGTTGAGGTCATGTTGTGAAGAATTGCAGCAAATTGGCGTTTCACCCATTTCTGATTGCGTTCAACCTTCTGATGAAGACTGAGGAGTAACTCACGATCACCATCACCACAGGTGCTTGTTGCTTGAGGCTGTTGCTTGGTTGAGGTATTTGCGGCAGTGTCATGCGTTGCAGAATCGTCATTGGTGGAGAAAGATGCAGCCTTGCGAAATTGACCATCCAATGGACGAGTGCCTTCATCAATTACAGCTGCTGCCTTGCCCTTGTCATCAGATGATGAAACTGGCCGCTTGAGGACTTCAATGGGCGGCAGGAAGCTGCCATGGTTCGAGTGTCGACCTTGTAGTTCAAATGAAGATCTTGCCCTTATGAATCTCATGATCCAAGGCGCATATGGCTTCAGCTCAAAAGGTGACATTGCAACATTGGCCAGAGTCCTCATGAAGAAATCATGGAAGTTGACAGGAACGCCATGAATGATATTGAAAAGCATGTTCTTCATGATGCCAACGACATCTTCTTCATTTGAGTCGTGGCCTTTGATGGGACTCATTGTCTTCGTCAAGATTCTATAAACAGTCTGAGGCACATACAACAAATCCTTGACGAGGAATTTGGTTCGAGGGGCTTGGCCTGGCTTCAGCGGCTTCATAAGCACTTGCATAAAGTGATCAGACAGTTCACGGTCATTGTAAATGCAACGTGCAGATTCATGGGGAGGATCAAGAGGAAGGACACGAAGCAATTCAGTTGCTGGTGCCTTGTAGTGAGTATTCTCTGTCATCCAATCCAGTACCCATGAATTGATGTCTTCAGCATCTCCGGTGATGTGCAGGGTGGCATAGAACTGAAGAATGAGTTCTTCATTCCATCACATATATCGGTCTGCAGAAATTCAGCAGCCCTGCATCGTGAAGAACACGGAGTACTGGCTCGAAGCACGGCAGTGATTCCATATCCACATGAGGAATATGCTCATGGTCGAAGATCTTGTCCTTGTCAAACAACACTGAGGAATAGAAGTTTGCTTGTGTTGGAGTCCAGAAGCGTCTTTTCCTCATTCGAGCAGAGTCATATGGATTATAAGCGTTGAAGAACACATGCTCGTAAAAGAAGTCTTCAGCCTTGAATTTTGCTTGCTTGAGAACGGATTCTTTGGTTTGGGCAGAGGAATATCGTGATTTGAAGTACAACCTCGTGAATCGCGATCTCGTGTTCTTCAGTGAGGAATTTCTGGTTCCTTTCCTTGTGCAGTTTGAGGATCAGAATGGGTTCTTCAACGCTAGTGGCTGGAATCTCTTCATTGATGACGATGTGGGATGAGTTTCTTGAGCCCATTTGAACAGTTGTAGCCGGGACCGATGAACTTGTTGAAGCGGAGTGAAGAGAGGAGTATTGGGATGCCGACTTTCCCAAAAGTCATCGTTCATCACTGTGTAGTGCACCCAATATCCACGCCTTCGTCTTCTTTTCAATTTCTCAACACCGCCTCTTCACCGTGAACCGAGGCACGGGTGAGGAAACAAGCTGGAGTTGAAGGAAAGCTTCCATTTCAATTTCTTCATCAAGCTGTTCTGAAGTAGCAACAGATTGATTTTCTTCATCTGATCCGCTTGGGATCATGTATTCTTCTCCATAAGGAACAATTTCCATAGATGACATGGAGGAAATGGGAATGGCATCAATTGGGTTTTCAAGTGAGCTGGTCATTGGCTTCATTTTCTTGTGTCAAGAATTTGACGAATCGATGCCTTCCTTTTCTTCACCGCAGCTCGCTCTGCAGCCTTTGTCTTCTTCACTTCATAGGCGTAAGGAAGAATTGGAGATGGTGTTGGCGCGGGAGGAGCTGAGGATAGTGGTATAGTTTCTTCAGCTGGCCCAGTGCAGATTGCCTGCTTCCTTCAGATTCTTCAGCGCACCACTAGTGGATGCCAGGAATTTCTTCAAGAAATGGAATGGAGTCATCAGCCCTGGAACTTGTGTTCTCATCAGCACGCTGAAAGTCATCACAAGTGCTGTCATGTTCTTCAGCAGGCTGAGCAGAGTCTTCAGCCTGAGGATTTTCTTGTTGCGATGGGGCTGCAATAGTTGTCAATTTCTTCGTCAAATTGACGAATCTCACCTTCGCTCCTTGCCAATCAGCATTGTAAGCATCGAAATCCTTGCTAAGTGCTTGAATTTCAGATTGAGCTTTGAGAAGTTCTTCAGGAGTCAAGTTGACTAAGTTCTTCCTCAGAAGCTTCTCCTTTCTGGCTTGTGCTCTCTTCAATTCACGAGCCTTTTCAAATTTCCATTTCTCTTCAGCGATGAAATGGTTCAGCATATGACTTTGACCAGGAGTTAGTGGCAGGTCCGGAATGGGAGTGTTTGGATCCTGATGCCATAGGTCAATGAAGTCAAGGATCTTCTTCGGATCCAAAAGTAGAGGCACACTTGTTCTTTTGGCTCTAGCGGCCTTGGTCAGTCTGTCCCTGATGATTTCTGCAAGTTCTTCATCAGAGGCTTCATCATCAGAGGGAACGTTGAATGCAACCTGTTTCTTCTTTGGACTTGGCCGAGGACCGCGTCCAGCAGTTGCTTTTGTCTTCAGCAGAGTGGGGCCTGTTGAGGACATTGGTGCAGCTGAGGAACTTGCTGAGACACCAGAAGCAATTGAGAAACCTTGAGTCCTTTGACAAGTAGCAAGATGTACATGTGTTGAGGACTTGGAGGGAGCTGCTGAGGATTTTGAATGAGCAGCAGCAGTCTGAGGAATTTGCCGTGAGGGCGCGACTGAGGAACTGGGCCGTGAGGGCGCTGATGGTGAAGCACTTGGCTTGCGAGCAGGCTTCTTTGGCATTGATTTCCTCGGCTTGACCGAGGGCTCAGCAGCAGCAGCAGAATCCTCATTGAATTTCCTCACTGCCTCCTTGGGCTGTCTTGCCAATTTGGCTTGGCGCCTGGTCCATTCTTCAGGAAAGTCTTCACCACGCTTGATGCTGGTGGGGTCAGCGACTTGGCCAGGTGCCAGTGGAGCTCTTGGGCATGGAGGGTTTAGAGCAAATTTCCTCATGTACTTGGGAGTAACATAGAGGTATTCCCTCCATTCTCATGCCCATCTTCGTTCTATCCTTTGAATGCGCACTTTGCGCTGGTTTTTGGTCTCCTTGCCAAACTTGGATTCATCAAAAGTCAGAATCTTTGTATATTTCTCGGAAATCTCAAAAGCAGTCATGACTTCCAGCTTTCTTTCCTCCCTTCGTGGTCTCTTGCCTTCTCGCCATTTTCTTCGGTGAGGATTTGAACAATAGAGCACTCAAGAAGTGTGCAGTTTTTCTTCGAGGAACACCGCAAATGAGTTAAGTTGATGAGAACCTAGTGATTCAGCATCGGACATGAGTACCTGTGAATAGAGTGTAGGTGCGAGGAATTTGGAGAGGTCATATGCGTTCTCAGATGATTTTAAAAAAAGTTTTGAGGAATTTGACCAGTTGAGCCTTGAGGAATTTCACTAAGCGTTTTGTCTCAGGTTCCAGAGTTGTACAGATTGAAAATCCGCACAATTGAGGAATCTTGAAGAAATGAACACTTAGAGAGATACATCAAGAGTATACAGTGTGTGAGGTGTTCATATGTGAAGATTTGAAGAACAAAAACACCTTTGAAGATTTTCAGAAAGATTTGAGAATCAACGCGAGTAATAAAAGTGACTTTTAATTACCCGAACTGAAGAACACGACGAACAGGAATGAACTGTAGTGAAGTTCGTCACGTTAGATCTCCCACGCCCTAACTTGGCGAGGGAGACAGCTACTGCGGCGGCGGAGTGAAGATTTCATGGCGGGCGCGAGTACTGGCGATGAGGTCGAGGCAAGGAAGCTTTTCCTCACCAACAAGCGATGGAGTAGCGGCGGCGCTTAGGGTTTGAGGAGAGCTCGAGCGAGAGACAGCGATCGAGCGGAGTAAATGAAGTGAGGAAGGAGAGAGGGTATTTATAGCCACGGTGAAAAATTGTTCGCTCAAGATTTTGGACGAACATGCCCCTGCCCTTTCTCCTTCATGCGACATGTGTCACCCACGTCTCGTCGAGATGAGATCGTAAGATCGTGGGTGATTAAACTAATACATCGTGGGATGCGGAACGGTTTGAGCGGTAAAACCGAAAACTTGGATAAGATTTGTTTAAAAGTTTCGTTCGCAATTTCTTCAGCTGTCAAGGAATAGTGAAGACTTTGAACGAGTTTCAATCAGAACGCACATGAAGAATTTGTGAATAGATTGGATTGAGTATAGCATAGAGGGGAAGGGTTCGATCACATTCACTTAGCAGAAATAGCAACTTGAAGAATTAGCAATAAGTGAATGCTGTAGAGGACATAAACTCATGTATATCTATATCTGATGAAGAAAAACGACGGAAACATTGAAGATTTTGCAAATTTGAAGAATTTGAAAAACTGAGGAATTTCAAAAATGAGAAAAAAAACTCAAATTGAAGATTTTCAACTTTTGTGGTGGCGTAGCCCACCGTATAAGAATGATGATTTCAGACATCGCGTACAATTGTCGTAGGGTTCTGAGAATCAAATTCTTCATTAATTTCTTCACACTTAGAGTGTTATTCTTCATTGATTGAGGAACAACGTTTCTTCATGTATTGCACATCTAATTCATCAATTATGCATAAGGGTTAGGATGTGTGTCCTTTTCAAAGAACATTCGAAGATTCTAAGATATTTAGCTCACACCGAATCTCTTCTCATCCAAGGGCTTGGTGAAGATATCAGCCAGCTGTTCTTCAGTCTTCACATGCTCGATGGAGATATCGCCCTTCAACACATGATCACGAAGAAAATGATGACGAATCTGGATGTGCTTAGTATTCGAGTGCTGAACTGGGTTGTGAGCAATCTTGATGGCACTCTCATTGTCGCAGAGGAGAGGCACATTCTTCACGTTGACGCCATAGTCCTTGAGGGTTTGCTTCATCCAAAGCAGCTTGAGCACAAAGATGAGCCAGCAGCAATGTATTCAGCTTGAGCGATGAGATAGAGATACACGCCTGCTTTCTTCGAGGACCAACAGACCAAAGATCGTCCAAGGAAATGACAAGTGCCGATGTTGACTTGCGGTCCACACGATCACCAAATAGTCGAGTCGAATATCCAATGAGATCAAAAGCAGAGCCCTTGGGGTACCATAATCCTAGTGTTGGTGTGTGAGCTAGATATCAAGAATATGCTTCACAGCCTTATGGTGTGATTCCTTCGGTGCAGCTTGAAATCGGGCACACATGCAAACACTAAGCATTATATCCGCCTAGATGCACATAGGTACAATAAAGAACCAATCATGGAGCGGTATACCTTGTGATCAAGTCAATACCATTTTCATCGATTGCATAGATGGCCATTTGTGGGCATAGGAATTTTGACGCCTTTGCAATCTTGCATGCCGAATTTCCTCAAGACATCTTTGAGGTATTTCTCCCGAGATATGAATATGCCATTGCGCTGCTGATGAATTTGAAGACCTAAGAAGAATTTCAACTCTCCCATCATAGACATTTGATATTCTTCACTCATCATATAGGCAAATTCATCACTATATCGTTGGTTAGTACATCCAAAGATAATATCATCAACATATATTTGGCACACAAACAGTTCACCATCATATGATTTAGTAAATAGAGTAGGGTCGAGTGAACTGGTGTGAAGCCATTCTTCACGAAGAATTCCTTCAAGTGTCATACCACGCCCGAGGGGCTTGCTTGAGGCCATAGAGGGCCTTATTGAGTCTGAAGACTTTGTCAGGATTCTTGGGATCTTCAAAACCTGGGGGTTGAGCAACATATACTTCTTCCTTAAGCTTACCATTGAGGAATGCACTTTTCACATCCATTTGATATAAGATGATATCATGATGGTTAGCATAGGCAAGTAAAATGCGAATAGCTTCAAGTCTAGCAACAGGTGCAAAAGTTTCATCGAAATCAATTCCTACAACCTGTGTGTAGCCTTGAGCTACAAGTCGTGCCTTATTCCTCTCCACAAGGCCATTTTCATCTTGCTTGTTGCGGTAGATCCACTTTGTGCCAATGATATTATGCTTGCGAGGATCCAGGCGATTGACCAATTCCTGCACATTGTTCAGCTCGAATCGATGTAATTCTTCTTGCATAGCCCTAATCCACTCCGGCTCGTAAATGCTTCATCTACCTTAGTGGGCTCGAGATAGACACAAAAGCATAGTGCCCACAAAAGTTAGATAAGTGTGAGGCTTTTGAGCGGTGAGAGGACTGGTGCACTAATGTCATCGATGATCTTCTCCACTTGCACTTCTTTTGCAACGCGTGGATGAGTTGGTTGTCGCCGAGGATTTTGATCAGCATTTTCTTCAAAGATCATTTTCCTCATCATGTTCTTCGGTGCATCAGCTCGACGCTCTTCACGAACAGGAATGAATTCTTCAACAGATTCTTCAATAGGAATGACATCCTCGGTTGCCTTGAGCTTGATAGCATCCTCAAAAGCTGGTTCATCTAACATGAAGGTAGGTGCTCTCTTTGCGAGCCATTAGTTTCATCGAACCGCACATCTACAAAGTCAACAATCTTGTGAAGAACAATGTTGAAGACTCAGAGGTGTGCGAGTCCTTTCCGTAACCAAGCATAAAACCTTCATGTGCTTTCGGTGCAAATTTAGAGTTGTGGTGAGGATCTCTAATCCAACATTTAGCAATCAAGACTTTGAAATAACTCACATTGGGTTTCTTGTCGTTGAGGAGTTCATAGGCGCCTTCTTGAAGAATTTGTGTAGATATATTCTGTTGATGATGTGGCAGCGGTATCAATTGCATCAATCCAAAAATGCTTGAGGCGTTTTGTATTCATCAAGCATAGTGCGAGCCATCTCAACAAGAGTTCTGTTCTTGCGCTCCACGACGCCATTCTCATTGAGGAGTATAAGGAGCGATAATTCATGAGTAATACCAAGTTCATCAAGATAGGCATCAAGACCAGAATTCTTGAACTCAGTTCCATTGTCACTTCTGATATGCTTGATCTTCACACCAAAGTTGGTTCAAGCCCTCGAGGAAAATCGTTTGAAGACTTCCTCCACTTCATGTTTGTAAGTAACAATGTGTACCCATGTATATCGAGAATAATCATCAACAATGACAAAACCATATAGAGATGCATCATTAGTGACTGCTGAATAATGATTAGGTCCGAAGAGGTCCATGTGAAGCAATTCGAATGGACGGGTAGTGGTCATGATAGTCTTCGCTGGATGCTTGGCCTTGGTCATTTTTCCGGCTTCACATGCTCCGCATAAGTGATCCTTGAGGAATTTGACATTTTCAATGCCAATGACATGCTTCTTCTTCGCAAGCGTGTTCAAATTCCTCATGCCTGCATGACCAAGTCGTTGATGCCATAGCCAGCCTTCTAAAGATTTTGCAAGTAGACACACGGCTGGTTGTGGTCCTGTAGAGAAATTAACAATGTACAGATCTCCTCTCCTAAAGCCTTCGAAGTTTGGAATTGTCAGCTTCCATAATCACAACATAGCGATATTTGCCAAAGACAACAACCATATCAAGATCACAAAGCATTGAGACTGACATAAGATTGTATCCTAAGGACTCAACAAGCATGACTTTGTCCATGTGCTTATCCTTAGAGATAGCAACCTTACCAAGACCCAATACCTGACTTTTGCCTTTGTCAGCAAATATGATATTCTTCAGAGGTGATGGTGATAAAGGAGCATCCATCAATAGATTCTTGTCACCAGTCATGTGATTTGTACATCCACTATCGAGGACCCATTCAGTGGTTTTGGGTTGATCATCCTGCAGATGAATTAGTGTAACTTACAATCTCATATGCTTCATCAGTGAAGAATATGATATCAAGTTCATCAGATGAAGTTCATCAAGCAGTAAACAGATATAGCAGTATGAGGACGAGTGAAATGAAAGTTCATTTCATCATGGTTCGCTTCGCATCCTTTCGAGCATTTTGTCGTCCCCAAAGAAATTCTTCAGACGTTTGAGCACGTCTGGAGACCTGACCCTGCAGAAAAGATTAGTTCTTTTTCTTCACCACCCACATCTGGAGGGGTGGCAAAGAGTTCATCATCCTGCGAGCACCATGTGAGAAAGGTGGCAAAGATGCCAAACCATTTCGCTTAGCATAGGAGGGGTTAGGGTAAGCATATGAATAAGCAGAATAATTCTTCGAGGACTTATGAACATAATGGTTTGAAGAATAATGCACATATTCATAGCCCTTAGCTTTACCCTGCGAGACAGATTTGTTAGCACGATGATACCCATACGAGGATTTTGATCCAGTTGAGGGATTTAATCCTCGTGAAGAATTTGGTCCATATGAGGATTTGGATCCATATGAAGAGTTTGGTCCATATGAAGAATTTGATCTGGGGTTCCTGTTCTTCACAGGTGGTGTCATGAGGACATTCACCTGGAGACTTTCAACACAGCTTTTGGGAACCCAGATTTTCTTCATAGGGGAACCGTTCCTGCAGTTAGTGCCAACATATCTAGCAAATACTTCACCATTCTAATTTTTGAACAGTTTATAGTTGGAGTCAAATGACTCATCAGAAGAATGAGGAGATTTACATGTAAAACCAGATAAATTAGATGGATCAACTGGAGGTCCCTTTGCAGCAACCCATGAGGTTTTGGGGTACTGCTCAGGCTTCCAATATGTTCCATCGGCATTGAGTTTCCTCTCAAAGGCAATACCCTCTTTCCTAGGGTTTTTGTTGAGGATCTGCTTTTTGAGCACATCACAAAGTGTCTGATGCCCTTTAAGGCTTTTGTACATGCTCGTCATGTACAATTCCTTCAACCCTGCATTGTCAAGGATACTAGCAATGTCCTCGATGAGGAATTAGTGATAGCAGAGGCAGATGAAGAATTTGTAACATTTGAAGCATTTGAACATTCAGGTGAAGAATTAGCAGATTCACGTTCAATGCACTTTAAGCATGGAGGAACAAATTCTTCCTGAGAAGCGTTGATTTGTTGAGCTAGTAATGAATTGCGCTCCTTCTGAAGATCTTCATAACACACTCTTAACTTTTCAAGATCATCCTTTCTTTGAAGAGCTTCAAGAGAAAGCTTCTCATGGTCTTGCTTCTCTTGAAGAAATTCATATGAAAGTTTCTCATGATCAGACAAGAGAGAGTTATGATGACCTTGAAGATTATCATACCTAGACCAAGTCTCAAGATTTTCACAAGGCTTTAGTGCGATCCATTTCTTCACCCAACATATCATCACTTTTATCTAGCATGTTTTGAACCTTTTCAAGAGCCCGTTGTTGTTTCACAACAATTTTAGCAAGTTTAGAGTAGCTAGGTTTGAGATCCTCATCAGATTCATTTTCACTAGAATCAGAGGAGTTGTATTTGAGTACCTTAGCTCCTTTTGCCATGAAGTAATAGGTGGGGCGTAGCCATCATTATCTTCATCGGGCTTGTTGGTGGAGTCGGTTTCTTGATGTTGAAGATGGACTTGTTGACGAAAGCATATAGTAACGCCAGACTCGCCACACCAGACTCAGATTCTTCAGACTCCTCCTCTTCATCATTTTCCTCAGATTCATCTTCAAAGTCCATTTCCTTGCCAATGAATGCCCGAGCTTTCTTGGAGTTGCCCTTCTTGTGAGATGAATACTTTGAGGGTTTTGATGACGAAGATTTTGATGATTTCTTCTTCTTCTTCTTCATATCATCAGAACTGTAATTCTTGTATTTCTTCTTCTTCATTTCCTTTTCCCACTGAGGACAATCTTGAATATAGTGACCTGGCTTCTTGCATTTGTGGCAAAGTCTTCTCTTGTAGTCACCGGATGAAGAATCATTTCCTCTTGAGGGTTTTCCAAAGCGACCACGTCTTGTGAACTTCGAATTTCTTCACAAGCGAGCTAGATCCTGCTCGATTCTTGAGATCACCAAGGCTACTACCGTAATCCTCACATTCAGAGTCGACACAACCTTAGCCTTCGTGGCACGTGGTTTGCCATAGTTCGAGCCATAGAGATCTCTCTTTTGAAAGTCGAACTCGTGAGTGTTAAGCCTTTCGAGGATATCAGCAGGATCAAGCGACTTGTAGTCGGTAGCGTTCTTGTATCATCATCCCAGAGTATCAAATGAGGAATCAAGTGATCTTAGCGCTTTCTTCACAACTTCATGATCGGTGATGTCAGTGGCACCGAGGGCTTGAAGCTCATTTGAGATGTCAGTGAGGCGATCAAAGGTTTGTTGGACATTTTCGTTGTCGAGTCTTTTGAAGCGGTTGAAGAGATTCCGAAGAACATCAACTCGTGAGTCACGCTGAGTTGAGACTCCTTCATTTACTTTGGACAGCCTATCCCAGATAAGCTTAGCAGTTTCCAAAGCACTCACTCTTCCATACTGTCCTTTGCTCAGATGGCCACAGATATTCTTCGCTTGAGAGTCGAGTTGTTTGAATCTCTTCACATCAGTAGCGGTCAGTGTTTCAGTGACAGCGGGGACACCATTTTCCACAACATACCAGAGATCATTATCAATTGCCTCAAGATGCATTCGCATCTTGTTCTTCCAGTAGGGGTAGTCCGTTCCATCAAAGGTAGGACACCCAGCCGAGACCTTGATCATACCTGCGGTCGACATAACTAGAACTCCAGGTGGTTAAACCAAAATCACACAGAACAAGGGAGTACCTTGCTCTGATACCAATTGAAAGTGCGTTATATCGACTAGAGGGGGGGTGAATAGGCGATTTTTATGAAATTCTTCACTGAGGAATTTGCCGGTGAGGAAATTCCTTAGCGAAGAACTATTTGCAGCGGAATATGTACTCAGAGGTAAACATAACAGATTACACACATAGTCAGCATGATGAAATGAAGACTAGAACAGAGTACAGGAAGCGTAAATACAGGATAACAAGATGAAGGCAAACAGACTGAAGAAATTGAACTGAGGAATTTGTGAAAGTCTTCAGTCAAAGTCTTCAAGCACAGATATGAACAACATGCAACACAGAATGATGAAATGAATGAGTTGAGGAAATAGAACTAGTCAGTTGGTGAAGACAATGATTTGGTAAACCAGTTCCAACTGCTGTCTCAGTTGTACGTCTGGTTGGAGCGGCTGAGTATTTAAACTCGAGGACACACAGTCTCGGACACCTAGTCTCTGAGCCGCAACTCAGGACACCCAGTCCTCACCGTATTCTCCTTGAACTAAGACCACGCAGGCCTCGTCCAATCACTCGTGGTAAGTCTTCAGGTGACTTCCAAACCTTCACAGACTTGGTCACTCGGCGATCCACAATTCCTCTTGGATGCTCTAGACCTTGACGCCTAACCGTCTGGAAGAAGCACAGTCTTCAAAGGTAACAAGCGTCGGATCCACGCAGGATCAATTTCTTTAGTGATGCTCAATCACTTTGGGTTTTGTGGGGGTTTGGTTTTGGGATTTTCCTCACTTGATGATTTTCGCTCAAAGTCCTCGGAGGATGGGTTGCTCTCAAATGACAAGTGTCAAGTTCTCTCGGAGCAGCCAACCAACTAGTGGTTGTAGGGGGCGGCTATTTATAGCCTAGGGAGCAGCCCGACATGATAAGACATAAATGCCCTTCAATGATATGATCGTTAGGTGGATAAGATATTTTGGTCCACCGGCGCGCAGCACAGCAACGGTCGGAAATTTGACTCTCAAAGTCCTCAGGGCTATCATGTTCCTCACCGTGTAGGAAATTCAGATCATGGCGAATTCCTAACTCCTCGATCGAGCAAAGTCATTAGTGACCGTAAGAACTGCGTCTCATCATCAAGAATTTGATCGAATCAGTATGAGATTTCCAATGGCTTCACTCAAGGGATTGGTAGGTGTAGGATTTGAGTTGAGCATCACATGGAAATTTTTCCTTAGTATTTCCTCGACCCCTTTAACGATGACGGTGTTTCCTATGACTCAAGAAAGAGAAAATGAAACTACGAAAACAAAAGTCTTCACGCTTCATATTCCTCGAATGAATATCAAGTCTTCATGGTCACACCAATTTCTTCACTTTCAAAGTCTTGAAAAGTCTTGAATATCAAAGTCTTCATCGAAGAACTTCATTTTAAGGGGTCGACTTTCTCTGTAAATATCAAATTCCTCATAGACTTATAGACCTGTGTACACTCACAAACGCATCAGTTACTTAACCTATAAGTCTTCAATACACCAAAATCACTAAGGGGCACTAGATGCACTTACAACGCCGCGCTTCTCTTCGGCGCTCGATGCGAGTACGAGCGTCTTCTTGCTGTCGTTCGTGAAGAACTTAGCGTTGATCGCGACGAGCTCGTGGATCTGATGATGCAGTGGAGTCGCTGTCGAGGTAGATTCGGCGAGTCGGCGATCTTGGCCTTCGGGGCGGAGAGTGCACGGTGGTTGCACCCTGTAGCGACCCGACCTCAGACGGTCAAGTCTCTGTGCTTACGTGTCATCCCTGGATCGGTATGCTGACACACACAGTACTCGAGGATTTATAACAGAGGTAAATCACATGTATAAAGTAACGTAAATATCATTACCTCAATCCAAATAGCGGAAGTAACAAGGTTGTGGATTCCCATCAACACCAATGGCAAAGTTGAGTGTAGAAATCGTAACCCTAACGTATCAATTACTCGTCGTCTGAAAAGTCTGCAACATGAAACGTTGCAGCCCAAACGGACAAGACATGGAATATGCTGGCAATGTAACACATAGAGAGTAATGAAAGAATAAGCTGTACTACATGCATATATGGCTGGTGGAAAGCTCTATGGTTACAGTTTTTGCGTAAAGCCAGTTTTTCCCTACTGCAAAGGAATAAATTTATTTAACTATCATGGTGGTTGTTAAACATTGAGAATGGTTGACAGCATCCTCAATCCAAATTAAAAGTACTCATTAACAAACCCATCAATATTAAATTAGAGTAACATGTTGAGATACAACAGAATATTCAAGTACTAGATACTCAAGATGTCCATAACCGGGGACACGGCTAATCATGATTAGTTTGTACACTCTGCAGAGGTTTGCGCACTTTTCCCCACAAGACTCGATCGCCTCCATTTGGTTTCTCGCACTACATGGTGTTTGAGAAACGGATGACCGAGACACAGTCTTTCAGAAGCGCTAGCACCTTACGATGGGTGGACTGGTACACCTACATCCCCTACATCTGCTAGTCCACCACTATAAGAGTTCGCACAACTTAGTCAACTATGCCAGAGCCCATAATGGCTTGTGGCTGCACACGTAAGTTACTAGTACGAAATTATCTTATGATCCCTTTGAGCCTAGGTGGCGGTCCATAGGAAAATCACACGGTACCCCCGGGATTTCCAAAAAAACAAGCAAGTCCTGGTAACCCCAGGTGCCTCAATCCACCCAGATGTGTATTTAAGTTGCCACCTTAGATAAACCATTAATTATCAAACTCACATCTGTCATGGAAATTCACTCACCCAATCCACGTCTACTAGCATAGCATGGCATAATAAGCAAACGTAGAAGTAACTCCCAAAGGTTTCATAAGTAAAACAGGTAATAGGTACTACCTCATCTACTTCCCATCCCACAATTTAATTAGATCCTAATCATGCAGTGTGTGAGGATTGATCCAATGCATAAAAACTGGGTAGTAGAAAGGTATGATCAAGTGTTACTTGCCTGCAATGTTGATGAAGATGATTCGCACTCAAAACTCTTGATAGTTCTACTCGTCAAACTCCGGACAATCTATCGTAAGCAATCAATAGTAACCACACATAAGCAATCACTCAAAAGATCAGAAAGAACGAAGAAGACGATTCAGAAAACATCAAAGCCAAATAACTCTTGCAACATAAAACAATTTCTAATAGTACCAAAACTATGTGAATTTGGCCTTATCAGAAAGTTTAGGTCAAGAGCTTCGATTTGCAAAAAGAATCAACTCAAACGGAGTTATAAAACTCAAGTTATGATCAAACGAAGTTCAAATTCAAATCTGATCTAATTCAAATTTTAAACTTTCAAAAACATGTTTGAGTTGGATTACTGGATAGAGGAGATCATAACGAAGAAGTGGGCGTTGGTTTCGTTGGATTTGGACAAACGAGTAAAAAGATGTGGTCGTTTGAAGTACATGGACTAATCTGTGAATTTTTTTTATCACGAATAGGTCCCTGGCCGAAATAAAATAAAACAAAAAGGCTATTTAGCGAACGTTCGCTAACGAACGCTAAAGAACGAACCGTTCGCTGGTTTTTTTAAAAAAACGAACGGATCTAATCCGTTAGATCTTAAATCCAATGGACGAGGGCGGGCCGTGGTTACTGCATGGCGGTTGGAGTCGCCATGACGAGAAGACGGCGGCGGGGGGTTGCTCTGGACGGGCAGCGGCTCGGTGGCTCTCGGCTCGGCGAACCCACGGGAGGCGAGCGACGCGGGACTCGGTGGTGGTGGCGGCGCTCGTCCTCGGCGAACGAAGAACAGTGCAGGCAAGGCGAGTGGATCTCGCCGGCGGCGGCGGATCCCATGAAAAGGGCGATTCTTGGAGGAGGAGGGGAGGAACGGGGTCCGGGGCCGCGCTATTTAAGGGGAGGAGAGGCGTGAGGAAGGGGGCAGAGGAGAGGCGGCGGAGGAGTCCGGCTGGGGCACGGACGCCGAGGCGGTGCGGCGGCGGAGTCGGAGGCGGTTGGGAGCTGGGCCGGCCCAGTCGGCGAGGCTGAAAGTTTTTTTTAAAACATTTTCTTAGACAAATAAAAAAAATATATAGGCATATTATATATCAAAATCTTCAGAAAAAGATTTTCTACAACATGGACATTTTTATAGCATTAACTAAAATACACATAAATTCTAATAATTCCAACAGTGCTCCTGCTCTAATAAAATCCAACTAAAATAATTTTTTAAAATACCAAAATGTCTTCAAATTAATTTCTCTCCAATTTTCTGATGTAGGGAATCATGTTACCCTATTCTCTATATATTTTATTTTTGGAGAAAAATAATATGAATAAAACTCCAATAACTCCAAATTGAAAATAAATTCAAAAGAACTTTGAATTTAATTCTTTTAAACTCCCAACTCATATTTCATATATTTTGAAGAAGTCATTTTATCTTCTCTCATGAAAATCATTGAGTTGCTTGAAGTTTATGAATCGAAATATTTCCAAATGAAATTCAAATATTTTCAACACCCCTTGTCATTTAAATAAATGGAAGAAGTCGTGTCATCTTCTCTCCAGGGTTTTGTGATGAAGAGTATTTGAATTCCCGAAGATCATAAAAGCAAAATGGAAGTTTGGGAAAGTCCTTTTATTCCCTCTCATTTAGCTTTCAAAAAAGGTTTCGAATTCCACTCAATCAATCACCCAACAATCAAACAATCAAACAAATCTATCTATTTGTATAACATTCCAAAATTTAGAATTTTGGGATGTTACAAACCTACCACCCTTAAAATGAATCTCGTCCTCGAGATTCGGAGAGGCTAGCAAGAAATAGGTTAGGATTGGGGTCTCCTCAAAAATCCATCAATCGTCTTCGGGGTCTGGGGTGCTACCACCCTTAGAAGCATTGTTACGGTTCCATCAAAACTCATATACTCCATCCTTGGCAGTGTCGATCTTCTCAGATCCTCTAAAAATTTCCTTCTCTGGGCTCTTCCGGTAGTGGCATAACCTTTTTCTTAATTGATGTATCCACTTCATCCTGGTAAGGTTATTCCGAGACTGGGTCTTCTTAGCTGACGGGTCTGGCGCCAATACTAAACAAATATCGATATCTCATGGTGGTCAACAATTTATGGTTTCTCCTGCAGAAAAACGGGTCTGGTTTGAACCTCACCGTATAACCTACGGTTGGCAACAACTGCCGTGTACAAGGGGAAAAATTGCTATACCATTCTATGGTTCAAACAAGGTTTTGATCGTCGTTTCTCTACTATAGGTAAGTCACTCAGATTTACCATCCCACATAGCAAGGCGAATAATAAGAGTAAGTCGGTATGGTGATCAATCCATCCCGCACCCAAATCATTACCTTGTACATGGTTTAGCGAATCTCGCATGCTAACACTCGGTCATCCTCACAAGCACTGCAGAATGTCTCTTGTCAACGAACTAGGTTCGGATAAATCCATTGATTCTGCAAGCCAAACAAACATCTATCGTTCCTTAACAACTCTCAGGTTTTGCGTAAACTCCTATAGGATCGTCTATCGATAAAATCGTAACTCCTTCCAGGGTTTTTCCTTCAGCAAGAATGTGCTTGCTTCTTGGCAGGTCCTGGGGCCTGTGGGTTATGGCCCATCTCATCACTTGCAAACCTTGAACTCATCATCGCGGGCAACTGATCATTATTCCAACATTCAACTTCCTAGCATACTTAAAATCCATCCAATTGTAAAGTCTTCCTTCCTTCTATTGGTAGCATACTAGGACATGATTACTCAGACTCATCATGGAATTTCCATTGATCCATATCTCCAACATCCTACCTCCTTTTTATCCCATAGTAATACTTCTTTCCTTCATGCTCTTGGGGGTATCCAGCGTATCGGGATAAAAACTTATACTTATGAAGTCCACACTCCACTTCATGGTATATCATTCTCCTTTCCATGGGTCAAGTGTCCTCGCAGGGTACTACCACCCTTAAAATTACACAAACTCGTCCATAGACCATATTTCTCATATCCTCGAAAACGGTCGAAATCTTCCTTCACAGAGTAACAACTCATAAGATCCAATCAGTACTAAGGGTGCTAACTTTATTGGTCCTCAAATTACTACAATCTCCTGCATAGCACTTCTTCAACTGGGAAACATGAAACACATCATGAACTCCTAACAGTCCTTCGGATGACTCCAATTTGTTGGCCACTTCTCCCATACGCTCAAAATCTTGGTATGGTCCTACAAATCTCGGGGCTAACTTTCCCTTAACTCCAAATCGTTTAACTCCTGCAGAGGGGACACACGAAGACATGCTCTGTCTCCAATTTCATAGACTCCCTCCTTGCGTTTTTGAGTCTGCATAACTCTTCTGCCTGGACTGAGCTACCTTCAGTCTATCTCGAATCAACTTAACATTCTCTTCTGACTCCTTGATCATATTTGATCCAAACAACTGACGGTCTCCAACTTCATCCCACATCAACGGTGTCTGGATCCTTCTCCCATACAAAGCTTCAAAAGGGGCTATCTTCAAACTGGCTTGGTAACTGTTGTTGTATGAGAACTCCACGTAAGGTAGATTATCATCACTACTAGATCCATAATCTAGCGCACACGCTCTCCACATGTCCTACAGAATCTGATTGACTCTCTCGATTTATCCATCATGCTCGGATGAAAGGCAGATTGAACTCTAGCCTAGTACCCAAAGTGTGGTGCAGCTGATTCCAAAACTTTGAGGTAAACCGTGTTCCTCTATCGATGGTCCTCGGAACTCCATGCAGACATACGATCCTGGTCAAATATATCTTGGCCAACTTCGCACTTGTATAGTTGGTTTTCACGGGGATAAAGTGAGGCACTTTGGTCAAGCGAATTGACTACTACCCAGATAGAATCATATCCCAGTCGGGTTTTGGGAAATCCGGTAATGAAATCCATGCCAAGCTTATCCCCACTTCCATTCGGGTATTGGCATAGGCTGTATTAATCCTGCTGGCTTATGATGCTCTGCTTTTACTCTCTCTGGCATATATCACCTATGACTACATACTCCGTAATATCTTTCTTCATACCAGTCCACCAGAAACACTCCTTCAAATCCAATTACATATTGGTGTTTCCAGGGCGAATCGAGTATGGTGAGTCATGAGCCTCTTGAAGTATTTACTTCCTAATCCTTGCATTATTGGGAACATATACACGGTCCTCGAACCATAAGGTGTCATGCTCATCCTTACGAAAACCTTTGGCCTTTCCTTTGCTCATCCTCTCTTTTATCTCAGCAATCTCTTTGTCATACTTCCGAGCTTCACGAATCTTTCTCAGCAATGTAGACTGAACTTCCATTGCTGCAACAAAACCTTTGGGAACATTCTCCAACCGAAGTTCCCTGAGATCCTAGGCTAACTCCTTTGGTAACCCCCACTTATGAGGGTATTCATCGTTGTTTTCTTTATGGTTGTGTCCTATTTCTCCACAAAGCTTGCATGCACTTTCTCCATATCATTTCCGTAAGGCTTCAACTTCTGAGACACAAATCGAGACTTTGGCAAAGTCAACTTAAATTCTTCCCAAATGGTTACTCCTTGCCATCCATTGATGGTTTGGTACATCCTCCACCAAGTAGCAGCACCTCTTTCAAAGCATTGAAGAGCATGTTGGGCCATATCCTTTCCGACTATAGGGTTATTCTCCATATGATCCTCCATGTTCTGAATCCATTGGTCCATCTCCAATGACTCATCGGTCCAGAAAATATAAGCTCATCTCCATTCATCCTCTATTGGGTCCATGGGTTTGGGGTGGGATAGAAGAGATCAAGAGGGATGCACACAATACAAACAAAGTTTTGAAAAGACAGGTTTTATTGTGGCTGTCGGAAAAACAACAAACAAATGACAGCTCACAATCGTCGCATCTAACGTGAGTATATAACAGGGGTTTGGTTTACTAAAGGTCTATAGATCTCAATGTCATCAAACTCTTCAAGTCTTGGTCATGTCTCCGATGGCTTCTTCTGAACATGCTTGTCCTTCTCAAGTTCTTTTGCCAAATCATCTCTGTTGACGCGAAGTCTCTCCTAACGTCCTTTAATATTTCTGGAGTTGCGTTCCAAACTTCCGGGTTTCAACATCCTTGGCATGAACCGTGCCCTCATCGTCCTTCGAGTTCTGATTTAATCTCGGTATCTCGAGGTTTTACTCCTCCAGCTTGGCTACTTTCAGCTTCTAGTTTCCTGAGTTCTTCACGAATTGCCTCCTTGTCAAATATGACTTCCTGCATGTCCATCTTAATCTTCTTGATGCAACACTCCAGATCCTAGTAATACACCAGCTAAGGTTAAAGCTGCATTCTTTGCTGACAGATGCTCCATCAGCCTTCTATCATCCAATATTTCCATGCATCTGCATGCTTAACTTTGCGTGGTGACAATAGCATAGGCGAACGATAACATCATGAATGTCCATGTTTCTGCTCTTGTTATTTCCATGAGCTATCATTCCATAGTTGATATCTCCTGCCTTAGGGTTTTCTTGACAAAACTTTGACTAGAAATTCTTCATGTTCTCCGAGTCTTCAACAGTTGTAGTTTCCATTATCATAATGTATGGTAAAATCCTCTTCATTCCGATGTGGTCTTAGTTGTCCGATATCTTGTACTTCTTGGAGTGATCTCATCAGTCGAATCTTCGAGTGGTCAAAAGAGGAAAAGGGGTATGGTCTCACTAAATGGAATTTTTGAATAAGCTCAGAAGAGAAGAGAGGTAAAAGATTCTTTTGAAAAGAAAGTTGTAGAGAAAAATCTTTCCTATGGGCTTGCCAGTTTCTAGGGTCACGTCCTACAGTCAACATGTGCTCTGATACCATCTTGTAGCGACCCGAGCTCAGATTGTCAAGTCTCTGTGCTTACGTGTCATCCCTGGATCAGTATGCTGACACACACAGTACTCGAGGATTTATAACAGAGGTAAATCACATGTATAAAGTAACGTAAATATCATTACCTCAATCCAAATAGCGGCAGTAACAAGGTTGTGGATTCCCATCAACACCAATGGCAAAGTTGAGTGTAGAAATCGTAACCCTAACATATCACTTACTCGTCGTCTGAAAAGTCTGCAACATGAAACGTTGCAGCCCGAAAACGGGTCAGCACATGGAATATGCTGGCAATGTAACACATAGAGAGTAATGAAAGAATAAGCTGTACTACATGCATATATGGCTGGTGGAAAGCTCTATGGTTACAGTTTTTGCGTAAAGCCAGTTTTTCCCTACTGCAAAGGAAGAAATTTATTTAACTATCATGGTGGTTGTTAAACATTGAGAATGGTTGACAGCATCCTCAATCCCAATTAAAAGTACTCATTAACAAACCCATCAATATTAAATTAGAGTAACATGTTGAGATACAACAGAATATTCAAGTACTAGATACTCAAGATGTCCATAACCGGGGACACGGCTAATCATGATTAGTTTGTACACTCTGCAGAGGTTTGCGCACTTTTCCCCACAAGACTCGATCGCCTCCGTTTGGTTTCTCGCACTACATGGTGTTTGAGAAATGGATGACCGAGACACAGTCTTTCAGAAGTGCTAGCACCTTACGATGGGTGGACCGGTACACCTGCATCCCCTACATCTGCTAGTCCACCACTATAAGAGTTCACACAAATTAGTCAACTATGCCAGAGCCCATAATGGCTTGTGGCTGCACACGTAAGTTACTAGTATGAAATTATCTTATGATCCCTTTGAGCCTGGGTGGCGGTCCATAGAAAAATCACACGGTACCCCCGGGATTTCCAAAAAAAAAAACAGGCAAGTCTTGGTAACCCCAGGTGCCTCAATCCACCCAGATGTGTATTTAAGTTGCCACCTTAGATAAACCATTAATTATCAAACTCACATCTGTCATGGAAATTCACTCACCCAATCCACGTCTACTAGCATAGAATGGCATAATAAGCAAATGTAGAAGTAACTCCCAAAGGTTTCATAAGTAAAACAGGTAATAGGTACTACCTCATCTACTTCCCATCCCACAATTTAATTAGATCCTAATCATGCAGTGTGTGAGGATCGATCTAATGCATAAAAACTGGGTAGTAGAAAGGTATGATCAAGTGTTACTTGCCTGCAATGTTGATGAAGATGATTCGCACTCAAAACTCTTGATAGTTCTACTCGTCACACTCCGGACAATCTATCGTAAGCAATCAATAGTAACCACACATAAGCAATCACTCAAAAGATCGGATAGAACGAAGAAGACGATTCGGAAAACATCAAAGCCAAATAACTCTTGCAACATAAAACAATTTCTAACAGTACCAAAACTATGTGAATTTGGCCTTATCAGAAAGTTTAGGTCAAGAGCTTCGATTTGCAAAAAGAATCAACTCAAACGGAGTTATAAAACTCAAGTTATGATCAAACGAAGTTCAAATTCAAATCTGATCTAATTCAAATTTCAAACTTTCAAAAACATGTTTGAGTTGGATTACTGGATAGAGGAGATCATAGCGAAGAAGTGGGTATTGGTTTCGTTGGATTTGGACAAACGAGTAAAAAGATGTGGTCGTTTGAAGTACAGGGACTAATCTGTGAAAACAAATTTATCACGAATAGGTCCCTGGCCGAAATAAAATAAAACAAAAAGGCTATTTAGCGAATGTTCGCTAACGGACGCTAAAGAACGAACCGTTCGCTGGTTTTTTTTAAAAAAACGAACGGATCTAATCCGTTAGATCTTAAATCCAACGGACGAGGGGCGGGGCTGTGGTTACCGCGGCGGTTGGAGTCGCCGGCGACGGAGAAGACGACGGCGGCGGGGTCGTCTACGGACGGGGCAGCGGCTCCGGTGGCTCTCCGGCTCGGGCGAACCCACGGGGAGGCGCAGCGCGACGCGGGGACTCCGGTGGTGGTGGCGGCGCCCGTCCTCGGCGACAGAACGGTGCGGCAGCGGCGAGTGGATCTCGCCGGCGGCGGATCCCATGAAAAGTCTGGCGGTTTCTGTGGAGGAGGAGGGGGAGAACGGTCTGGGCGCGCTATTTAAGGGGAGGAGAGGCGTGGGAAGGGGCAGAGGAGAGGCGGCGGAGGAGTCCGGCTGGGGCACGGACGCCGAGGCGGTGCGGCGGCGGAGTCGGAGGCGGTTGGGAGCTGGGCCACGGCCTGGCGAGATGCTGGGCCGTCCCAGTCGGCGAGGCTGAACGTTTTTTTTAAAACATTTTCTTAGACAAATAAAAACAAAATAAAAAATATATTATATAGGCATATTATATATCAAAATCTTCAGAAAAAGATTTTCTACAACATGGACATTTTTATAGCATTAACTAAAATACACACAAATTCTAATAATTCCAACAGTGCTCCTGCTCTAATAAAATCCAACTAAAATAATTTTTTAAAATACCAAAATGTCTTCAAATTAATTTCTCTCCAATTTTCTGATGTAGGGAATCATGTTACCCTATTCTCTATATATTTTATTTTTGGAGAAAAATAATTTGAATAAAACTCCAATAACTCCAAATTGAAAATAAATTCAAAAGAACTTTGAATTTAATTCTTTTAAACTCCCAACTCATATTTCATATATTTTTAAGAAGTCATTTTATCTTCTCTCATGAAAATCATTGAGTTGCTTGAAGTTTATGAATCAAAATATTTCCAAATGAAATTCAAATATTTTCAACACCCCTTGTCATTTAAATAAATGGAAGAAGTCATGTCATCTTCTCTCCAGGGTTTTGTGATGAAGAGTATTTGAATTCCCGAAGATCATAAAAGCAAAATGAAAGTTTGGGAAAGTCCTTTTATTCCCTCTCATTTAGCTTTCAAAAAAGGTTTCGAATTCCACTCAATCAATCACCCAACAATCAAACAATCAAACAAATCTATCTATTTGTATAACATTCCAAAATTTAGAATTTTGGGATGTTACACACCCCCACCGGTTTTGTCGCCATCGGCTCGCGCCTGGCAGTCTTGCCGCGGCTGCGATGTACTCGGCTGCCGTGGAGTGTCGCCGTTGGCGAAGCCGATGAGACTCTGAATGGTGGCCCTCCATTCGTCGATCTTGTCTGCCGTTGGAGGGTATTCCAGGAGCAGTTGAGCTCACGCCAAAGCTTCCGCTGGAGTGGTGGGTGGCAGTGGCGAACGGTGCGAGGAGCGGGATATGCTCGGACTTCTAACTGTGTTGGAAGGAGCAGTATCCCGTCCAGGCGACCGTGTCTCACTCGTGCCAGCATGTTGGCGTGCATGCTGGTCTTGAGCACCCCGAGATCCACCGGCTCGATCTTGGTCCAAAAAACGTATGGTACCGCGAGTACCATGACGCTTTCGGTCCCGCGCCTCCTGAGATGGGCGCGGTGCATGTACGGACGCCGAGGTCTGCGCAGCCTTGTCTTTGGACCCGGCAGCACCGTGAGCTCCCTCGTCGACGCCCGTTCTTCCGCCGGCGCCTACCCCACCACCCGTTTGCTCCGGTGGTGGTGGGATCGATGCGGACGGAGTAGCCGCCCCCGAACCTTTCTTCTTCGGTGGCATGTCGATGAAAAAGATGAAGATCTAGCCCGTGTGAATGCCGGATCAGGTTCACACAACATCGACGCCCCCTACCTGGCGCGCCAAAGATGTCGGGGAAACTGATCCACGAACACCTATGGGACCGGCGGACCGAGCCCCTTTCGGTTCAGCGGGGACGGAGATCGCACGAAGAGCAGATCGAGGCGGCACACGAGCGCTTTACCCAGCTTCGAGCTCTCCGAGAGATAATACTCCTACCGCTGCATGTCCGAGTGTATTGAGTTCTTGCTCGGGAGCGCTGAGTGCTACAGTACACACTAGCTGCTAACGAGACCGAGCGTGAGTGTTTTCTGCCTTCGAACCCCCTCAACGTTGCGCATGGGCCTCCTTTTATATGCTCAAGGGGTCACCGACAGTGTAGCAACGCAGCACAAGGGTAAAATGGAAAGGTGTTGCGGTTGGTACAACTACCGTGACGAAGGTATCATACCTAACCACGATGGTAGGGGACAAAGGCATTAAATGCCCGTCTGCGTCGCTCAAATAGTGCGAAAAAGGACCGTCGGGGCGCCACCGCTGCCACGATGGCAATCTTGTCGGCGCCGCTTGCCACACCGCACACCGCTGGCTGCCTGACCTCTTGCCTCGCGCTACCGAAAGGTCCTGAGGCAACATGTTGGTGGATGTCTTTGGAGCGCTGGTCAGAGTGGTAACTTGCGCTGCAAGCGCCTTTGCCGCTGATCGTTGTCTTGTCGCGTCCGGGAGCTTGTCGCTCACCGGCCTCGCCGGATGCGTGGCGCGTCATGCAAGTTCCTTGAGATGCCTTGGTTGGCCTTCCGGCAAGCTCCTCTTGCCGGGCCATGTCTCCTTGGCTTGAATACTTTGTTCTTGAATGGCTCCAAAGGAACCACGGAGGACCTTGGCGGTCACCGCAAGCCTTGCCACGGGTGTCATGATTGCCAGTGCACAAGTTCGGGATACTAGGGTACCCCTACTCTAGTACACCGATAATCAGGAACTTACATAAGACACTGCTAAAACTGTTTAAAAAGTTCATGAATTTAAAACAAATAAATAAAAATAAAGAAGGAGAAAAGAAAAACTGGAAAAGGAAAAGAAAATGGAAAAAGTGAAAACAGAAAACATAAATTTAAGAAAAAATATGAATATAAAAAATGAAAAGAAAGGAACAAGTAAATGGAAATAGAAAGAGAAAAGAAAACAAATAATTCATAATGAGAAAAGGACTTTTTTTAACACACTACAGACGCAAACACTCATAAATCTGCGCATACACTCACCCATATAAACACACGCAGGCACACCCTACCGCTATGAGCACCTCCGAGAGACTGAGCGGACACTTCATTTTGAGATTTTAAGAAGTGACCTTATGCGCCTTGTAGTCGATGGTAACGTCTCCCCCTACTAAAGCCCTGTTTGGTTCATAAGTCCTAGGACCTTTTCTAGTCCCAACTAAGAAGTCCCTAGTCCCTAAAAAGTCCCTCCTTGTTTGTTTCCAGGGACTAAAAAGTCCCTAGTCCCTCCCTAGAGGTTATTAAATGACCATGTTACCCCTAGTATAAAGAAAAATAACAAACAAACAACACCATGGGGCGGCGGGGCAATGGGTGCAGGGAGGGGCATTGTTGGAAAAGTCCCAAAAAAGACTCTCCTTGAGAGTCTTCTTCATTTAGTCCCAAAAAGCAACTTTTAGTCCGTAGTAGTCCCTCCTGCTTGGTTAAAAAGTCTCTAAGAGGGACTTTTTCTAGTCCCCACACCAAAAAGTCCGTGGAAACAAACACCCCATAAACGCATATCGTCGGAAATCCTGAAAAAGGAGGCCTATACAGGCAAAACAACGATGGACAAAAAAGGGCAATCTACACCAACGCTTCTCAGTCTAAAAACACGAATTGTACATCTGATATCCAATTGCTAGCAGTAATGCTAGATTACGTACAAATTTTACACAACAACCTACATGGAAGATTGAGATTGGATAGAAGTAACCCTTCGTAGCAGCTTTCGTAGACGTAATGTGATACGTCTCCAATGTATCTATAATTTATGAAGCATTCATGCTACTTTATTATCTGTTTTGAATGATTATGGGCTTTATTATACACTTTTATATTACTTTTGGGACTAACCTACTAACCAGAGGCCCAGCCCATATTGCTGTTTTCTTGCCTGTTTCAGTTTTTCGAAGAAAAAGAATATCAAACGGAGTCCAAACGGAATGAAACCTTCGGCGTGATTTTTGGAAGAATATGATCCTCGAGACTTGAGTTCACGTCGAAGATACTGAGGCAGCCACGAGATAGGGGGCCCCCCACGTAGGGCGCGCCTGTCTCGTGGGCCCCTCGAGCACCTCCCGACCGACTTCTTTCGCCTATATAAGCCTCGTGCCCTAAAACCATCGAATATCAAGATAGATCAGAGTTCCGCCGCAAGCCTCTGAGCCACCAAAACCTCTTGGGAGTCCGTTAAAGAACTGCGGGGGGAACCCATCACCGGTGGCCATCTTCATCATCCCGGCACTCTCCATGACGAGGAGGGAGTAGTTCACCCTCGGGGCTAAGGGTATGTACAAGTAGCTGTGTGTTTGATCTCTCTCTCTCGTGTTCTCTCTATGGCACGATCTTGATGTATCGCGAGCTTTGTCATTATAGTTGGATCTTATGATGATTCTCCCCCTCTACTCTCTTGTGATGAATTGAGTTTCCTTATTGAAGTTATCTTATCGGATTGAGTCTTTACTTTGAGAACACTTGATGTATGTCTTGCCGTGTTTATCTGTGGTGACAATGGGATATCACGTGCCACTTGATGTATGTTTTGGTGACCAACTTGCGGGTTCCGACCATGAACCTATGCGTAGGGATTGGCACACGTTTTCTTGACTCTCCGATAGAAACTTTGGGGCACTCTTTGAAGTACTTTGTGTTGGTTGGATGAATTTGAGATTGTGTGACGCATATCGTATAATCATGCCCACGAATACTTGAGGTGGCAATGGATTATCTAGGTGACATTAGGGTTTTGGTTGATTTGTGTCTTAAGGTGTTATTCTAGTACGAACTCTTTTATAGATTGATCCGAAAGAATAACTTTGAGGTGGTTTCGTACCCTACCATAATCACTACATTTGTTCTCCACTATTAGTGGCTTTGGAGTGACTCTTTGTTGCATGTTGAGGGATTGTTATATGATCTATCTATGTTATTATTGTTGGGAGAACTTGCACTAGTGAAAGTATGAACCCTAGGCCTTGTTTCCTACCATTGCAATACGGTTCACGCTCACTTTTATCATTAGTTACCTTGGTGTTTTTATTATTTCAGCTTACAAATACCTTTATCTACTATCCATATTGCACTTGTATCACTATCTCTTCGCCGAACTAGTGCACCTATACAATTTACCATCGTATTGGGTGTGTTGGGGACACAAGAGACTCTTTGTTATTTGGTTGCAGGGTTGTTTGAGAGAGACCATCTTCATCCTATGCCTCCCACGGATTGATAAACCTTAGGTCATCCACTTGAGGGAAATTTGCTACTGCCTACAAACATGTGCACTTGCAGGCCCAACAACGTCTACAAGAAGAAAGTTGTGTAGTAGACATCAAGCTCTTTTCTGGCACCATTACCGGGGAGGTGAGTGCTTGAAGGTATATCTTTAGATCTTGCAATCGAATCTTTTTGTTTCTTGTTTTATCACTAGTTTAGTTTATAAAAGAAAATTACAAAAAAATGGAGTTAAGTTTGTCTCATACGTTTCGTCTTTTTAAGATCTTTCGTGAGTATGATGGGAAGGAAAATTGTGCTCAAGTGCTAGAAGAAGAAATCCATAGAATGTTTGATACTAAATCTTTGAATGATGAGCATGATTGCAATGTTGTTAGTATGAATTCCTTGAATATCCATGATGCTAATGATATGCAAAGTCACAAGCTTGGGGAAGCTATGTTTGATGAAGATGATATTTTTTGTTCCCCAAGCTTTGATGAGAAAATTTATTATGATGAAAGCATGCCTCCTATTTATGATGATTATATTGATGAAAGTGGATTTGGAAGAGTGTCAACTTTAGTAAGTAATGATCCCACTATTTTGGAGGATATTGAATCTTATTGTGATGAATATGAAAGTGGATTTGGAAGAGTGTCAACTTTATTTAGTAATGATTCCACTATTTCGGAAGAGGTTCCAATTGATTATGAGAATAAAGTTGCTATCTATGATGATTATTGTGATGACTTGTATGCTATTAGTAATAATTATAACCATGAAACTTGTCATCATGATTTTAGTTTTCAATTGGATTACGCCTCACATGATAATTATTTTGTTGAGTTTGCTCCCACTACTATTGATGAGAAGGATTTTGCTTATGTGGAGAGTATAAATTTTCTATGCTTGTAGATCATGAAAAGAATGCTTTAGGTGCTGGTTATATTGTTGAATTCATTCATGTTGCTACTGAAAATTATTATGAGGGAGGAATATATGCTTGTAGGAATTGCAATAATATCAAGTTTCCTCTCTATGTGTTGAAAGTCTTGAAGCTATGCTTGTTTACCTCCCTATGCTAGTTGATTATTGTTCCCATAAGTTGTTTGCTCACAAAATCCCTATACATAGGAAGTGCGTTAGGCTTAAATGTGCTAGTCATATGCTTCATGATGCTCCCGTTATGTTTCAATTCTTATCTTTTATGTGAACATCATTGTCACCATCATGCCTAGCTAGAAAGGCATTAAAGAAAAGTGCTTGTTGGGAGACAACCCAATATTTATCCTTACTGTTTTTGTGTGTTCACATGATTATGCTACTATAGTAATCATGTTTTACAGCTTTTGTTTCAATAAAGTGCCAAATAAGACCTTTAGGATAGCTTACGGTGATAGTTGTGTTGATCCTGCTGAAAATTAGAAACTTTTGCACCCAGTAAATTAGTTTTGTTAATTCACAGAAACGTGCTTTTGATCTGATTCTTTTTGCTCTGTATTGGTAAACAAAGTTCTTAGGTCTTCCTAACTTGGTAGGATTTTTAGAGTTCAGAAGTATACGTTTGATACAAATTACTACAGACTGTTCTATTTTTGACAGATTCTATTTTCTATGTGTTGTTTGCTTATTTTGATGAATCTATGAGTAGTATCGAAGGGTATGAACCTTATATAAGTTGGAATACAGTAGATATTACACCAATATGAATTTAGAATGAGTTCATTACAGTACCTAAGTGGTTGTTTTATTTTCTTATACTAACGGAGCTTACGAGTTTTCTGTTGAGTTTTGTGTTGTGGAGTTTTCAAGTTTTGGGTAAAGATTCGATGGACATTGGAATAAGAAGTGGAAAGAGCCTAAGCTTGGGGATGCCCAAGGCACCCCAAGGTAATATTCAAGGACAACCAAGAGCCTAAGCTTGGGGATGCCCCGGAAGGCATCCCCTCTTTCGTCTTCGTTCTTCGGTAACTTTACTTGGAGCTATATTTTTATTCACCACATGATATGTGTTTTGTTTGAAGCGTCATTTTCTTTTGTTAGCATTTGCTTGCTGTTATTTAGAATAAGGTTTTGCATCTTTATTTTCAATAAAAATTTCAAGGATAGCCTTTACCATGCTTATTTTGCTAGTATACATGTTGCTGTTTGAAAACAGAAAGTTTACTGCTGTTGAAAAAATTCCCTAGAAAAGTAAGAGAACGGTATAATGTTGAAACTTCTTGCATATTTATCTCTGATAAATTTATTAGTGGGAATTTTATTTCATAATTGTTGGAGTTAGGGAAGTATGATGAATCTTGCATTCTTTATAGACTATACTGTTTTGGCAGATTGCTGTTATGGTTGCATTGTTTGCATATGTTTGCTTGTTTAATGATTCTATTTGAGGATAGGAGTGTTAAATATGCAGAGGCATTTAGTATGCAATGTTGAATAATAATTTTAGTGATTTGTTACAGTAGAAAATGATAAGGTTTTGCATTGGTTTATACTAACCTATCTCACGAGTTCTTGTTGAGTTTGTTGTGGATGAAACTTTTGAGGAATAGAGAAACCATGATATGAGAGGAATTAAGGAGACACAAAAGTTAAAGCTTGGGGATGCCCAAGGCACCCCAAGATAATATTTCAAGAAGTCTGAAGCATGTAAGCTTGGGGATGCCCCGTTAGGCATCCCGCCTTTCTTCTTCAACAACTATCGGTTAGTATCGGTTGAGCCTAAATTTCTTCTTCTTCACATGAGTTGTGCTATCCTTGCAATGTCATTTTGTTTTGTTTTACTTGCTGTTTGAATACAATACCAAGATCTGAAATTCTTTATTGAGAGAGAGTCTTCACATATTTACATAATTATTTAGCTACTCATTGATCTTCACTTATATCTTTTTGGAGTAGTTTTTCATTTACTCATGTGCTTCACTTATATCCTATGAGTAAATTGTTGAATGAGTTGATTGTCATAAATCTGAAATTATATATGTCTCATTTGCTTATCCCACGGGGAGTAATGACTTCACATCTAAGAAGTAGAGGTTGTAAATTTGTTGAAGGTTAGCAAGCATTGTATTGGTCATTTGAACAATTCATGAAAGAATATTGAAGGAAGAGAGATTTCATATATAAATACACTATCGTAGACATCTGTTATAATTGGGAGCACTCATTAAGTATGACATGCTAAAGAGTTGATGTTGGACAAGGAAGACAACGTAATGGGTTATGTTTTCGGACATCTCAGTTAAAGTATATTGTCATGGATCTTTCAAACATGTTGAGATTGCCTTTACCCCTCGTGCTAGCCAAAATTCCTTGCACCAAGTAGAGATACTACTTGTGCTTCCAAATATCCTTAAACCCAGTTTTGCCATGAGAGTCCACCATACCTACCTATGGATTGAGTAAGATCCTTCAAGTAAGTTATCATCGGTGCAAGCAATAAAAATTGCTCTCTAAATATGTATGATCTTTTGGTGTGAATAAAATAGCTTTATACAATCTCTTGTTATGGAAGCAATAAAAGCGACGAACTGCATAATAAGGGTCCATATACAAGTGGCAATATAAAGTGACATTCATTCACATTAAGATTTTGTGCATCCAACCCTAAAAGCGCATGACAACCTCTGCTTCCCTCTACGAAGGGCCTATCTTTTGCTTTATGTCTTTTACTTTATGCAAGAGTCAAGGTGATCTTCACCTTTCCCTTTTTCATTTTATCCTTTGGCAAGCACTTTGCGTTGGGGTGATCCTGATATATATATCCAATTGGATGTAAGTTAGCATGAACTATTATTGTTGACATCACCCAAAGGTGAATACGTTGGGAGGCAACACTATAAGCCCCTATCTTCCTTAGTGTTTGATTGAAACTCCATAACCATTAGTATTGCGTGAGTGTTAGCAATTGTAGAAGACTATATGATAGTTGAGTATGTGGAGTTTCCTGTTCCTGAAAATAAGATGAATTGTAATGTTTGATGACTGAGAATGAAGTTTGCTAGTTTTCAAGAAAGTTTATGATCTATGCTTTGACATGTGAATTGCTTGTTACTTTATCGTGAGAAGTTTTATGAGATGAACTACTGTTATGACATATTATCATGCTAGAAAAAGGTGATTGAAATTATCATTGATCAAACTTGTGCACCTTCTAGCATTCACACTTCATAAATTCTTTCTTTATCATTTACCTACTCGAGGATGAGTAGGAATTAAGATTGGGGATGCTGATACGTCTCCAACGTATCTATAATTTATGAAGCATTCATGCTACTTTTGTTAGGGAACATAGTAATTTCAAAAAAAATTATACGCACACGCAAGATCATGGTGATGCATAGCAACGAGAGGGGAGAGTGTTGTCCATGTACCCTCGTAGACCGAACGTGGAAGCGTTAGAACAACGCGGTTGATGTAGTCGTACGTCTTCACGGCTCAACCGATCAAGCACCGAAACTACGGCACCTCCGAGTTCTAGCATACGTTCAGCTCGATGACGATCCCTGGACTCTGATCTAGCAGAATTTCGGGGAAGAGTTCCGTCAGCATGACGGCGTGGTGACGATCTTGATGTTCTACCGTCGCAGGGCTTCGCCTAAGCACTGCTACAATATTATCGAGGACTATGGTGGAGGGGGGCACCGCAGATGGCTAAGAGATCAAGAGATCAATTGTTGTGTCTAGAGGTGCCCCTGCTCCCGTATATAAAGGAGCCAAGGGGGAGGGGGCGGCCGGCCAAGGAGGGGCGCGCCAAGGGGAGTCCTACTCCCACCGGGAGTAGGACTCCCTTCTTTCCTAGTTGGAATAGGAGAAGGGGGAAGGAGGAGGGAGAGAGGAAGGAAAGGGGGGGCGCCGCCCCCTCTCCTTGTCCTATTCGGACTAGGGGAGGAGGGGCGCGCGGCCCAGCCCTTGCCTCCTCTCCTCCTCTCCACTAGGGCCCATGTAGGCCCATTAAGCCCCCGAGGGGTTCCGATAACCTCCCGGTACTCCGGTAAAATCCCGATTTCACCCGGAACACTTCCGATATCCAAATATAGGCTTCCAATATATCAATCTTTATGTCTCGACCATTTCGAGACTCCTCGTCATGTTCGTGATCACATCTAGGACTCCGAACAACCTTCGGTACATCAAAACTCATAAACTCATAATAAAACTGTCAACGAAACCTTAAGCGTGCGAACCCTACGGGTTCGAGAACTATGTAGAAATGACCTAGAACTGTTTTCGGTCAATAACCAATAGAGGAACCTAGATTTTCATATTGTCTCCTACATATTCTACGAAGATCTTTATCCGTCAAACCGCATAATACCATACGTTGTTCCCTTTGTCATCGGTATGTTACTTGCCCGAGATTCGATCATCGGTATCCAATACCTAGTTCAATCTCGTTACCGGCAAGTCTCTTTACTAGTTACGTAATGCATCATTCCGTAACTAACTCATTAGCTACATTGCTTGCAAGGCTTATAGTGATTGGCATTACCGAGAGGGCCCAGAGATACCTCTCCGACAATCGGAGTGACAAAACCTAATCTCGAAATACGCCAACTTACCTTTGGAGACACCTATAGAGCTCCTTTATAATCACCTAGTTACGTTGTGACATTTGGTAGCACACAAAGTGTTCCTCCGATAAACGGGAGTTGCATAATCTTATAGTTATAGGAACTTGTATAAGTCATGAAGAAAGCAATAGCAACATACTAAATGATCAAGTGCTAAGCTAACGGAATGGGTCAAGTCAATCACATCATTCTCCTAATGATGTGATCACGTTAATCAAATGACAACACACGTCTATGGTTAGGAAACATAACCATCTTTGATTAATGAGCTAGTCAAGTAGAGGCATACTAGTGACATCAAGTTTGTCTATGTATTCACACATGTATCATCTCTCCGGTTAATACAATTCTAGCACGAATAATAAACATTTATCATGATATGAGGAAATAAATAATAACTTTATTATTGCCTCTAGGGCATATTTCCTTCAGCCTCCCACTTGCACTAGAGTTAGTAATCTATATTACACAGTAATGATTCTAACACCCATGGAGTCTTGGTGCTGATCATGTTTTCCTCATGGAAGAGGCTTAGTCAACGGGTCTGCAACATTCAGATCCATATGTATCTTGCAAATCTCTATGTCTTCCACCTGGACTTGGTCCCGGATGGAATTGAAGCGTCTCTTGATGTGCTTGGTCCTCTTGTGAAATCTGGATTCCTTTGCCAAGGCAATTGCACCAGTATTGTCACAGAAGATCTTCATTGGTCTCGATGCACTAGGTATGACACCTAGATCGGAAATGAACTCTTTCATCCAGACTCCTTCATTTGCTGCTTCCGAAACAGCTATGTACTCCGCTTCGCATGTAGATCCCGCCACGGCGCTTTGTTTAGAACTGCACCAACCGACAGCTCCACCGTTCAATATAAACATGTATCCGGTTTGCGATTTAGAATCGTCCGGATCGATGTCAAAGCTTGCATCGGCGTAACCATTTATGACTAGCTCTTTGTCACCTCCATAAGCGAAAACATATCCTTAGTCCTTTTCGGTATTTCAGGATATTCTTGACCGCTGTCGATGATCCACTCCTAGATTACTTTGGTACCTCCACCCAAACTTATTGCTAAGCATACATCGGTCCAGTACACAACATTGCATACATGATAGAGCCTATGGCTGAAGCATAGGGAACATCTTTCATTTTCTCTCTATCTTTTGCTGTGGTCGGGCATTGAGTCTGACTCAACTTCACACCTTGTAATACAGGCAAGAATCCTTTATTTGCCTGATCCATTTTGAACTTTTTCAAAACATTATCAAGGTATGTGCTTTGTGAAAGTCCAATCAAGCGTCTTGATCTATCTCTATAGATCTTGATGCCCAATATGTAAGCAGCTTCACCGAGTTCTTTCATCGAAAAACTTTTATTCAAGTATCCCTTTATGATATGCAGAAATTCTATATCATTTCCAATTAACAATATGTGATCTATATATAATATCAGAAATGCTACAGAGCTCCCACTCACTTTCTTGTAAATACAGGCTTCTCCAAAAGTCTGTATAAAACCATATGCTTTGATCACACTATCAAAGCGTTTATTCCAACTCCGAGATGCTTGCACCAGTCCATAAATGGATCGCTGGAGCTTGCACACTTTGTTAGCACCTTTTGGATCGACAAAACCTTTCGCTGCATCATATACAACTCTTCTTCCGTAAATCCATTCAGAATGCGGTTTTGACATCCATTTACCAAATTTCATAATCATAAAATCGGCAATTGCTAACATGATTCGGACAGACTTAAGCATCGCTACGGGTGAGAAAGTCTCATTGTAGTCAACCCCTTGAACTTGTCAAAAACCTTTCGCAACAAGTCGAGCTTTGTAGATAGTTATATTACCATCAGCGTCAGTCTTCTTCTTGAAGATCCATTTATTCTCGATGGCCTGCCGATCATCGGGCAAGTCAACCAAAGTCCATACTTTGTTCTCATACATGGATCCCATCTCAGATTTCATGGCCTCAAGCCACTTTGCGGAATCTGGGCTCATCATCGCTTCCTCATAGTTCGTAGGTTCGCCATGGTCAAGTAACATGACTTCCAGAATAGGATTACCGTACCACTTTGGTGTGGATCTTACTCTGGTAGACCTACGAGGTCCGGTAGTAACTTGATCTGAAGTTTCATGATCAATATCATTAGCTTCCTCACTGATTGGTGTAGTTGTCACAGAACCGGTTCTTGTGATGAACTACTTTCAATAAGGGAGCAGTACGATTACCTCATCAAGTTCTTCTTTCCTCCCACTCACTTCTTTCGAGAGAAACTCCTTCTCTAGAAAGGATCCGAATTTAGCAACAAAAATCTTGCCCTCAGATCTGTGATAGAAGGTGTACCCAATAGTCTCTTTTGGGTATCCTATGAAGACACATTTCTCTGATTTGGGTTCGAGCTTATCGGGTTGAAGTTTCTTCATATAAGCATCGCAGCCCCAAACTTGAAGAAACGACAACTTTGGTTTCTTGCCAAACCACAGTTCATAAGGTGTCGTCTCAACGGATTTTGATAGTGCCCTATTTAACGTGAATGCGGCCGTCTCTAAAGCATAACCCCAATAAGATAGCGGTAAATCAGTATGAGGCATCATAGATCGCACCATATCTAGTAAAGTACGATTACGATGTTCGGACACACCATTTCGTTGTGGTGTTCCGGGTGGCGTGAGTTGCGAAACTATTCCGCATTGCTAAAATGTAAACCAAACTCGTAACTCAAATATTCTCCTCCACGATCAGATCGTAGAAATTTTATTTTCTTATTGCGATGATTTTCCACTTCACTCTGAAATTCTTTGAACTTTTCAAATGTTTCAGACTTGTGTTTCATCAAGTAGATATACCCATCTGCTCAAATCATCTGTGAAGGCGAGAAAATAACGATACCCGTCACGAGCCTCAATAGTCATTGGACCACATACATCAGTATATATGATTTCCAACAAATCGGTTGCTCGCTCCTTAGTTTCGGAGAACGGCGTTTTTGTCATCTTGCCCATGAGGCACGGTTCGCAAGTACTAAGTGATTCATAATCAAGTGATTCCAGAAGTCCATCAGTATGGAGTTTCTTCATGCGCTTTACACCAATATGACCCAAACGGCAGTGCCACAAATAAGTTGCACTTTCATTATCTACTCTGCATCTTTTGGGTTCCACATTATGAATATGTGTATCACTACTATCGAGATCTAATAAAAATAGACCACTCTTCAAGGGTGCATGACCATAAAAGATATTACTCATATAAATGGAACAACCATTATTCTCTGATTTAAATGAATAACCGTCTCGCATCAAACAAGATCCAGATATAATGTTCATGCTTAACGCTGGCACCAAATAACAATTATTCAGGTCTAAAACTAATCCCGATGGTAGATGTAGAGGTAGCGTGCTGACCGCGATCACATCGACTTTGGAACCATTTCCCACGCGCATTGTCACCTCGTCCTTGCCAATCTTCGCTTAATCCGTAGTCCCTGTTTCGAGTTGCAAATATTAGCAACAGAACCAGTATCAAATACCCAGGTGCTACTGCGAGCATTAGTAAGGTACACATCAATAACATGTATATCACATATACCTTTGTTTCACTTTGCCATCCTTCTTATCCGCCAAATACTTGGGGTAGTTCCGCTTCCAGTGTCTAGTCTGCTTGTAGTAGAAGCACTCAGTCTCAGGCTTAGGTCCAGACTTGGGTTTCTTCTCTTGAGTAGCAACTTGTTTGCTGTTCTTCTTGAAGTTCCCCTTCTTCTTCCCTTTGCCCTTTTTCTTGAAACTCGTGGTCTTATTGACCATCAACACTTGATGCTCCTTATTGACTTCTACCTCCGCAGCTTTTAGCATTGCGAAGAGCTCGAATAGTCTTGTCCATCCCTTGCATATTATAGTTCATCACGAAGCTCTTGTAGCTTGGTGGCGATGATTGAAGAATTACATCAATGACACTATCATCGTGAAGATTAACTCTCAGTTGAATCAAGTGATTATTATACCTAGACATTTTGAGTATATGTTCACTGACAGAACTATTCTCCTCCATCTTACAGCTATAGAATTTATTGGAGACTTCATATCTCTCAATCCGGGCATTTGCTTGAAATATTAACTTCAACTCCTGGAACATCTCATATGCTCCATGACGTTCAAAACATCGTTGAAGACCCGGTTCCAAGCCGTAAAGCATGGCACACTGAACTATCAAGTAGTCATCAGCTTTGCTCTGCCAGACATTCTTAACGTTGTCAGTTGCATCTGCAGCAGGCCTGGCACCCAGCGGTGCTTCCAGGATGTAATTCTTCTGTGCAGCAATGAGGATAATCCTCAAGTTACATACCCAGTCCGTGTAATTGCTACCATCATCTTTCAAGTTAGCTTTCTCAAGGAATGCATTAAAATTCAACGGAACAACAACACGAGCCATCTATCAACAACAAACATAGACAAGCAAAATACTATCAGGTACTAAGTTCATGATAAATTTAAGTTTAATTAATCATATTACTTAAGAACTCCCACTTAGACAGAGATCTCTCTAGTCATCTAAGTGATCACGTGATCCAAATCAACTAAACCATATCCGATCATCACGTGAGATGGAGTAGTTTCAATGGTGTACATGACTATGTTGATCATATCTACTATATGATTCACGTTCAACCTTTCGGTATCTGTGTTCCGAGGCCATATCGGTATATGCTAGGCTCGTCAAGTTTAACCTGAGTATTCCGCGTGTGCAACTGTTTTGCACCCGTTTTATTTGAACGTAGAGCCTATCACACCCGATCATCACGTGGTGTCTCAGCACGAAGAACTTTCGCAATGGTGCATACTCTGGGAGAACACTTCTTGATAATTAGTGAGAGATCATCTTAAAATGCTACCGTCAATCAAAGCAAGATAAGATGCATAAAGGATAAACATCACATGCAATCAATATAAGTGATATGATATGGCCATCATCATCTTGTGCTTGAGATCTCCATCTCCGAAGCACCATCGTGATCACCATCTTCACCGGCGCGACACCTTGATCTCCATCGTAGCATCATTGTTGTTACGCCATCTATTGCTTCTATGACTAACGCTACCGCTTAGTGATAAAGTAAAGCAATTACAGGGCGTTTGCATTTCATACAATAAAGCGACAACCATATGGCTCCTGCCAGTTGCCGATAACTTGGTTACAAAACATGATCATCTCATACAATAAAATATAGCATCACGTCTTGACCATATCACATCACAACATGCCCTGCAAAAACAAGTTAGACGTCCTCTACTTTGTTGTTGCAAATTTTACGTGCTGCTACGGGCTGAGCAAGAACCGTTCTTACCTACGCATCAAAACCACAACGATAGTTCGTCAAGTTAGTGCTGTTTTGACCTTCCCAAGGACCGGGCGTAGCCACACTCGGTTCAACTAAAGTGAGAGAGACAGACACCCGCCGGTCACCTTTAAGCAACGAGTGCTCGTAACGGTGAAACCAGTCTCGCGTAAGCATACGCGTAATGTTGGTCCGGGCCGCTTCATCTCACAATACCGTTGAACCAAAGTATGACATGCTGGTAAGCAGTATGACTTATATCGCCCACAACTCACTTGTGTTCTACTCGTGCATATGACATCTACGCATAAAAACCTGGCTCGGATGCCACTGTTGGGGAACGTAGTAATTTCAAAAAAATTCCTACGCACACGCAAGATCATGGTGATGCATAGCAATGAGAGGGGAGAGTGTTGTCCACATACCCTCGTAGATCGAAAGCGGAAGCGTTAGAACAACGCGGTTGATGTAGTCGTACATCTTCACGGCCCGACCGATCAAGCACCGAAACTACGGCACCTCCGAGTTCTAGCACATGTTCAGCTCGATGACGATCCCCGGATTTCGATCCAGCAGAATGTCGGGGAAGTGTTCCGTCAGCACGACGGTGTGGTGACGATCTTGATGTTCTACCGTCGCAGGGCTTCGCCTAAGCATCGCTACAATATTATTGAGGACTATGGTGGAGGGGGGCACCGCACACGTCTAAGAGATCAAGAGATAATTTGTTGTGTCTAGAGGTGCCCCTGCCCTCGTATATAAAGGAGCCAAGGGGGAGGGGGCGGCCGGCCAAGGAGGGGCGCGCCATGGGTAGTCCTACTCCCACCGGGAGTAGGACTCCCTTCTTTCCTAGTTGGAATAGGAGAAGGGGGGAAGGAGGAGGGAGAGAGGAAGGAAGGGGGGCACCGCCCCCCTCTCCTTGTCCTATTCGGACTAGGGGGAGGGGCGCGCGGCCCAGCCCTTGCCTCCTCTCCTCCTCTCCACTGATACGTCTCCAACGTATCTATAATTTTTGATTGCTCCATGCTACTTTATCTACTGTTTTAGGCAATATTGGGCTTTATTATCCACTTTTATATTATTTTTGGGACTAACCTATTAACCGGAGGCCCAGCCCAGATTTGCTGTTTTATGCCTATTTCAGTGTTTCGAGGAAAAGGAATATTAGACGGACTCAAAACGGAACGAAATCAACTGGAGAAGTTATTTTTGGAAGGAAAGCAACCCGGAAGACTTGGAGTCCATGTCAAGAAAGAAACGAGGAAGGCATGAGGTAGGGGGCCGCGCCCTCCACCCTCGTGGGGCCCTCGTGGCTCCCCCTGACGTATTTCTTCCTCCTATATATACCAATATACCCTAAAACTTCCAAAACAGAAGATAGATCGGGAGTTCCGCCGCCGCAAGCCTCTGTAGCCACCAAAAACCTCTCGAGAGCCCGTTTCGGCGCCCTGCCGGAGGGGGATCCCATCACCGGTGGCCATCTTCATCATCCCGGCGCTATCCATGACGAGGAGGGAGTAGTTCACCCTCGGGGCTGAGGGTATGTACCAGTAGCTATGTGTTTGATCTCTCTCTCTCGTGTTACATCTATGGCACGATCTTGATGTATCCTGAGCTTTGCTATTGTAGTTGGATCTTATGATGTTTCTCCCCCTCTACTCTCTTGTGATGAATTGAGTTTCCCCTTTGAAGTTATCTTATCGGATTGAGTCTTTTATGAGAACACTTGATGTATGTCTTGCCGTGATTATCTGTGGTGACAATGGGATATCATGTGCCACTTGATGTATGTTTTGGTGATTAACTTGCGGGTTTCGTGACATTGGGAACCTATGCATTGGGGTTGGCACACGTGATTGACTCTCCGGTAGAAACTTTGGGGCACTCTTTGAAATACTTTTTGATCGTTGGATGAATCTGAGATTGTGTGATGCATATCGTATAATCATGCCCACGGATACTTGAGGTGACATTAGGGTTTTGGTTGATTTGTGTCTTAAGGTGTTATTCTAGTACGAACTCTTTTATAGATTGATCCGAAAGAATAACTTTGAGGTGGTTTCGTACCCTACCATAATCTCTACGTTTGTTCTCCGCTATTAGTGGCTTTGGAGTGACTCTTTGTTGCATGTTAAGGGCTTGTCATATTATCTATCTATGTTATTATTGTTGAGAGAACTTGCACTAGTGAAAGTATAAACCCTAGGCCTTGTTTCCTATCATTGCGATACCGTTTACGCTCACTTTTATCATTAGTTACCTTGCTGTTTTTATTATTTCTGATTACAAAAACCTATATCTACTATCTATTTTGCACTTGTATCACCATCTCTTCGCCGAACTAGTGCACTTATACAATCTACCATTGTATTGGGTGTGTTGGGGACTCAAGAGACTTTTTGTTATTTGGTTGCAGGGTTGCTTGAGAGAGACCATCTTCATCCTACGCCTCCTACGGATTGATAAACCTTAGGTCATCCACTTGAGGGAAATATGCTACTGTCCTACAAACCTGTGCACTTGCAGGCCCAACAACGTCTACAATGAGAAGGTTGTGTAGTAGACATCATCCACTAGGGCCCATGTAGGCCCATTAAGCCCCCGGGGGGTTCCGGTAACCTCCCGGTACTCCGGTAAAATCCCGATTTCACCCGGAACACTTCTGATATCCAAATATAGGCTTCCAATATATCAATCTTTATGTCTCGACCATTTCGAGACTCCTCATCATGTCCGTGATCACATCCGGGACTTCGAACAGCCTTCGGTACATCAAAACTCATAATAAAACTGTCAGCGAAACCTTAAGCGTGCGGACCCTACGGGTTCGAGAACTATGTAGACATGTCCTAGAACTGTTTCAGGTCAATAACCAATAGCGGAACCTGGATGTTCATATTAGCTCCTACATATTCTATGAAGATCTTTATCGGTCAAACCGCATAACAACATACGTTGTTCCCTTTGTCATCAGGATGTTACTTGCCCGAGATTCGATCGTCGGATCCAATACCTAGTTCAATCTCGTTACCGGCAAGTCTCTTTACTCGTTACGTAATGCGTCCTTCCGTAACTAACTCATTAGCTACATTGCTTGCAAGGCTTATAGTGATGTGCATTACCGAGAGGGCCCAGAGATACCTCTCCAACAATCGGAGTGACAAAACCTAATCTCGAAAAACGCCAACTCAACATGTACCTTTGGAGACACCTGTAGAGCTCCTTTATAATCACCTAGTTACATTGTGATGTTTGGTAGCACACAAAGTGCTCCTCTGATAAACGGGAGTTGCATAATCTCATAGTTATAGGAACTTGTATAAGTCATGAAGAAAGCAATAGCAACATACTAAACGATCAAGGGCTAAGCTAACGGAAAGGGTCAAGTCAATCACATCATTCTCCTAATGATGTGATCCCGTTAATCAAATGACAACTCATGTCTATGGTTAGGAAACATAAACATCTTTGATTAATGAGCAAGTCAAGTAGAGGCATACTAGTGACATCAAGTTTGTCTATGTATTCACACATGTATCAGGTCTCTGGTTAATACAATTCTAGCATGAATAATAAACATTTATCATGATATGAGGAAATAAATAATAACTTTATTATTGCCTCTAGGGCATATTTCCTTCAACTTTATTATCTGTTTTGAATGCTTATGGGCTTTATTATACACTTTTATATTACTTTTGGGACTAACCTACTAACCAGAGGCCCAACCCATATTGATGTTTTCTTGCCTGTTTCAGTATTTCGAAGAAAAGGAATATCAAACGGAGTCCAAACGGAATGAAACCTTTGGCAGCATGATTTTTTGGAAGAATATGATCCTGGAGACTTGGAGTTCATGTCAGAAGATATTCGAGGCAGCCACAAGATAGGAGGGCGCGCCCTCCCGTGTAGGGCGCGCCCCTGTCTCGTGGGTCCCTCGAGCACCTCGCAACCGACTTCTTTTGCCTATATGAGCCTACGTACCCTAAAACCATCAAATATCAAGATAGATCGGGAGTTCCGCCGCCGCAAGCCTCTGTAGCCATCACAAACCTCTCGGGAGTCTGTTCCGGCACCCTGCCGGAGGGGGAACCCATCACCTACGGCCATCTTCATCATCCCGACACTCTCCATGACGAGGATCGAGTAGTTCACCCTTAGGGCTGAGGGTATGTACCACTAGCTATGTGTTTGATCTCTCTCTCTCTCTCGTGTTCTCTCTATGGCACGATCTTGATGTATCGCGAGCTTTGTTATTATAGTTGGATCTTATGATGTTTCTACCCCTCTACTCTCTTGTGATGAATTGAGTTTCCCTCTTGAAGTTATCTTATCGGATTGAGTCTTTACTTTGAGAACACTTGATGTATGTCTTGCCGTGTTTATCTGTGGTGACAATGGGATATCACATGCCACTTGATGTATGTTTTGGTGACCAACTTGTGGGTTCCGCCCATGAACCTATGCATAGGGGTTGGCACACGTTCTCTTGACTCTCCGGTAGAAACTTTGGGGCACTCTTTGAAGTACTTTGTGTTGGTTGGATGAATCTGAGATTGTGTGACCCATATCGTATAATCATGCCCACGGATACTTGAGGTGACAATGGAGTATCTAGGTGACATTAGGGTTTTGGTTGATTTGTGTCTTAAGGTGTTATTCTAGTACGAACTCTTTTATAGATTGATCCGAAAGAATAACTTTGAGGTGGTTTCGTACCCTACCATAATCTCTACGTTTGTTCTCCGCTATTAGTGGCTTTGGAGTGACTCTTTGTTGCATTTTGAGGGATTGTTATATGATCTATCTATGTTATTATTGTTGAGAGAACTTGCACTAGTGAAAGTATGAACCCTAGGCCTTATTTCCTACCATTGCAATACCGTTTACGCTCACTTTTATCATTAGTTACCTTGTTGTTTTTATTATTTCAGCTTACAAATACCTTTATCTACTATCCATATTGCACTTGTATCACTATCTTTTCGCCGAACTAGTGCACCTATACAATTTACAATCGTATTGGGTGTGTTGGGGACACAAGAGACTTTTTGTTATTTGGTTGCAGGGTTGTTTGAGAGAGACCATATTCATCCTACGCCTCCCACGGATTGATAAACCTTAGGTCATCCACTTGAGGGCAATTTGCTACTGTCCTACAAACCTGTGCACTTGCAGGCCCAACAACGTCTACAAGAAGAAGGTTGTGTAGTAGACATCAAGCTCTTTTCTGGCGCCGTTACCCGGGAGGTGAGTGCTTGAAGGTATATCTTTAGATCTTGCAATCGTATCTTTTTGTTTCTTGTTTTATCACTAGTTTAGTTTATAAAAGAAAACTACAAAAAAATGGAGTTAAGTTTGTCTCATACGTTTCGTCTTTTTAATATCTTTCGTGAGTATGATGGGAAGGAAAATTGTGCTCAAGTGCTAGAAGAAGAAATCCATAGAATGTTTGATACTAAATCTTTGAATGATGAGCATGATTGCAATGTTGTTAGTATGAATTCCTTGAATATCCATGATGCTAATGATATGCAAAGCCACAAGCCTGGGGAAGCTATGTTTGATGAAGATGATATTTTTTGTTCCCCAAGCTTTGATGAGAAAATTTATTATGATGAAAGCATGCCTCCTATTTATGATGATTATATTGATGAAAGTGGATTTGGAAGAGTGTCAACTTTAGGAAGTAATGATCCCACTATTTTGGAGGATATTGAATCTTATTGTGATGAATATGAAAGTGGATTTGGAAGAGTGTCAACTTTATTTAGTAATGATTCCACTATTTTGGAAGAGGTTCCAATTGATTTTGAGAACAAAGTTGCTATCTATGATGATTATTGTGATGACTTGTATGCTATTAGGAATATTGATAAATATGAAACTTGTCATCATGATTTTAGTTTTCAATTGGATTACGCCTCACATGATAATTATTTTGTTGAGTTTGCTCCCACTACTATTGATGAGAAGGATTTTGCTTATGTGGAGAGTAGTAAATTTTCTATGCTTGTAGGTGTAGTATTATTGAGGTAAGAATAAACAAAACGAAAATTAAAAACAGACAAGATTCAATGGTTCTAAGGTTAGATGTGCGGTAAGTATTTCACATCTAAATGTGAAATAGCAATTCGGTTACAAAATTATCCAGGAATGCATGCTGGTTGATAGGCGAGGTCGCGAGGATACAAGCTGCGCGCATATCCTTCATGTCGGTCTTGCATCATTTCTTTGTTTCAGTTAACTGAACATGTTATCTTCTTCGTTCCAGTTAACTGAACGTGTCATCTACAGATTCATAGGATCCACGCATATGTTCTTCCCCAAATAACCATTTGAAGGACATGCATGGCGGGGACGGAGCAGGAAGCTTTAGTTTTGCATAATGGCACGGAAGATATGGTCGGAATGACCGTGCAGGAAGTAGTGGCATACAACAAGCTCAAGGGCTTCTGTTCCAACATTATCAAGAAGCTGGCCCTGCCATTGCTAAAGTAAATACAAGCGGCCAAGCTGAGGCTGGAAGCGACACCTTTTACCCCCAAGCGCACAACACGAGCAACAAAGAAGACGGCCTCTGCACTACAAAAAAATACACTTCCGTGATGATACGTGTTTGTCACAGTAGGTCGCGTTTTCTGTCATGCATGTACATCCATGACGATTTTATGACAGAATCAAGATAGTCATACCTGTGCTGTCGTAGAAGTTTTCCATGACATTACCAAAATTATCATCAGGAAGTGTCCACTTCCATGACGATAAATCGCGCGTCACAGAAGTGCTTTCGTCAAGGGTGACCGACACGTGGCATCCACCGTAACGGAACACCGTTAAGCTATCGGGTCGGGTTTTGGATCCGATAACCCATTTACAGCTCGGACCAATGGGGATTTTCCACGTGTAAAATCATCATTGGCTGGAGGAAACACGTGTTGGCTCATCGTTGGGACAGATGTCATCCACTCATTGGACAGAAGGCGCCTATGATACGTCGACATGTGGCACGACCCAACAGAGGCCCATTCCTGTGAAAAGTCCGACCCGTTTGACCTGGTCAAAAGGTGGCGAGCCGGCCCATGGAAAGCGTGTTAACGGGTTGTTCGCATATAGCCCATTTACATCCCGCTAACCCAAGGCCCGTTATGCCCTATCCGAATTAGGCCTAGTAGTGTCATCTGGGCCATCCAATATGATTCCAGCCCATTTTCACTTCTGGCCCATGTATGGCCCATGACGTCTTTTGGCCCATATGAGGCCCGTTGTAACTCTTGGCCGATTAACGGCCCGTGGTGAAACTAGCCCGCAATGAACAGTGTATCACTTTATACCCATTAACGGCCCGTGGTGAAACTGGCCCGTACTGAACAATGTATCACTTTATACCCATTAATGGCCCGTTATTCCATTGGGCCATTTCCAGCCCATGTTATCTTTCGGCCTTCTCAGAGCCCATTTATTCTTGGGCTCATTTCTAGCATTCGTTTACTTACGGCCCGTTACTGTCATTTTCTGCTTGTGGGCTAAATTCAGCCTGAGGTTACCGTCGGCCCGTTTGTGGCCCGTTAATACGTTGGGTCGTTTTCATAGCATCATCAAATACAGCCGATTAACGACGGCCCGTTATGGTCGGCCCATGAACAAACGATTCCAACTCTAGCCCATTTACGGCCATAATGCGGTCTGTTATTGGCCCATGTTTGGCCAACCGATCATACGGCCCGTACAAGGCCCATTGATGATACGGCCCGTAGAAGGCCCATTGTGTCTATGACCCGTATAAGGCCCATTGTTTCTACGACACGTAGAAGGCCCATTGTTTCTACGGCCCGTAGGAGGGAAATGGTAACTACAGTAAATATGTAGCCCATGGTTATTGTGGCCTAGTTTTAAAAAATAGGTTATTGCGCCACTAGCAAACCGCGGAAAAGAACTCGCACCGACTACAACCAAAGAAATAAACAAGACAATAAGGAAATAAATAAGCAAGCAACTTACGCTAGGCTATCACGGCTATTACACATATTACATCCATTGGGCATCAAAGTTCGCCACCAAAGCAAATATAGGGAACACAACAAACATATAAACGCCGCAAAGAAAACAAGTCTAGAACTGAAACCACTCGGAAGAGCTCAAGAAACAATATCCAGGTACCCATAATGTTTGGCAAGATGCTTAGCAAGCTTATTAACTTTCTCTTGTTTGGCGCTTAAGTCCTTCAAACTTGTTGTTGCACGGAAAGTATGCATCTGAATTCTGCAGGACTTCCTCGGTCCTTGACTTCTGTCGCATAACATCAGATCGATGTCTTTCAACTTGAAGTTGAGACTCAAGAAGCCGAACTGATTCATGCAACGAGTTCAAAGAGCTGGTGCCAGCAGTAGTAGCCAGTAACTCATAAACTACATCAAGACAGGACTTCGGGGTTGTCTCAGTGTCTTCAATATAGTTTCTATCAGCTTTCTTGGAGACCAACAGCGATGTCTCACTATCTTGAACCTTATCTGACCATTGCATAATAGGGTACTCTTCTCCAATATTTTATCCGCGTTCTAAAAGGGAAACAAACAAACACATCTCAGGTTTACAATGTTGTATATGAAACTCATTTTGGTAAACCAGTTCAGTTGTAAGGTGGACAGGATAACAACATGAAACAAACATATATCTATGTAGTATGGTCACTGTATGGTCTATATCATTCTAGTTTATGTTTCCAAATCAAGATAGATACAGTTCGAATCATATCTATTTAAGAAAAAGCAGCATAGACAGAATATAAGTGTGGGAAACTACATAGCAATAACAACACTTGTAATGTGCATGGCATGAGAACATAACCGTTTATTCAATTGAAACTGAAATCAACATAGAGCAATTTACAACAGCAAACAACCAAACACGTTAAAGAAACAGGTTTAAAACATACCTGTTGCGCCATTGGAGTTTCAATTACATCCTTCAAATTTGAAATTGGTTGGTATCAGTAAATACAGTGATGCAAGAGCAAAGTAGTATGAACCATAGCTACAAAACCTGACCTGAGAACAATTCTTCTTCTGCTTTAAGCGTTGACTTCGGGTTCGGAGTGGTGGTCCTTGTGATTTGGGCACTGCAGTTGCCTTACTAACTGCTCGTGTTTGGGTGCTCTGTGGTGGAGACGGTGTTGTGTCAACGGGAACTGGGTGTCTATCTGCTGGGGTTGGGGTTAGAAGGGGTGTAGCTGGTTCTCTGTCCAACTGGGTAGGGGTACAATCTGCATGAGTGTGGGTTATGTGTGGTGGGGCTGATTCTTGGGCAAGTACAACCGTGGTTCTATCTGCATCGACAGGTAGCACGATCTTTTCTAAAGACCGTGTTTTTACTCCCACAGATACTGCCATCACTCCCTCCAATTGAAATGGCTGATAAACAAGAAAAGTAATTGAATATACAGACATTGTAAGATAGACAGGTGCAATGGATAGTAGGGAAGAAAACAGGGCATGAAATAATTCACATTTATGTTGTCTAAGCAAACAGAATAGCAGGACATAATTTCACATATATGATGGCTAATTAAACAGGATAACATGACACAATTTCACATGTATGATGGCTAACTAAGCAGGATAGAATGACATACTTCAAAATATGATGACTATGTAAACATGATGACATGATATAACTATATGGTGTGTCTATTAAAGTGGTTGTCATGCCATAAATCACAAACATGCCATCGATGGAAACATGATGGCATGATATAATTCACGGATAGAATGACATAATTTAAAATATGATGACTATGTAAACAGGATGAGATGATATAACTATATTATGTCTTTAGTAAGTGGGTTGGCATGCCATAATTCAGATACATGCTGTCTATGTAAACATCATGGCATGACATAATTCAAATATATGATTTATATACTAAGGAAGTGAGCAGAGGGCAATCGCATATATGATGTGTCAACTAAGGAGATGGCATTCAATATTGTGTATATGATGTAAAAACTAAGCATTGCAATACAACATATGCATGATATGAGTAATATGACCCTGCCAAGTTTGAGCATACACCTCGGGGGGATAATAGGATTGGTCATCCGCCTCTGAATCCTCCTCTCAAGAGCTACCAGAATCAAAGAAGATATCTGCTTTAGCGGTAGCATTGTCTCTCTCAAGACCTGTTTTCCTCAGTTTCTCCATCACCAATTCAAATGGCTAATGCACAGGAAGAGTAGTTCAATATACAAACATTGTCGACAAAAGCAATGAGAAATACAAAAAAAGGATAGCATGATATAATTCACATATATGATGCTTGCCTAAACAACATGGCATTGCATAATTCACATACATAATGCCTTGCAACAAGATAACATTGCATAATTCACATATATAATGTCTTGCAAAAAGATGGCATTGCATAATTCACATATATGGTAATTAGACACTAAATAGGTGGCATTCACACAAAGCATGTCTAAACTAAGCAAATGACATAGCAATGCAAGATACCATATGCACGATATGAGCAACATAACCCTGCCAAGTTAGAGCATGCACCTCGGGGGGGGGGGGGATATGACTGGTCATCTGTCTCTGAATCCTCCTTTGAGGAGCTATCGGTAACCAGCAAGACATGCGCTTCGTTAGATAGCATTGTCTGCTCCGAAGACCTTGTTTTCACTCCAGAATTTTCCATGACCGTGCTGAATGGCTGATGCACAGGAAGAGTAATTGAATGTTCTAAAATTGTTGACAAATTTAACACGTAATAAGAAATGATGGCATGATATAATTCACATATAAGATGACTAGCTAACCAGGGTGGCATTGCAAAATTCACATATATGATGCCTGGCTAAACAAGATGGCATTGCATGATTCACATATACAATAACGAAACTAAACAGATGGCATTGACACAAAGCATGTCTAAACTAAGCAGATGACATATTTAATGTATACAGTAAGCAATGCAAGGCACCATATTCATGATATTACCAACATCAGCATGCCAAGTTAGAGAGAAGACCTCATGGGGTAAATAGGAGTGGTATTCTCCTTTTGAATCCCCTTCAGAACAGTTATCTTCCTCTTGATTACGATCTAAAATGGGTGGAGGGGGCTGCCTTTGCGCCCATCATGGAGCGACGTCTGCATGAAATTTTATTGCCACGCAAGGCTCGTCTCTTTTGCTCCACATGATCAGTTCCATTGTCTACAGTAACTGGCATGCATAGGAATAAAACATAGCGAGATTATGTAAGGAGTGCATGCACAAATCCAGAGTGATGGTAGCAAACTATGGATAGACCCAAAACCAATGATAGCAGGTAGATAATAGCTTTAGTTAAAAAATACAGATAATGGCTCCTTTAATGTTTGTTTGCACCCAACATGAAATCATAGTAGACACCCGAGATTAACCAGATAGTAGATAGGTAGTATGGATTGCTGCCCCAATATGTACCCCACAACCATTTAAAAACTCAAGTTTCAACATTAGTTTGGACCTGACTCGGAGTCTAATAGGTGAACACGACGATAATGTAGCATGTCATCATATTAAGCGATGCATAACGTAAGCAGACACGGAAGAGTGTGACCTCTCTTGCGGACCCGTGTAGTCCTCAAGGTCATCTGCTTAGTTAATGATGGTAATGCAGTTGTCATGGCTGCCAGCGGCGGGGAAGAAGATCTGAGGCGGCGAAAGACAGTCTGGATTGCGGATCCCTGCTGTGGTGAATCCTTCCGAGCAGCTGAGCTGGGGTGGAACACAGCGCCGCAGGAGCAGGACAAACCGGACAAGATTTTCTTTGACACATATCTATAACAGAAGTAATTGAGTAAGGGCTTGTTTGAATGATTCTAACAATGTAGGGATAGGAAATATACAGGAATAGGATAGGAATGCACGTGCAAAACAGAGAATTTAAAAACACAGGATTTTTGCCAATCTGGGTGTTTGATTCACAACAATTGGAAGATCACATGATGCAAAAAAAGCATGGTGAGATTAAGTCAAACCACAAGAAAATGTACGGTCATAATGCTATTATGCTACCATCTCTTAGTCTTGTGCTTCATGAATAGGAATATGAAAGGGAGGACAAGTGGAAATTAGAATTCCTATGGTTTTTCTTTCAAGGACACACTAAAGGAATAAATCCTACAGTTTTCCTTTGCTCCATTCCTTTGCACTAAATTCATGAACAATAGTACCATAGGAAACTTTCCAATTCCTATGTTTTTCATTCACTTTTCCTTTCAAGCACTGGCGATTCAAGTAGGCAGGCTTGAGCAAGGAAAATCCTACACTAAAAATGTTTTTGTGCTACTTCTATTACTTTGGACCCGAGCCACGCCATACTAGCTCAACTCCTGGGCCCATCGACAAATGCACAACTCAAACGCGCAGAGATAAATAATGATGGCGTTCAAGAGAGTCCATCATGGATAGCTAAGTTGCCTGGTACCTCACTGCTTGTCATATAGTAGGATAAAATAATCGTATTTCCCGTTACTACGTGTGCTCAGTGGACAACATATATAACATGTAGAGTAAAAAGAGATGCAACAAGTGTACAACCTCTTTGGCGAAGCCATGTCGATCTCAGCGTGATTGGGTTGGCCGGTGAGGATGCTCCTGCTGACTTGGCTGTCGGAGGAGGGGAAGAAGATCTTAGGCATCTGGAGATGGAGCCCGAGGTACTGCTACGCTGTGATGGAGGGTTTCGTCGTTGGAGCAGCTCTGGTGAGTTGTATGACGCCGAGGCTGAAGCAGGAGAAGAGAGACAACGTTAACCTGAGTGGAATTCTAATATCATCTCCAATACATGACGTAAAATACATAACCACAAAGTGCTAGATGTAAAATACATCAGCCGCTCATCTCTGAACTTAACTGTCGAAACTGAATTTAACTGTTGAAACTGAACTTAACTGTCGAAACTGAATTTTGCTGTCAAAACTGAATTTTACTGTCGAAACTGAACGCACTAGCAAGGTGGGGCTACATGTCAGACGACTGACTTTTATATCTTTGGTCAGTCGATTTTGCAGCCGTTGGATACGAAATCTAGGGCCTGCAGTTCATCTTCAATCTCCACCCCCCTAAGCCGCCAGCCACCACCGGCCAAACAATGACCTCATGCGGCCGTGGCAGCGGCGCGCCCCCGCCCAAAATACTCCCCATCATCATTCCGCCGCCCGCCATCCCTCTAGCCCCCCCCGCCGAGCTTTTCTCCGTGATCCCCACGCCATCGCCCCACCACCGCCCCCACCCAGAACCCGAAGATAGATAGTGAGGTACCTCTCCGTGAGCCCCCCCCACATGGGCTGGTTCTTCCTTCACCCCGGCGAGCTCCCCCACCCCCTCAAAATCGACTGACCCAAAAGTCGATTCAGTCGACTGAAGTGTAGCTAAATCAGAGCAGCATCACAAGCAAGAGCAAGAGCGAGAGTAGCAGTGCGAGCAAGAGCAATAGCAAGAGCAGACCAGGCAGGGGACCGAGAGCAAGAACAGAGTAGCAGCGCGAGCGAGAGCTAAAGCAGCAGCAGCTCCTATTGATGTGGACATCGCCGCCGAGGGAGCGACGCCATGGAGGAAGTGGCCGGCGATGCCGCCGTGGATGGAGCCGCGCCGTGTCGGCTCGGGACTGAGCACCGGCAGCACTGTGAGATCGAATCAAGAAGAAAATGTGGCGATTAGTGTACAACCTCTTTGGTGGCGCCGATTAGGCCGCAGCCTCATCCGAGTAAACGGTGATGATGATGCTCTTCCGGTGGTGCATGTGAAGATGATGGTGTGGGAATGGAGGTGGCATGAAAGACGAGGGCAACGTCGGGGCAGCTCCTTGGAGGTGGAGGATGGGGTGGCTGAACCGGCGGGACGACGAGATCGACGACGGATCCTCATCCGGTACGGTGGATGAGGGACGTCGAGGTGTTGTTGTGGACGACATCGTCAGGGAAGAGGCTCCGGCTGGGTGGCGAACGGAGGAGGGTGTGGGGCTTCGTCCCGAGTTTTTGCGGCCTCGATGTATGAATGGGTGGGCGGATGGGATGGGAGTGGGGAACCATGGCTTAGGGACGCGCTTGTCCGAAATGTGGGGTAAGTTACAAAAGTACCCCCACCGATTTGAGGCGGTTCTTTCGGTTCTGGGGTACCACGGGTATTTCACGTGTCGGGATTTCACAGGAGGTGGGAGTTTTCGCGCGCGTTGTAATTTGGGAATAGCAAGTCACGGGTTGAGATGGAGGGAGTTGTCCGAGCACAACGAGACAAAGATATATCTTAAATATTTCGGGCTAACAAGGCACGGGTTGAAGAGGCGGGAGTTTTGTAGCATGATAGACAAAGACGCTAGCTTGAATTTTCGGCATAACAAGGTGCGGCTTGAAATTTCGGGAGAACAAGCTTAACGTGTACCAAAAAAAAGACAATTTGCACCTCAACACGCACAACACACACAAACACCATTTAGACTAGAGTAAGGTACACGTGCATTGCACGCATGAGATTTTTCAACCAAATTATGAATAAATACCACATTATAGCATGTAAGCTTGGAGTCATATATGCATGATGTAGATGTTCGTTTAATTCTTATAGTTCATTTCATTCAAAATCATCTAGTTTTTATAAGAAAGCTAATCTATTTTAAGATTCATGGAATTGTGCTTTGTAAGACATAAAGTAAAAGCAAATAATGGCAAATTATGTAGAAAAACATTTGGGCAATTCTGATACGGAAGATTCTAGAACAATGAAGAAGTGCTTGTGTTTTGATGTTTGTGCATTATGCTTAAGTTCAACCATGGAGTCTTCTAGATTATACATGTGGCGAAATCTGGTGGAATCTAGATGATATCCAACGGCCCGTAGTGCTCAAATTTGCCATCTTTGGACCATTGGATTCGCCTCATCCAACGACCATCTTTCAAAGTTAAAGTTACCCGCACACAATATAAAAATATATAAAATATATAATATATATATATAGGGGTATAGATATAGATATGTGATGCGAAAGCCACCCATCATCTCCAATTAGACCTAAATAGTTCATCCCCACTATTTTATTTCTCTTGACATGCAGCCTATCCACCTCATCACTATGCCATGTCAGCGTTTTTTCTATTAACTTGCCAATTTATTTCCGTGGAAGAAATCTGTCTAATGTTGTACCATGTGCCCGTCGAACTCTCGATCTTACCAATGTGGTGGCTCAGTTTCTGCAACGGACGCTGGCATCCGAAAAGACATACTCGCTCACCATTAAATCCCAATTTCCCCTGCAACACCATGCCGCATCATCATCCACTTCGAATCCTGGTCGATGCGGAGGAGTTAGGGAGAAGAAGGATAGAGAGGAAGAGGCGGTGTGTTGGGGATGGGCCTGGATCGCGCCACTACGCACCCGCAGTGGGTCACCGACAACAACGCCTTCTCTGTGACCCAGATCGGCTTCGCCCGACCGTCTGCATGGGATTCGCCAGGCCACGGCTGCCCTGCACACCCACCCTGCACCGTCACTGCTCCATCAAAGATAGCCCCTCCTCCATCTGCTCCGATGTGGTGCCCGACGAGCCAATCAGTGTGGCTTGTAGTCGAAGATGAAGAATAGGCGCTCCCTTCGTTCTTGGGCTCTAATTGCTTCAGGAAAGTAAGTAATTTAATTTCACCTACATAGATAACTCGACCTTGCGTGTTCTACATTTAAATTTCTGTAATTGTTTCAGGAGCAGGAATATGCTTTTCAACTAATTTGATATCTACATTTAGAGCCCAAACAAGATTTGAAGCCCTGGATCCAAACCAACTGTATTTTACTTCTCCATCTCCCGCAGCTATCCCAACTTCTCCAAAAACAGGTTTGCCATTAGTATGATAAATCAGTCTTTGCTGAGGCCTCTTTTTTTGTCTGAAGGTCAGATCTGTGAAGTTACAGTGAAGGGCATCGACGTTCCATACACACTCCATGCATCTTGACCGGACTTAACAGCCCTGCCCCAGCCCCGGCAGGCATGATCCCATCTGACATATTTGATATATTTGTCTCCTCATGTCAGGTCCCCCATACGTATGTCCGTCATGATCGGTCCACAAATGTCGATTCTTCTCTAACAGTCAAGTCCCCTTATATGTACTTTTGTTGATATGACCAGAAACGCTGGTTCGTCTCCAACAGTCGGTTTCCCCGGATGCACGTCCACCGGGTGATCTTGAACATACTGTAATTTTTGTTTCAATTCTACCATGTTTTCTTAGATCTATTTCTTTCTTTCATATTCTTTGACCATGTGCCTGAATGGCAGACACACTTTTGTTTTACCTCAAACTGAATCTTTGTGCAGATCAATGAGGTGGTGCAGCTAGCAATCGAATACTTATGATCTCTCCACCAAGAAATAGAAATTAGATACCACAGATAAGTTTTGTTATGTTAACTTTTCTGAGAACCTTTTTTTATTCAAATTTTTGCACCGTGTTCTTTTAGAAAATCCTAATAGTAGAACTTAGAGACTCTCACATATGTCATCCACCTTTGCTCAACAGTTTTTCGGGTTAAAAGTTCAGTAGAGCTCAGAATGTTATTTCTATCATTAATTTTCTCATATGTTTAGTTCAGACTTGACTACAATAGAATAATTAATGTTTATTTGATATTGTGCTTTCCACCCCAAAAGGCAATTCACGATATTAGCATTTTCTCAACTTTCTCAGTGGCTTGCCTTGAGCATTGAAAGGGGATTTAAAGATGGTACGGGTGCAAGTCTGACATAGTCCCATGCGAGGCTGCAGATTTGGCTTTTCAGGAATTTCGTTCTCAGAAATACTGTTTCTTTGCAACCTTTTTACTTTTACCAAGTTAACAAAACTGAGTTTATATTGTACTGTAATTTATGGTGCAAGATGAAGGTGTATGTTGTTCTGATCTTGACATATTTTAGATATGTTCCATAGCTCTCATGCTTGTGACTTATTTATCATTATGTCATTCCCACGTATTAGTATGATGGAAATTGAAGCAATCTGATTAGTCACTTATTTGAATCTCTATTTGTGAGCATGGGGACATCTTTATCTTTTTTTTTCAGATATATGGTCCATTCACTTCATTTTCTCATATGTCAGTTCTTAGTCTTTCTCTCCTCTATTCTTTAGTTTGCCCATTACCATATTGTGTGTTGACTTCTCATAAATTGGGTTTGCAACAGGGATGTATCTAATTTTCACATCGTTTGCTATTCTCTTAAATTTGCTAATTTGTGTTGTTTTGTGAATCATGATTGACTCCAGAAGATTAACAACTCTACATCTTTCCCTTTTTACATCAGCAACTATATGTTCTTCTGCCGTTTCGAAAAAACTATATGTTGTTCTGTTGGCTACCTTTTGTAAACTATGCGAGAAGTGACCATCGAAATTACAAAGTTGCTCAACTATTTTCACCAAACAACCATCAATTCTTGCTTTCTAATTAATTATATTGCCTCTTTGCATGTTAATGATTAATTGTTACTCTATCTAAAGAAATTATTTATTTAGTATGGTTATCTATAACACACGATTTGTTATTTATTTATTTTGGGGGGTAACACAAGAATATCTTGATTGAAAACAAGTATTTTTATTTGGACCATACTCATGCATTCCTATTGATAATCCTCCCACCCCTAATATTCACACAGGATAGCTCTTGCCCATATTTCCGCAGCAACGCGCGGGGTATCATCTAGTTAGAATAGTGTGTCCATGCACGGATGCGACATGGCCAAATGATGTCTACCATCGGTATCTCAAATTCAAATCAGTCTGACCTTGTTCAATGTGTATACATTATGACATGCTCGTTTCCAAACCACACCGCGCAGATCTCCTTTATATTCATGCATGCATGGGTTTCAATCATCAGGATCTCTTATTCAAATATTTGAATTCAACTTTACATTGATTATGACCTCACCTAGTCTTTTACACCCACACAGTCATCTTCTCTTTATAATTGTACCACTAACTTTCTCTCGTGCATGCATGCACACACACACTACCAGTCAGCATTATCCATCGCACACATGCAGTCTTTTTCTTCAGGTCGGTCTCCCGTGAAGGCACACACCCACCACACACATCCCCTTATCCATCATATCGGGCATTCCCTATCTCTCATGTGTGCATGCGCAATGATCGATGTTCCTCTATGTATGTGCGTATATAGCTAGGTCTTTCATAGTTTTCGACACAAACCGATCAATCGATATATCCAGTGAGGTGTCACCCTCTTTCTCACGTCCATATCGATCAATCTATACCTCTCTATATAGGATGAACATATATAGCTAATACACCAACATTAATTATATATCCAACGTCCCCCTCTCATCATCCATGCCTTCCGCTTCATCTCTTAGACGCGTGCACAATGGCGAAGACAGGGGCAGCAAGGGCCCTGCCCCCCTAACATCACCATATGTCGAGGCTAATATGAATGTGATCATTAGACAATTGCTGCTAAAAATGGTTTAAGTTCATGAATTGACCCTCCTCGTAAAGGATTAGCAATGCTTGGTCCCCTAGCTCATTTATTTTTCATGGCTCATCCATCACAAGCATAACAGCACGTTCTCGCCCCCTCTCTCTAAATATCGATCTCGCACTTGTGCACTCCTTCATAGTCTCCCTCCACTCGGCCCCTCGCACCATCTTCTAGGCCCCCACCGGATTTTTCCACATGTACAATCTAGCAGACTCCATGGTTGAACTTAAGCATAATGCAGAAACCTCAAAACAACCGTGGTTCTCTTTTGTTCTACAATCTTCCGCATCATAACTGCCCAAACTTTTTTTCTAGTCGAATTGCCATTATTTGTTTTTTACTTCATGCTTTACAATGCACAATTCCATGAATCATAAAATAGCTCAAGGGCTTCTTTGATTCAAAGGATTTTCAAAGGAATTTTGGAGGACTCTAATCCTTAGGAATTTTTCCTATCTTGGTTGTTTGATTCATAGGATTGTAAACCATAGGAATTTTTTCCATATGATTCATTTGCAATAGATTTCATAGGAAACATCCCATCCACTCAAACCTCTTTGAAAGAATTCTAAGTTTTTTCTATGCACAATCAAACACTCATACAATCCTGTAGGATTCAAGACGACATTCCACTATAATCCCATGTTTTTCCTATTCCCGCCTTTTGGAAATCCTACGAATCCAAGAGGCCCTAGCTTTTTTATAAAAACTAATTGATTTTGAATGAGATGAACTATAAGAATTAAACGAAGGTCTACATCAGGCATATATGACTCAGAGCTTACATGCTATAGTGTGGTATTTATTCATAATTTGGTTGCAAAATCTGATGCGTGCAATGCACGTGTACCTTACTAGTACTTCGAGTATGTGCAAAACACGTAAATTAGAATTCCAATGGCACGCTACATTCATGAAGCCACGTGGCACATGTGGAGGCGTTGTCGCGACCTCCTTGTGTGGATTGATCACGCTGACGCGTCACTGGTTCCGTAAGAATGTACTCGCCCTCCCGAGCCATACTTGTCGGTACATGCACGGTTAAGATGTGCACGCACGCCACGCACGCACTCATTCCCTCGCGCGCACACCTGGGTACACGGGCAGACGCAATTTTGTACCAAGATCCACCCCATGTGATAATTTGACGCGTGTAAAGTCGTTCACTTCATTGATGGTCAATTAATACAGCGCATGCAAATTGAGTGGACGTGAGGGCGGAAGAAAGGCATTACTACTCCACTGCGTGCATGCGAGTAGTTAAATCATGGGTTGCTAGTAGTACTTCCATTGGTCTCCTTTGTATTTTGTGCCAATTTCTGACAGTAACATACTCCCTCTGTCCCATAATATAAGAACGTTTTTGGCACTACACTAGTGTCAAAAACGTTCTTATATTATGGGATGGAGGGAGTAATATTTATGCATTTGAGCAGTGTAATCTACTTGAAATTTATGTTCCACTAAAACTCATCGGGCGCCGTTTCGGGCCTCGAAACCAAAACCATCAATTAATCTTTACCTTGTTCCCATCCCATTCGAAATCCTGCTCACACCTACTAGTACGTACCAAACCTAAACGTGTTCCCACTATGCAGGTATTAGTACTAGTGCTAGTACTTAAGTTATGAAAGGGGGAACTACCTAACCGAAAATTACTCTACCTTTCCTCCTCATAAGTTCTTCTTCTTCGTCCATCCTTGCCATGGCCGGTGAGCAGAGCTCTAGGTCGAGAACTACTCGTAACAAGGGAGCGGCAACCAAGGCTACGGAAAAAAAGATTGCTCGCCGCCACGCAGAGACCTCGAAAGATCTCTCATGGGCAGGCGATGGCTCCCAGGAGCGCCCTAGCCGTGGAGGCGAACATGCCGAGCCGGCGGCGCTGGAGTCGTTATCCCTCGACGACATGCCCGATCAGCTCAATAAGCACCTCAATAAGCAGAAGGAGTTCATCCAAGGCTTGGTGCAGCTGCTGAAGGAGAGCCTCGACGACATGCCCGCTGAGCTCAATAAGCAGGGGGAGTTGACCACCGGCTTGGTGATGCTGCTGAAGAAGAGCATTACCTCAGAGAAGAAGGCGACCAGCGAAATCCTGCAACTTCAGGAGGACAAGGCGAAGCTCTGCCACGAGCTCGACCTATTGAAGGAGAAGAACGCCGGCTGGAAGAAGCTGCATGAGAATAGTAGTTCCTCGATGAAGATGCTGCAGGCCCTCATCATGGAACAGAAGGAGGAGTTGGCGAAGCTCCGCATCGAGCACCCGGCTGCTGTCAAGGTACGTAATGCGGCCGTGGAACAGATGATGAAGGCTCGCGTCGAGAAATCCCGCGTCATGGACAGAATGAAGAAGATGGCGGAGGAGACGTGAAGGAGATGGAGGTCGCGGAGGCGATGAAGAAGCAGTTACGACTCCGCGGCGAATTAGATCATTTGGGGTGATAATCTTCCTTCTTCTTTTGCTCCTGTGTTTCATCTTTTGCTTCAGGTGTTTTGCCGCACGTGTCACGTTCTCTGCGAGGCATGAATAGAACAATGCTTTTTTTGAGGGAGTGAATAGAACAATGCTAACAATGAGATGACTAGCAAATTAGATCATTTTTTATCGCCATATGGCACTGGGCTGCCGTGTTTCGTGCTCCTCCGTCGTAGTACTACTACAGTGGAAAACTTGAGTATACCGCACGGTTCTTTGCTCCTCCTCAGGTCGTCGGCGCATTTATACGAGCAGTCAAATCACAAGGCCCCGCCTTCCAGCAGTAATGAGCCATCAAATCACAAAGGCCCTCGCCTCTCATGAAACCGACCAAGCTAGACTGCCCCCGCCCTCTAGCCTTTTAAAATGTATACTTTTGTACAGTAGTAGTATCGATGGATTGTGCCATGGAGCAAAACTTGAAATTAAAAAAAAGGTGGTACATATAGAGAGCGCTCGTCGCCAAATTATGCATATAGTACTATTAAAAAGGCTAGTCACAATAATGCTGTCCAGCACAACCCACCCCTCAAATAAAACTAAGTGTCATTGAATTCTTTGACAAAACTAAGCACCCTGAAATTCTTTGACAACTAAACTGCTGGCTATATGATGTTGGCCATATATATTGTACATATATAATGTGAAGAAACGAGTGGTAGTACTATACCAACTAAAAGATGAAATGTAAAAAATACTAGTATGTACGTACTGAAGAGTTAATGTAACGAGAAGAAACATAACATAGTTCTGCTGGGGGCTCACCACAACACACCCCTCAAATTGAACTAAGCACACCTGAAATTAACTATGCTACTAATCCGGTAGACATTGCATTAGAACCACCATGAGCAGCGACACTGCCACCTTACTCGGAGTCCTTGTCCACGTGCTCGACTTCGTCCTTGTCCCTCTTCCTCCTGGCCGATACTTCTTTGCTTGAACCGCACACTTGGCTCTTGCTCTTCATCCAACCCTTGTAGATATTGAAACAAAGGTAGCCATCCATTGCAGCGTAGTGGATGTGGTCTATATCTAGTACATTCCGCTGCCATGCATAACGATGAAACATGTATTGAGGTTTCTCCAGTTTACCGTGCGAAGGATGAACCATGGATCCTGCCAGGGTCAACATTGAAGGCTGGCCACCGGAGGGCAGCAGCCGATTCTTCTGGAGGTTGAAGGGGTTGCCTACAATGAGGCCTATCCGACCCAGGACTTCTTTGTCGTTCGTAAAGTCTACAGTAACGAATTTGACTAGGTTGCTCTTGAGGAAGTTCTTAAAATCCAGGCATTCAACGTCGGCATGGCATATGTGGTAGACCAAGCATAAGTCATGCACGCAAACCTGGATCATGGCGGGCTTCTTCCTCTCTTCGTCCTTTAGATCCTTCTCTCAGCCAAGGACTGTGGTGTACTCAACATCTAGCCCAGCGACCCACTCATCATCTAAGTTTTCGAACATGCTCTGAAGCGATAAAGGCATCCTTTCACCGTCGCGGAAGAACGGGTGTAGATGACGTCGAACTCATCACTGGTGATGGTACTAACCTTGTACTCACCGCCGATCATGGAGATTTGGAACACACTACTTGAAACTAACCAATAACGATCAACATCTAAAAGTCTTGGTTGTTATTCTTCCGATGAGCTAGTCCCACGTTTAAACTAACCCCACGAAACCTCCCGAACAGCGATGGATATGCCGGTCGTTAGTTTGGTGGTAGTTGATTAATACTCTATATATTTGATACTTTTATTTTTTATTATAGTTAGCATCCTTATCTGGTGAAACCAGGGAGATAAAAGGAAGATAAATAAAAGTCACTTCTAACTATCCCTACAGTCTCGCGTCCAGGTAAACCACGGTGGTGCATCCCCTCTCAGATTGAGCCGCTCGCCCCCGCAGCCGCCACCGCCACTTAACGCCGCATGCCCACGCCGTCCCTCGCCTCGCGTCAGGGGGCCAACCGAATCGCGCCACGCTGAGGTCGTCGGAGTGGAGTAGAGGACCAACGCTCGCCGCCGAGGTCGTCCGAGTGGACCGGATCCCTTGTCGGGTGCTCGACGAGCAGCGCAACGGGGTCCAGAGGATCAACGCCGAGGTTAGTTCCGCATCCATCGGATCTAATAGTTCAGTGATGAGGTCAATACTCCTACGTGTTGGTCGGATCTAGCTCGGTGATGAGGTCAGTGTTGCTACCGCATCGGCCGTATCTCGTAGCGGGCTGGGGATATTTGGAGTGGATCGCTAATGGTTTCCCAGCAGGTCTTATTCAGGTCTTTAGATGGGAGGGGAAGGCAGAGGCGGATACGATGCAGGACTCGTCTAGGAAGGAGAAAGGGTGCAGCTGCTGCTCAATGCGAAAACAGAGGTTGAATTCGGGTTGTAGTCTCTCGCATGGCATGAACAGGACAGATATTGGGACGAGAATTGTCGGGACGTGCAAAGGCAGCCGTGTAGCAAGTAATTAACTAGCTAAATTCTTCACTCTGACCATTTTTGTTTGAGATTTTTCAATTTGAAAGTGAAGATGTAAACCTGGATGCAGGTTTGTGGAGGTGATGGCGCCAATCTTGTGAAGGGATGCTTGGAGATGCGTGTGGCACTGATCTAGGTACGTGCATACACTTTTCAGAACAAAGACGTTTTTTTACTTGCCAGATCTGAAACTGAGGATAATGTGTCTGGCTGCTGATTATTTTTAACTTGTACGTACATGATTGATAATTTTGGCTTGTGTGAACTGAAATGAAGAGTTAACGAGTTTGATTTTCAGAATGACCTTGTCAATCGATGGCCTATTGACTCCTACATCTGGAGATGTGTCAATGTAAGCATAGCCTAATTATAGAGCAACGACGCCTAAAAAGATATCATGTGCAATATATAGTCGTGTATACCTGATGCAGACTTTTTTTTCCACTTTTGATTTAATTTGTTAGAATCCCAAAGAGCAGATTGCCATTGTAGACGCTCAGTACATGGTCCATTGTACTAATCCCCGAGTGGTTTTGGTAATTAACAACAACATATATATCATTGAACTAATAGTTACTTGAGAATCATTTCAGAGAGTTCAGTGATATGGGTATGGCAAGGACTGAAGAAGTGGACCCCTCAAAATGCTAAGGAAAGCATTGGCAAAAGCTCAAGACTCCATTTTTGGTTTAGTGATCCAAGATCACATTGAGTCCATAGGAAAAGCCAATACTATTAAAAGGGGATGAGGTTATGATGATGATCTGGTTGCTCAAGTGCTTAGTGATACATCTCCTAAACTATCATCAACTCTCACTGCCATATACACTCATAAGTAGTCTCGGTCCCACCGATTTTCCAAACTCAGTCACACCGAGATGAACCACCTCAGCCATAAGCCAAACCCTAGCAAACTCGGATTTTCCGATTCTGAACTCGGTCTCACCGAAACATGAGTTGCCAAGCTTCTGTAACCTTCTGTCATCAAATCGGTGTCACCGAGATGATGAAGTCGGTCCCACCGAAATTGGCATGCTCTTGTCATTGCACGAATCGGACTCACCGAGATTGTATTTTCGGTCCCACCGAGAATCCCAACGTTCACATTATTTGAACTATCGGTCTCACCGAGATTGCTCAAATGTGTGTAACGGTTGGATTTTGTGTGGAGGCTATTTATACCCCTCCACCCCCTCTTCATTCGTGGAGAGAGCCATCAGAAAGAACTACCACTCCTACCTTACATTTCTGAGAAGAGAATTACCTACCCTTGTGTTGAGATCAAGTTGCTCCACTCCCACCATATGAAGCTTGATCTCTAGCCTTCCCAAGTTGCTTTCCACTCAATCCTTTCTTCCACCACAGCCAAATCAGTGAGGAGAGTTGAGTGTTGGGGAGATTATCATTTGAAGCACAAGAGCAAGGAGTTCATCATCATCTACAACATCTATTACCTTTTGGAGGGTGGTGCCTCCTAGATTGGTTAGGTGTCGCTTGGGAGCCTCCGTCATCGAGATGTGGAGTTGAACCAAGAAGTTTGTAAGGGCAAGGAGATCGCCTACTTCGTGAAGATCTACCCCGAGTAAGGCTAGCCCTCCGTGGGCGTGAGCCATGATGGAATAGACAAGGTTGCTTCTTCGTGGACCCTTCGTGGGTGGAGCCTCCGTGGACTCTCGCAGCCGTTACCCTCCGTGGGTTGAAGTCTCCATCAACGTGGAAGTACGATAGCACCACCTATCGGAACCACGAGAAAAATCACCGCGTCTCCAAAATTGCGTTTGCTCTTCTCCACCTCTCTTTACTACATGTGCAATTTACTTTCCGCTGCCTATACTCTAGAATTGCATGTGTAGGGTGATGCTTGACTTGATCATAATTGTGAATCTGCCAAAAACTGTTCTTTGTCAAAAGGCAGAATTTTTATATTGTCAAGTAGTCTAATCACCCCCTCTAGACATACTTTCGATCCTACAAGTGGTATCGAGCTTTGGTCTCCATTGTATTGGTTTCATTGCATTGACTCCATAAGCTTGGTTTCACAACCTAGGAGAGTATGGCGTCTAGTGAGGGTAATTTTCAGAGAGGTCCTTACTTTGATGGTACAAATTTTTCTAGTTGGAAGCATAAAATGAAAATGCATATTCTTGGTCATAACCCAGCCGCATGGGGCATTATTTGTGTTGGTATGCAAGGTGAATTCTTCGAGGAAGGAAAAGTTCCGGATCGCGGCTACTACGGAAGAATTGCGGATGTTGCAAAACAATGCTCAAGCTTGTGACATTCTCTTCAATGCCTTGTGTCCCGAGGAGTTCAACAAAATCAGCCGCCTTGAGAATGCAAAAGAGATTTGGGATACTTTGGTTGAAATGCACGAAGGTACCGAGTCCGTGAAGGAATCAAAGCTAGATATTCTTCAAGGTCAACTTGACAAGTTCAAGATGAAGGATGGTGAAGGAGTCGCTGAAATGTACTCTAGGCTTGCTCTCATCACAAATGAGATTGCCGGCTTAGGAAGCAAAGAAATGACCGACCGATTCATCATCAAGAATATTCTCAGAGATTTGGATGGAAAGTATGACACCGTGTGCACTTTGATCCAAATGATGCCAAACTACAAGAATCTCAAGCCAACCGAAGTCATTGGAAGAATTGTTGCTCATGAGATGACACTTAAGGATAAGGAAGAGCTTCACAACAAGTCAAGTGGTGCTTACAAAGCTACAAGTGATGCTCCCACAACCTCAAGTGACAAGTTAGTTTCCAATGAAGAGATAAGCCTAATGGTCAAGAACTTCAACAAATTCTACAAGAATAGAGGCAAAGAGAGAAGCTCATATGATGAAAAGAGATCTTCTAGTCGTGATCGAAGCTGCTACAATTGTGGAAGACCCGGACACTACTCAAATGAGTGTACGGCTCCCCACAAGAGAAGAGAAGAATCTCCAAGAAGGAGAAGCTCAAGAGATGAGTCACCTCGGAAAGAGAGAAGGCGTAGAGATGATCGTTATGAACGAAGACCCTCTCGGAGAAGCAAGGATTCGGAGAGGAAAGACAAGTCATCAAGGAGCTACACAAGAAGAAAACATCAAGCTCATGTAGTGAATGGGTCTCGGCCCGACTCGACAATCAATCAAGGAAGCTATCACTCCAACTCCGACTACATCAAGATGAAGGTGTTGCGGTCTTGCTCTCGTATCCTCCAACTCCAACTCCTACGACTTATTTGATTCACCAAATGAGGGAATTGGAAGATGCTTCATGGCTAAAGGCCCCAAGGTATCACACCCTGAATTCATTGACTTCAATAGTGATGAGGATGACTTGCTTGGTGAAGATGAACTCTTGCTTGATAAATCCAGTGAGCCTAGTAACGATGAACTTGCTAGTAGTCTTTATAGTCGAGAAGAGTCGAATGACAATGCTATGAAGGAGATTGAGCGTCTAACTAAAGAACTAAACACTCTTAAGTTAGCTCATGAAACAACTCAAGAAGATCATAGAGAGCTCCTAAGATCTCATGAGAAGCTACGCTTCGAGAAGCTCACTAGAGCAAGAACATGAGTTTCTAAAAGCAATCAATGACGATCTTCGAAACAAGAGTTCTTCATATCTTGCCAAACGACTTCTCTTGTCTAATTTCTTGCCACCCATTAAGACTAAGCATGACAAGCATAAGAAAAATTCTTCCTCTAGTAGTAACAATAACCATGCTAAATCCAATATTGTTGCTTCTAGTAGTTCTTTTGATTCCACTAACAATGTTTCAAGCCAAGTTACACTTGAGCAAGAAAATAGTTTATTGAAAGGGATCATAGAGAAAGGTGTCTACAAGAGCCTTGCCGGAAGCAAGAACTTTGAGGAAATTATTCGCAAGCAAGGAAGGCACCGGAAGAATCAAGGAATTGGTTTTGAGCGAAAGTTCAACGCCGAAGGTGTTGAATGGGAAGAAGGTCAATATCCTACTCCACAGTTTGTTCCTCAAAAGGAGAAGTATGATCCTACTTCTTCCAATGTGGAACAAGCTCAAGATGACCTTCCACCACAAGACCACAAGCTAAAAGGCAAGGACAAGCTTCAAGAGGAGATTGATGCATTTGTTGAAGCACCTCAAGCCATGGTCAAGTGGGTTCCCAAGGAAACGTCAAGTTCTACTTCGTCAAGTTCAACTACAAACCCAAGGATTCCCATCAAGATGATGTGGATCCCGAAGAAGAAGAACTAGAAAGTTCTTGAGGGTGACTCCGCCAACATACTTCACTCACATTCATTTTGGCAAAAACTTGTGCAATCAACTTCCACATTGTGCACTAGTTCATGGAGTCACAAACCCTCTTGTTGGTAAGTCAAGGGACAAGGTAATCATTGCTTTCATGGACATCATCTATTGTGAACTTCAATCTATGTCCATGGATATCCTTGTTTGTTCCTTGTGGGACTAACCCATGTAGGTATTGAAAGTGCCCAATCCAAAGGATAGCTCCCAACTCTTGATGATCTTCATCAACATTGAGCATCCACATCTTCAACATCTACATGAAGTCTTCTACGACAACCCAAGGTTAGTTTGACCCTTTAAAGGGGTTCTCACATCTAGGGGAGCTTTGCTCTAAAAATTGAGCTAAAGCATCTTCAAATGATGTGAACACATCAATGCTTTATGTAAAAGTGGTAACCCCACTTGTGCTTAAACGATGAGTATGACCTATGATCAAATGTTCTCATTTGGCTCATAAGTCAATATACTCATATAAAGATGACCTAGTCATCGACAAATTGTGTGTTAGTTGCTAGAGTTTTTGTTGTGCATGTTTGACACATATTTCATTTGCTATCTTATTGTGTGAGCATGTTGGATGCATGATTTTATCCATTCGAGTACATCCATTTGTTCTTTTGGTCTTTTTGAGTTTTCTGACCAAATGGATGGACAAGAATGCCTAAGTACCTCCCTAGCTATCTATGCTTTCTTGTCTCAAATTCTATTCATGCTTACATCACAAATTTTGAACAAGTCATTTTGGACCCTCCGGTGAGGAGCACTTTCGAGCCACCGATCCGTCAAGGGCTAACTTCCAAAACCTTCTAATTGATTTCGGTCGACCAACTCACTCAAACTCGGTCGAACCGAAAGCATTTAGATCGATCTAGGTTTTCACCTCGGTGAAACCGAAGTTGTGATTTTCGGCGTGATCAAGTGCATAACGCCTAGCAGTTATCCATCTCGGTGCCACCGAAGTTTTACAACTCGGTCCCACCGACAATGAAGGGGTATATATTCCGAGGGCCGCGCTGATTCCTCCTTCAAACGTTTAGCCCTCACACCCTTTGTCGCTGCCGCTTTGGTCTCCGGATCGTCGCCGTTGCCGCCAGGCGCCCTCGCCGCAGTCTCCGTCGCCGTCAACGGACATCTCCTCCGTGCCGTTGCCGCCGAGAAAAACTCCACCAAGTTAGGGTGAGTTTTGATCCCACTCGTGCTCCCATCTCCGATTCAATGCACGCTTGATTGCCTAATATCTTGCCACGATTGAAATCCTCCTGTACACCGATTAGTTCGCTTTGAACTAGATTCGAGTAAAAGTTTTAGGGTTAGGTTTCATGAACACATCTCGGTGAGACCGATTTTATAGTTTCGGTATGACCGATTTGGCCTATGGCCATTGCATCGCACCCTTTGGTCCAACCGAAGTTGTGCAAAATCGGTGTGACCGAAATGAAAATTCTGTGAAACCCTAGTGTTTTCGGCAGATCGAAACCCACTTCGGTCAAACCGAAAGTGGTGTGACAAGCTCTGTTTAACACTTGGATTCACCAATCTTAAACTCGGTCTCGACCAAATGTCTTCTGTGAAAACTTAATACTAGAATTTGAACTCATTTTTTGCAAAACTTCTGCAGCTTTGTGATGACTCTTCTTCTCTGCCTACACCTTATCTATTCACAAAGTTGTCACCATGTCGATGCCAAGGATGATGTAACAGGTCGAGACACCCATTGCGACATTCCCGAGGCAGCACAAGTCCCGATCCTAGTAGCTCATCCGATGGTGGTGAGAGGAGTACACCAAGTGGCTTGCCTCCTGCAGCCACCAGAGCTAAAAAGAAGAGGAATTCAGATGATGAAGACTCAGATTTTGTTGTTGAGGAAGAGGTGACCTCAAAGCCTAAAGGAAGGTTGTTGCCAAAGAGCAACAAGGTCAACAAACTAAGAAGGGCACCAAAAAGTCAAGCAGTCAAGCTGTTGCTAAGAAGCTGAATTTGGGAGAGGCAACAAGCAAAGTGAAGAAAACCTCCAAGAGAAAGAGGATAGTGCATGATGATGCAGCAGTAGAGGATGAGGATGAGGAAGCACCCCAGCCTCCTTCTCAGAAGCCAAAGTTCATGGGTGATGCCATTAAGGCCGGAGCCACATCAAAGCCCAAGAACACCGTCAGAAACATTCCAGCGTCTGAAAAGAACAAGTATGATGTGCCACCAGCTGAGTCAGATGATGAAGGACCAGTTTTGCAGAAACTTTGTCCAAAACTGCCACTACATAATGATGCTCATCCTCAAGCTGAGAATATGAAGGAAAGGAAAGATAGAGGTCTCGGGCTATGGAGACAAACCGACCCATATGTTTGTGAGGAGAAGAACTGCTTGTAGATCCCAGATTTCACACCGAGAGCAGCAGGACTTCTATGAGACCGTGTTGATGGACAAGAAGCCCATAGTCGCAGACACCGGATATGTCGATCGGAAGTACATTGACAAATAAGAGCACAGAGATTTCTTTCCACATGTGCATGAAAGTTTCACCGCATGTGGAGTTGCAGACTTTGTAGGTCGAAATTGACCGCTTGGAACGATGAGATGATAATGCAATTCTATGCCACAGCTCACTTCTACCCTGTTGGAAAGATTATGTGGATGACTGAAGGTCAAAGATTTTCTTCTTCGTGAAGAATGGGCAGAAATTCTGAATGCTCCAAAGGCAACGATAAGATGATATTGATGTATATGGGATTCCAAAGAAGAATCATGAATCCATGAAGAACATGTACAAAGACATTCCAAGAAAGGATTTGGGAATGGAAGCTCGGCTCGATCTACTATCTCGAGCAGGCTTACCTACCACTAATACCATTTTGAGGCATACCTTGATGCCCAAATCTGGAGATCATCGCATGATCGAGGATACTCTATCAACATGCTGCACATACTTGATGAGAGAGCACCTTTCAAAGTGATGGACTTGATGGTAGAAACCATTAAGAGGACTGCAATGACCGTAAAAGGTCATGTGGATTTGCCCATGATTCAGATGCTTATCAATGCCAAGTTTGGCACGGGCACATTCTTGTTGGATAGAGAACATTTACCGCTGCAGCCAGAGCATGAAGACAATGTTGTTGTGATGGATAAGGAGGATCCGACATCTGTTGAAGGTCAAGCCAAGATCGAAGCTGCTAAGAAAGCCAAAGCTAACAAGGAAGCAAAGAAGCAGCAGCAGCTAAACCAAAGAGTTTGGAGAGCAAATTCTTGAAGCTACTCAAAGGATTGAACAACGCTCGCCAGCATTGTACAGCCTCGGAGAGCTTAGAGAGGATTGTTGAAGACAAGATCCACGCCTAGACGTGAAGTCGATCAAGTACAAGTGACCGCCAACAAGCTCGAGGCGACATTGAGGAAGCAAAGCGGAGAAGGAAGAGCTTATGCGTGAGTTGCAGGATGACTTAGTCTAGGATTCTCACGACAGATCGCTCCGGTTCCCACAGACCCGATCACCGCTATTCCAAAGGATCGACACGGGACTACAGCTTCAAAGACTCTCCACAGTTCAAGAAGCTACTCCAACTCCAGCTCCAAAGGACCACTCCTCCAAAGACAGACATCACCAAGTCTTCGCCGATGTTTGTCATATCCACTCCGACATCAACCCAGACGGGAGCCGCCAGCAGAGTCCACAAGGACGCTTAGCTCTATGCTTTTTCAACTTTTGGTAATTTGTTGCCAAAGGGGAGAAATTGTATAGATCATAGGACTTCGAGAGAGAGTGTGTTGTTGTCTTTGCGCTTTTGCTCTTTCGTTCTTTTGCGGTTTCTTTGAGATACTTTTGGTTTTCGAGACATTCAAAGGTGTTTGATACTCCGCTTGATTCTACCTTAATGAGTGCTTGGTCGCACTATGCTTTAATGTGTGCTTAATGCTTATCATATGCCATTCATATCTTGTATGACCATTTACTCATGTCTTGGTGATTGGGTGCATGCTGTTCATTCTTATCATTTTGTGCGCTCCACCAAGATGTATGTGACATGGAAGAGTGACCCATGATCCTAATCGATTGTGCATTTGCATTCAAACGCAAATCTTAAATAATGCACAAATTTAGGGGAGCTCTTGCTTATCACATACTTCTCAAAGCGATTTATATTATTCATTGATTATATCCTTTGTCGAAGCTTTGATCTATATGTTGTCATCAATTACCAAAAGGGGAGATTGAAAGTGCAACTAATCCCGGGTGGTTTTGGTAATTAACAACAACATATATATCATTGAACTAATAGTTACTTGAGAATCATTTCAGAGTTCAAGATATGGGTATGGCAAGGATCAAGAAGTGGACCCTCAAAATGCTAAGGCAAGCATTGCCAAAAGCTCAAGACTCCATTTTTGGTTTAGTGATCCAAGATCACATTGAGTCCATAGGAAAAGCCAATACTATTAAAAGGGATGAGGTTATGATGATGATCTGGTTGCTCAAGTGCTTAGTGATACATCTCCTAAACTATCAAGAACTTTCACCGCCATATACACTCATAAGTAGTCTCGGTCCCACCGATTTTCCAAACTCACCACACCGAGATGAACCACCTCAGCCATAAGCCAAACCCTAGCAAACTCGGATTTTTCGATTCGAACTCGGTCTCACCAAACATGAGTTGCCAAGCTTCAGAATCCTTCGTCATCAAATCGGTGTCACCGAGATGATGAAGTCGGTCCCACCAAATTGGCATGCTCTTGTCATTGCACGAATTGGACTCACCGAGATTGTATTTTCGGTCCCACTGAAATCCCAACGTTCACATTATTTGAACTATCGGTCTCACCGAGATTGCTCAAATGTGTGTAACGGTTGGATTTTGTGTGGAGGCTATTTATACCCCTCCACCCCCTCTTCATTCGTGGAGAGAGCCATCAGAAAGAACTACCACTCCTACCTTACATTTCTGAGAAGAGAACTACCTACCCTTGTGTTGAGATCAAGTTGCTCCACTCCCACCATATGAAGCTTGATCTCTAGCCTTCCCAAGTTGCTTTCCACTCAATCCTTTCTTCCACCACAGCCAAATCAAGTGAGGAGAGTTGAGTGTTGGGGAGATTATCATTTGAAGCACAAGAGCAAGGAGTTCATCATCATCTACAACATCTATTACCTTTTGGAGGGTGGTGCCTCCTAGATTGGTTAGGTGTCGCTTGGGAGCCTCCGTCATCGAGATGTGGAGGTGAACCAAGAAGTTTGTAAGGGCAAGGAGATCGCCTACTTCGTGAAGATCTACCCGAGTAAGGCTAGCCCTCCGTGGGCGTGAGGCCATGATGGAATAGACAAGGTTGCTTCTTCGTGGACCCTTCGTGGGTGGAGCCTCCGTGGACTCTCGCAGCCGTTACCCTCCGTGGGTTGAAGTCTCCATCAACGTGGAAGTACGATAGCACCACCTATCGGAACCACGAGAAAAATCACCGCGTCTCCAAAATTGCGTTTGCTCTTCTCCACCTCTCTTTACTACATGTGCAATTTACTTTCCGCTGCCTATACTCTAGAATTGCATGTGTAGGGTGATGCTTGACTTGATCATAATTGTGAATCTGCCAAAAACTGTTCTTTGTCAAAAGGCAGAATTTTTATATTGTCAAGTAGTCTAATCACCCCCCCCTCTAGACATACTTTCGATCCTACAAGACGCTCAGTACATGGTCCATTGTGCAGTTCCCATGCTCCAGGGCAAGGTAATTGTAAGTTTTTCTTGTAAGCTTAAACTTCTCCAAAATTGATGTCTCCTTGCGTGCTCTGTTTTTCATATGCTCACCACTTTGAAGCTCCTCTTCTCCTCCAGGGTGACAAAGAAAAGCCAGGAGGCCGTTTTGAGGTATGTATATCACTCACTCTTGAGAGGCATGGTAGTTTTTTTAAGCAGATGAGAATAATATTTGGTTTTAATTTGTTGGGTATATGTGTTAAAAAATTAGTTGGGTATATAACAACAACCAAAAAAAGTTCATTTTTTTTCTGAGAAATAGAATAACTCCAGTTTTGCTTGAATTAGAAAAGAAACATTCCAATTAGTATTTGCATAAAATAGTTTGCCTTTGTCGCACAAGGATAAGGACTATTGAAGAATTCAAGTGGAAACTTGTTCCTTTATGATATTATCCTCTTTGCTAGTTCTTTTATATGTACTGACATATAAACCATTAATGTTTTTTGTAGAACGGATGGTCCACCTTAAAAGTAACATCACGAGGCATTGTAGTCATTGGTGAAGAATGATAAGGACTTGTGATGGTGTCTCATGAGTGAAGAGAAAATATTTAGTGGTTGTTACTTGATTTTTTTGGTACAAATGAACATCTATATTGATTGTTCTAGATAGTGTTTTTGGTTAGTAATTTCGCAATGGTTTTTTTATCTCCAGATATGTATGTGGGGAATTAGAGACATTGCGAGGACCAGCATTAAGTAAGGCGGAATTGGTTTCTAAACTACAAGCTTGTGAGCAAGCGAGGCAAGTGCTCGAAGGAAGTTCAATGGCATGGTGCAAGAGGTGTTAGAAATTAAGTGTATTGTATATGGTATATTAGTAAGTGATAGTTCTCATGGAAGCCAACTTGAAGTTTCTTAAAGGATATTCTCTTGTTTTTATATTAATATGGATGTTAATATTGAAATGTTGGATGCTGCATAAAGTGATCGTTCAACGCAAAATTATACTAAATATAAGTGGTTCTGAAGGATATCAATGTGTGAAGAGAGTGGTCGCTAATGATACTTTGGTCAGCATGATAACATTATTAGCGACGACAATTGTGGTTGTTCTTTCCATGGGATTGACGACCGCACACCATCTCGTCGTTACAAGAATAACGACCACAAAAGGTATGTGGTCGTTATACTTTTAACGACGGAGCCTACTACGACCAGCAGATTGTGGTCGTTAATGACCTTTAACGACCACGATCCAACCTTTAACGACCACATATACCATCGTTAAAAACCGTTTTCCTAGTACCATGGATTTGGTAGGAGGGTTAGGATTAGTGGAACTGTCGTAATGTGAAAGGACAGGACGACTAGGAGCGAACCACCGTAATATTAAAGGATGTGCGGGGACGAGTAGGAGAGAACTGCCAGCGTGCGACCGACAGGGTAGTGGCTTTCCATTCTCCCATGATACGGGCTTCCGAGTGCCCTTGGATCTGAGATCGAACGGCTACATGGCGTGATTCTAGACCTATGGGTGAATATCCTATCCTGGAGGTTTATTCTACAAATTTTTAGCAACTTAGCATGTGGCCGTTTGATCTCAGATCCAAGGGCTGCCAGCAGCCCATATCATGGTCACGCCTACCACGACCGTCGCGTCGCTCGCACAGTCGCGCCCTTGGAGATTTAACACAGTGTGTTAGGCTATTTGATGTTGGCATATCATACATAGTCATCACTGAGTCACTCATACTACAACAAGGTTAGATATAAGGTTGGCTATAAGTCTTTTTTTACTTCTCTCTATCTCTTTCTTCCCACTCCCTCCGTTCCATAATATAAGAACGTTCTTGACACTAGTGTAGTGCCAAAAATGTTCTTATATTATGGGACAGAGGGAGTAGTATTTATTGCATTTGCCAAGGAGTGACCTCTTCCAATGAAATGGTGTGCTAATTAGTTTTTTGTTGCTAAGTTTGCTTCATTTAATTAGCTATAGACTCAAAACTGTCTTTTCACCTAGGTACACGTGCTTAGCACCGTTTCTTCCTTGGGTCACCAAACTAGTCTCTCTCTTCTTGATTAACTTGCCACATCAGACTTTATGCCTATGTGTCAAGCTTAGCACCTGTAGGAGCAAGTAAGTACAATAGTGCGCTTTACATGGCATTTTTACATATGTGGAGGAAAGAGAGGCAAGGAAAAAGTGGATAAGTGGGCTCTCATGCAAGAGCCAGCCTCTACTACATGGTGGAGCATTGAGAGAGGCACCTGTATGGAGGTGGTCAGGAATCGGAAGACTCATGCCGGTGGTAGCGCCGCAGTTAAAATGATAATGGCAAGTCAAATCACGGGGCCCCACCTGTCCAAAGAGTAACTCATTTGTCAAATCACACAGCCCTACGTTTGCAGCAGCCTACTCCCTCATCTTCTCGCATCTCTGTCGAACCAACTAGGCGGAACTGCCCCGCCTACCGCACAGGAAAAGCCTCGCCCTTGACTTTTAAATAGTACAGTATACTAATTTTGTATCCATGGATTGCGCCATGGAGCAAAGCCTCTAGAAAACGATGGTACATATATACGGAGTATACAGCACGCCCGTCGCGTTCGCGTCGCGCCCCAGACGGTCGGTCGGTCTGGCACGCTGCTCTTCGAATGGAACACGCGTCATATTGTGTTTGCACACACATGTGGGACCGCAATTGAGAACCGACCATAGGCACACTCCTCGGCCCCCAAGTCGGGTGACTTAATAGAAGAGGGAGACGAGCGATAGTACTAGAGAAGTGTTGTACTACGTTGGTGCCTGGACTATCCCTGCAAGACACGAAAGATCAGTTCGTCCATACATGTGACTAGATTCCAGCAGACACACCTGGATTGGCTATCGTCCACATATCGTGCAGGCTGTGTTGTACATGGTTGTAGTTGTGGTGAGAAATCTAAAAAAGGTTTCTTGTCATCTCACAAAATTAGGTGTCATCTGCTTCGGATCACTGTGAGGGTTAAACAGCGACAACTGAGTTGGGCTAGTCATTGGGGGCACATACAAGAAGAATACTCGGCTGCCATCTAGATCAAGCCGGCTATGTTAATTAGGACATCTATTGACGGACCCCTTTTCTACGAGTTTATCTTTAATTTGAGCTTTGTTCCTCGTCTAGTTTGTCCGTCGGGATTCATGTTGTCTCCTTTGGGCAGTGAGGTTATGATTTCTTGTCATGTGGCATTTTTTCGTGTTATATGTTATAATCCGGTGCTTCAGATCAAAATGACGACAACAGAGCCTCCGGGCCACGTGCATGAAGAATTCTCGACAGTCATTGACGAGGTCAAGCCGGCTCCGGTAGACAAAAGAAAACTAGTACTCCACTATATAGGCAGAAGCCTCCGCGCTTGCTTGCTAGTATTGCTCTCTTCACACTGTCTCGTCCTCTCCAGATCTAAACACGACAGCGGTGGCCACACTCTCTCTCTCTCTGCTCACCGCTGGTCACAGATCCAGCCGGATCCTCTCCGCCGGGGAAGGTGAGAAGGTGCAACGTTCACGCGGTCGTCCTCGGCGACGGCTCTTACCCACTGCTGGCGCGTCCCGATCAGCCTGCCTTGCCGTTCTCTCCCAAGCACCGCTGGCGAGGGAGGGCCTTCAACCCCTTCTTCCCCGCTCCCGTAGTGTGGGTAGATCCGGCCTCCCGTCGCCCACCTAGCGACATCCCGGCGACTATCAGGTATAACTTCCTTCGAAACGGGCCTTGCTCTACTTCCTGAGCTCCCGACGTCGCTGCATTTGTATCTTTTACTATTTCTCAGGCCCTCTCATAGATAGGATCGATCGGCTGTTCGAAACCACCTAATTTTTTATGTTTAAGAGGTAAAGCTAGTTCATGCACTTGAATCTAGTACTACTTGGTTCAAACAAGGAAGAAAGGGGGTGGGGGTGGGGGGGTGGGGGTTTGTTACCTGAATCTAGGACTTGGTCGAAAGAGGAAATAATGGGGGATATCCAGCTAGTCTCTAGGTCTAATAGGGAAATAAAGGGAAACGCAGTACAAACTCAATATAAACCCGATCTATTGGTTGAAAAAGGAAAGAAAGTGGGGACTGGGGGACAAGTCAATAGAGTAAGTCCAGCACTAGATTTGCTAGCCTCACACAGTATAAGGTGGCTATACCGAACAAAAATGGGACCAACCCAGATATCATGTTCTGATGTTTGTTGCCCCGAGCCACTCTTATGTAATCCCACTGGTAAAATGTAGCAGTCACACTGTTAAAAGTAAGGACACGTTAAACCAATGTTGTTTTCAATGTAATGCCTCCAGTAATATGAATCAATGTCACTTTTTTACATGTCCTACTAAAATTTCCCATTAAGATAAGTTGGTTCTTTTCGTTAAAAATGCATCTGTCCTGGTCCGCCTACTCTCCCGTGCCCAAAATAATGTCGTATTTAACGGTTATCATAGTTAATCCTAATGCCCACACTAATATCTAGCAATGCCACTGCTTTAGAAATTGCTACTGTCCTTGTAGGATTGCCATTCAGATAAGGAACATGCTTCTTTTCATATGGTGCATGTTTCATCACTTGTTAGTCACCCTCCTTTCCACCTTTTTTGTGCAAACAGAGATTAAACATTTCACGCTCTATCTTAGTTGAGCTGCACAAATGATATCCAAAGTATAGTTGAACATTCCAGGAGCTTCACAACCAACCTTGATGTTGCTCAATTTTATTGCAACTAATGAAGAAGAAGCTATGTGGGTTTCGTTTTCTGATGAAAATGGAACTGGGGCTGGAGCCCTTTTCTTAATTTTTTTGAAGAAGAAGCTGCTAGCTCATGGGACATTGCTTCGTTTTAGGTGAACTGCACCAAAAGGTCCCATGAATTGAATCATCCATGTTGGTGACTGAAAGAGCCACTTGACATCCCGCCTAAGCACCCCGCCTCCATCCTTGCGATGCACGGTACACCTCGTTTGCCACCTGCTCGACCCTAGTGTCACTGATAAAATGAAGTAATAATATAGTTAATACAGAGCGAGTGTCCTCTCTATCATTTCATTTCCAATGTAGATAAAGAAAGTGATTCTCTTTGTTAATGTATGTTTCATCAACTAGTCCCATTGTTAATGTTTAAGCGTTTCTGCAAACTGGGTGCTTAATTTTAGTTGATCTATACAAAAATAGAGATTTGAATGTCTCAAAGGCGCCTCCTTGTACTACCGCTGTACACTGATGTTCATCACTGGCAGAAGGTGTATCTGGGAGACTTGGGACGATTTCCAGTATGAGGCATACCGTATGAGGCGTCGCAGGGCCCTCTCGCCCTCGCAGCATGGCATACTATGATACTATCGCAATATTTTCTTCTATTTATTTTGTGTGTTTCATCAACTAGTGCCACTATAATGTAATCACACTTTTTCATTATCTGTGCAAACAGGGTTATTCAGCAACATTTTGGTGGATCTGCACAAATGTACGTATGGAACCGGCATATATGCAGAGTGCAACGTGTGCCAAGTAAAAATTACCGACACCAACCATGCTGCATGCACGCATTGGCATCCACCACCACCAGTGGGATGTGTGGCATTCTCTGTGGACGGATCTTTCTCGGCAACAAATCCTCTAACCAAATACTAGTTGCTTATATTGGCAGTTTTCTAGGGAGTACTATTTTCTGAAAGAAGCACCAGTCTATTTTTGTTTATTTGTACACTGTGTCACAGCTTTGACCTAAAGGTCTAGAGCTATTTTAGGGTGATTGGCGTAGTACTCGGAGACTGATTGTAAGCATGATTTTCATTAGTTGTCACACTGATAAGCATGAGCAGGTGGAAGATTAGGTTAGTGCGAAGCTTGCCTTAAACCGTACCGCTGCCGTTGAAACGAGGCGAGCATCGAGGGAACCGTGGAGAACGGCGGGGATGTGACGTCGCGCCATCTGGCCTCCTCTTGCGGTGGGAGAACGAATACTCATGTGGCTCCGGGTGGCTCTGCACCCTCACGAACGGCACACCATACTCGATCGATTCGTTATCCTCTAGGTGCTCGACCTTGACCTGTACGCCCACCACCTCCGCCTGATTGTCGCCTCGGGCGAATCTGTCTGCTCCATCACCCAGAGGAGATACTCAATGAACTCGGAGGACTGCGGTGTGACTGCCGTCGAGGAGTACATGTACATCGCCGCCCTCATCGCCGCCGTCTCGCTCTTTCGCATACATTGCCACATGGTCCACACTATCCTCAAAATCTCCCACTCATTGTCAAACCAAGTAAGGATCTCATTCAACCTGGCTAACTTTGCCTAGTCGCCATTGGCGATCTGTCTGATTCGCTGCTGCATCCTCTCCATAGATGTCCTTCTGAGTGGTCTGGTGCTAGCTTTGGAAGATGGGAGGAGAGACGATGGTCTTGCAATAGAGAAGAGGGAGAGGCGAGATGGTGGTTTTGGAATGGAGATGATGGAGAGGAGAGGAGGTGGTTTTGCAATGGAGAAGATCAGAAGAGGGAGAGGCGAGCCGGTGGTTTTGGAATGGAGATGGAGAGGAGAGGAGGTGGTTTTGCAATGGAGAAGAGGGAGAGGAGCATGTGGGAGCGATTTAGGATTGGACGAGAGGGCCGGTGCGCTGTGACTGGATCAAAATCAAAATCAATTTACCCTTCAATTAAGAAAGCGACACTAGTCTCCCTTTTATTCTGGGTCATAATTGACCATGGTTTCGCACATAAAATATATGTTATATGTTGCAAAAATAATATAATTTGAAAGTACATTCAGATACGAACCAAACGATACAATTTTTTGTGACATGCATTCACATTTTGCTTGTCAAATACGGTACATGGTCAAACTTTGACCCAAAATATGCAAAACAACAAAAAATACTTCCAAGACCTGCGTCGCTCTTCCGCTCTTCTCCTCTTAAACCACCGCCGCTCCTCTCCTCTTCCATTTCAAAACCACCGCCCCTCCTCTCCTGTTCCAGTCCAAAACCAGCATCGCTCCTCTCCCGTTCTAATCCAAAACCAGCGCTGCTCCTCTCCTCTTCCATTCAAAACCACCGCCAAGCAGTGAAGGTGCTGTGGAGAAGTAGATCGATGGAGGAGTACAACCGATACGTGAGGATCGCAGACGGCGACCCTGTGAAGCTAGCTAGGATGTTGGAGATACAGTCTTGGTTTGACAACAAGGACCAACTAGCGGCGACGACGACATCCATGGCCAAATAACTGCAACAGAGCGAAAAGGCGGTGATACTCCCGGAGGTAGTCGCGCGGGATTACATAGAGCTGCTCCTCTGGGCCATGGAGCAAACAGATTCACCGAATCCGACCGTGAGGGAGCGGTGGTGGGAGTTGTAGGATCGAAGAAGGTGAGAGTGTCTAGAGGGGGGGTGATTAGACTACTCGACAAGATAAAAATTCAGTCTTTTATCAAGGACAGATTTTGGCAGATTTTGCATAACACACACAAGTCAAGTAGTACACTACACATGCAATTCTAGAGTATGGGCAGCGGAAAGTAAATTGCACAAGTAGTAAAGAGAAGTGGAGAAGATCAAACGCAATTTGGAGACAGGGTGATTTTTCTCGTGGTTCCGATAGGTGGTGCTATCGTACTTCCACGTTGATGGAGACTTCAACCCATGGAGGGTAACGGCTGCGAGAGTCCACGGAGGGCTCCACCCACGAAGGGTCCACGAAGAAGCAACCTTGTCTATGCCATCATGGCCTACGCCCACGGAGGGCTAGCCTTACTCGGGGTAGATCTTCACGAAGTAGGCGATCTCCTTGCCCTTACAAACTTCTTGGTTCAACTCCACATCTCAACGGAGGCTCCCAAGCGACACCTAACCAATCTAGGAGGCACCACCTCCAAAAGGTAATAGATGGTGTTGATGATGATGAACTCCTTGCTCTTGTGCTTCAAATGATAATCTCCCCAACACTCAACTCTCCTCACTGATTTGGCTGTGGTGGAAGAAAGGATTGAGTGGAAAGCAACTTGGGAAGGCTAGAGATCAAGCTTCATATGGTGGGAGTGGAGCAACTTGATCTCAACACAAGGGTAGGTAGTTCTCTTCTCGTAAATGTAAGGTAGGAGTGGTAGTTCTTTCGATGGCTCTCTCCACGAATGAAGAGGGGTGGAGGGTATTTATAGCCTCCACACAAAATCCAACCGTTACACACATTTGAGCAATCTCGGTGGGACCGAAGTTGACAACTCAAAGTGAGACCGAAAGTTCAAATAATGTGAACGTTGGGATTTTCGATGGGACCGAAAATACAATCTCGGTTTGTCCGATTCATGCAAAGACAAGAGCTTGCCAATCTCGGTGGGACCGACTTCATCATCTCGGTGATACCGATTTGATGATGTATGTTCTGAAGCTTGGCAACTCAAGTTTCGTGAGACCGAGTTCGAATCGGAAAATCCGAGTTTTCTAGGGTTTGGCTTTGTGGTGAGGTGGTTCATCTCGGTGTGGTGAGTTTGGAATATCGATGGGACCGAGATTACTTATGAGTGTATATGGCGGTGAAAGTTGCGATAGTTTAGGAGATGTATCACTAAGCACTTGAGCAATCGATCATCATCATAACCTCATCCCTTTTAATAGTATTGGCTTTCCTATGGACTCAATGTGATCTTGGATCACTAAACCAAAATGGAGTCTTGAGCTTTTGCCAATGCTTGCCTTAGCATTTTGAGGGTCCACCTCTTGATCCTTTTGCCATGCCAATGTGATTGAACTTCCTGAAACATACTTAATAAAAGCATTAGTCCAACCACAAAGTATGTTGTCATTAATTACCAAAACCACCCAGGAGCAAATGTGCTTTCAATCTCCCCTTTTTGGTAATTGATGGCAACACACAAAACAAGACATCAAAGCTTCTTGAAAGAAAGACAGAATTATCACAGCTTGACAAACATGTAGTACAGGCTCCCCTACAAGTGTGCAAGATTTTCATAGATTATGGTTTTGGACTACCACAAGCACACAAGAGAGAAAGGCAAGATGTGCTACATGCAGCTTGGCTATATGCATCGAAAGCAGATGAAAAGAAGTGAGTGATAATGCATATGTGCATGGTGATTTCTTGCAAACAAGTATTCACAAGCAAGTCACCATCATGCACATTCTGAAGGTGCATATACTTACCTTGAGGTTCCTTGGCATTGTACCAAGAGATAAACTTGGGAAAACAAGGTTAGATAACACAAGAGTATTTCTTCAACCAACAGAAGAACATCAAGAGTACCAAGCCAGGATGACATGAATAAAGAGTGTCTCATATTGAGCACAAGCTTGAATCAGCAAACATGTCTCCAAAACTAAAAGAATTTTCAATGAACTCGAGAGATTTTGCTTTCCATAAGATATCAATTGTGAAGGTTCCTCTCCTTTGAGTTGTCTCGGATCAAGGGTTTGATGGAAAGAGCAAAATCAAAAGAATGATGCCAAATGTAATATCCAATGTGGAACACGGCAAAGCTTTGATGTGATTCTCTCCCCCTTAAGGTAAGATTGCTCTTCTTCTCCCCCTAAATCTTCTCTTCTCCCCCTAAGTCTTCTCCCCATTTGACATCAAGTGCCGAAAAGAACAGCAAACTAGGAAGGTCAGGGAGGATGGAAAGAAAGAAGTGAGATCCTTAAGAATCACAACAGGGCAATAAGAAAACATGCATAGAGAACCATTGAGTGGAGCTGCAGAAGATGATATCCTGAAAGAAATAAATCGGTGACACCGAATTAAGATGGATCCGTGGGTCTGAAAGTCAGGGACTTAGGGCAGATCCTTTTCGTCGACCAAATATTTAAGTCGGTGGCCTTGAGTTTAATTCCAAGGAAATACAGAAATAATTCAGCTCACTTTGCAAGGAATGTTTCAAAGGATTTGCAATGAATTTGTGAATGATTTTCGAGAAATTGATCAGAGCCAAAAGGATATTCAGAAGAATAGAAATTGATTCCCCCTTTTTTTTTAATGAAAACTCAATGAGAGAACATAAGAGAAAATAGAAAGACTCCAAAAACATATGTACTTCATCTAGATAGGGGTTGGCGACAAGGTCACCTATGTTTGAGTATTTTGACTTAGGAGTCAAATGAGAACATTTGATCATAGGTCATACTCATCGTTTAAGCTCAAAATGGGGTTGCCATTTTCCGATTAAGCATTTGATGTGATCACATCTTATGAAGCTGCTTGTACTCATGACTTTGAGCAAAGCTCCTTAAAGATGTGAAGAACATACCTTGGGCTTGTTGTTGCTTTGCTCATGTAGGTGAACTTGATGTAGGTGCTCATTGAATGTGAAGTTGGAGCGCCATTTTCACTTGTGTAGTTCATCTTCCTACATGGGTTAGGCAAGCAAGGAAATACTCAAGGATATCCAAGATGACAAGAGTGAAATACTAGATGTATAAGGTGTCAAAAAGGATATGTGGAATTTTGTTCCTTGAACTCAACATCCCAAAGGACTAGATACTTGGTTAATGACAAGATTACTCATGATTTGAGTGTGTGGTAATCTTGTGGAATGTAGATCATCCAAGTACCTGCAAGGAGTTAGATGCAATACAAGAAGGCAATCCAAGACATATGATCATCATCATAAGAGAAATATCAAGGATTAGTCAAGTAGGCTCATGCCTTGCATGCATCAGTGGAGTTTTCACTCCAAGTTTGAAGCATCAATGATGTTCAACTCACTCCTTAAGCGACAAAACACCTTCTCATCAAGAGGTTTTGTAAAGATATCAGCGAGTTGTTTGTCGGTTCGAACATGCTTAAGATTGATGTCACCCTTGGCAATGTGATCGCGAATAAAATGGTGACGAACTTCAATATGTTTCCTTCGAGAGTGTTGCACGGGATTGTGTCCAATCTTAATCACACTCTCATTGTCACAAAGCAAGGGAACATGTCTCACATGTATCCCATAATCCTTAAGTGTTTGTGTCATCCATAGCAACTGAGCACAACATGAACCAGCAGCAATATATTCTGCTTCGGCAGTGGATAATGATACCGAATTTTGTTTCTTGGAGGACCAAGATACAAGGGATCGACCAAGGAATTGACACGCACCGAAGTTGACTTTCTATCAACCTGTCACACCGCATAGTCCGAGTCGGAATAGCCAACAAGATCGAAAGAGGCCCTCTTAGGATACCAAATGCCAAAGTTTGGTGTGTGTATCAAATATCTCAAAATCCTTTTAACAGCTTTAAGATGACATTCTTTAGGGCTGCTTGATATCGAGCACACATGCATACACTCAACATTATGTCGACGAGAAGCACAAAGATATAGTAGAGAACCAATCATAGATCGGTAAACCTTTTGATCAACGGGTTCTCCATCTTTTGTCAAGTCATTATGTCCACTTGTAGGCATGGGGTTCTCATACCTTCTTTCTTGCATGTTGAACTTCTTGAAGAGATCCTTGGTGTACTTTGTTTGTGAGACAAAGGTACCCTCCTTAGATTGCTTGATTTGCAACCCAAGGAAGAATTTGAGTTCACTCATCATGGACATCTCATACTTCTCCGACATGAGCTTTCCAAACTTCTCGCTAAAATGAGGGTTAGTTGAACCAAAGATAATATCATCAACATATATTTGGCACACAAATAGTTCACCATCAACCCTTTTCGTGAATAGCGTTGAGTCTATTTTTCCAATCTCAAATCCTTTTTCAAGAAGAAAGCTAGTCAAGCATTTGTACCAAGCTCTAGGAGCTTGTTTAAGACCATAAAGAGCTTTGTGCAACTTGTAAACATGATTAGGCTTTTAGGATTCACAAATCCGGAGGTTGTTTCACAAATACTTCCTCCTCAATTTCACCATTTAGGAAAGCACTTTTAATATCCATTTGATAGAGAGTAATATCATGGTGATTGGCATAAGCAAGAAGAATGCGAATGGACTCAAGTCTAGCAACGGGGGCATAGGTCTCACCATAGTCCATACCTTCGACTTGTGTGTAACCTTGAGCTACGAGACGAGCCTTGTTGCGGATGACTTGTCCATCTTCATCTTGCTTGTTTCGAAACACCCATTTGGTTCCAATGACGTTTTGATCATCCTTGGGCTTCTCTACCAAAGTCCATACATTGTTCCTCTCGAAGTTGTGTAGCTCTTCGTGCATAGCGTTCACCCAATCCGGGTCTTCAAGTGCTTCTTCTACCTTCATAGGTTCAATACTAGAGATAAATGAGTAATGCTCACAAAAGTTAGCTAAGCGAGTTTTAGAGCGAGTAATTCTCCCGGAGTCAATGTCGTTCATCATTTGTTCCACGGGATGATTTTTCTTGACTCTTGCTCGGACTCGGGATAGCTTTTGTTGTGGTTGTGGCTGAGCTTCCTCATCATCCTCATCTTCCTCTTCTTCTTCATTGTTGTTGGTGTTGTCTTGAGGCGGTGGAGAAGGAGGTTGTGGTGGATCTTCTTGTTGCACTTCCTCATCTTGGTGAGTTCCACTTGTGGATGCCTCCATGTTGCCTTGAGGTTCATCTTGCCGTGAGGTAGGGGGCTCCACATATGTAGATGAGGTACTCTCCTTCACTTCCATGGGACGGATCTTTCCAATAGATAAATCTTGGATGGCTTCCGATGGGTCCTTGTCTCCTACATCAATAGGCATTTGCTCTACTTGCGAGCCATTAGATTCATCAAACTTCACATCTACCGTCTCTTCAACCTTTCGGGTGAAATTATTGTAGACACGGTAGGTGTGGGAGTTTGATCCATAACCAAGGAAAAAGCCTTCATGAGTTTTAGGAGCAAATTTAGACCGACGATGCTTATCAAGGATATAGCATTTCGAACCAAAGACACGAAAGTATCCCACTTGGGGTTTGTTACCGGTGAGGAGCTCGTATGAAGTCTTGCCGAGGAGCTTATGAAGATAAAGCCTGTTGATAGCATGACAAGCTGTCTCGACGGCTTCTCCCCAAAAGTGCTTCGGTGTCTTGTATTCATCAAGCATCGTTCTCGCCATCTCTATGAGCGTTCGGTTCTTCCTCTCAACAACTCCATTTTGTTGAGGAGTGTACGTAGCCGAGAACTCATGTAGAATCCCTTCCTCATCGAGAAAAGAGTCTACATTGGCGTTCTTGAACTCCGTTCCATTGTCACTTCGAACTTTCTTGATCTTCACCTCAAATTGATTTTGGGCCTTTCTGGCAAAGGTTTTGAAGATTCTCTGAACCTGCAATTTGTCATCAAGGAAAAATACCCACGTAAATCTGGAATAATCATCAACTATAACTAGACCAAAGGAGTTACCACCAAGGCTTTTGTAAGCATTGGGACCGAAGAGATCCATATGAAGAAGCTCAAGCGGTCTCCTTGTGGTCATGATGTTCTTCACGCGATGACTTCCACCTACTTGTTTTCCTGCCTGACAAGCACTACAAAGTCTATCTTTGTCAAAGAGAACATCTTTGATGCCAAGAATATGATCACCTTTGATTAGCTTGTCTAGATTACGCATACCAACATGTCCAAGCCTTCTATGCCATAACCAACCTTTAGCGGATCTAGCAATGAAGCAAGTTCTAGGTTGGGCTTTCTTAGTGAAATCAACAATATATAGATCACCTCTACGGATACCGGTAAATGCCATGTTATGATTGTCACGACGAAAAACTTGGCAATCTACTTCGGTGAATAGCACATTGAATCCAAAGTCAGCTAATCTAGACACGGAAAGTAAATTGTATCCAAGTGATTCTACAAGCATGACGTTTTGAATAGAGCTATCATGAGATATGGCCACCTTACCAAGGCCAAGTACCTTACCTTTGGAGTTGTCTCCAAAAGTCACATACTTGCGTGGACCATCGTTCTTTGCAAGCTCTCGAAACATGTCTTCGTCTCCGGTCATGTGATCGGTGCATCCACTATCAAGAATCCACTCTTTTCCACCGGATATGTAGTCTCTCGATTCACCATAAGATTGAGACTCTTCATGATCTTGTCTAGCTCGGTGTCCTAATCGAGTAATCATCATCATGCTCATGCTCATCATCATATTGACCCATAGATTGTTCATCATCAACACCTAGGTCAATTTGACAACAACTTGCATTAGTTTTGTCAATGTGACAATAATCATCGGAATGCAATACAAGAGCATTTCTAATTAGAGCATTGATAAGACAAGGATCACCCTTCTTTTTCATAAGATCACGAAGCTCAAAGAAGCATTTATCAAAGTTGGGATCATTGGGGCGCATCATATCAAATTCAATAGTCTTGTATAGAATTTCACCAAGACCTCTCAAAGAGTAGTCCGGATAAAGTTCTTCCAAGAACTTCCACATAGCATAGGCACACTCAAAGTTTGTAACGAGCTTAAGCAAGTTATCGGGCAAACCTCTAATGATAAGATTTACAGTTCTAAGGTTACGAAGCAAATCAAGCTCTTCATCCATGGTAGGGTGCAATGGGTCAAATGGAGGCACATATGGGGTTTCAACATATTTTCGCAAATTGTATGTCTTAAAGATAATAAGCATTTCAATCCTCTACGAGTTATAGGACACTCCATTAAGAATAGGCACTCTATGGCTAACACTCCCAAACGTAGACACGTCCATCTTCCTCCAATGGTGTGTAAACCAAAGTAATGGAGACCAAAGCTCTGATACCAATTGTAGGATCGAAGAAGGTGAGAGTGTCTAGAAGGGGGGTGATTAGACTACTCGACAAGATAAAAATTCAGTCTTTTATCAAGGACAGATTTTGGCAGATTTTGCATAACACACACAAGTCAAGTAGTACACTACACATGCAATTCTAGAGTATGGGCAGCGGAAAGTAAATTGCACAAGTAGTAAAGAGAAGTGGAGAAGATCAAACGCAATTTGGAGACGCGGTGATTTTTCTCGTGGTTCCGATAGGTGGTGCTATCGTACTTCCACGTTGATGGAGACTTCAACCCACGGAGGGTAACGGCTGCGAGAGTCCACGGAGGGCTCCACCCACGAAGGGTCCACGAAGAAGCAACCTTGTCTATGCCATCATGGCCACGCCCACGGAGGGCTAGCCTTACTGGGGTAGATCTTCACGAAGTAGGCGATCTCCTTGCCCTTACAAACTTCTTGGTTCAACTCCACATCTCGTGGAGGCTCCCAAGCGACACCTAACCAATCTAGGAGGCACCACCTCCAAAAGGTAATAGATGGTGTTGATGATGATGAACTCCTTGCTCTTGTGCTTCAAATGATAATCTCCCCAACACTCAACTCTCCTCACCGATTTGGCTGTGGTGGAAGAAAGGATTGAGTGGAAAGCAACTTGGGAAGGCTAGAGATCAAGCTTCATATGGTGGGAGTGGAGCAACTTGATCTCAACACAAGGGTAGGTAGTTCTCTTCTCGAAAATGTAAGGTAGGAGTGGTAGTTCTTTCGATGGCTCTCTCCATGAATGAAGAGGGGTGGAGGGGTATTTATAGCCTCCACACAAAATCCAACCGTTACACACATTTGAGCAATCTCGGTGGGACCGAAGTTGACAACTCGGTGAGACCGAAAGTTCAAATAATGTGAGCGTTGGGATTTTCGTGGGACCGAAAATACAATCTCGGTTTGTCCGATTCGTTGCAAAGACAAGAGCTTGCCAATCTCGGTGGGACCGACTTCATCATCTCGGTGATACCGATTTGATGATGAAGGTTCTGAAGCTTGGCAACTCAAGTTTCGGTGAGACCGAGTTCGAATCGGAAAATCCGAGTTTTCTAGGGTTTGGCTTTGTGGCTGAGGTGGTTCATCTCGGTGTGGTGAGTTTGGAATATCGGTGGGACCGAGATTACTTATGAGTGTATATGGCGGTGAAAGTTGTTGATAGTTTAGGAGATGTATCACTAAGCACTTGAGCAACCAGATCATCATCATAACCTCATCCCTTTTAATAGTATTGGCTTTCCTATGGACTCAATGTGATCTTGGATCACTAAACCAAAAATGGAGTCTTGAGCTTTTGCCAATGCTTGCCTTAGCATTTTGAGGGGTCCACCTCTTCAGTCCTTTTGCCATGCCAATGTGATTGAACTTCCTGAAACATACTTAATAAAAGCATTAGTCCAACCACAAAGTATGTTGTCATTAATTACCAAAACCACCTAGGGAGAAAATGTGCTTTCAGGAGTATTGATCCCAGATGGAGCATCCACCAGAGATTGACGGATCGAGCATCTATAGGGTGCCGTTTGTGAGGGTGTCCTGGCAGAGCGAGCCGGTGGAGTCTTCGTCGACCGAACCCAACTACAAGAGGAGAAAAGCAGTTGGCCCGACGATGCTTCCCCGCCATCCTCTCCCTCGCCGTTCACATTGTCTCACGGGGCGGCTGTCTACCGCCGAGGAATATGAGGGGACTGCCCCCAAAATTTCAATAGTCAGGCGGGTTGTGAATTGTCAGGAGGAGCTTAGGGTTGTCAGTATTTGCAGGTTGTGAATTGTGTTTTGTGTTGTGTATTTTGAGAGTACTTTCAGATATGAATGTCTTTTGAATTTCAGATTTGAAGTATTGAGCATATGAAGTATTTTATGAATTCTAGAGATCTATTTTTAGCTCTTAAAAATGTAGCTTCATAGGAGTATAAAAGTGCAGACAATGTGATTCTCAGAGAAGAAAGTTTCAGTTTCAGATAAGAAATTGCAAGTTCAGTTTTAGATAAGAAACTGCAACTTTCAGAGGCAGAGCATTTATATTAACATGGCCTTTTCAAATAGGGTTAACATCATGTTGGAAGTTTTATTCATGGTTGAAAATGGAACTACCAGCTAGTTAACATCATGCTGATCAACATTCATGCATAGCACATCTTCATATGATGCACAGTCAAAATGCCCACACAATGGAGTGTGTGAAACACAGAGAAAACTACGGACGAAGTTTTGGCAAGTGTTGGACGTGGTGTGCGTAGATGACAATAGGGACCCACATTTCAATAAAGGCAGAGGCAAAAAATTTGAAGATATTTTCCCTGCACAGGTGGAATCGAACCCGAGCGGAATAGCTGTCGGGTAGTGTCACTTGGCCACTAGGTTAGTTCAGTAGTTTTGTTAATAATTTCCTCAGGTGGTCGGATCCCCTCCTGCGCCTTTGTGCGCTCACCGCGACACCGCTATCTGCCGTTGTGAACATGCTGAACAAACGAGAGGAATCTGGAGAGGACTGTACGTGGAGAGGTGGACAGTCGGGACCCACCAGGTCTATGGCCGTACGCAAGGAAGTGCCTCATCGAAAAAATACTTCCTCCTAATGCTATATCAACATTGGGGCCCATGGGTTTGTCAACATAGTTGCATTTTTTTAGGTGCTTCAACGTAGTTACTATAGGAGATAAATTCACAACGAAGCCGGGGAGCTGGCAGGTATCATTTATTATCACTGGGGCAGCAAGTATCAGCTGGGTTTTGGGCTGCCCCGTCTAGGCTTTCATTTCTAACATGCGCAGCCCATGACCTCGGATGGTAGGTCCATAGGCCTGTTTGTATTTTCTTGAGGGTCGTCATGTATCGACCGGCCTATGGACCTCCCATCCAAGGTTTTATATTTCTTGAAACATCGGCAGCCCAATTTATGTATTTTTTTTTGAAGAAAACACAGAGGTCTGTTCTATTTTTCTATATAAGAATAGGAACGCCAGCTCCAACTTATGTTTCCCTTCTAACTATATTATATATATTTAAATTATTTTATATGTTATTATATATCATTTTTATTGTCATCATATATTTAACAAATACTTACGTATGTAAGAAAACAATATCCCACATCTCATTAACTTATAAAAATAATTTCTTAACAATAAAATCCTGGATTGTTTTGACACAAAAATCCTAGTGATTGGGTACAAAACCTTGGTAAGATTTAAGGACGAATGTAATAATATCACTTATTATTTAAATATATTTATAACAAAATGCTCAGCCCCTTTTTATTTTTTGATAATATTGCTGGCCCAACCCAACATTATAATTAGAATCAGCCTAGCAAAATCGTGTATTTCGAGAAAGTGCAAATGGCCTGTAATTTTTTAGGAAATAAAATAAATCCGCATGGACGCTACATTATTTGTTCACCCAGCCCAGCTAATGGACTGTAATTCAAAAAAGATCATATTGATCAGAAATTCTACCGCATAAAAAAAAGATCAGTAAATTCTGAAAAATGGGTTGAATACGTGCCACATTTTTGGAGGCTGAAATGTGGGCCAATAGGTCGAAGCCAACACAAGTCGTTGTCAATTTAGTCAAAATGATTCTAACATGTTAGCCGTTGGATTTACATCCAACGACCGGCATCCATCTTCAATCTCTCGTCTTCTTCCTCCAGCGCCGTTGGGACCACCTCCCGCCTCCTGCTACTAGCAGCTCTTCTTAGCATGCTTCGCTATGAAGCGCTACTCCATCGTTGGCCAGGCCATCCCTCCACCCCTCCTGTTTTTCTCCACCAACTGCCAAACCACACCGCACTAGAACCAGTTAACCCTCGTACACCTCTCCATCTGTGACTCTACTCCCGCGTCTTCCCATCTCTGGCTCGTTGCTGTCCGGGGCCTCGCCGTTGTCCACCACCTTGGATGCGCTCGGAGCGGCATGGTCAATGTGGTCAACGAACGACACCATTGGAACTAGATTGTGCGTGGAGAGGCTGATAGCTGGGTCCATGGCTGCACACAAGGAAATGCCTCCTTATTACGCGCAAAATAATGATTCCTCCACCTAACATCTCGGTCCACCGGAGGGCCTCTGTATTTCGCAAAAAAATGTGCCCCCCGCTGACAGGTCGGATCCACCAGCTATCTTCACACGCAAGGAAGTGCCTCCTTATTACGCACTCAAAAATGAATACTCCCCCTGCCAGCTGGAACCCAGCATAGTGGGAGGCTGACTTGTGGGCCTACCAAGTCGACGGGGACGGAGGGCTTTGTCAACTTAGTCAATATGAATGATTCTAGCTCCTGTTGCCGTACGATGTTCATCCAACGGCCGTAGTGCTTCTTCAACCTCTGGTCTTCATGCTCCAGCCGCCCAAACCAGCACCAGTCGTGCCGCGTGCTCCTGCCCCCCGTGGCTGGCTGTGATGCCGCGGAGGCCTCACCGCCCCCTACTACTCCCACCGCTAGCCAGGCCATCCCTCTACTCACCCACACCCCGTGTTATTCTGCGGCGACGATAGCCGAACCAGTGAACCCTCGTACTCCTCTCCGCGCGAGCTTCCACTGCCGCGTCTTCCCCGGCTCTGCGTCGTACCCTTCCTAGGCCTCGCCGTCATCCACCGCCCTGGTGCACTCCACGCGGCGTGGTCAACGTGGTCAAGGAACGACTTCCATCGGAGTACTGTACGTGGAGAGGCTGACAACTGGGTCAACGGCGGCCGCAAGGAAGTGCCTCCTTATTATGCACAAAATAATTATTCCTCCTCCTGACAGCAGGGACCCACCGGACGGGACACCGTATTTCGCGAAAAAAATGATTCGCCCCCTGACTGCTGGGACCCACCAGCTACATCTTCGCATGCAAGGAAGTGCGCCCGGGCAACAAAAAACGATTTGCCCCCCTGACTGCTAGGACCCACCAGCTACATCTTCGCACGCAAGGAAGTGCCTGACAGTCGGGACCCACCTAGTCGAAGCGTACGTAGTGTTGTCATTCTGGTCGCGAATGTGTACGTACATACTGGTGGATGTAGAGGCACGCACGTGTCGTAGTAGAGGCACGCACGTAGCATGTACACGTACGTACATCGGCCAGTGTGCAAGAAAGAAAATATGGCCACGTACGTACATACGAGCAGGGTCTCGAACGCCTACTCGCGCATATATATGTACGGCCAGGGCTCGTGTACATGGCTGGGTCGGAATGGAGAAACATCGTCGTCGTCGTGTTCATGGGGAGCCAACCGGCTGGGTCGGAATGGAATGCATCGTCATGTTCATCGGGAGGGCTTGGACGGAACAGGCAATGGAAACGAGGCCTGGCGTACCGCAGAACAGAGGAAACAGCCTTGTGTTCGACCGGCCACATTTGAAACGGGATCCTGTTCATAGGGAGGGGTCTGGCGTACCGCAAAACAAAGGAAACGGACTTGTGTTGGACCTCCTACGGTCGAAACGGGGCCCTGTTGATTGGGAGGGGTGTGACGTACCGCAAAACGGAGGAAACGGACTTGTGTTGGAGCGCTACGGTCAAAACGGGGGTCCTGTTCATCGGGAGGGGTGTGGCGTACCGCAAAATGGGACTCCACGTGATACTGTTCATCTCCACCGTCGACCTCCTCCAGCCTCCACGGGCTACTGTTCATCCACTGTCGACCTCCTCCAGCCTCCACCTGCGACTGTTCATCCACAGGCTCCTGTTCCTCCAGCCTCCTCCGCGTGCTACTCCACCGGCTACTGTTCAACCATCCCTCTCCATGGGCTCCTATTCAACCACACCTCCATGGGCTACTGTTCATCCACCCTCCACCGTCTACTGTTCATCTAGCCCTCCACGGGGTCGTCCTGTTCATCCAAACCTCCAAGGGGTCCTGTTCATCCAGCCCCAACTGGCTCGATCGATCGGGGTCCTGTTCATCCAGAGGCAACACCACGGGGTCATGTTCATCCAACCCCACCGCTCACTGTTCATCCAACCCCCCCCACTCACTGTTCATCCAAACCCCCTGCAACACTCACTTTTCATCCAGAGGCAGCATCGATCGGCTTGATTAGCTGCGATGGCAAGCAATCGCTCGATCGCTTTCGGGTTCGATGAACGATAGCTGCGGTCAATCGCTTCCGGGTTCGCTTAAGCGATGCCTCGCTCGGGTTCAGCTAGAACCCAATGCCTCGCACACACGCACGTACGTGTACAAGAGAAACGCGCATTGCTCGGCCCCTGACCACCCACCATAACCAGGAACTCCCCGAAATTTTCCTCGCCCTCGCTTCTACCACGGTTTTTTCCGTCATGGACGACCCAAAGAATGTCATGCAGCTGCATCTCCGGCCCGCCCAGGATGAAAAGCCCATTTTCTGTCATGATTTTTTGTCATAGAAGTAGGAGCCCACCACATCTATGATGATACCGGGTTTTGTCACAATTATCGTCATAGAAGTGTCATAAGTATGACAGAAAAAAATTCGTTCGACCCAAAATGTCACGGATGTGCCTTTTTTTTGTAGTGCTACTAGCCGATCCAGAGATAACCCAAAAGAGAATGTGTTGCTACATGCACTTGGGATGGTGCCATAAGACATGGTGGCGGGTGACGGGATGGTGCACGAACTTCAGGCCTTCTTTGATTCCCCGTTGCGGGAGCAGCATATCAGGATCATCGCGGGGCTATTTGGCATGGCAGTGCCGACAGTGCAAGACATGGAGGGAAACAACACGGTCGTGCTATGCTCGCACTAGTGAGCTAGCTTGGAGGTTGGTGTATACGTCCTTGATGGATATACACCCGCAGGTGTTGTGCTGGAATGTGAGGGGCCTCAACAATCCAACCAAGAGGAAGGTCGTCCGGGAGTTTGTGGAAACGGTGAAAGTAAACTTGGTTTGTTTCCAAGAAACTAAAATGGATGTAATGGACCAATATGTTGTAATGCAATGTTTGGGTCCGTCGTTTGATGGCTTTGCCTATATGCCGGCGGTGGACACTTGTGGAGGTATTCTTTTGGCTTGGGATGGCTCGGTGCTTAAGGTGGATAACATCATGCTCAATGCCAACTTCCTCACGGGGAGGGTGCATGTCAAGATGGGGGAACCTTGGTGGATCACGGTGGTGTACGGGCCACAGGGTGATGACAGGAAAACACTTTTCTTGCAAGAGATCAGGGACGGGCGTTTGGGGTGTCCAGGGCCTTGGATGTTGCTAGGAGACTTTAACATGATCATAAGAGCTACGGACAAAAGTAACTCCAACATTAACAGAGGGATGATGGGAAGATTCAGAGATTTCGTGGATGATCATGAGCTAAAGGAAATGTACATGCACGGACGGAGATACACGTGGTCCAACGAGAGGGAAGCACCAACCTTGACAAAGATTGACAGAGTCTTCACGATAGTGGACTGGGAGATCGAGAACACGGACTGCTTGCTGCAGGCGCTTTCCACTGCGGTCTCGGATCATGCGCCGCTACTTCTCACGACTAGTGTAAGTTTTTGCTCCAAGCGGCGCTTCCGGTTTGAGATGTTTTGGACGAATCTTGAAGGATTTGATGAGGCGGTAAGGGAGGATTGGACGTGTAGCGAGGACATTGTTGACCTATACAAAAGACTCGATGCCCTGCTCAGGAACACCGCGAGCTACTTGCAGGCTTGGGGCATAAAAAGGTTGGCAATGTCAAGCCGTTGATGAGGGTGGCTAATTGGGTGATACATAAACTGGACATAGCACAAGAGAGACGACTGTTGGGCGGTGAGCAATTGTGGTTGCGCTGAAGTCTAAAGCAAGCTATCTTAGGACTGGTTGCATTGGAGCGTACCATTGATCGCAATGATCGAGAATGAAGTGGCTGAAGGAGGGAGACGCCAACACGAAACTTTTCCAGGCCTTCACGAATGGGCGTCGTGCGAAGAATTTCATCACGCACATCAAAAGAGAGGGAGTCATCATTACGGATCAGGAGCAAAAGGAAGAGGCCTTCTTCCAGGCTTATGAGAGGATTATTGGGTAGGATAAGGCAAGAGAATATACCTTGGACCTGCAGTTCCTTCAGCTACAGAATCATGACCTCCGGGAGCTGGAGAATATCATAACCGAGGAGGAGGTTTGGGCTGTCATTAAGGAACTCCCCCCTAATCGCGCCCCGGGACCTGACAGATACATTGCAGCTTTTTATCAACGGGCATGGCCAATCATCAAAAAGGATGTCATGGCCGTCATGTTGAAGCTTTACATGGGAGATGGTAGGGGTTTTGGGAAGCTGAATAAAGCGCATATCATCCTCATACCCAAGAAATCGGATGCGGAAGAAATCAGTGACTATAGGCCAATAAGTTTGACACATAGCATGCCTAAGTTATTTGCCAAAGTCCTCGCCAACCGACTCCGAAAACAGATGCACTTGATCGTTGAAGCCAATCAATCTGCTTTCATCAAGGGTCAGCATCTACACGATAACTTCCTCCTAGTTAGACAAGTGGCGAGGAGGATTCATGCACGCAAATCGCCCGGAGTGTTCCTGAAACTTGATATTTCGAGGGCTTTCGACTCCTTGTCATGGCCTTTCCTATTTGAAGTCATGACTGCCAAAGGGTTTGGCACGAGATGGATGACATGGGTGGCGATCCTGCTGCAAACTGCAATCACCAAGGTGATCGTCAATGCCGTGGCTGGGAAGAGCTTTGGGCACGCGTGCGGCCGGCGCAAGGGTGATCCTATATCGCCTTTGCTCTTTATCATCGCAATGGACGTTTTGACAAGACTCGTACAGCGAGCTATGGCGACTGGTGTGCTAAGCTCATTCCATGGGATCATGGCCATGCAAAGGATCTCGGTATATGCTGATGACGTGGCCTTGTTTATCAAACCTAAGTCATGGATTTGAGATTTGTGAAGGAGACCTTAAAAGCTTTTGGTGAAGCATCCGAGCTTAAGGTGACACTACAAAAAAATACACTTCCGTGATGATACGTGTTTGTCACGTAGGTCGCATTTTTTGTCATGCATGTACATCCATGATAAATTTATGACAGAATCAAGATAGTCATACCTGTGCTGTCGTAGAAGTGTTCCATGACATTACCAAAATTATCATCACGGAAGTGTCCACTTCCATGACGATAAATCACGCGTCACAGAAGTGCTTTCGTCAAGGGTAACCGACACGTGGCATCCACCGTAACAGAACGTCGTTAAGCTATCGGGTCGGGTTTTGGATCCGATAACCCGTTAATAGCCCCGACCAATGGGGATTTTCCACATGTAAAATCATCATTGGCTGGAGGAAACACGTGTCGGCTCACCGTTGGGACAGATGTCATCCACTCATTGGACAGAAGGCGCCTATGATACGTCGACACGTGACACGGCCCAACAGAGGCCCATTCCTGTGAAAAGGCCAACCCATTTGACTTGGTCAAAAGGTGGCGGGCCGGCCCATGTAAAGCCTGTTAACGACATGTTCGCATATAGCCCATTTACAGCCCGCTAACCCAAGGCCCGTTACGCCCTATCCGAATTAGGCCCAGTAGCGTCATCTGGGCCGCCAATATGATTCCAGCCCGTTTTCGCCGGCCCATGTATGGCCCATGGCGTCTTCGGCCCATATGAGGCCCTATGTAACTCTTGGCCTATTAACGGCCCGTGGTGAAACGGCCCGTAATGAACAAAGTATTACTTTACACCCATTAACGGCCCGTGGTGGCGGCCCGTAATGAACAAAGTATCACTTTATACCCATTAAGGGCCCGTTATTCCGTTGGGCGTTTCAGCCCATGTTATCTTCGGCCTTCTCGAGCCCATTTATTCTTGGGCTCGTTTCCAGCATTCGTTTACTTACGGCCCGTTACTGTCATTTTCTGCTTATGGGCCAAATTCAGCCCTTGGTTACAGTCGGCCCGTTTGTGGTCCGTTAACACGTTGGGCCATTTTCATAGCGTCATGAAATACGACCTATTAACGATGGCCCGTTATGGTCGGCCCATGAACGGACGATTCCAACTCTAGCCCGTTTACGGCCATAATGCGACTGTTATTGGTCCATGTTTGTGTCGATCATCCGCCCATATAAGGCCCATTGATGATACGGCCCGTAGAAGGCCCATTGTTTCTGCGGCCCGTAGAAGGCCCATTGTTTCTACGACCCGTGGAAGGCCCACTGTTTATACGGCCCGTAGAAGGCCCACTGTTTCTACGGCCCGTAGGTGTAATGTCACTACAGTAAATATTAGCCCATGGTTATTGTGGCCTAGTTTTAAAAAATAGGTTGTTGCAGCCACTAGCAAACCGCAGAAAAAGAACTGCACTGACTACAAGCAAACAAATAAACAAGACAACAAGGAAATAAATAAGCTAGCAACTTACACTAGGCTATCACGGCTATTACACATATTACATCCACTGGGCATCAAAGTTCACCACCAGTGCAAATATAGGGAACACAACAGCATATAAACGCTGCAGCAAAACAAGTCGAATCTGAAACCACTTGGAAGAGCTCAAGAAATAATATCACAGGTACCCATAATGTTTGGCAAGATGCTTAGCAAGCTTATTAACTTTCTCTTGTTTGGCGCTTAAGTCCTCCAGCGCCTGATGTTGCACTAGAAAGTATGCATCTGAATTCTGCAGGGACTTCCTCAGTCCTTCGGCTTCCTGTCGCATAATATCTGATCGATGTCTTTCAACTTGAAGTTGAGACTCAAGAAGCCGAACTGATTCAGGCAACGAGTTCAAAGAGCTGGTGCCAGCAGTGGTAGCCAGTAACTCGAACACTACATTAAGACAGGACTTTGGGGTTGTCTCAGTGTCCTCAATATAGTTTTTATCAGCTTTCTTGGAGACCAACAGCAATGTCTCACTATCTTGAACCTTATCTGCATTACTTCCTTTACCATTGCATAATAGGGTACTCTTCTCCAATATTTTATCAGCGTTCTAAAAGGGAAACAAACAAACACATCTCAGGTTTACAATGTAGTATATGAAACTCATTTTGGTAAACCAGTTCAGTTGTAAGGTGGACAGGATAACAGGATGAAACAAACATATATCTATGTAGTATCATCACTGTATGGTCTATATCATTCTAGTTTATGTTGCCAAATCAAGATAGATACAGTTCGAATCATATCTATTTAAGACAAAGCAGCATAGACAGAATATAAGTGTGGGAAACTACATAGCAATAACAACACTTGTAATGTGCATGGAATGAGAACATAACTGTTTATTCATTTGAAACTGAAATCAACATTGAGCAAGTTACAACAGCAAACAGCCAAACATGTTCAAGAAACAGGTTTAAAACATACCTGTTGCGCCATTGGAGTTTCAATTGCATCCTTCAAATTTGAAATTGGTTGGTATCGGTAAATACAGTGATGCAGGAGCAAAGTAATATGAACCATAGCTACGGAACCTGACCTGAGAACAATTCTTCTTCTGCTTTAAGCGTTGATTCGGGTTCGGAGTGGTGGTCCTCGTGATTTGGGCACTGCAGTTGCCTTACTAACTGCTCGTGTTTGGGTGCTCTGTGGTGGAGACGGTCTTGTGTCAACGGAACCGGGTGTCTATCTGCTGAGGTTGGGGTTAGAAGGGTGTAGCTAGTTCTCTGTCCAACTGGGTAGCGGTACAATCTGCATGAGTGTGGGTTATGTGTGGTGGGGCTGATTCTTGGGCAAGTACAACCGTGGTTCTATCTGCATCGACAGTAGCACGATCTTTTCTAAAGACCGTGTTTTACTCCCACAGATCTGCCATCACTCCCTCCAATTGAAATGGCTGATAAACAAGAAAAGTAATTGAATGTACGAGACATTTTAAGATAGACAGTGCAATGGATAGTAGGGAACAAAACAGGGCATGAAATAATTCACATTTATGTTGTCTAAGCAAACAGAATAGCAGGACATAATTTCACATATATGATGGCTAATTAAACAGGATAGCATGACACAATTTCACATGTATGATGGCTAACTAAACAGGATAGAATGACATACTTCAAAATATGATGACTATGTAAGCAGGATGACATGATATAACTATACGATGTGTCTATTAAAGTGGTTGGCATGCCATAAATCACAAACATGCCGTCGATGGAAACATGATGGCATGATATAATTCACGGATAGAATGACATAATTTAAAATATGATGACTATGTAAACAGGATGAGATGATATAACTATATTATGTCTTTAGAAAATGGGTTGGCATGCCATAATTGAGATACATCTTGTCTATGTAAACATCATGGCATGACATAATTCAAATATATGATTTATATACTAAGGAAGTGAGCAGAGGAAATTGCATATATGATGTGTCAACTAAGGAGATGGCATTCAATATTGTGTATATGATGTAAAAATAAGCATTGCAATACAACATATGCATTATATGAGTAATATAACCACGCCAAGTTTGAGCATACACCTCGGGGATAATAGGACTGGCCATCGCCTCTAAATCCTCCTCTCAAGAGCTATCAGTAACCAGCAAGATATCTGCTTGACAGGTAGCATTGTGTCTCTCAAGACCTTGTTTTCCTCCAGATTTCTCCATCACCAATTCAAATGGTTGATGCACAGGAAGAGCAGTTGAATATACAAACATTGTCGACAAAAGCAATGAGAAATACAAAAAAAGGACGACATGATATAATTCACATATATGACGCTTGCCTAAACAGCATGGCATTGCATAATTCACATACATAATGCCTTGCAACAAGATAACATTGCAAAATTCACATATATAATGTCTTGCAACAAGATGACATTGCATAATTCACATATATGAGAATTAGACACTAAACAGGTGGCATTCACACAAAGCATGTCTAAACTAAGCAAATGACATAGCAATGCAAGATACCATACGCACGATATGAGCAACATAACCCTGCCAAGTTAGAGCATGCACCTCGGGGGGGGGGGGATATGACTGGTCATCTGTCTCTGAATCCTCCTTTGAGGAGCTATCGGTAACCAGCAAGACATGTGCTTCGTTAGATTGCATTGTCTGCTCTGAAGACCTTGTTTTCACTCCAGAATTTTCCATGACCGTGCCGAATGGCTGATGCACAGGAAGAGTAATTGAATGTTCTAAAATTGTTGACAAATTTAACACATAATAAAAAAATGATGGCATGATATAATACACTTATAAGATGACTGGCTAACCAGGGTGGCATTGCAAAATTCACATATATGATGCCTGGCTAGACGAGATGGCATTGCATGATTCACATAGACAATAAAGAAACAAAACAAATGGCATTGACACAAAGCATGTCTAAACTAAGCAGATGACATCTTTAATGTATACAGTAAGCAATGCAAGGCACCATATGCATGATATTACCAATATTAGCATGCCAAGTTAGAGCGAAGACCTCATGGGGTAAATAGGAGTGGTCTTCTCCTTTTGAATCCCCCTCAGAACAGTTATCTTCCTCTTGATTACGATCCGAAATGGGTGGAGGGGGGCTGCCTTTGCGCCCACCATGGAACGACGTCCGCATGAAATTTTATTGCCACGCAAGGCTCGTCTCTTTTGCTCTACATGATCAGTTCCATTGTGTACAATAACTAGCATGCATAGGAATAAAACAAAGTGAGATTATGTAAGGAGTGCGTGCACAAATCCAGGGTGATGGTAGCAAACTGTGGATAGACCCAAAACCAATGATAGCAGGCAGATAATAGCTTTAGTTAAAAAATGCAGATAATGGCTCCTTTAATGTTTGTTTGCACCCAACATGAAACTCATAGTAGACACCGGAGATTAACTAGATAGTAGACAGATAGTACTGATTGCTGCCCCAATATGTACCCCACAACCATTTAAAAACTCAAGTTTCAGCATTTGTTTGGATCTGACTCAGAGTCTAATAGGTGAGCACGACGATAATGTAGCATGTCATCATATTAAGCGACGCATAACGTAAGAAGACACGGAAGAGTGTGACCTCTCTTGCGGACCCGTGTAGTCCTCAAGGTCATCTGCTCAGTTGATGATGGTAATGCAGTTGTCATGGCTACCGGCAGCGGGGAAGAAGATCTGAGGCGGCAAAGACAGTCTGGAGAGCGGATCCCTGCTGTGGTGAACCCTTTCGTCGTTGGAGCAGCTGAGCTGGGGTGGAACACAGCGCCGCAAGAGCAAGACAAACCACACAAGGTTTTCTTTGACACATATCTGTAACAGAAGTAATTGAGTAAGGGCTTGTTTGAATTTGAGGATTGTAACAATGCAGGGATAGGAAATAGAAAGGAATAGGATAGGAATGCACGTGCAAAATAGAGAATTTAAAAACACAGGATTTCTGCCAATCTGGGTGTTTGATTCACAACAATTGGAAGATCACAGGATGCCAAAAAGCATGGTGAGATTAAGTCAAACCACAGGAAAATGTACGGTTATAATGCTATTATGCTACTATCTCTTAGTCTTGTATTGATGAATAGGAATATGAAAAGGAGGAGAAGTGGAAATTAGAATTCCTATGGGTTTTCTTTCGAGGAGACACTAAAGGAACAAATCCTACAGTTTTCCTTTGCTCCATTCCTTTGCACCAAATTCATGAAAAGTAGTACTGGCGATTCCTATTCCTTTCAAGCACTGGCGATTCCTATGTTTTTCATTCACTTTTCCTTTCAAGCACTGGCGATTCTAGTAGGCAGGCTTGAGCAAGGAAAATCCTACACTAAAAAAATGTTTTTGTGCTACTTCTATTACTTTGGACCCGTGCCATTTGCCATACTAGCTCAACTCCCGGCCCATCGACAAATGCACAGCTCAAGCGAGAGATAAATAATGATGGTGTTCAAGAGAGTCCATCACGGATAGCTAAGTTGCCTGGTACCTCACTGCTTGTCATATAGTAGGATAAAATAATCGTATTTCCCGTTACTACGAGTGCTCGGTGGACAATATATATGACATGTAGAGTAAAAAAGAGATGCAACAAGTGTACAACCACTTTGGCGAAGCCATGTCGATCTCAGCGTGATTGGGTTGGCCGGTGAGGATGCTCCGGCTGACTTTGCTGTCGGAGGAGGGGAAGAAGATCTTAGGCGTCTGGATATGGAGCCCGAGGTACTGCTCCGCTGTGATGGAGGGTTTCGTCGTTAGAGCAGCTCCGGTGAGTTGTACGACGCCGAGGCTGAAGCAGGACAAGAGAGGCAATGAATAACATTAACCTGAGTGGAATTCTAATAGCATCTCCAATACATGACGTAAAATACATAACCACAAAGTGCTAGATGTAAAATACATCAGCCGCTCATCTCTGAACTTAACTGTCGAAACTGAACTTAACTATCGAAACTGAACCTAACTGTCGAAACTGAATTTTGTTGTCGAAACTGAATTTTGCTGTCGAAACTGAACGCACTAGCAAGGTGAGGCTACATGTCGATCGACTGACTTTTTCATCTCTGGTCAGTCGATTTTGCAGCCGTTGGATACGAAATCAAGGGCCTGCAGTTCATCTTCAACCTCCACCCCCCCGAGCCGCCAGCCACCACCGACCAAACAGCAGCCCCCGCCGCCCGCGGCCGGCGGTGCGCCGCCCCGCCCACCCCTGAAAACACTCCCCACCGCCGGTCCGCCGCTGCCCCGGCCATCCCTCTAGGCCCCCCATGCCGAGCTTTTTCTCCGGCGATCCCCACGCCACCGCCCCGCCAACGCCCTGCCACCGCCCCCATCCTGAAGCCTTAGATAGATAGTGGGGTACCTCTCCCGCGAGCCCCCCTCCCCGCTGCGGCTGGTTGTTCCTTCACCCTGGCGAGCCCACCCTTGAAATCGATGACCCAAAGTTGATTCACCGATGAAGTGTAGCCAAATCGAGCAGCATCACAAGCAAGAGCAAGAGCGAGAGCAGCAACGAGCAAGAGCAATAGCAAGAGCAGACCAGGCGGGGACCGAGAGCAAGAGCAGAGCAGCGGAGCGGCGAGCTAAAGCAGCAGCAGCTCCTCTCGATGTGGGCGTCGCCGCGAGGAACGACACCGTGGAGGAAGTGGCCGGCGACGCCGCTGTGGATGGAGCCGCGCCGTGTCGGCTCGGGACCGAGCGCCGGTAGCACCGTGAGGTCGAATCAAGAAGAAAATGCGGCGATTAGTGTACAACCTCTTTCGTGGCGCCGATTAGGCTGCAGCTTCATTCGAGGAAACGGTGATGATCATGCTCTTCTGGTGGTGCAGGTGAAAACAGCTGTGTGGGAATGGAGGTGGCGCGAAATATGAGGGGAACGTCGGGGCATCTCCTTGGAGGTGGAGGACGGGGTGGCTGAACCGGCAGGATGATGAGATCGACGACGGATACTCATCCGGTACGATGGATGAGGGACGTCGAGGTGTTGCTGTCGACGACGTCGTTGGGGAAGAAGCTCCGGCTGGGTGGTGGATGGAGCATGGTGTGGGGTTTCATCGCGGGTTTTCGCGGCCTCGGTGTATGAATGGGTGGGCGGATGGGATGGCAGTGGGGAACCGTGGCTTAGAGACGCGCTTGTCCGAAATGTGGAGTAATTTCCGAAAGTACCCCCACCGATTTGAGGCGGTTCTTTCGGTTCAGGGGTACCACGGGCATTTCGCGTGTCGGGATTTCATAGGAGGTGGGAGTTTTCGCGCGCGTTGTAATTTCGAAATAGCAAGGCGCGGGTTGAGATGGAGGGAGTTGTCCGAGCACAACGAGACAAAGATATATCTTAAATATTTCGGGCTAACAAGGCGCGGGTTGAAGAGGCGGGAGTTTCAAAAGACGATGAGCAGAGACGCTAGCTTCAATTTTCGGCATAACAAGGCGCGGCTTGAAATTTCGGAAGAACAAGCTTAACGTGTACCAAAAAAAAGACAATTTGCACCTCAACACGCACAACACACACACAAACACTATTTAGACTAGAGTAAGGTACACGTGCATTGCACGCATGAGATTTGTCAACCAAATTATGAATAAATACCACATTATAGCATGCAAGCTTTGAGTCATATATGCATGATGTAGATGTTCGTTTAATTCTTATAGTTCATTTCATTCAAAATCATCTAGTTTTTATAAGAAAGCTAATCTATTTTAAGATTCATGGAATTGTGCGTTGTAAGACATAAAGTAAAAACAAATAATGGCAAATCATGTAGAAAAACATTTGGGCAATTATGATACAGAAGATTCTAGAACAAATAAGAAGTGCTTGTGTTTTGATGTTTGTGCATTATGCTTAAGTTCAACCATGGAGTCTTCTAGATTATACATGTGGCAAAATCTGGTGGAATCTAGATAATATCCAACGACCAATAGTGCTCAAATTTTCAGTCTTTGGACCTTCGGAGTCGCCTCATCCAACGACCATCTTTCAAAGTTAAAGTTACCCGCTCACAATATAAAAATATATATAATATAATATATATATATATATAGGGGTATAGATATAGATATGTGATGCGAAAGCCGCCCATCATCTCCAATTACATGCGCGGATGCGACATGGGCAAATGATGTCTGCCATCGGTATCTCAAATTCAAATCAGTCTAACCTTGTTCAATGTGTATACATTACAACATGCTCGTTTCCAAAGCACACCGCGCAGATCTCCGTTATATTCATGCATGCATAGGTTTCAAACATCAGGATCTCTTATTCAAATATTTGAATTCAACTTTACATTGATTATGACCTCACTTATTCTTTTACACCCACACATTAGTCTTCTCTTTATAGATGTACCACTAACTTTCTCTCGTGCATGCATGCACACACACTACCAGTCGGCATTATCTATCGCATGCATGCAATCTTTTTCTTCAGGTCGGTCTCCCATGAAGGCACACACCCACACACATCCCCCTCTCCCTGATATTGGGCATTCTTTATCTCTCACGCGTGCATGCACAACGATTGATGTTCCTCTATGTATGTGTGTATATAGCTAGGTCTTTCATAGTTTTCCACACAAACCGATCAATCGATATATCCAGTGAGGTCTCACCCTCTTTCCCATGTCCACATCGATCAATCTATACCTCTCCCACGTCCACATCGATCAATCTATATCTCTCTATATAGGATTAACATAAATAGCTAAGACACCCACATTAATTATATATCCAACGTCCCCCTCTCATCATCCATGCCTTTCGCTTCATCTCTCAGATGCGTGCACAATGGCGAAGATAGGGGCAGTAAGGGCCCTGCCCCCCCCCTAACATCACTATATATCGAGGATAATATGAATGTGATCATTAGACAATTGCTGCTAAAAAAGGTTTAATTTCATGAATTGACCCTCCTCGTGAAGGATTAGCAATGCTTGGCCCCCTAGCTCATTTATTTTTATGGCTCCGCCACTGCGTGCAACAGCACACGTGTTCGCCCCCTCTCTCTAAATATCGATCTTGCACTTGTGCATTCCTTCATAGTCTCCCTCCACTCGGCCCCTCGCACCATCTTCTAGCCCCCCACCGGATTTTTCCACATGTACAATCTAGCAGACTCCATGGTTGAACTTAAGCATAATGCACAAACCTCAAAACAACAGTGGTTCTCTTTTGTTCTAGAATCTTCTGTATCATAACTGCCAAAACTTTTTTTCTAGTTGAATTGCCATTATTTGTTTTTACTTTATGCTTTACAATGCACAATTCCATGAATCATAAAATAGATTAAGGGCTTCTTTGATTGAAAGGATTCTCAAAGGAATTTTGGAGGATTCTAATCATCAGGAATTTTTCCTATCTTGGTTGTTTGATTCGTAGGATTGTAAACCATAGGAATTTTTTCATATGATTCATTTGCACTAGATTTCATAGGAAACATCCCATCCACTCAAACCTCTTTGAAAGAATTCTGCGTTTTTTCTATGCACAATCAAACACTCGTATAATCCTGTAGGATTCAATACGACGACATTCCACTATAATTCCATTTTTTTTCCTATTCACGCGTTCTTAGCTTTTTTATAAAAACTAATTTGATTTTGAATGAGATGAACTATAAGAATTAAACGAAGGGCTACATCATGCATATATGACTATGAGCTTACATGCTATAGTGTGGTATTTATTCATAATTTGGGTGCAAAATCTGATGCGTGCAATGCACGTGTAAATTACTAGTACTTCGAGTATGTGCAAAACACGTAAATTAGAATACCAATGGCACGCTACACAGTGTCTCTCTTACAGTTCATGAAGCCACGTGGCACATGTGGAGGCGTTGTCACGACCTCCTTGCCTGGATTGATCACAGTGACGTGCTGCTGGTTCCAGAAGAATGTACTCGTCCTCCATGAGCCATACTGGTGGTACTTGCATGAAGCGAAGATGTGCACGCATGCCACGCATGCACTCATTCCCTCGCATGCACACGCGGGTACACGGGCGGACGCAATTTTGTATCAAGATCCACCCCATGTGATAATTTGACGCGTGTAAAGTCGTTCACTTCATTGATGGTCAATTAATACAGCGCATGCAAATTGAGTGGACGTGAGGGCGGAAGAAAGACATTATTACTCCACTGCGCGCATGCGAGTAGTTAAATCGTGGGTTGCTAGTAGTACTTCCATTCGTCTCCTTCGTATTTTGTGCAAAATTTTGACAGTAACATAATATTTACGCATTTGAGCAGTGTAGTCTACTTGAAATTTATGTTCCACTAAACTCATTGGGAGCCGTTTCGGGCTTCGAAACCAAAACCATCAATTAATCTTTACCTTGTTCCCATCACATTCGAAAGCCTGCTCACACCTACTAGTACTACGTACCAAACCTGAACGTGTTCCCACTATGCAGGTATTAGTACTACTAGTGCTAGTACTTAGGTTACAAAAAGGGGAACTACCTAACCAAAAATTACTCTACCTTTCCTCCTCATAAGTGCTTCTTCTTCATCCGTCGTTGCCATGGCCGGTGAGCAGAGCTCTAGGTCGAGAACTACTCGTAACAAGGGAGCGGCAACCAAGGCTGCGGAAAAAAAAGAGAGGGCTCGCCGCCACGCAGAGACCTTGAAAGATCTCTCACAGGCAGGCGATGGCTCCCAGGAGAGCCCCTAGCCATGAGGCGAACATCTTGAGCCAGCCGGAGCTGAGTCGTTATCCTCGACAGCATGCCCGGTCAGCTCAATAAGCACCTCAATAAGCAGAAGGAGTTCATCCAAGGCTTGACGGAGTTGCTGAAGGAGAGCCTCGACGACATGCCCGCTGAGCTCAATCAGCAGGGGGAGTTGACCGCCGGCTTGGTGATGCTGCTGAAGAAGAGCATTGCCTCAGAGAAGAAGGCGACCGGCAAAATCCTACGACTTCAGGAGGACAAGGCGAAGCTCTTCCACGAGATCGACCTATTGAAGGAGAAGAATGCCGGCTGGAAGAAGCTGCATGTCAGGACCCCGACTCAATGCCACATCGATCTAGCATGTAACACCTCATATCACTTTGCGGCCTCACGCACGGTATTCCCACGGGTGTCGCCTTACCTTTGCGGGACCGTTTAGCCTTTTGGCACACGAATATGATAGTGTCGCTAGCATCCATATGATAAGGAGCCCGGCTGACATGGCTAGTCGTAAACCCAAAGTGGCACAAACTTACGAGGACAGCATCCATGACCCGAAGATCGAGCGTGTCGGTCATCGGCGAGTGAGTCCAGTGCTGTAGCACTGGGCTAGCAAGACTCCGTGAACCGGGCTGTAGCGGCTAACAGACTCCGGTATTCATCCGTGACATTTCGCCAAAGGGACAGACACAAGAACGAAGAAGGACACATGCCGGCCAGCCTAAGTGTTCGGAGCGGTAGCAAGCTACCATGGCTCGATGGAATCACTAGGAGACATTTCCCGGTAAGAGAGGCTACTAAAGATAAACAACTAGATAGTCAGATCCCACACATACCAAGCATTTCAATAACATCACACAATATGCTCGATATGTGCAAATACAACATGGCATCACAACATGACTCTACGACTCAAGTATTTATTCATTAGGCTCCGAGGAGCGAGATATTACAAACATGGGTCTCACGACCCAACATTCAGAGCATACAAGTCAAAGCACAAGCGGAAGCTTAACATGTCTGAGTACAGACAACTATAAATGAAAAAGGCTGAGAAGCCTGACTATCTACTAGATCCTGCCGAGGGCACAAGATCGTAGCTGAGGTATCAAGCTAAATGTCGAAGTCCACGCGGAACTACTAACGAGACTGAAGTCTCTCTGCAAAAACATAAAATAGGCAAACGTGAGTACAAATGTACCCAGCAAGACTTACATCAGAACTAACTACATATGCATCATTATCAACAAAGGGGGTGGTGGAGTTTAAGCTGCAGAAAGCCAGCTTTGACTCGGTGGCTATCTGAACTACATTTGCAAGTAACTCTTTTGAGGTGGCGCTACGAGTCCACATATTCACCATATCAATACACCACTATGGATCCGCTCCCGTCTCCCTACAAGGACGCCATCCATAGCACTCACGCTTATCTTGCGCATTTTAGGGTATCCACTTTCACTTATCTATGAACTATGCAAGGGGTCCAAGTTTCCATATCCGAGGAATCCGGCTATTCGAATAGATAATGATAACCCTGCAGGGGTGTACTTCTTCACACACGCTCTCGCCACTTATCGCCCTGTACACATCATGTACCTCGACAACCTTCAAGCGGAAGCCGGGCGTGGGAGTCGGCCACGGCCTACCTAAACACTCAAGTCTCTCGTCCAGGTTAATCGCCTATTCGGGTTCCATTCGCAAGGAGATCCGGTCGGGGTGTCGCTCACGGACCCAAACGATGTGAGCAGGGTTCCCAAGCCCACCTCGACGGGTGGATGTACGCTTGGTACACCGTGCCACGGTGCCTAGTCTGTCCCAAGCCCACCTATACCGGGTGCCACTTGGTAGACTACTAACACTACCTACAAACACCAGAAACTAGTTGCAACTCCTGGACAGAGAACAAGGGTGATTAAGAGGCCGAGAGGGGCCGAGTTACCGGAACCCAATGTGTGGTAGTAGCTGTTCATGGATCACAAACACAGAACTCAGTTCCTGAGGACGGCTGCAATGAGACAACCCACCATGTACTCCTACATGGCCTCTCACCGCTACCTTTACCAAATCGTGTTCACACACTTAGCTCTCAACAGTAGGACATGTTCACACACCTCTAATTCATCCCGATGAATCGGACTGACTCAACTCTAAGCAATAGCAGGCATGACAAACAAGCATGAATGAGTAGGCACATCAGGGCTCAAACAACTCCTACTCATGCTAGTGGGTTTCATCTATTTACTGTGGAATGACAGGTCATGCAGAGGATAAAGGGGTTCAACTACCGCAGCATGTAACAGTTGAAACGTTGTTGTCCTAATGCAGTAAAAGAGAGCAGGAGCGAGAGAGTGGGATTGTATCGGAATGAACAAGGGGGTTTTGCTTGCCTGGCACTTCTGAAGATAATATAGTTCTCCATCGGTGTCATCGAATAATCGTCGGAACCACGTTTACTGAGAGGGGACAAAACCGGCAAACAAGGAAGAAACACAATCAATGCAATGCAACATTATGATGCATGATTATGACATGGCAACATGCTGGTGTTTTGAGCTAATGCAACTAGCCACAAAGTTAAATGAAGTTGGTTTGAACCCTAAGTTCAAATCCAAACTCCATATGTGAAAGTTTAAATGCCATTATATGATTTGTGCTAAACAGCAGCTATAAGTTGTTCTAACATGCATGAAAATGGTACAGATGGATAGATTGGATTTTTCTGATCATTTTTCATATATAATTTATTTCATTTGGAGTTACGGTTGAATTACTATGAATTTTTGAAGTTTGCAACATTTTATGGAATTTTCTATATAAGAATAAATCCGAAAAATAAGTTCTTCACGTCGACATGACATAGGTATGACGTCAAGAGGTCAACTGGGTCGGCCAGGTCAAACCTGACCTGTGGGACCCATCGTCGATGTCACAGGGGCTGTTTAGGTCACGACATGTGGGACCATCAGCGCCGACTTGGCCAAAGTCAAACTGACACGTGGGGTCCGCAAGATTAACACTAATCCAAATAGGAAATAAAGCTGGAGTTAATTAGGGAGTGGGGTCCGTGTGTCGGTGGCCTAGGGGGTTGGTTAGCGTGGTGTTTAGCCGCTAATTAAGTGTGCCACGTCGGCGTGGCCGGAGTTAGGCAGCGGCGACCTCAATCCAGGCGGCGTCCGTCGGAGTTGCGCCAGAGGCGACGGATTGATCGCCGAGGCACGGGAGGTAGCCCAAGCCCGCGCATCCGGGAGACCAACGGGAGGCGTGGGGTGGCGGAACTCATGCGGCGATGAGCTTTGGCGGCGGTGGTGTTCGGTGGTGCAGGCGCATTGCTACGGTGCAACAAAGTGAGCAAATGGAGAGGTGGCAGCACTCGCTGAACACGGGAGCACTAAGAGCAGCACGGTGAGGCCGGGGAGCACGGGGCTATGCGTGAAGCAGCAATGGCGGACGGCGGCCGGTGCTCGTGGGGGCGGCACTATGGCATGGGGCGAGCATGATAAGTTAGGGAGAAGGTCGGTGACTCACGGCGGCAGCGAGGGGACGCTTCGTCGAGGTCGGGGACGGTCCGAGCCGGCGAATTTGACGAAGATGGCCGGCGGTCCCGAGGTTGAAGAAGGCATCGATGGCGGTGTTGCGGTGGAACCCGGCTTGCGTGGCTCGTTGAGGAGATTCTTCGCGTCCTTGCGGAGCTATTTGTCACGGTGGTTGGGCTAGGGGATGGCCGTGGCTGCGGCGATGCTCGTCGGCGTCTGTGGTGTGTTGGTCTTGCTGAGAGAGGAACAGAGGAGGGGAGAGAGGTCCAGGGAGAGAGGAGAGGGGACGGGGCTTCGGGGCGTCATCGTGGCGACGCTAGGAGGGCCGGGGAAGCAGGAGGTAGCCAGGGCAGCGTCGGCACTCGCCACGCACCTGGTTGTCCTCCTGGCAGAAGGAGGAAGACGACAAGGAGGAGGCCGGTGGGCTGGGCCGGTTGTAGTTGGGCCGGGTGGGCTGCCAGGTGAGCGCCAGGTAATTTCTCTGTCTCTCTCTGGTTTTCTCTTTTCTATTTTTCTGCAATTGTTTTGACTTAATTAAAATGCTAAGGCATTTTCAAAAACCCTGAAAATAATTGTGGGCTCTGTTTGGAATATTTCCAACAGCCCCCACTTAAGTTCAGAATTATTTGGACATTTAAAATATTATATAGCATTTAATTGTCCAAATTCAAATACGTATGAATTAACTCCAAAATCCAGAAATGTCCTAGAAATGTGTGCATCATTTTTGGAAGAAGTTTTCACCCATTCCAAAATTGATGAACTTTTCTAAATGCCATTTTGGGCAGATGGAAAAGATTTAAGTTGACCCTAGTTGTATTTCATTTGCTGCTAGGGTTTATAAGTCCCCATTTCAAGTTTAATTAAAACTTAGACATGATGCAACACAAGATGCTAGCACTAAGAATTGACAGAACTAGGGATGTGACAACTCACCCCCACTAAACAAGAATCTTGTCCCGAGATTCAAGATGTGAGCTAAGAAGACAGAGGGGATACAAAGCTAACTCAAACTTCATGATCCAGGTTGCACTTTATAAAAACGCTGATTCGATCATCATCCTTGTCTCGACGTCTTGCTCTGAGAACTCCATCCAACATGACAACGAGAAGGAAGGGAAGGCTCTAGAATAATCGATCTTCACGAAGATCAAGCAACTGACGATCAACTCACAGAATGAGACGTAGGAACATCTCTGGAGCTGAGGGACAAAACATGCATCAGGAGGGACGGAAGAAACAATTTGATGAGGGTTTCAAAGTAGCGAGGAAAATTGCTATGATTCCATAACGGGGCACCTCAGGGAAGGTGACTCCTAGATTTATCCTTTGAAGTGGCAAAAGAATTACTTTTGATACAAGTATCATTGGGACTCTTATACCAGGCTAGGCCAAATTGCAACCGGCCATTTGAAGAAGTCGGAAAGGATGGCATACTCAGACTAGAATGGATGATGTGGACTACCTTGTTGAAGACAACGCAAGGGATGATTTTGCTTGCGTGTGCTCTCCAGAACTTGAGCATTTCCATATTCATCAAGGTTTTACCAATATCCGTGTCAAGGATCCTGGCAACACAACGTACTACCATGATGAACAGCGATGGACGATGCAGATGCAAAGGAAAATAACCTTCCCAGATTTCACCTTAGCAATGCCAAGGAAACAAAATCTGGATGATCGACCGAGAGACATTTAGCACTCCGCTTCTAATGTTCTCCTTGATGTGCTAGCGTATCCCATTCTTTGAAATGGTTTGGTAACTAGACCATCAAGTAAAAGGTCGGACTTCGGAAGCACAAGAATCCATAAGGAACAATTAGGGAGTAAATCCTATGAAATCCTTATGGGTAGTGACCAAACGGCTTAATCAAGATACTACAATAATAGTACTTCCAGCTAGGTGCGTCCACTTCTCTGGAACCTATATTATAGTTCTTGGAAGAAGTTCCAACCATCATAACTGCCTGAGATTCAGATCTGGTTCGTAAAGAATAATTCAGACAGCATGTCTGGAAAAGAAAGTTTGCAACACAAACCGACGAGATGACGTTGCGAGATTCTCGGGAAATAAACTACGATAGCAAGCTCCAAAACATGAGCTGGTTCTGCTACAAACCTGTGAACACGCCGTCCAAGACAAGCATGACCACGTAGTAGTCTTATAGTAAAACACTACCGAGTTCAGGTGGGGAATCATCATTGAAATAACGAAGTCATGTGCATGTCCTTCTGGGCCCTTCGGGAATAGCATTTGAACTTCTTATCCTTGAACAAATCAATCAGTGGCTTGGTGTGCTAAGGAATCCATATGGAGTGGAGGTAATTAATCTACAAACCATAGAATACATTCGCACATGCATAACTGACTTGGGATGATTCCAAAGGAAACAAAACAATCTTTCTCGAACTCACGACGGCAACTTGCACCAAATGCACATGAATTAGAGAAAGTCACTTCTTTCATCCGAACATATACCTCATGAATGGAACACGAAGGTAATGTTTACAAAAGTTTCCAACACTAGATGGATGTTCAACATGATCATGGAGAAGATAAAATGCTGCTGATGGGTTCAACAACAAGTCATAGGGATGACCATATAAATGGAATTCCATAATTATGTGAACAAGGACATAGCGTTGGTCGGACCGGAGATGTAATGGTGTATGCTCGAGGGATAACATGAGTAAGACAACATTATGAACATCGTTAGTTCGATTTGATTTGACGATAGCCCATACTCAAATCAAAGTTTTTATAAGATAATAGGTCCAACAAGCGATCACGAGGACCAATCGATGAAGATATCATCTTTCTTCAACTAACACACCAACACCGGGATATCCCTTTGAAGCGAACTAGGTTAGGTAAGCTTTCATCTTCTAACTCTCCAAGTTGTCGTTTAGCTTAACCAACTAGCTCGGGGTATCCAACACGGATTCTTGGAGAAGGGTGGTTTACAAGAAACCAACTTGATCACGAGCTCAACATAGCGGTCGGTGACAACTGGTAATACTTCCGAGAGGATATCACGGAAAATCACGAACCACCGATATGTCACTAAGCTCGAGAACAATCTTGCTTTTCAGGGCAAGATGATATGGTGAAATAAGCAAGGAATTGGATAATCCTAACTCATTGATCGAAGAGTGCACCAGGAAATAAGGACTAGGTAGCACAATCAGTCTTAGGATGATGATTCAAGAACCAACACACTAAGAATGAAATTGTTGTCCATTAGCTACCAAGCAACACAGTTGCTGGGAGTATTGAGTTCACACATCATGATTCACCTGTCGGCATTCCGGTTGCAACAACACGGAACCGAGAAATGAAAATGATGGCAAGAAGTATCACTGTGTCAAGAATTCATAAGAGATGGTGCAATTCTCATAACAATCCTGACATAAAGAAGGTAATACTTCAAGGTAGAACAGACCAGAAGCTGGATTGGCATTTTGATCTATGGAATACAACTTCTTTGACCCAATCCTAGATATGGAAGAGGTACTGGAGTTTGTTTCTCCTAGTCATTCCGAGATAGAATGGCTTGACGGAACACAAGAGTAAAGGGCATCGATAACACGAATGCACGCCATAAACTTGGCTATCAACTGATAGACAAGGATCGGAATACAACTACAGAGGGACAACTGAAAGGAACATATATCTTTCTGAGTTGTGGATGCATGGACTAGCATGTCGAACGAGTTCGACATATTTCTTCCGGATAACCCATGCAGAAAGGTTGGACTGGCAGAGTCACAACATAGAGTCGAGAACTCATCAAGAGCACTCTTATTGTAATCTTTCGGTTCAGCGAGGAACTTCTGCCATAAGCAGTTCATGGTATTGGAAGACGGAAATACCACAGATCTCGAGGACTGTTGCAAAGGTTACTAATATCTTAAAGGAACTAGCAAACACTACCAACACGAGGTAAGTAGGGTGAATCTCGGGTTCGAAACCCAAGGAGTAGAATACCTACTACCAAATGGCATCACGGGATGCTTTCGAGAATGATGGCCAGAATCATCACACTGGAACACAAAACATGGCTAGATTACCTGGCGACCCTCTAAGACACCTAGGGTCATAATACTAGCTCCAACATATATGTCGAGGCAACAGAGTACCTCAACTCAGCAATTTAGTGTGGTTAACCTGGCCAAAAAAAACATCGGAACAAAAAGAAGGGATTTGCAAATGCATCAGACTATTTAGAAACCTGGGATGACTCGGACAGCATAACGGCTGTAAATGCTCAAAAGAATTTAGACATGCTACAAAAATGGTGGCATAACCACTCGATCATCACAATATCAAGGTTTCGAGATCAAAAATTAACATACGGAAGTAGTAGGAACTTAACTGAGGCTTGAAACCAACAATCCTATAAGTCTACGGATTAGTAACACGTGATCCTGATAGAATAAAGAGAAAGCCTACTTCCTTAACCCCGTAGGGAAGATAAGATGACTCAGATCAGAAGGGCATGAGGTAAAGGAGTAAAAAGAGCCTTACGTTCCAATCCACAATCAATTCCCCTACATATAACTAGAGCATTTCTAGACTCAACTTCGACCAGTTTGGCTTGGTAATCCTCTGACAGCAACAAGCTCGATACCAAAGCTGTCGGGACCCGACTCAATGCCACATCGATCTAGCATGTAACACCTCATATCACTTTGCGGCCTCACGCACAGTATTCCCACGGGTGTCGCCTTACCTTTGCACGGGACCGTTTACGCCTTTTGGCACACGAATATGATAGTGTCGCTAGCATCCATATGATAAGGAGCCTGGGCTGACATGGCTAGTCATAAACCCAAAGTGGCACAAACTTACGAGGACAGCATCCATGACCCGAAGATCGAGCGTGTCGGTCATCGGCGAGTGAGTCCAGTCAGTAGCCTTGGGCTAGCAGACTCCGGTGAACCGGGCAGTGGCGGCTAACAGGACTCCGGTATTCATCGCGTGACATTTCCCCAAAGGGATGAACACGAGAACGAAGAAGGACACATGCCGGCCAGCCTAAGTGTTCCGGAGCAATAGCAAGCTACCATGGCTCAGTGGAATCACTAGGAGACATTTCCCGGTAAGAGAGGCTACTAAAGATAAACAACTAGATAGTCGGATCCCACACATACCAAGCATTTCAATAACATCACACAATATGCTCGATATGTGCAAATACAACATGGCATCACAACATGACTCTCGACTCAAGTATTTATTCATTAGGCTCCGAGGCGAGATATTACAAACATGGGTCTCACGACCCAACATTGAAACATACAAGTCAAAGCACAAGCGGAAGCTTAACATGTCCAGTCTGAGACAACTATAAATGAAAAAGGCTGAGAAGCGACTATCTACTAGATCTGCCGAGGGCACAAGATCGTAGCTGAGGTATCAAGCTAAGCGTCAAAGTCCACGCGGAACTACTAGCGAGGCCAAGTCTCTCTGCAAAAACATAAAATAGGCAAGCGTGAGTACAAATGTACCCAGCAAGACTTACATCGTAACTAACTACATATGCATCATTATCAACAAAGGGGTGGTGGAGTTTAAGCTGCAGCAAGCCAGCTTTGACTCGGTGGCTATCTGAACTACATTTGCAAGTAACTCTTTTGAGGTGGCGCTGCGAGTCCACATATTCACCATATCAATACACCACTATGGATCGCTCCGTCTCCCTACAAGGGCGCCATCCATAGCACTCACGCTTATCTTGCGCATTTTAGGGTATCCACTTTCACTTATCTATGAACTATGCAAGGGTCCAAGTTTCCATATCCGAGGAATCCGGCTATTCGAATAGATAATGATAACCCTGCAGGGGTGTACTTCTTCACACACGCTCTCGCCACTTATCGCCCTGTACACATCATGTACCTCGACAACCTTCAAGCGGAAGCCGGGCGTGGGAGTCGGCCACGGCCTACCTAAACACTCAAGTCTCTCGTCCAGGTTAATCGCCTATTCGGGTTCCATTCGCAAGGAGATCCGGTCGGGGTGTCGCTCACGGACCCAAACGATGTGAGCAGGGTTCCCAAGCCCACCTCGACGGGTGGATGTACGCTTGGTACACCGTGCCACGGTGCCTAGTCATCCCAAGCCCACATGCAGGGTGCCACTTGGTAGACTACTAAGACTACCTACAAACACGTAAACTAGTTGCAACTCTGGACAGAGAACAAGGGTGATTAAGAGGCCGAGAGGGCCGATTTACGGAACCCAATGTGTGGTAGTAGCTGTTCATGGATCACAAACACAAAACTCAGTTCACGAGGGCGGCTGCAATGAGACAACCCACCATGTACTCCTACATGGCCTCTCACCGCTACCTTTACCAAATCGTGTTCACACACTTAGCTCTCAACAGTGAGGACATGTTCACACACCTCTAATTCATCCCGATGAATCGGACTGACTCAACTCTAAGCAATAGCAGGCATGACAAACAAGTATGAATGAGTAGGCACATCGGGGCTCAAACAACTCCTACTCATGCTAGTGGGTTTCATCTATTCTTGTGGAATGACAGTCATGCGAGAGGATAAAGGGATTCAACTACCGCAGCATGTAACAGTTGAAGCGTTGTTGTCCTAATGCAGAAAAGAGAGCAGGAGCGAGAGAGTGGGATTGTATCGGAATGAACAAGGGGGTTTTGCTTGCCTGGCACTTCTGAAGATAATATAGTTCTCCATCGGTGTCATCGAATAATCGTCGGAACCACGTTTACTGAGAGGGGACAAAACCGGCAAACAAGGAAGAAACACAATCAATGCAATGCAACATTATGATGCATGATTATGACATGGCAACATGCTGGTGTTTTGAGCTAATGCAACTAGCCACAAAGTTAAATGAAGTTGGTTTGAACCTAAGTTCAAATCCAAACTCCATATGTGAAAGTTTAAATGCCATTATATGATTTGTGCTAAACAGCAGCTATAAGTTGTTCTAACATGCATGAAAATGGTACAGATGGATAGATTGGATTTTTCTGATCATTTTTCATATATAATTTATTTCATTTGGAGTTACGGTTGAATTACTATGAATTTTTGAAGTTTGCAACATTTTACGAATTTTCTATATAAGAATAAATCCGAAAAATAAGTTCTTCGTCGACATGACATAGGTATGACGTCAGCAGGTCAACTGGGTCGGCCAGGTCAAACCTGACCTGTGGGGCCCATCGTCGATGTCACAGGGCTGTTTAGGTCGTGACATGTGGGACCAATCAACGACTTGGCCAAAGTCAAACCGACACATGGGGTCCGTAAGATTAACACTAATCTAAGCAGAAATAAAATTTGGAGTTAATTAGGGAGTGGGGTCCGTGTGTCGGTGGCCTAGGGGTTGGTTAGCGTGGTGTTTAGCCGCTAATTAAGTGTGCCACGTCGGCGTGGCGGAGTTAGGCAGCGACGACCTCAATCCGCGCGGCGTCCGTCGGAGTTGCGCCAGAGGCGGCGGATTGATCGCCGAGGCACGGGAGGTAGCCAAGCCAGCGCATCGAGGGACCAACGGGAGGCGTGGGGTGGCGAAACTCATGCGGCGACGAGCTTTGGCAGCGGTGGTGTTCGGTGGTGCACGGACGCATCGCTACGGTGCAACAGTGAGCAAATGGAGAGGCTGGGCAGCACCTACTAGACACGGGGAGCACTAAGAGCAAAGACGGTGAGGCCGAGGGAGCACGGGGCTATCGTGAAGCGGCATTGGCGGACGGCGGCCGGTGCTCGTGGGGGACGGCACTACGGCATGGGGAGAGCATGATAAGTTAGGGAGAAGGTCGGTGACTCACGGCGATGTGAGGGGCCTTCGTCGAGGTCGGGGACGGTCCGAGCCGATTTAATTTGACAAAGATGGCGGCGGTCGAGGTTGAAGAAGGCATCGATGGCGGTGTTGCGGTGGAACCCGGCTTGCGTGGCTCGTTGAGGAGATTCTTCGCGTCCTTGCGGAGCTATTTGTCACGGTGGTTGGGCTAGGGCATGGCCGTGGCTGCGGCGATGCTCGTCGGCGTGCAGCGGGGTGTTCGGGGGCGCTGCGGGGAGAGGAACAGAGGAGGGGAGAGAGGTCCAGGGAGAGAGGAGAGGGGACGGGGCTTCGGGGCGTCGTCGTGGCGACGCTAGGAGGGCCGGGGAAGCAGGAGGTGGCCAGGGCAGCGTCGACACTCGCCACACACCTGGTTGTCCTCCTGGCAGAAGGAGGAAGACGACAAGGAGGAGGCCGGTGGGCTGGGCCGGTTGTAGTTGGGCCGGGTGGGCTGCCAGGTGAGCGCCAGGTAATTTCTCTGTCTCTCTCTGGTTTTCTCTTTTCTATTTTTCTGCAATTGTTTTGACTTAATTAAAATGCTAAGGCATTTTCAAAAACCCTGAAAATAATTGTGGGCTCTGTTTGGAATATTTCCAACAGCCCCCACTTAAGTTCAGAATTATTTGGACATTTAAAATATTATATAGCATTTAATTATCCAAATTCAAATACGTATGAATTAACTCCAAAATCCAAAAATGTCCTAGAAATGTGTGCATCATTTTTGGAAGAAGTTTTCACCCATTCCAAAATTGATGAACTTTTCTAAAGGCCATTTTGGGCAGATGGAAAAGATTTAAGTTGACCCTATTTGTATTTCATTTGCTGCTAGGGTTTATCAGTCCCCATTTCAAGTGTAACTAAAACTTAGACATGATGCAACACAAGATGCTAGCACTAAGCATTGCCAGAACTAGGGATGTGACACTGCATGAGAATAGTAGTTCCTCGATGAAGATGCTGCAGGCCCTCGTCATGGAACAGAAGGAGGAGTTGGCGAAGCTCCGCATCGAGCACCCGGCTGTTGTCAAGGTACGTAATGCGGTCGTGGAATAGATGATGAAGGCTCGCGTCGAGAAATCCCGCGTCATGGACAGAAATTAGAAGATGGCAGAGGAGACGCGCAAGGAGATGGAGGTCGTGGACGCGATGAAGAAGCAGTTACGACTCCGCGGCGAATTAGATCATTTGGGGTGATAATCTTCCTTCTTCTTTTGCTGCTGTGTTTCATCATTTGCTTCGGGTGTTTCGCCGCACGTGTCACATTCTCTGCGAGGCATGAATAGAACAATGGTTTTTGTTTTTTGAGGGAATGAATAGAACAATGCTAACAATGAGATGACTACTAGCAAATTAGATCATTTTTTATCGCCATATGGCACTGGGCTGCCGTGTTTCGTGCCCCTCCATCGCGGTACTACTCCAGTGGAAAACTTGAGTATACCGCACGGTTCTTTGCTCCTCCTCGATCAGGTCGTCCAGCGCATTTATCTGACGGTCAAATCACAAGGCCCGCCTTCCAGCGATAATGAGCCGTCAAATCACAAAGGCCCTCGCCTCTCGTGAAACCGACCAAGCTAGACTGCCCGCCCTCTATCCTTTTAAAAATGTATACTTTTGTACAGCAGTAGTATCGATGGATTGCGCATACAGGCAAAACTTGAAATTAAAAAAGGTGGTACATATAGAGAGTGCTAAATGGCCAAATTATGCATATAGTACTATTAAAATGCTAGTCACAATAATGGTGTCCAGCACAACCCACCCTCAAATAAAACTAAGCACCACAGAATTCTTTGACAAGACTAAGCACCACGAAATTCTTTAACAACTAAACTGCTGGCTATATGATGTTGGCCATATATATTGTACGTATATAATGTGAATAAACGAGTGGTAGTACTATACCAACTAAAAGATGAAATGTAAGAAATACTAGTATGTACTTACTGAAGAGTTAAAGTAACAAGAAGAAACATGACATAGTTCTGCTGGGGGATCAACACAACACACCCCTCAAATTAAATTAAGCACACCTGAAATTAAACTTTGCAACTATTCCGGTAGACACTGCATTAGAACCACCATGAGCAACAACACTACCACCTTACTCGGAGTCCTCGTCCACGTCCTCGACTTCGTCCTTGTCCCTCTTCCTCTTGGCCGATACTTCTTTGCTTGAACCGCCAACTTGGCTGTTGCTCTTCATCCAACCCTTGTAGATATTGAAACAAAGGTAGCCATCCATTGCAGCATACTGGATGTGGTCTATATCTAGTACATTCCGCTGCCATGCTTGACGATGAAACGTGTATGGAGGTTTCTCCAGTTTACCGTATGAAGGATGAACCACGGCTCCTGTCGGGTCAGCATTGAAGGCTGACGAGAGGACACCAGCCGATTCTTTTGGAGGTCGAAGGTGTTGCCTACAACGAGGCCTATCCGACGCAGGACTTCTTTGTCGTTACCAAAGTCTCTGATACGAATTTGACTAGGTTGCTCTCGAGGAAGTCCTTAAAATCCTGGCACTCAACGTCAGCATGGCATATGTGGTAGACCAAGCATGAGTCATGCACGCAAACCTGGATCACGGCGGGCTTCTTCCTCTCTTCGTCCTTTAGATCCTTCTCTCGTCCCACGACTGTGGTGTACTCAACATCTAGCCCGACGACCCACTCATCATGTGAGTCTTCGAACATGCGTCTAAAGCGAGAAAGGCATCCTTTCACCGTCGCGGAAGAACGGGTGTAGATGACGTCGAACTCATCCCGGTGATGGTTCTAACCTTGTACTCACCGCCGATCAGGGAGATTTGGGACGCCATGGACTTGGGAGGAGGGTTAGGATTAATGGAACTACCGTAATGTGAATGGACGGGACGACTAGGAGCGAACCTTCATAGTATTAAAGGACGTGTGGGGACGAGTAGGAGCGAACTGCCAGCGTGCGAATGGCAGGGTAGTGGCTTTCCATTCTCCCATGATACGGGCTTCTGAGAGCCCTTGGATCGGAGATCGAACAGTTGCATGGTGTTATTCTATACCAATGGGTGAATATCCTATCCTGGAGGGTTATTCTACAAATTTTCAGCAACTTAGCATGCGACCGTTTGATCTCAGATCCAAGGGCTGCCAACAGTCGTATCATGGTCGCGCTACCACTTAACGTCGCGTCGCTTTGCTGATCGCGCCCTTGAAGATTTAACACGGTGCGTTAGGCTATCTGATGTTGGCATGTCATACATAGTCATCACTTAGTTACTCATACTACAACAATGTGGGCTATAAGGTTGGCTATAAGTGTATTTTTTTACTCCTCTCTATTTCTTTCTTCGTACTCCCTCCGTCCCATAATATGAGAACGTTTTTGACACTAGTGTAGTGCCAAAACGTTCTTATATGGGGACAAGTACTAGTATTATTGCATTTGCCAAGGAGTGACCTCTTCCAATGAAATGGTGTTGCTAAGTTTGCTTCATTTAATTAGCTATAGACTCAAAATTGTCTTTTCACCTACGTACACGCGCTTAGCACCGTTTCTTCCTTGGGTGACCAAACTAGTCTCTCTCTTCTTGATTAACTTGCCACATCAGACTTTATGCCTATGTGGCAAGCTTAAGCACCTGTAGGAGCAAGTAAGGTGCCCGTCCGTTGCACGGAAGAGTGAAATGCATTGATCGGGGTGTTGTTTATTTTGACAAAGGATGTAGGGGTCATCTCATGTGCAACCGGGTCAACATGTCAAGCACCAAATAACAGTGCAAAATAGCAGGGGGGACGCACCCCACTCGTACCGGCCCAGTGTTAGTAATGAGCAATGAGACGTCAAATCACAATGCCGCATCTTCCTAGACGGACGAGGGAACCATTATTTCACACTTCGGTTCGACATCATCTCAAACCACGTACTAGTATTGCTTTTGCCTCAAGAGGGACACGCGCATCGCCTTGGTACATCATGACACGTGGGACCGCATGACAGGCCATGCTCCCCCGCCGATCGCTGGGTAAAATGACCTCATTTTTACTATACTTCCTCCAGATCGGTTTACTACATGGCATGCACGTCATTCTAGGTTGAGAATTTAACTGGCTATATATATATATATATATATATATATATATATATATATATGGGATGAACAGTACACTAGCCTTTTAAAAAATGTATACTTTTGTACAGTAGTACTCCACTATTGATGAATTGCGCCACGGAGCAAAAATTGAAATTATAAAAAAAGGTGGAACATATAGAGAGCGCTCGTCGCCAAGTTATGCATATAGTACTATTAAAAAAGCTAGTACGTGCTTAATTGGGGTGCTAAATTCTATTAAAGAAATACTAGTACTAGTATGTACATACTGAAGAGTTAAAGTAACGAGAAGAAACATAACATAGTTCTGCTGGGGCTCAAAGACAACACACCCTCAAATTAAACTAAGCACACTGAAATTAAACTATGCAACTAATCCGGTGAACCTTGCATTAGAAGTTTAGAACCGCCATGAGCAACGACATCGCCACCTTACTCGGGTCCTCGTCCACGTCCTCGACTTCGTCCTTGTCCCTCTTCCTCTTGGCGATACTTCTTTGCTTGAACCGCCAACTTGGCTGTTGCTCTTCATCCAACCCTTGTAGATATTGAAACAAAGGTAGCCATCCATTGCGATGTAGTGGATGTGGTCTATATCTAGTACATTCGCTGCCATGCATGACGATGAAACTTTTAATGAGGTTTCTCCGGTTTGCGATGCGAAGGATGAACCATGGCTCTGCCAGGTCGGCGTGAGGGTGACGAGAGGGCACCAAATTATTCTTACGGAGGTCGAAGGGTTTCCTACAACGAGGCCTATCGCACGCAAGACTTCTTTGTCGTTCTTAAAGTCTCTGATGTGAATTTGACTGTTTTGTCCTCGAGGAAGTTCTTAAAATCCGGCACTCAACATCGGCATGGCATATGTGGTAGACCAAGCAAGCGTTTTGTACGCAAAACCAGGGATCACGGCGGGCTTCTTCCTCTCTTCGTCCTTTAGATCCTTCTCTCGTCCCACGGTGGTGTACTCAACATCTAGCCCAGCGACCCACTCATCATGTGAGTTTTCAACATGCGTCTGAAGCGAAAGGCATCCTTTCACCGTCGCGGAAATGCGGGTGTAGATGACGTCGAACTCATCGCCGGTGATGGTTCTAACCTTGTACTCACCGCCGATCGGGGAGATTTGAGGCGCCATGGATTTGGGGGAGGGTTAGGATTAGTGGAACTACCATAATGTGAATGGGCGGGACAACTAGGAGCGAACATTGTAGTATTAAAGGCGTCTTGGGAAAGACTAGGAAGCGAACTGCCAGCGTCTGAGCAGCGGGGTAGTGGCTTTCCATTCTCCCATGATATGGGCTTCGAGAGCCCTTGGATCTGAGATCGAGCGGTTGCATGGCGTGATTCTAGACCTATGGGTGAATATCCTATCTGGAGGGATATTCTTAGAATTTTCAGCAACTTAGCATGCGACCGTTTGATCTCAGATCAAGGCTGCCAAAGAGTCCGTATCATGGTCGCGCCTACCACGACCGTCGCGTCGCTCGCGTGGTCGCGCCCTTGGAGATTTAACATGGTGTGTTAGGCTATCTGATGTTGGCATGTCATACATAGTCATCACTTAGTCACTCATACTACAACAAGGTTGGCTATAAGTGTATTTTTTTACTCCTCTCTATCTCTTTCTTCGTACTCCCTCCGTCCCATAATATAAGAACGTTTTTGACACTAACTAGTGTAGTGTCAAAAATGTTCTTATATAATGGGGCACAGGGAGTACTAGTATTTATTGCATTTGCCAAGGAGTGACCTCTTGCAATGAAATGGTGTCGCTAAGTTTGCTTCATTTAATTAGCTATAGACTCAAAATTGTCTTTTCACCTAGGTACACGCGCTTAGCCCCGTTTCTTCCTTGGGTCACCAAACTAGTCTATCTCTTCTTGATTAACTTGCCACATCAGACTTTATGTCTATGTGGCAAGCTTATGCACATGTAGGAGCAAGTAAGTATAATAGTGCGCTTTACATGGCATTTTTGCATATGTGGAGGAAAGAGAGGCAAGGAAAAAGTGGAGAAGTGGGCTCTCATGCAAGAGCCAGCCCCTACTACTACATGGTGGAGCATTGGGAGAGGCACCTGTATGAAGGTAGTCAGGAATCGGGAGACTCACGCCGGTTGTAGCGCCAGATTAAAATGATAATGGCAAGTCAAATCACGGGCCCCACCTGTCCAGTGATAACTTCATTGTCAAATCACACAGCCCTACGTTTGCAGCAGCCTACTCCCTCCTCTTCTCGCGTCGCTGTCGAATCGACTAGGCGGAACTATCCCGCCGCCTACCGGGCAGGAAAAGCCCCGCCCTCGACTTTTAAATAGTATACAGTATACTAATTTTGTATCCATGGATTGCGCCCGCGCCATGGAGCAAAGAGTCTAGAAAACGGCGGTACACATGTACGGAGTATACAGCACGCACTTCGCGTTCGCGTCTCACCCCAAGACGGTCAGTCGGTCTGGCACACTGCTCTCCGAATGGAACGCGCGTCATATTGCGTTCGCTCACACATGTGGGACGACAATTGAGAACCGACCATAGGCACACTCCCCGGCCCCGCAAGTCGGCTGACTTAATAGAAGAGGGAGACGAGCAATAGTACTAGAGAAGTGTTGTACTATGTTGGTGCATGGACAATCCCTGCAAGACACGGAATATCAGTTCGTCCATGCATGTGACCAGACTCCAGCAGACACGCCTGGATTGGCTATCGTCTACATATCGTGCAGCCTGTGTTGTACTTGGCTGTAGTTATGGTGAGAAATCTAAAAAAAGCTTTCTTGTCATCTCGCAAAATTATGTGTCATGTGCTTCGGATCACTGCGAGGGTTAAACAGCGACAACTGAGTTGGGCTAGTCATTGGGGGCACATGCACGAGCAGTGACTACTCGGCGCCATCTAGGTCAAGCCGGCTATGTTAATTAGGACATCTGTCGGCGGACCCCTTTTCTCTGAGTTTATCTTTAATTTGAGCTTTGTTCCTCATCTAGTTTGTCCGTCGGGATTCATGTTGTCTCCTTTGGGCGGTGAGGTTATGATTTCTTGTCATGTGGCATTTTTTCGTGTTATATGTTATAATCCGGTAGCTTGATCAAAATGACGATAACTGCGCCTCCGGGCCATGTGCATGAAGACTTCTCGACAGTCATTGACGAGGTCAAGCCGGCTCCGGTAGACAAAAGAAAACTAAGTACTACTCCACTATATAGGCAGGAGCCTCCACGCTTGCTTGCTAGTGTTGCTCTCTTCACACCGTCTCGGCCTCTCCAGATCTAAACACGACAACGGTGGCCACTCTCTCTCTCTCTCTCTCTCTCTCTCTCTCTCTCTCTCTCTCTCTCTCTCTCTCTCTCTCTCTCTCTCTCTCTCTCTCTCTCTCTCTCTCTCTCTCTCTCTCTCTCTCTGCTCACCGCTGGTCACAGATCCAGCCGGATCCTCTCCGCCGGGGAAGGTGAGAAGGTGCAACATTCACGCGGTCATCCTCGGCGACGGCTCTTATCCACTGCTGGGCGTGTCCCGATCAGCCTGCCTTGCCATTCTCTCTCAAGCACCGCTGCCGAGGGAGGGCCTCCGACCCCTTCTTCCTCGCTGCCGTAGTGTGGGCAGATCCGGCCTCCCGCCGCCCACCTAGCGACATCCTGGCGACCATCAGGTATAACTTCCTTCGAAACCGGCCTTGCTCTACTTCCCGAGCTCCTGACGTCACTGCATTTGTAACTTTTACTATTTCTCAGGCCACCTCGTAGATAGGATCGATCGGCTATTCGAAAACCACCTAATTTTTATGTTTAAGAGGTAAAACTAGTTCATGCACTCGAATCTAGTACTACTTGGTTCAAACATGGAAGAAAGGGGGTGGGAGTGGGGGAGGATTTGTTACCTGAATCTAGGACTTGGTTGAAAGAGGAAATAATGGGGGCGAAAAGTAGTAGAGACTGGCTATCCAACTAGTCTCTAGGTCTAATAGGGAAATAAAGGGAAACGCAGTACAAACTCAATATAAACCCGATCTATTGGTTGAAAAAGGAAAGAAAGTGGGGAATGGGGACAAGTCAATGAGTAAGTCCACACTAGATTTGCTAGCCTCACATAGTATAAGGTGGCTATACCGAACAAAAATGGGACCAACCCGGATATCCTGTTACGATGTTTGTTGCCCGAGCCACTCTTATGTAATGCCCTTTGGTAAAATGTAGCGATCGTCTTTGTTAAAAGTAAGGACACGTTAAACCAATGTTGTTTTCAATGTAATGCCTCCAGTAATATGAATCAATGGCACTCCTTTACATGTCCTACTAAAATTTCCCATTAAGATAAGTTAGTTCTTTTCTTTAGAAATGCAACTGTCCTGGTCCACCTACTCTCCCGTGCCCAAAGTAATGTCGTATTTAACGGTTGTCATAGTTAATCCTGATGCCCACACTAATATCTAGCAATGCCAGTGCTTTAGAAATTGCTACTGTTCTTGTAGGATTGCCATTCAGATAAGGAACATGCTTCTTTTCATTTGATTCATGTTTCATCACTTGTTACTTGTTAGTCACCCTCCTTTCCACCTTTTTTGTGCAAACAGAGATATACATTTCACGCTCGATCTTAGTTGAGCTGCACAAATGATATCCAAATTATATTTGAGCATTCCAGGAGCTTCACAACCAACCTTGATGTTGCTCAATTTTATTGCAACTAATGAAAAAGAAGCTCTGTGGGTTTCATTTTCTGATGGAAATGGAACCGGGGCTGGAGCCCTTTTCTTAAAAAAATTGAAGAAGAAGCTGCTAGCTCACGGGACATTGCTTCATTTTAGGTGAACTACACCAAAAGGTCCCATGAATTGAATCATCCATGTTGGTGACTGAAAGAGCCAGCTTCAGCATCCCAGTCTAAGCACCCCCGGCCTCCACCCTTGCGACTCACGGTACACCTTGTTTGCCACCTGCTCGACCCTAGTGTCACTGATAAAATGAAGTAATAATAGTATAATACAGTTAAAATAGAGCGAGTGTCATCTCTATCATTTCATTTCCAATGTAGATAAAGAAAGTGCTTCTCTTTGTTAAAGTATGTTTCATCAACTAGTCCCATTGTTAATGTTTAAGCATTTACGCAAACTGGGTGCTTAATTTTAGTTGATATGTACAAAAATAGAGATTTGAATGTCTCAAAGGCGCCTCCTTGTACTATCGCTGTACACCGATGTTCATCAACGGCGTAAGGTGTATCTGGGAGACTTGGGGCGATGTCGATATGAGGCGTGCCGTATGAGGCGTCGCGAGGCCCATCTCGCCCTCATGACATGGAATACGATGATACTATCGCAATATTTTCTTCTATTTATTTTGTGTGTTTCATCAACTAGTGCCACTATAATGTAATCACGCTTTTTCATTATCTGTGCAAACAGGGTTATTCAGCTCCATTTTGGTGGAACTGCACAAATGTACGTATGGAACCGACATATATGCAGAGTGCGAGGTGTGCCAAGTAAAAATTACCGACACCAACCATGCTGCATGCACGCATTGGCATCCACCACAACCAGCGGGATGTGTGGCGCTCTCCGTGGACGGATCTTTCTCAGCAGCAAATCCTCTAACCAAATACTAGTCGCTTATATTGGCAGTTTTCTAGGGAGTGCTCTTTTCTGAAAGAAGCACCAATCTATTTTTCTTTATTTGTACACTGTGTCACAACTTTGACCCAAAGGTCCAGAGCTATTTTAGGGTGATTGGCGTAGTACTCTGAGACTGATTGTAAGCATGATTTTCATTAGCTGTCACACTAATTGTAAGCATGAGCAGGTGGAAGATTAGGTTAGTGCGAAGCTTACCTTAAACCCTACCGCCGTCGTTGAAACGAGGCGAGCGTTGAGGGAACCGTGGAGAACGTCGGGGAAGCGACGTCGCACCATCCGGCCTCCTCTTGCGGTGGGAGAACGAATACTCCTGTGGCTCCGGCTGGCTCTGCACCCTCACGAATGGCACACCATACTCGATCGATTCATTATCCTCTGGGTGCTCGACCTTCGACCTGTACGCCCACCACCTCCGCTTTGATCGCCTCGGGCGAATCTGCTGCGCCCATCGCCCATAGGAGATACTCGATGAACTCGGAGGACTGCGGCGTGACTGCCGCCGAGGAGTACATGTACATTGCCGCCCTCATCACCGTCGTTTCGCTCTTTCGCATGCATTGCCACATGGCCCGCACCGTCCTCGAAATCTCCCACTCATTGTCAAACCAACTAAGGATCTCCTTCAACATGGCTAACTTTGCACAGTGCGCCCGGCGATCTGCTGATTCTTTGCATCCTCTCCATTGATGTCGTCCTGAGTGGTCCGGTGCTAGCTTTGAAAGATGGGAGGAGAGCGGTGGTCTTGCAATAGAGAAGAGGAGAGGAGAGGAGGTGGTTTTGGAATGGAGATGATGGAGAGGAGAGGAGGTGGTTTTGCAATGGAGAGAAGATCGAGAGGGGGAGGCGAGACGGTGGTTTTGGAATGGAGATGATGGAGAGGAGAGGAGGTGGTTTTGGAATGGAGATGATGGAGAGGAGAGGATGTGGTTTTGCAATGGAGAAGATTAGAAGAGGGAGAGGCGAGACGGTGGTTTTGGAATGGAGATGATGGAGAGGAGAGGAGGTGGTTTTGCAATGGAGAAGATCAGAAGAGGGAGAGGCGAGACGGTGGTTTTGGAATGGAGATGATGGAGAGGAGAGCAGGTGGTTTTGCAATGGAGAAGAGGGAGAGGAGCGTGCGGCAGCGATTTAGGATTAGGCGAGAGGGTCGTGGCTGTGGATGGATCAAAATCAAAATCAATTTACCCTTCCATTAAGAAAGCGACCCCACATTAACTAGTCTCCCTTTATTCGGGTCATAATTGACCATGGTTTTCGCACATAAAATATATGTTATCGTTGCAAAAATAATATAATTTGAAAGTACATTCAGAATCTGAACCAAACGATACAATTTTTGGTGACATGCATTCACATTTTGCTTGTCACATACAGTACGTGGTCAAACTTTGACCCAAAATACGCAAAACAACAAAAAAATACTTCCAAGACTAGTGCCGCTCTTCCGCTCTTCTCCTGTTCCAATCTAAATCCACCGCCGCTCCTCTCCTATTCCAATCTAAATCCAGCGCCGCTCCTCTCCTCTTCCATTTCAAAACCACCGCCCCTCCTCTCCTGTTCCAGTCCAAAACCAGCATCGCTCCTCTCCCGTTCTAATCCAAAACCAGCGCCGCTCCTCTCCTCTTCCATTCAAAAATCACCGCCGGCGAGTGAAGGTGCTGTGGAGAAGTAGATCGATGGAGGAGTACAACCGATACATGAGGATCGCAGACGGCAACCCTGTGAAGCTAGCTAGGATGTTGGAGATAGAGTCTTGGTTTGACAACAAGGACCAACTAGCGACGACGGTGACATCCATGGCCAAATATCTGCAACAGAGCAAAAAGGCGGTGATACTAGCGGAGGGAGTCGCGCCGGAGTACATAGAGCTGCTCCTCTGGGCCATGGAGCAAATAGATTCACCGAATCCGATCGTGAGGGAGCGGTGGTGGGAGTATCGATCCCAGATGGAGCATCCACTAGAGATTGAAGGATCGAGCATCTACAGGGTGCCGTTTGTGAGGGTGTCCTGCCAGAGCGAGCCGGTGGAGTCTTCGTCGACCGAACCCAACTGCAAGAGGAGAAAAGCAGTTGGCCCGACGACGCTTCCCCGCCATCGTCTCCCTCGCCGTTCACATCGTCTCACGGGGCGGCTGTCTGCCGCCGAGGAATAGGAGGGGACTGCCCCCCAGCCCAATAGTCGGGCAGGTTGTGAATTGTCAGGAGGAGCTTAGGGTTGTCAGTATTTGCAGGTTGTGAATTGTGTTTTGTGTTGTGTATTTTGAGAGTACTTTCAGATATGAATGTCTTTTGAATTTCATATTTGCAATATTGAGCATATGAAGAATTTTATGAATTCTAGAGATCTATTTTTAGCACTTAAAAAAATGTAGTTTCATAGGAGTATAAAAGTGCAAACGAGAAGAAACTGCAAGTTCAGTTTCAGATAAGAAACTGCAACTTTCAGAGGCAGAGCATTTATATTAACACGGCCTTTTCAAAAAGAGTTAACATCATGTTGGAAGTTTTATTCGTGGTCGAAAATGGAACTACCAGCCAGTTAACATCATGCTGATTAACATTCATGCATAGCACATCTTCATATGATGCACAGTCAAAATGCCCACACAATTTTGAGTGTGCGAAACACAGAGAAAACGAGGGACGGAGTTTTGGCAAGTGTTGGACGTGGTTTTGGGCTGCCCCGTCTAGGCTTTCATTTTTAACATGCGTAGCCCACGACCTCGGATGGGAGGTCCTGTTTGTATTTTCTTAGGGCCGTCATGTATCGACCGGCCTATGGACCTCCCATCCGAGGTTTTATTTTTGACAGCCCAATTTATGTATTTTTTTTGAAGAAAACGCAGCGGTCTGTTCTATTTTTCTATATAAGATAGGAACGCCAGGTACAACTTATGTTTCCCTTTTAACTATATTATATATATTTAAATTATTTTATATGTTATTATATATTATTTTTATTGTCATCATATATTTAACAGATACTTACATATGTAAGAAAACAATATCCCACATCTTATTAACTTATAAAAATAATTTCTTAACAAATAAAATCCTGGATTGTTTTGTCACGAAAATCCTAGTGATTGTGTACAAAAGCTTGGTAAGATTTAAGGACGAATGTAATAATATCAGTTATTATTTAAATATATTTATAACAAAATGCTCAACCCTTTTTTATTTTTTTGATAACATTGCTGGCCCAACCCAACATCATAATTAGAATCAGCCTAGCAAAATCGTGTATCTAGATAAAGTGCAAATGGCCTGTAATTTTTTAGGAAATAAAATAAATGGGCCGCATGAAAGCTACATTAATTGTTCACCCAGCCTAGCTAATGGATGTAATTCAAAAAAAATCAAATTGACTGTAAATTCTACCGCGCAAAAAAAGACAGTAAATTCTGAAAAAATGGGTTGAATACGTGCCACATTTTTGGAGGATGAAATATGGGCCAATAGGGGGAAGCCAACGCAAGTCGTTGTAAATTTAGTCAACAAATGATTCTGACATGTTAGCCATTGGATTTACATCCAACGGCCGGCATCCATCTTCAATCTCTCGTCTTCTTCCTCCAGCGCCGCCGGGACCACCTCCCGCCTCCTGCTGCTAGCAGCTCTGCTTAGCACACTTCGCTATGAAGCACTACTCCACCGTTGGCCAGGCCATCCCTCCAACCCTCCGCACCTCCTGTTCTTCTCCACCGACTGTCGAACCACACCGCACTAGAACCAGTTAACCCTCGTACACCTCTCCGTCTGCGACTCTACTCCCGCATCTTCCCATCTCCAGCTCGTTGTTGTCCGTGGCCTCGCCGTCGTCCACCACATTGGATGCGCTCGGCGCAGCGTGGTCAACGTGGTCAACAAACGACACCATCGGAAGTAGGCTGTGCGTGGAGAGGCTGACAGCTGGGTCCACGGCCGCACATAAGGAAATGCCTCCTTATTACGCGCAAAATAATGATTCCTCCACCTGACATCTGGGACCCACCGGAAGGGCCTCTGTATTTCGCGAAAAAACGTGCCCCCCGCTGACTTCTCAGACCCACCAGCTATCTTCGCATGCAAGGAAGTGTCTCCTCATTATGCACAAAAAAATGAATACTCCCCCTGCCAGCTGGAATCCAGCATACTGGGAGGCTGACTTGTGGGCCTACCAAGTTGACGGGGACGGAGGGCTTTGTCAACTTAGTCAAGATGGACGATTCTAGCTCCTGTTACCGTACGATGTTCATCCAATGGTTGTAGTGCTTCTTCAACCTCTGGTCTTCTTGCTCCAGCCGCCCAAACCAGCGCCGGTCGTGCCGCGTGCTCCTAACTCCCGTGGCCGGCTGTGATGCTGCGGAGGCCTCACCGTCCCCTACTACTCCCACCGCTGGCCAGGCCATCCCTCTACTCACCCACACCCCCTGTTAATCTATGGCGACAGCAGCCTCACATCGCAGCCGAACCAGTGAACCCTCACACTCCTCTTCGCGTGGAAATCCACTGCTGCGTCTTCCCCGGCTCTGAGTCGTCCCCTTTCTAGGCCTCGCCGTCGTCCACCGCCGTGGTGCTCTCGGCGCAGCGTGGTCAACGTGGTCAAAGAACGATTTCCATCGGACGTGGACTGTACGTGGAGAGGCTGACGGCTGGGTCCACGGCCACAGCAAGGAAGTGCCTCCTTATTACGTGAAAAATAATGATTCCTCCACCTGACAGCGGGGACCCACTGGACGGGCCACCGTATTTCGCGAAAAAAAGTTCCCCTCTGACTGCTGGGACCCACCAGCTACATCTTCGCACGCAAGGAAGTGCGTCCGGGCAAAAAAAACGATTCGCCCCCCTGACTGCTGGGACACACCAGCTACATCTTCGCACGCAAGGAAGTGCGTCTGAAAAAAAACGATTCGCCTCCTTGACTGGTTGGACCCACCAGCTACATCTTCGCATGCAAAGGAAGTGCGTTCGGGCAAAAAAAACGATTCGCCCCTCTGACTGCTGGGACCCACCAGCCTCATTTTCGCACGCAAGGAACTGCCTGACAGCCGGGACCCACCTGGTCGAAGCGTACGTAGCGTTGTCATTCTGGTCGCGAACTTGTACGTACATATATACTGGTCGATGTAGAGGCACGCACGTGTCGTAGTAGAGGCGCGTACGTGTCGTAGTAGAGACGCGCACATAGCATGTACACATACGTACAACAGCCAGGGTGCAAGAAACAAAATACGGCCACGTATGTGTACATACGGGCGGGGTCTCGAACGCCTAGTCGCGCATATGTACGGCGATGGCTCGTGTTCATGGGGAGGCAACGGAATGCGTCGTTTTCATGGGGAGGCAACGGAATGCGTCGTGTTCATGTGGAGGCAACGGAATGCGTCGTATTCATAGGGAGACAACGGAATGCGTCGTGTTCATCGGGAGGCAACGAAACGCGTGGGAGCCAACCGGCTTGGACGGAACAGGCAATGGAAACGAGGCCTGGCGTATCGCAGAACGGAGGAAACAGACCTCCTACGGTCGAAACGGGGGTCCTGTTGATCGGGAGGGGTGTGGCGTATCGCAAAACGGATGAAACGGACCTCCTACGGTCGAAACTGGGGTCCTGTTGATCGGGAGGGGTGTGGCGTACCGCAAAACAGACGAAACAGACTTGTGTTGGGCGCTTCGGTCAAACGGGGAGGGGAGGGTGTGGCGTACCGCAAAACGGGACTCCACGGGATACTGTTCATCTCCACCATCGACCTCCTCCAGCCTCCACGGGCTACTGTTCATCCAGCCTCCACGGGCTACCGTCGACCTCCTCCAGCCTCCATGGGCTCCTGTTCATCCAGCCTCCACCGCGCACTACTCCATCGGCTCTTGTTCAACCACCCCTCCACGGGCACCCCTCCACCGTCTCTGTTCATCCAGCCCTCCACACCACGGGTCTGTTCAACCACCCTCCACGGCCACCCCTCCACCGCTCTCGCTCATCCAGCCCTCCACACCACGGGTTCTGTTCATCTAGAGGCAACGCCACCGCTCATCGCTTCATCCAACCTCCCCCCAACGCTCACTGTTCATCCAATCGATCAACTTCAATTAGCAGCAGTAGCGAAGGAATCGCTCCATCGGGTTCAGTTAACAGCCATCGATCGATCCCTCGGGTTCAGTAACATGTAGCCTGCAGTGCAATCGCTCGGGTTCAGTTAGAGCCCAACGCCTTGCTCGGCTTCAGTTAGAGCCAACGCCTACTTACACGCAGCGTCGTCGAGAGAGCAGCGCGATCGCTCGGCCCCCGACCTCCCACCGTAACCGGCAACTCCCCGAAATCTTCCTCCCCTCGCTTCTACCACGGTTTTTTCCGTCATGGGCGGCCCAAAGAATGTCATGCAGCTGCGTCTCCGGCCCGCCAGACGAAAAGCCCATTTTCATCATGATTTTTGTCATAGAAGTAGGAGCCCACCACATCTATGATGATACCGGGTTTGGTCACAATTATCGTCATAGAAGTGTCATATGTATGACAGAAAAAAAATTCGTTCGGCCCAAAATGTCACGGATGTGTCTTTTTTTTGTAGTGTGAACTATTGGAAGTCGTCGGCCATAGTGATTAGAGGCGACTTGGAGGACAGGCAAAGGGTGGTTGCGCTACTTCAGTGTGACTTAGCAGAATTCCCATGTAGGTACCTTGGCCTACAGCTTGCTATCAAGAACTTGACTAGCGTAGAGTGGCAACCCATGCTGGATAAAGTGAGGTACTTCGTCCCCGCATGGCAAAGGGGGCTGATTCAACGACCCGGCCGGTTGATCTTGGTGCAATCTATCATCTCTGCCAGGCCGATCCATCACCTAATGATTGTGGACGCCCCTGCTTGGGTGTTTGAGGAGATTAACAAGTGGATGAGGTCGTTCTTTTGGGCCGGCAAGGACAAGGTAAACGGTGGGCAATGCCTCATCGCATGGGACAAAATCTGTCGACCTAAGTGCCACGGTGGGCTTGGAGTGAAGAACTTGCAACTTCAATCCTTGGCGCTAAGGGTCAGGTGGGAATGGCTAAAGCGTACGGAGCCAGCGAAGCCTTGACAGGGATTACCAATGATCGAAGACAGGTCGGCGAGGGAGGTGTTTGATAGTTTGGTTCATATCAAAGTTGGCATGGGAGACAACGTATTGTTTTGGAGGGACCGGTGGATCCATGGATATGCAATAGTTGACATAGCCCCACTCCTGCTTGCGACGGTCCACGCGAGGGTGATCAATACTAGAACGGTGCAGCAGGCACTGCTCAACAACAGATGGATGGAGGATTGCCAAATTGAGATCTCTTTCATGGCTCAAATGCAATGCATGCATCTCTGCCATGCGGCGATGACAATAGACAAACGTGAGACCGAGCAGGATGTCTTTACCTGGACTTGCTCCACTTCTGGACAATACTCAGCCAAGTCAGTCTATACCAGTCTTTGCAATGGCTGGCCCAAATCGCCCCTGGCAAAGTGTGTTTGGCGAAGCTGGGCTCCTCTTAAGTGCAAACTCTTTGTTTGGCTAGCAACGCAGTACAGGATATGGACGTCAGACAGAAGGGCTAGGCATGGGCTTCAGGATGAGAGCTCAGCATGTTACACTTACTTGCAGGATGAGGACAATGCTGATCACATCTTTTTGCAGTGCCCGCATGCTCGGGAGGTCTGGTATAGGACATGGGACACCCTGCAGATTAACACCCCTCACTCACTAATAACTGAGAATACCTTGGAGTGGTGGTTACGAACACGTAGAAGCTTCCTAGGGGCGGACAGGAGAGGTTTTGACACCACAGTCACGGCGGTTCTCTGGGCCTTGTGGAAACAAAGGAATGCAAGAGTCTTCAATAGGGTAGATCAACAAAAAAACCCTCTAAAGCTTGTCACTTGTACGTTAATTGAGGTAGCTGAGTGGTCGCAGGCGGCAGGTGGTGTTGGTGGACTACAACATTTTGTGAGGAGTTAGCTTAGGTGTAGATTGGATGGTGTTGGTGTAACCGTGTGTGCTGAATGTTCGCATTTGAGTCACACATCTTGTAATTATGCTTTCTTCTTCTTCTATAAAAATATGGTACGCTGTTGGCGTACTCTAAAAAAAAGATATGCATGGCGGGATGCCATTCAGCAATTCAACAGCTAACCAAAAATGGCGCTCTGAGCTTCAGCACGGGGAGGACGAACATCTCCTCGTTTCTTTTGGCTCAGCGGGCAGCAGTTGCTGCGGGATACTGGCCACTCTCCCTCGGCCTCTCCGGCCGCCCAGCATCCAGAGCACGAGGTGGATGCCGACGTAGGCGAGCACGGCGGCGGCCAGCGCGATGACGTACCCGGACGTGTCCCACTCCCGGCTGCTCCCGGCGGCGTAGGCGCCCAGGAGGCCCAGCAGGTCCAGCACGATCGCGGTGTTCATGGCGTAGAGCAGCAGGCCGTAGTCCTGCAGGGACTCCTGCAGCAGCAGCACGATGACCACCACCGACGCCACGAAGGAGGTGGAGTTGCAGTAGAAGAAGGCCCGGAACCGGGCGAGGTCGCTCCCGCGCAGCAACGGGTTCCCCGCGGTGGCCCATCGCTCCGACACGCCGCCCGGCGGCTTCAGGCCGGCCTGGTAGGTGACGCTTGCCGCCAGGATCGCCAGCAGCATCAGGTACTTCCGCCGGCTGGAAGTCGCCTCCGTGCTGGGCCTGGGCTTGGGTGAGCTACTTCGTCGTGGCCTGGAGGAAGACGGCGTGTTTGCCTTGCTGCTGCTCCCGGCGGCGGCGCTTGACCCGGAGGAGGAGCCGTTTTCTCCGTCGGGGGTGGCGCAGCTTTCGAAGAACTTGAAGAACACAAGCAGCTGCACGACTATGAAGGCGACGACCGCGCCGACGAGCACGAAGACGTAGATGGACGTGCGCAGCTGCCGGGCGCACCCGGCGGCGTAGGCGCCCATCAGGCCGAACAGGGCGACCACCATGCACACGTAGAGCGCGTAGCACCGTATGCCCGGCCGGTACAGGTTCGGGTTCACGAGCATGACGATGAGCGCCATGGACGCCATGAAGCTCGTCGAGTTGCAGTAGAAGAACGCCAGGTACCTTCTCCGGTACTCGTTGTGGTCTTCGAGGACTGGGGAACCCGCACTGTATTTGGGGCCATCTTTGGTCCAGAATCCGCCCGGCGGGGTGAGCCCGGCCTGGTAGGTGATGGTGGCCACCAGGATGGCCAGGAGCAGCAGCCGCTTGCGCCGCTTGTCGATCCTCATCTTCTCCTCATGGCTCAGCTCTTCGTGGTCGAGGGTGAAGAAGACGACATGGATGACCACGTACACCAGGACGGCGCCCGCCAAGGCCACGACGTAGATGGAGGTGCTCACCTCCCGGCAGCTCCCGGCGGCGTACGCGCCGATGAGGCCAAACAGGTCCAGTATCATGGCCACCTCCAGTGCGTGCCCTCTCATCAGGCTCTTGTTTTGAACCATGAGGATGACGACCAAGGACGCGACGAACGCGGTAGAGTTGCAGTAGAAGAAGGCCTTGTACCGAGCAGCGTGCCTGAACAGGAGGATCGGGTCGCCGGCCTTGTAGCCTGGTGGCACAGCTTCCGGGTCGCCGTCCGACCACACGCCGCCGGGCGGGTCCATGCCCGCTTGGTAAGTGATGGTGGCGGCGAGAGTGGCGAGCAGCAGGATCAGAGATTTGGCCTTCTCGATGCCTTCGTTCTTGTTGCCTGTGATCGCCGCATCGGCGTGGCTCCCTTGCCACCCGCCGCCTGGTGTTGCCGCCGGCAACTCACGCGCCGGCGATGAGCTTTGACTTTCGGTCTGGTTCTGGTGGCACCCGCGTTCTTGCAGCCAGTGTGACGCGCGCGCGGAGAAGCTCTTCAGTCGTAACCAGGTGCCGCTGCTCTTGAGAGGATCCGGGACGAGCACCATGACCACGATCACGAGGAGGATGTACACGAGGACCGCGGCGACCAGGACGACGACGTAGGCCGTCGTGTCGGCCTTCCTCGAGCTCCCGGCGGCGTAGGCGCCCAGGAGGCCGAGCAGCACGACGAGGATGAACCCGTACATCTGCAGATCGGCGTAGTACCTCTGCAGCCGTCGTCCCAGCAGCAGCACGATGATGAGCAGCGACGCGACGAACGCCGTGGTGTTGCAGTAGAAGAAGGCCATGAGACGTTGGGATTGGTGGGCCTTCAGCATCGGGTCGCCGGCTTTGTGTCGGTCATCGGCGTCGGCGCTACGGAAGCCGCCGGGCGGGTTCAGGCCGGCGGCGTACGAGATGCCGGTCGCGAACGTCGCGAGCAGCAGCAGCACCTTGCGCTGCTCTTTGAGCTTGAGCGCGTCATCCGGGCTCTCCTTCTCGCGCACCGCCACTTGCGATGCGAAGGGGAGGTCTCGCCGGCCTCCGATGGCGCGTAGGTGGCCAGGAGGATGTGGATGCCGACGTAGGCGGCGAGAGCGACGACCAGCGTGGAGACGTACACGGTGGTCGGCAGGTCCTCGCAGCTCCCGGTGGCGAAGGCCCCCATGAGGCCGAGCAGGTCCAGCACCATGACGAATCGGAGCACGGCGAGCCACGCCGTCCGCCTCTCGTTGAGCACGAGGAGGAGGAGGTTGACGACGAGCGACGCTGCGAAGGCGGTCGCGTTGAAGTAGAAGAAGGCGAGGTACCGGGCAGAGTAGTAGAGGACCGGGTCGCCGGCCTCGTGGGAGCGTCCTCCGTCGCGCCCGGACTCCTGCCAGACTCCCCCGGGCGGGCTGAGCCCCGCCGCGTACGTCGCCGTGGCCACCAGCGTGGCCAGGAGCATCAGGTACTTCCGCAGGTGGTACTCCCACGACGGCTCTTGCTTGGGCGCCGGCGCTCCTGCGTCGAACTCCACCTTCTCGGTCGACGTCGCCATTTTCCTAGCCATAGCTGGTGGGCTCTATCTCTGTTACCTCTGGTGCAAGATTGCAAGCGTGGGAGGAAGATGGTGTGCCGATGGATGGATGGGTGCGCTCGTGCCGCTGCATATATAAACCCTTGAGCTACGAGCCTACGGCTACGTCAACACGTGCTGACTAACTCGAAAGGACGCCGTGTTCATTGAACGTTCCACCCCTCTTGCGCGGCCAACATAATTAAATCTGTTCTAGGCCATGCCATAGGAGGGGATCAGAGGGGAAGGAGATCCTCTAACATCACGAGGGAAGCTACGGTACCCATTCCTTCTTCACATCCATACGATTAAGACTAAAATGATTTGAATTAAGTTGCAAATTACAAATCTACTGTATACATTTACAAAAAATTAGATATAAACAAAATTAAGATGCAATAAAATCAATTTCAGATTTATTTTCGATGAACAGTAACATTCTACAATACATATCGCTACAATAATCGTGACATCCCTTCTCTGTTTTGCACCGGATTTGCACTCTAGCTTCGTGACATCCCTTCGTGATGTTGGAGGATCCGTTCCCGATCAGAGGCTGCCGTTGCATGACAATGCCGGACGACGCTCGCGGATCGTAGTCTTGGCTGAAAATCAGCGGTTGGTGAATCATGAGCTGACTGACTGAGAGTTTTACCTGGCTACTTCGAGCCTGTTTGGGACTGCTTTGCTCCTTAAAATTCAGCTCCGCTCCAAAAATCACAAGCCAAACTGGGTAGCTCCACGATATGCCGCTCCACGAAAAAACTAGAATCTAGGGTACAACTTCTAGTTTTTTATGAAGCTCTTAGGGGGTCCAAAAAATTCTAAAAGCTGGAGTGGGTGGAAATTACCCACCACTGCCACCAGTAAGTGGATACTCCTTCGCCCCCCCCAACCAATCAAATATATTCTTTCCACCAAATCTTTCATTCTTGAAGCTGGAGCTAGATGGAAGCAAAACATTCTATTTGGTAGTGGAGCAACTACTAGATGAAACTGCTCCAAAGTAAATTTAATTGAGCGGAACTGATTTTTGTGAAGCAGAGCAGTCCTAAACATGCCCTTCATCTACTCCAAATTAACTGTAGTTTATGGTCCGAGGGGGGCAATTAATGGGAAGTTACATATATTTGTTTCAACAGCTCTTAGTCTCATTCGACTGAGACTTCGTTATGTCTCAATCGATGTTATATTCCTTCGATCTTGCAAGAAGATTCGTACAATTTTTTCTTTTCAGTTTTTCCCCTTCTTATATACTATGTCACTTGACTGAGACCTAGATACACCCATTCAATTTCTTTATAGTACTTAACTAAGTGTATAATGCACAGGTGGGCGGGCGGCGCCTGCTGTGGCTTTGGCGATGGCTGACACAGCGGTGATGATGGCAGTGCACCCACCCACGTAGGCAGGGCCAAAACAAACGTGTGAAGGCATCGTCGACGTCCACGACCAGTACTGTCCAACCAGCGTCGCGTTCCAGGCCGACTCCTCGTTCACCTCCTTCCCCTCCATCGTCACCCCATCCTCTTGCTCAGGTATGGCGACATCGCTGGTAGCCGACAACACGAGCTGCACCGCCAGGCCCTCCCACTCCTTGAACTCATCGGGCTTCAAGTCCTCCGACGCCTTCATGTATGACTCATCCATCTATTCGTCCTGTTCTGGAGATGGAGATGGGGTAGTTGTGGGTTCGCACGCGTGCACCCGCACATGCGCACAGTGAGGGCTGGGAACACGCACCTACGCGCACGCACGCGCATGTGCAGTGCTGACAAAGAAACAACCGTTATCGCAGGTCGTGCTCATCCCGGAACCACGTGTCCCAAAGGGGTGAGTAGACGACGTATGTGATGTCGCGGAGGAGATCCGGAGGTAGATGGGCTTGTCGCGGTTGATCTCCAAAAGCCGCGCGCGGCCGCTGGTCGAGACGCCAGGCACGGGCACCCACTCTGAGTTGTGGTTCCACCCGTTTGGAAGGTCAGGTCGGGCCACAACAACAAGGAGGCCTCATCTCAATAGTGCTAGCACATCTCCACGGCGACATAGACATGTTGCCGTTGCGCTCCTCCTTGGCCTCGATGATGACCCGACCTCGCCGAGATCCACTTCCACACCAGTGTGGTGATCGGCGGCGGTTGGCGGCGCGGGCTAGGGATGTCGGGCGCGTGGGGGCAGGGAAGTATGTGGAAGTGGACGAAAGTGGACTGGTCGGTCCATGCGCACAGGCTAAGCATTAAAAAGAACCTACGTGGGGCGGCTCGGTGGTTGACATGATGGCCCCTTTCACACGTTTGGACTAAATGGGGCCGGTGGGAGGTGGTTGGTTGGCTGACACGCAGGCCCGAAGATGAACACTTAGAAGACACGCCCGCTTCCATTCAGTGTCCGTTTGGATGCAAATCGGTTTCAAATTTGTTTGTTCAGTGTTGGGCCGTGACATTTGTCAGTCTGAATTCAAACGGACATGACGGACCAACCGCGACCTGCGTTGGAGTTGGCCTTAGCAAACTGGTTTTACTATATAGTATGTACATATTTTTTACACAGATGGATGCGCCAACTTGCTTTATAATATGTATATGAATATGTATAATTTGACCAAAAAATCGATCGATGTGTGGACGGAGTGATTGACTGCAAATGAGTGTCACTGGCCAACGACTCACGTGCGAACGCCCACACTTGCTTCTGCAGCTGCAGCTAACCGAGCTGACTTTCCTATACTTAGCTGCACGTTCGTACGAAGGCACCTATAATTAAGCTCGTACTTAGAGCATCTCCAGCAGTTGGCCCCGTAGAGGGCGCGTAAAATCGCCGTCTGGTGGCGAGCCGGCGTAAAAGATCGACCTGAGGGCGAGTGGGTTCCCAGTCGTCGACTCCAGGGCCGCCCCCAGACGACGTCTAAATTTAAAAAAACATTCGGCAAAGTTCGGCTAAACTCGGCTAAAATTCGGCAAACTTGGCATATATTAGACATGTTTGATAATTTACATAGCAAATTTATCTAAAAAAGGCCGAAACTACAACTAAGGGGCGAAGAAGTCGCTGAACGCGGCGTAGTCGCCGCCTCCTTGACGTCGCCGTCGTCGGCGGCCTTCTCCTCCGTGACGCGGCCGCCCCTGCTGAACCCCTGCCCGGCGTCACCATGGCGGACCGTGGCGGTGGCGGCGCGTCGTCGTCGTCGAGGACGACGACGCTTCCTTTGTCGCGGCCCCGGCGGCGCTGTTCGTAGTGCTGCAGGGCGGCGCACTAGCGCTCCATCTCCATCTTGAGATATTCGTCGCGCGCCCATTTTAGGGCCGCCTCCTCGTCGAGCTCCACGTCGTTGTGCTCCGTCTTCACGACGGGGAGCCCCGGCTCCGTTTTCACGGCCGCGAGCCCCGGCTCCGCCTTTGGTTTGACGAAGCGCGGAGGAGCTGACGAGGAGGCGTGCCGCCCGCCCTCGTTTATGACGATGCCGGTGCTGCGAGTGCGTCGGCCGAGCGGCGTCTCCGCTGCAGGCTCGGCCTTGATGCCGAGCAACGCCGGCGAGCCGGAGGAGTGGGAAGAAGAACAGGAGGAGGAGTGCGAGGAGGAAGTCGAGGAGGAACCAAACCTCTTGGGCATCCATTGCCCGCCGCGCCGGCGGTGGGTCGGGGCGGCCGCCATGGCAAGGTATGCCAGCGGCGGTTCGTTGCCGCCCTCGAGTCTGACAACCGCCCCGTCGGCGTGCGGCGAAGCGCCCGCCACACGCGGCGCCCCTCGTTGTTCTTGACGCCGCCCACCATCGGCGCCCCATTGGTGGACGTCAGCCTCTGCTCCTGGCGGCGCTGAAAGTACACCGCCCACGCCGTATGGTTGTCGGCGGCGTACTGGGGGAGGTCAAGTTGCTTCTCTGTGAGGGAGGCTCGTGTTGGGGAACGTAGTAATTTCAAAAATTTTCCTACGCACACTCAAGATCATGGTGATGTATAGCAACGAGAGGGGAGAGTGTTGTCTACATACCCTTGTAGACCCGGCGGAAGCGATCTGGCGTAGAGGAAGTAGTCGTCGTTCTCCTCGCGATCCGACCGATCCGGCGCCGTTACTCCGACGCCCGAGTTCTTGACACACGTACAGCTCGATGGCGTCCCTCGTACTCCGATCCAGCCGAGTGTCGAGGAGAGTTCCGTCGGACGACGGCGTGGTGACGATCTTGATGTTTCACCGGCGCAGGGCTTCGCCTAAGCTTTGCGACGGTATAACCGAGGTGGAATATGGTGGAGGGGGGCACCGCACACGGCTAAGGAACGATCTTCACGATCAACTTGTGTGTCTCAAGGTGCCCCCCTGCCCCCGTATATAAAGGAGGGAGGGGGGAGGCCGGCTGGCCCTAGAGGAGGCGCGCCGGGAGGAGTCCTACTCCTACCGGGAGTAGGACTCCCCCCCTCTTCCTAGTTGGAATAGGATTGGGGGAGGGGAAAGAGGAGAGGGGCCCCCCCTTCCTTGTCCTATTCGGACTGGGGGGGGGGGGGGCGCGCGGCCACCTCCTGGCCGGCCCCTCCTCTTTTCCCTCAAGGCCCATAGAGGCCCATTTACCCCCCGGGGGGTTCCGGTAACCTCCCGGTACTCCGGTAAATTCCGTTTTACCGGAACCATTCCGAACTCCAAACATAGGCTTCCAATATATCAATCTTTATGTCTCGACCATTCCGAGACTCCTCGTCATGTCCGTGATCACATCCGGACTCAACTCCTTCGGTACATCAAAATACATAAACTCATAATAACATCGCCATCGAAACCTTAAGCGTCATGGACCCTACGGTTCGAGAACAATGTAGACATGACCTAGAACCATTCACGGTCAATAACCAACAGCGGACCTGGATGCCCATATTGGTTCCTACATATTCTACGAAGATCTTTATCGGTCGAGACCGCATAACAACATACGTTGTTCCCTTTGTCATCGGTATGTTACTTGCCCGAGATTCGATCGTCGGTATCCAATACCTAGTTCAATCTCGTTACGCAAGTCTCTTTACTCGTTCCGTAATACATCATCTCACAACTAACTCATTAGTTGTAGTGCTTGCAAGGCTTCATGATGTGCATTACCGAGAGGGCCGAGAGATACCTCTCCGACAATCGGAGTGACAAAACCTAATCTCGAAATACGCCAACCCAACATCGCCTTTGGAGACACCTGTAGTACTCCTTTATAATCACCCGATTCGTTGTGACGTTTGGTAGCACCAAAGTGTTCTTCGGCAAACGGAGTTGCATAATCTCATAGTTACGGGAACATGTATAAGTCATGGATAAAAGCAAGAGCAACATACTAAGCGATCGTGTGCTAAGCTAAGGAATGGGTCATGTCAATCGATCATTCTACGCTAATGATGTGACCTCGTTAATCAAATAACAACTCCTTGTTCATGGTCGGAAACATAACCATCTTTGATTAACAAGCTAGTCTAGTAGAGGCATACTAGTGACATGTTGTTTTGTCTATGCATTCACACATGTATCATGTTTCCGGTTAATACAATTCTAGCATGAATGATAAACATTTATCATGAAATAAGGAAATAAATAATAACTTTATTATTGCCTCTAGGGCATATTTCCTTGATCTCCCACTTGCACTAGAGTCAATAATCTAGATTACACAAGAATGATTCTAACACCCATGGAGTCTTGGTGCTGATCATGTTTTGCTCGTGGAAGAGGCTTAGTCAACGGTTCGCAACATTCAGATCCGTATGTATCTTGCAAATCTCTATGTCTCCGTCTGGACTAAGTCCGGATGGAATTGAAGCGTCTCTTGATGTGCTTGGTCCTCTTGTGAAATCTGGATTCCTTCGCTAAGGCAATAGCTCCATATTGTCACGAAGATTTTCATTGGACTCGATGCACTAGGTATGACACCTAGATCGGATATGAACTCCTTCATCCGCACTCCTTCATTAGCTGCTTCGAAGCTGCTATGTATTCCGCTTCACATGTAGATCCCGCCACGACGCTTTGTTTAGAACTGCACCAACCGACAGCTCCTCCGTTTAGTGTAAATCGTATCCGGTCTGCGATTTAGAATCGTCTGGATCGGTGTCAAAGCTTGCATCAACGTAACTGTTCACGATGAGCTCTTTGTCACCTCCATATCGAGAAACATATCCTTAGTCCTTTTCGGTATTTCAGATGTTCTTGACCGCTGTCCAAATGATCCACTCTGGATTACTTTGGTACCTCCTGCTAGGCTTATAGCAAGGCACACATCAGTCCAGTACACAAGATTGCATACGTGATAGAGCCTATGGCTGAAGCATAGGGAACATCTTTCATTTTCTCTCTATCTTCTGCGGTGGTCGGGCATTGAGTCTGACTCAACTTCACACCTTGTAACACAGGCAAGAACCCTTTCTTTGCTTGATCCATTTTGAACTTCTTCAAAACTTTGTCAAGGTATGTGCTTTGTGAAAGTCCAATTAAGCGTCTTGATCTATCTCTATAGATCTTAATGCCCAATATGTAAGCAGCTTCACCGAGGTCTTTCATTGAAAAACTCTTGTTCAAGTATCCCTTTATGCTATCCAGAAATTCTATATCATTTCCGATCAGCAATATGTCATCCACATATAATATCAGAAATGCTCTGAGCTCCCACTCACTTTCTTGTAAATACAAAGCTTCTCCAAAAGTCCAGACGAACCCAAATGCTTTGATCACACTATCAAAGCGTTTATTCCAACTCCGAGATGCTTGCACCAGTCCATATATGGATCGCCGGAGCTTGCACACTTTGTTAGCTCCTTTGGATCGATAAAACCTTCGGTTGCATCATATACAACTCTTCTTCCGTAAATCCATTCAGAATGCGTCTTTACATCCATTTGCCAAATTTCATAATCATAAAATGCGGCAATTGCTAACATGATTCGGACGGACTTAAGCATCGCTACGGGTGAGAAGGTCTCATCGTAGTCAATCCCTTGAACTTGTCGAAAACCTTTTGCGACAAGTCGAGCTTTATAGACGATAACATTACCGTCGTCGTCTTCTTCTTGAAGATCCATTTGTTTTCTATTGCTTGCCTACCCTCGGGCAAGTCAACCAAAGTCCATACTTTGTTTTCATACATGGATCCCATCTCGATTTCATGGCCTCAAACCATTTTGGAATCTGGGCTCACCATCGCTTCTTCATAGTTCGTAGGTTCATCATGATCTAGTAGCATGACTTCCGAACAGGATTACCGTACCACTCAAAAGCGGATCTTACTCTGGTTGATCTACGAGGTTCTCAGTAGTAACTTGATCTCAAGTTTCATGATCAACATCATTAACTTCCTCGCTACTTGGTGCAGATGTCTCAGAAGCTGGTTTCTGCGACGTACTACTTTCAAGTAAGGGAGAAGGTACTATTACCTCATCAAGTTCCACTTTCCTCCCACTCACTTCTTTCGAGAGAAACTCCTTCTCTAGAAAGGATCCATTCTTAGCAACGAATGTCTTGCCTTCGGATCTGTGATAGAAGGTGTACCCAACTGTTTCCTTTGGGTATCCAATGAAGACACATTTCTCCGATTTGGGTTCGAGCTTATCAGGTTGAAGCTTTTTCACATAAGCATCGCATCCCCAGACTTTAAGAAACGACAACTTTGGTTTCTTGCCAAACCATAGTTCATAAGGTGTCGTCTCAACGGATTTCGACGGTGTTCTATTCAGTGTGAATGCGGCTGTCTCTAGAGCATAACCCCAAAACGATAGCGGTAAATCTGTAAGAGACATCATAGATCGTACCATATCTAGTAAAGTACGATTCGACGCTCGGACACACCATTACGCTGTGGTGTTCCGGTGGCGTGAGTTGCGAAACTATTCCGCATTGTTTCAAATGTAGACCAAACTCGTAACTCAAATATTCACCTCCACGATCGATCGTAGAAACTTAATTTTCTTGTTACGATGATTTTCAACTTCACTCTGAAATTCTTTGAACTTTTCAAACGTTTCGGACTTATGTTTCATTAAGTAGATATACCCATATCCGCTTAAGTCATCTGTGAAGGTGAGAAAATAACGATATCCGCCACGAGCCTCAACATTCATCGGACCACATACATCTGTATGTATGATTTCCAATAAATCCGTTGCTCTCTCCATAGTACCGAGAACGGTGTTCTAGTCATCTTGCCCATGAGGCACGGTTCATAAGTGCCAAGTGATTCATAATCAAGTGACTCCAAAAGTCCATCAAGATGGAGTTTCTTCACGCGCTTTACACCGATATGACCTAAACGGCGATTACCACAAATAAGTTGCACTTTCATTATCAACTCTGCATCTTTTGGTTTCAACATTATGAATATGTGTATCACTACTATCGAGATTCATCAAAATAGACCATTCCTCAAGGGTGCATGACCATAAAAGATATTACTCATATAAATAGAACAACCATTATTCTCTCGATTTAAATGAATAACCGTCTCGCATCAAACAAGATCCAGATATAATGTTCATGCTCAACGCAGCACCAAATAACAATTATTTAGGTCTAAAACTAATCCCAAGGTAGATGTAGAGGTAGCGTGCCGACCGCGATCACATCGACTTTGGAACCATTTCCCACGCGCATCGTCACCTCGCCCTTTGCGAGTTCGCAATCAGTAGTCCCCTGTTTGAGTTGCAAATATTAGCAATGAACCAAGATCAAATACCAGTGCTACTACGAGCTCTAGTAAGGTACACATCAATAACATGTATATCACATATACCTTTGTTCACCTTGCCATCCTTCTTATCCGCCAAATACTTGGGGCAGTTCCGCTTCCAAAGGACTATGCGCTTGCGAGAAGCACTCGATTTCAGGTTTAGGGCCAGACTTGGGTTTCTTCTCCGAGCAAAGAACTTGCTTGCTGTTCTTCTTGAGATTCCCTTCTTCTTCCTTTGCCTTTCTTCTTGAAACTAGTGGTCTTGTTGACCATCAACACTTGATGCTCCTTCTTGATTTCTACCTCCGCAGCCTTTAGCATTGCGAAGAGCTCGGTATAGTCTTAACTAACCCTTGCATATTATAGTTCATCACGAAGCCTTTGTAGCTTGGTGGCGTGATTGAAGAATTACATCAATGACACAATCATCCGGAAGATTAACTCCCAATTGCGTCAAGTAATTGTAATACCCGACATTACGAGTATATGCTCACTAACGTAACTATTCTCCTCCATCTTGCAGCTATAGAACTTATTGGAGACTTCATATCTCTCAATCCGGGCATTCATTTGGAATATTAACTTCAACTCTGGAACATCTCATATGCTCCATGACGCTCAAAACGTCGTTGAAGTCCCGGTTCTAAGCCGTAAAGCATGGCACATCAACTATAGAGTAGTCATCAGCTTTGCTCGCCAGACGTTCATAACATCTGCAGTTGCATTAGCAAGAGTCTGCACCTAGCGGTGCATCCAGACGTAGCTCTTCATGCAGCAATGAGGATAATCCTCGAGTTACGGACCCGATCCGTGTAATTGCTACCATCATCTTTCAACTTTGCTTTCTCAAGGAACGCATTAAAATTCAACGGAACAACAAAGACGAGCCATCTATCTACAATCAAACATAGACAAGCAAGATACTATCAGTACTAAGTTCATGATAAATTTAAGTTCAATTAATCATATTACTTAAGAACTCCCACTTAGAAAAACATCTCTCTAGTCATCTAAGTGATCACGTGATCCAAATCAACTAAACCATAACCGATCATCACGTGAAATGGAGTAGTTTTCAATGGTGAACATCTTATGTTGATCATATCTACTATATGATTCACGCCGACCTTTCGGTCTCCGTGTTCGAGGCCATATCTGCATATGCTAGGCTCGTCAAGTATAACCCGAGTATTCTGCGTGTGCAAAACTGGCTTGCACCCGTTGTAGATGGACGTAGAGCTTATCACACCCGATCATCACGTGGTGTCTAGGCACGACGAACTTTGGCAACGGTGCATACTCGGGGAGAACACTTCTTGATAATTTAGTGAGAGATCATCTTATAATGCTACCGTCAATCAAAGCAAGATAAGATGCATAAAAGGATAAACATCACATGCAAATCAATATAAGTGATATGATATGGTCATCATCATCTTGTGCTTCACGATCTCCATCTTGCGGCACCACCATGATCACCATCGCCACCGGTAGCGACACCTTGATCTTCATCGCAGCATCGTTGTCGTCTCGCCAAACTTATGCTACTACGACTATCGCTACCGCTTAGTGATAAAGTAAAGCATTACAGGCGATTGCATTGCATACAATAAAGCGACAACCATATGGCTCCAGCCGATTGCCGATAACCGGTTACAAAACATGATCATCTCATACAATAAAATATAGCATCACGTCTTGACCATATCACATCACAACATGCCCTGCAAAAACAAGTTAGACGTCCTCTACTTTGTTGTTGCAAATTTTACGTGGCTGCTACGGGCTTAAGCAAGAACCAGTCTTACCTCGCATCAAAACCACAACGATACTTCGTCAAATAGACTCGTTTAACCTTCTCAAGGACCGGCGTAGCCACACTCGGTTCAACTAAAGTGAGAGAGACAGCACCCACCAATCACCTTTAAGCAACGAGTGCTCGTGGCGGTGAAACCAGTCTCGCGTAAGCGTCTGGCGTAATGTCGGTCCGGGCCGCTTCATCTCACAATACCGCTGAACCAAAGTATGACATGCTGGTAGGTAGTATGACTTGTATCGCCCACAACTCACTTGTGTTCTACTCGTGCAAAACATCAAACCATAGAAAAACCTAGGCTCGGATGCCACTGTTGGGGAACGAGTAATTTCAAAAATTTTCCTCGCACACTCAAGATCATGGTGATGTATAGCAACGAGAGGGGAGAGTGTTGTCTACATACCCTTGTAGACCCGAAGCGGAAGCGATCACAACGTAGAGGAAGTAGTCGTACGTTCTCCTCGCGATCCGACCGATCCCGGCGCCGTTACTCCGACGCCCCCGAGTTCTTGACACACGTACAGCTCGATGACGTCCCTCGTACTCCGATCCAGCCGAGTGTCGAGGGAGAGTTCCACAAGACGGCGTGGTGACGATCTTGATGTTTCACCGGCGCAGGGCTTCGCCTAAGCTTTGCGACGGTATAACCGAGGTGGAATATGGTGGAGGGGGGCACCGCACACGGCTAAGGAACGATCTTCACGATCAACTTGTGTGTCTCAAGGTGCCCCCCTGCCCCCGTATATAAAGGAGGGAGGGGGGAGGCCGGCTGGCCCTAGAGGAGGCGCGCCGGGAGGAGTCCTACTCCTACCGGAGTAGGACTCCCCCTCTTCCTAGTTGGAATAGGATTGGGGAGGGAAGAGGAGAGGCGCCCCCTTCCTTGTCCTATTCGGACTGGGGGGGGCGCCCACCTCTGGCCGGCCCTCCTCTTTTCCCTCAAGGCCCATAGAGGCCCATTTACCCCGGGGTTCCGTAACCTCCGGTACTCAGAGAATTCCGTTTTACCGGAACCATTCAACTCCAAACATAGGCTTCCAATATATCAATCTTTATGTCTCGACCATTCCGAGACTCCTCGTCATGTCCGTGATCACATCCGGGACTCCGAACTCCTTCGTACATCAAAATACATAAACTCATAATAACCGCCATCGAAACCTTAAGCGTGCGGACCCTACGGTTCGAGAACAATGTAGACATGACCTAGAACCATTCACGGTCAATAACCAACAGCGGGACCTGGATGCCCATATTGGTTCCTACATATTCTACGAAGATCTTTATCGGTCGACCGCATAACAACATACGTTGTTCCTTTGTCATCGGTATGTTACTTGCCCGAGATTCGATCGTCGGTATCCAATACCTAGTTCAATCTCGTTACGGCAAGTCTCTTTACTCGTTCCGTAATACATCATCTCACAACTAACTCATTAGTTGTAGTGCTTGCAAGGCTTCATGATGTGCATTACCGAGAGGGCCCAGATACCTCTCCGACAATCGGAGTGACAAAACCTAATCTCAAATACGCCAACCCAACATCTGCCTTTGGAGACACCTGTAGTACTCCTTTATAATCACCCGATTACGTTGTGACGCTTGGTAGCACCCAAAGTGTTCTTCCGCAAACGGAGTTGCATAATCTCATAGTTACGAGAACATGTATAAGTCATGGATAAAAGCAGTAGCAACATACTAAACGATCGTGTGCTAAGCTAAGGGAATGGGTCATGTCAATCAGATCATTCTGCTAATGATGTGACCTCGTTAATCAAATAACAACTCCTTGTTCATGGTCAGGAAACATAACCATCTTTGATTAACAAGCCAGTCTAGTAGAGGCATACTAGTGACATGTTGTTTTGTCTATGCATTCACACATGTATCATGTTTCCGGTTAATACAATTCTAGCATGAATGATAAACATTTATCATGAAATAAGGAAATAAATAATAACTTTATTATTGCCTCTAGGGCATATTTCCTTCAGCTCGCACGCGGTCGATCTCGACGGCGGAGTAGGCGAGGCGCGCCTCGGCGTCAGGCATCGGGGGAATGGGCACTCCCCCGTTGCTGAGTCTCCATCCCGTCGGCCCGACGCGCATGTCCGGTGGCGCCGGGATGTTCGCCTCGAACAGGAGCCACGCCTCCCACTCGTGAAGCGAGTGGCGGCCGAAGCCGTTGGCCGTCGCCGGGGAAACGCGCGGCCATCGGGCTTGGGAGAGAGGGAGAGGGAGGGAAGAATCGTCGGCGGCTGCATACGGCAGAGGGAGAGCTCGGCGGCGATCGATGGGCGGTTAGGGCTGGTGTGGCCAGAGGCGAGGAAGGCCACCGGCTTATATAGCCGCGCCCGTGTGTACGCGTGGCGGGAGGGGAGGCGTCGCCGCGCCGCCCCGTGACGCGCCGCCCGTGATGAGGAATCAATGGCAAGGCTGACCGGCAGCGGCAGCGCGGCAGCCTTGGCATTGATTCCCGCGTGAACCGAGGCGATGAGGGCGACGAAGCGACCATCTCGCTGACTCGGCGGGCCCGTGGCTCTTTCGCGGCAAAACCACTCGCCCCGGCGCCCCAGCGCGCCGGGTTCGGCCTAGGTCCGCCGGCGCTGATTTCGGCTCAAGCCGGCAAAAAAGGGCCTTTCGGGGACGCGACTGGTCCATTTTTCCGGCGTCGGCGCAAAAAAATTGTCTGGAAAGGTCATGCTGGGGACCCGGCTGGAGATGCTCTTAAACTGCGTCTGGCGTCGCTATAGCAGCAGGCGACGTAATCATGTACTAGCTGGCCAGCTTTCGTGCATTGCGTCAGCGGAGGAAGCCCGTTTACTTTCCGCATAAGATGGGCATCAGCGTAAAAGAAAAATCCTCTGTGCAAAACACGAAGTAGAGAAGTCCACTTCCTCATCCAAAAATTATCGGTTGACTTGCTCATTTTCTGAACTTTTGATGAAGGCTGACTTAGCCCTCCATAAGCTACTAGTAGTATATCCTGGATGGTTCACCCCTCGTCAGTTTTGGTGACGAAAGTCCATTTCTGGAAAATCTAAGAAAATACCGGGAATTGGATGACGAGATGAGACGCCGTTGCACATACAGATGTAGCCGCCATGGTCGCCTGGTCGGCCAAACCGAAGTTAGTATCAGAGCTCGGATCGACTTGATTGATCAGTTGCAATGGAGTGTATTGCAGTGGTCGGATACGACTGATCAGTTGCAACGCACACGTTCCTTGTTTGCAACACACACGCTTACTCCTGTGTGCAGCGCTGAACTGATCAACTCGCATGGCTTCTCCGGGCAACTTCATTAGGGTTTTAGGGTTAGCATACAAGTTGTGCGCTTGATTGGGAAAGATGCAGATTACTGATATCGATGCAGCAACTGGATAAAAAGATTGGATAGTTTGACCACGGGCTGATCGATGAATGGCCGGGACAGTCGGCTGACAGGTGACAATAGAACAGCTAACAATTGCCATGTTTCATATAGTCGCTCTTTTTTTATGAAAAGGATTATATACTCACTCTTGGCGCACGCAGGCAGGCAGGTAGGCAGGCATGAGATTAAGCCTATAGCATGTTGACCATCACCGTTTGGGCTGTCCAAAAACCCGCTTTCGGAACCCGTGCAAAACCGTAGTTGGTTATCCATATAGTTCGTTAAAGTATAGGCCACCAGCTGAGCAGCTTGAAAATTAGTAATGTGTGCCGAATGCCCCATGGGGGCTGGGAAAGCGTCTAAACTCCTAGATAACTGCACTGATGTCGCTATTCGAGTACGCATCTTCGACCATTGCAACTTCCGGCGACCAGGCAGTCAGGCAAACACTCATTGCCATCATCCACTGCACCTGACCAGGATGTAGGCGCCTGTGTATTGTACTACTCAGGTTGTTCAGGCTGAGAGGGAAATTAACAAGGATTAATTTGCTAAGCCGACCGCGCACCATGGCCACCAAGCATGACGATGGAGCTTGGAGCAAAGATATCTTTCTTTTTTTTTTTTTGCGAATAAGTAGCAAAGATATGTTGGAGTAATTTTTTTTTTAAACGGAGGCATAAGATTTGCCTCATCTATTAAATAAGGGAGAAGCAGAGTTTAGAGTTTCTGGCTAGCGCTCGGGTCGCCCCCTGCTCGGGCGACTCGGGTGGCTCCCCAACTCTGGCCGCCGCCGGGGCCTAGCCCATCCTCCTCCCCTCCTCCCGCCGCCGCCGGAGGACGCCGCCGGCTTGCGCCCAGAGGCCGACGGCGATGGCGGGGCTCTTCCTCCCTCCCGCGTCTCAGGGGTGGCGGGACCCCAACATGCGTGGAGGTGCGGCCGATCTACAAGCGACGGCGTTGGCTTCGACGGCGGCGGCGGTCGGCCCTGCCTCGGGCCACGGGCGGCTGCTACGGCGGCTGGCCTGGATCGGGCGGCGGCGCGATGCGGTCTTCGACTGCATGTCATCTGGCTTTAGATTGGCGGCGGCGTCGAGGGCCTGGTGGACTGCTTGGCGGCACCCATGGCAGATCTGTTCTGGCCGGTGTGGCCAGTGGTGGTGGTCATCTTCTTCGTCGGCGGTGGCCGGCCAGAAGCTTGGTGATCGGATCTCGAGATCCATCATCTAGTCCCGGCTGTGAGTCGTGGAGACATGGTTGCCGGTGAAAATCGAGCCGACGGCAGGCGATGGCGGCGTTCTACGCTGTTACCTTGATGAAGGCATCGTTGTGTAACTACTGTCGACCCACTCGTGCTGTTTCAGGGGAAACCCTAGGATCTGGTGTTCCAGATCGGATGATGGCGGCACTGCGGTGTCGTTTCTCTCTTGGGAGCATCGTTTGTGGAGCAGCGCTGGAAGTTAGAGGCAGGAGGTGGAGCGGCTTCGTCTTGCACGGAGCTCCGGTGGAGATGTCAAGTCATGCTCGATCGACAAAAGCTACGCTTGGTCATGCTCGGTCGGCAGGTGCTACGCACGACGATCCTCCAAGGGCTTCAAGCTGTGTCGGCTGGTGATACTTGGCAGCATGGCGCCGAGGTGTATCGATGGCGACGCGACGTGTTCAGCTGTTTGCTTGTACAGAAGGAGGTGCCGTTAGGCGTCGTGGTGGCGTCGACGATAGCTGGACCGAGCGAGGTTGATGCATCAAGACAGCTCAAGATGAAGCGGTGGCGGTTGGCGGGCGGCCTCGAGAGCACGCCGGACTAGTGTGCCCAGCACCGGCAAGTGGCTAGGTTGGGGTCTCAGGTCTTAGATGTTAGGCTTGGCTGGGATGTCTGTTTGGTATTAGGCCCGGGCTATCTGCGCCCCTTCATCAACTGATAGGTGTAGCGACAGTTTGTTGCTTAGACGGCGGCTTTAGTCTTACTGTTGTATTGATTTTGTAAGGTCTTGTGAGAATAATTAATAAAGTGGTCTTATGCATCGCCCAGATGCAGAGGCCGGGGGTCATCCTCCTTTTCTAAAAAAAGTAGAGTTTAGAGTTTTACAAGAGCACCCACATACACGGCATGACGATTACTCGCGCAAGAAAATAGGCCCTAGTCTTTTAGCACCCGCGGTAATCCAGAGCTTTGCCTCCTCCATGATGTTTTTGAGAAGATTTGGCGGCGGTGCGAACTTGTGCCGGAACACCTGTGCATTTCGCTCATTCCAAATGGTCCAAGAAACAAGCATGATGAGGGAGGCCAAAGCGCTCCGGCTGGGGACGTGGTTGCCGGTTCGCTTGTCCCACCATTCATGGACGGACCCGGCAATGTGCCAATCGATGGTGTCCATGTGAGCGAGGCCAAGCTTGACGATAATTGACCTCCAAAGCCTAAGTGTGTAGCGACACTTGAAAAAGATATGTGCACCCGTTTCTTTTTCCCTTTGGCAAAGAGGGCAAAGGCCACAATTAGTCCAACCCCGCCTCTCGAGGCGATCAACAGTCCAAATCCTACCTTGGAGGGCCAACCATGCGAAAAATTTGACCTTCAGGGGAGCCCAAACTTGCCAAACCATGCGGTCCATGGGGGAGAGAGTTAATCCAAGGAACTGAGCCTTATATGCGGTGACCACGCCGTGTAGATCCCGTCATTCGAGTGCTTCCAAACGATATTGATACGTCTCCAACGTATCTATAATTTTTTATTGTTCCATGATATTATATTACCCTTTTTGGATGTTTATGGGCTTTATTTTACATATTTATATCATTTTTAGGACTAACGTACTAACCGGAGGCCCAGCCCATATTGCTGTTTTATTGCCTATTTCAGTATTTCGAAGAAAAGGAATATCAAACGGAGTCCAAACGGAATGAAACCTTCGGCGGCGTGATTTTTTTGGAAGAATATGATCCTGGAGACTTGGAGTTCACGTCAGAAGATCCACGAGGAGGCCAGGAGATAGGCCCCCCCCTACTAGGCGCGCCCCCCTGTCTCGTGGGCCCCTCGAGCACCCCCCGACCGACTTCTTCCGCCTATATAAGCCTATGTATCCTAAAAACATCAAAAAACGAAGATAGATCGGGAGTTCCGCCGCCGCAAGCCTCTGTAGCCACCAAAAACCTCTCGGGAGTCCGTTCCGGCACCCTGCCGGAGGGGGAACCCTTCACCGGTGGCCATCTTCATAATCCCGGCGCTATCCATGACGAGGAGGGAGTAGTTCACCTCGGGGCTGAGGGTATGTACCAGTAGCTATGTGTTTGATCTCTCTCTCTCTCTCTCTCTCTCTCTCTCTCTCTCTCTCTCTCTCTCGTGTTCTCTCTATGACATGATATGGCCATCAGCATCTTGTGCTTTTGATCTCCATCACTTAAGCAACGTCATGATCTCCATCGTCATCGGCTTGACACCTTGATCTCCACAAGCCTCAACACTCATTGGACCGCATACATCGATATGTATTATTTCCAATAAGTTGTTGGCTCGTTCCATTGTTCCGGAGAACAGAGTTATAGTCATCTTGCCCATATGGCACGGTTCACAAGTATCAAATGATTCATAATCAAGTGATTCTAAAAGTCCATCTGCATGGAGTTTCTTTATGCGCTTTACACCGACATGACCCTAATGGTAGTGCCACAAATATGTTGCACTATCATTATCAACTTTGCATCTTTTGGCATCAATATTATGAATATGTGTATCACTACGATCGAGATTCAATAAGCCATTAACATCGGGTGTATGACCATAAAAGGTTTTATTCATGTAGACATAATAACAATTATTCTATGTCTTAAATGAATAACTGTATTGCAATAAACATGATCTAAGCATATTCATGCTCAACGCAAACACCAAATAAAATTTATTTAGGTTCAACACTAATCCCGAAAGTATAGGGAGTGTGTGATGATGATCATATCAATCTTGTAACCACTTCCAATACATATCGTCACTTCACCCTCAACTAGTCTCTATTTATTCCGCAACTCCTGTTTCGAGTTACTAATCTTAGCAACCGAACAAGTATCAAATACCCAGGGCTACTACGAGCACTAGTAAGGTACACAACAATAACATGTATATCAAATATACCTTTGTTCACTTTGCCATCCTTCTTATCCGCCAAATATTTGGAGTAGTTCTGTTTCCAGTGACCATTTCCTTTGCAGTAGAAGCACTCAGTTTCAGGTTTAGGTCTAGCTTTGGGCTTCTTCACGGGAGTGACAACTTGCTTGCCATTCTTCTTGAAGTTCCCCTTCTTACCCTTTGCCCTTTTCTTCAAACTAGTGGTCTTGTTTAATCATTAACACTTGATGTTTTTTCTTGATTTCTACCTTCGTTGATTTCAGCATCGTGAAGAGCTTGGGAATCGCTTTCGTCATCCCTTGCATATTATAGTTCATCATGAAGTTCCAGTAACTTGGTGATGATGTCTAGAGAACTCTATCAATCACAATCTTATCTGAAAGATTAACTCCCACTTGATTCAAGCGATTGTAGTACCCCGGACATTCTGAGCACATGCTCACTAGCTGAGCTATTGTCCTCCATCTTTTAGGAGAAGTACTTGTCAGAGGTCTCATACCTCTCGACATGGGGCATGAGTCTGAAATACCAATTTCAGCTCTTGGAACATCTCATATGCTCCATGGCGTTCAAAACGTTTTTGAAGTCCCGATTCTAAGCCGTAAAGCATGGTGCTCTAAACTATTAAGTAGTCATCATATTGAGCTAGCCAAACATTCATAACGTCTGCATCTGCTCCTGCAATAGGTCTGTCACCTAGCGGTGCATCAAGGAGATAATTTTTCTATGCAGCAATGAGGGTAAATCTCAGATCACGGACCCAGTCCGCATCATTGCTACTATCATCTTTCAACTTAGCTTTTCTCTAGGAACATATCAAAAAACATAGGGGAGCTATAACACGAGCTATTGATAAATTAAAGTTCAATTAATCATATTACTTAAGAACTCCCACTTAGATAGACATCCCTCAAGTCATCTAAATTATACGTGATCCAAATCAACTAAACCATGTCCGATCATCACGTGAGATAGAGTAGTCTTCAATGGTGAACATCTCTGTGTTGATCATATCTACTATATGATTCACCTTCGACCTTTGGATCTACAGTGTTCCGAGGCCATATCTGTATATGTTAGGTTCGTCAAGTTTAACCCGAGTATTCCGCATGTGCAAAACTGGCTTGCACCCGTTGTATATGAGCGTAGATCTTATCACACCCGATCATCACGTGGTGTCTCAGCACGAAGAACTTTCGCAACGGTGCATACTGGGCACTTATACCTTGAAATTTTTGTAAGGGATCATCTTATAATGCTACCGCCGTACTAAGAAAAATAAGATGCATAAAAGATAAAAATCATATGCAATCAAAATATGTGACATGATATGGCCATCAGCATCTTGTGCTTTTGATCTCCATCACTTAAGCAACGTCATGATCTCCATCGTCATCGGCTTGACACCTTGATCTCCATCGTAGCATCGTGGTCGTCTCGCCAACTATTGCTTCTACGACTATCGCTACTGCTTAGTGATAAAGTAAAGAAATTACATAGCATTTGTATTTCATACAATAAAGCGACAACCATATGGCTCCTTCTAGTTGCCGATAACTCTTTACAAAACATGATCATCTCATACAACAAATTATATCACATCATGCCTTGACCATATCACATCACAACATGCCCTGCAAAAACAAGTTATTGAAGGAAATATGCCCTAGAGGCAATAATAAAGTTATTATTTATTTCCTTATTTCATGATAAATGTTTATCATTCATGCTAGAATTGTATTAACCGGAAACATGATACATGTGTGAATGCATAGACAAACAACATGTCACTAGTATGCCTCTACTAGACTAGCTTGTTAATCAAAGATGGTTATGTTTCCTAACCATGAACAAGGAGTTGTTATTTGATTAATGAGGTCACATCATTAGCGAATGATCGATTGACATGACCCATTCCCTTAGCTTAGCACACGATCGCTTAGTATGTTGCTACTGCTTTTATCCATGACTTATACATGTTCCTGTAACTATGAGATTATGCAACTCCGTTTACGGAGGAACACTTTGGTGCTACCAAACGTCACAACGAATCGGGTGATTATAAAGGAGTACTACAGTGTCTCCAAAGGCGTATGTTGGGTTGGCGTATTTGAGATTAGGTTTTGTCACTCCGATTGTCGGAGAGGTATCTCTGGCCCTCTCGGTAATGCACATCACTTAAGCCTTGCAAGCACTACAACTAATGAGTTAGTTGTGAGATGATGTATTACGGAACGAGTAAAGAGACTTGCCGTAACGAGATTGAACTAGGTATTGGATACCGACGATCGAATCTCGGGCAAGTAACATACCGATGACAAAGGAACAACGATGTTGTTATGCGGTCCGACCGACAAAGATCTTCGTAGAATATGTAGGAACCAATATGGGCATCCAGGTCCCGCTGTTGGTTATTGACCGTGAATAGTTCTAGGTCATGTCTACATTGTTCTCGAACCGTAGGGTCCGCACGCTTAAGGTTACGATGCGATGCTTATTATGAGTTTATGTATTTTGATGTACCAAGGAGTTCGAGTCCCGGATGTGATCACGGACATGACGAGGAGTCTCGGAATGGTCGAGACATAAAGATTGATATATTGGAAGCCTATGTTTGGAGTTCGAATGGTTCCGCAAAACGGAATTATCAAGTACCGGAGGTTACCGAACCCCGGGAGGTAAATGGGCCTCGATGGGCCCTAGTGGATAGGAGAAGGGGCCGCCCCTCTCTCTTTCCTCCGGGAATCCTAGTCCAACTAGGATTGGGGGAATCCTACTCCCGAGGGAGTAGGACTCCTGTATGCCTCCCCTTGGCCGCCGCCCCCTCCCCCGGCTCCTTTATATACGGGCAGGGGGGCACCTAGGAACACACAAGTTGATCGTGAGATCGTTCCTTAGCCGTGTCGCGTGCCCCCTCCACCATATTCCACCTCGGTTATACTGTCGCTGAAGCTTAGCGAAGCCTGCGCCGTGAAACATCAAGATCGCCACCACGCCGTCGTCTTGACGGAACTCTCCTCGACACTCGGCCGGATCGAGTACGAGGGACGCCATCGAGCTGTACGTGTGTCAAGAACTCGGGGCGTCGAGTAACGGCGCGGGATCGGTCGGATCGCGAGGAGAACGTCGACTACTTCCTCTACGCCAGATCGCTTCGCCGGGTCTACAAGGGTATGTAGACAACACTCTCCCTCTCGTTGCTATACATCACCATGATCTTGCGTGTGCGTGGAAAATTTTTGAAATTACTACGTTCCCCAACAAAGGCATCCGAGCCTAGGTTTTTCTATGGTTTGATGTTTTGCACGAGTAGAACACAAGTGAGTTGTGGGCGATACAAGTCATACTACCTACCAAATGTCATACTTTGGTTCAGCGGTATTGTGAGATGAAGCGGCCTGCACCGACATTACGCGTGACGCTTACGCGAGACTGGTTTCACCGCCACGAGCACTCGTTGCTTAAAGGTGACCGGTGGGTGTCTGCTCTCTCACTTTAGTTGAACCGAGTGTGGCTACGCCCGGTCCTTGAGAAGGTTAAAACGGAGTCTATTTGACGAAGTATCGTTGTGGTTTTGATGCGTGGGTGAGACCGGTTCTTGCTTAAGCCCGTAGCAGCCACGTAAAATTTGCAACAACAAAGTAGAGGACGCCTAACTTGTTTTTGCAGGGCATGTTGTGATGTGATATGGTCAAGACGTGATGCTATATTTTATTGTATGAGATGATCATGTTTTGTAACCGGTTATCGGCAATCGGCTGGAGCCATATGGTTGTCGCTTATTGTATGCAATGCAATCGCCTCGTAATGCTTTACTTTATCACTAAGTGGTAGCGATAGTCGAGAAGCATAAGTTTGGCGAGACGACAACGATGCTACGATGGAGATCAAGGTGTCGCGCCGGTGACGATGGTGATCATGGTGGTGCCGCAAGATGGAGATCATGAAGCACAAGATGATGATGACCATATCATATCACTTATATTGATTTGCATGTGATGTTTATCCTTTTATGCATCTTATCTTGCTTTGATTGACGGTAGCATTATAAGATGATCTCTCACTAAATTATCAAGAAGTGTTCTCCCGAGTATGCACCGCTGCCAAAGTTCGTCGTGCCCGCACACCACGTGATGATCGGGTGTGATAAGCTCTCGTCCATCTACAACGGGTGCAAGCCAGTTTTGCACATGCGAATACTCGGGTTATACTTGACGAGCCTAGCATATGCGAGATATGGCCTCGGAACACGGAGACCGAAAGGTCGGCGTGAATCATATAGTAGATATGATCAACATAAGATGTTCACCATTGAAAACTACTCCATTTCACGTGATGATCGGTTATGGTTTAGTTGATTTGGATCACGTGATCACTTAGATGACTAGAGGATGTCTTTCTAAGTGGGAGTTCTTTAGTAATATGATTAATCGAACTTAAATTTATCATGAACTTAGTACCGATAGTATCTTGCTTGTTTATGTTTGATTGTAGATAGATGGCTCGTGTTGTTGTTCCGTTGAATTTTAATGCGTTCCTTGAGAAAGCAAAGTTGAAAGATGATGGTAGCAATTACACGGATGGGTCCGTAACGAGGATCATCCTCATTGCTGCACGTAAGAGCTACGCCCCGGATGCACCGCTAGGTGACAACTCTTCTTGCCGAGCAACGCCAGATGTTATGAACGTCTGCGAGCAAAGTGATGACTACTCTATAGTTCAGGTGCCATGCTTTATGGCTTAGAACCGGGACTTCAACGACGTTTTGAACGTCATGGAGCATATGAGATGTTCCAGAGTTGAAGTTAATATTCAAATGAATGCCCGGATTGAGAGATATGAAGTCTCCAATAAGTTCTATAGCTGCAAGATGGAGGAGAACAGTTACATTAGTGAGCATATACTCGTAATGTCCGGGTACTACAATCACTTGACACAATTGGGAGTTAATCTTCCGGATGATTGTGTCATTGATGAAATTCTCCAATCACGCCACCAAGCTACAAAGGCTTCGTGATGAACTATAATATGCAAGGGTTAGTAAAGACTATGCTCGAGCTCTTCGCAATGCTAAAGGCTGCGGAGGTAGAAATCAAGAAGGAGCATCAAGTGTTGATGGTCAATAAGACCACTAGTTTCAATAAGAAAGGCAAAGGGAAGAAGAAGGAATTCAAGAAGAACAGCAAGCAAGTTGTTTGCTCAGAAAAGAAACCCAAGTCGGCCCTAAACCTGAAATCGAGTGCTTCTACCGCAAGCGATCGTCATTTGAAGCGGAACTGCCCCAAGTATTTGGCGGATAAGAAGGATGGCAAGGTGAACAAAGTTATATGTGATATACATGTTATTGATGTGTACCTTACTAGAGCTCGTAGTAGCACTGGTATTTGATATCGGTTCTGCTTGCTAATATTTGCAACTCAAACAGGACTACTGATTGCTTAACTCGCAAAGGACGAGGTGACGATCGCGCGTGGGAAATGGTTCCAAAGTCGATGTGATCGCGGTCGGCACGCTACCTCTACATCTACCTTCGGGATTAGTTTTAGACCTAAATAATTGTTATTTGGTGCCTGCGTTGAGCATGAACATTATATCTGGATCTTGTTTGATGCGAGACGGTTATTCATTTAAATCAGAGAATAATGGTTGTTCTATTTATATGAGTAATATCTTTTATGGTCATGCACCCTTGAGGAGTGGTCTATTCCTTATGAATCTCGATAGTAGTGATACACATATTCATAATGTTGAAACCAAAAGATGCAGAGTTGATAACGAAAGTGCAACTTATTTGTGGCACTGCCGTTTAGGTCATATCGGTGTAAAGCGCATGAAGAAACTCCATACTGATGGACTTTTGGAGTCACTTGATTATGAATCACTTGGCACTTGCGAACCGTGCCTCATGAGCAAGATGACTAGAACACCGTTCTCCCAGACTATGGAGAGAGCAACAGATTTGTTGGAGATCATACATACGATGTATGTGGTCCGATGAATGTTGAGGCTCGTGGCGGATATCGTTATTTTCTCACCTTCACAGATGACTTAAGCGGATATGGGTATATCTACTTAATGAAACATAAGTCTGAAACGCTTGAAAAGTTCAAAGAATTTCAGAGTGAAGTTGAAAATCATCGTAACAAGAAAATTAAGTTTCTACGATCCGATCGTGGAGGTGAATATTTGAGTTACGAGTTTGGTCTACATTTGAAACAATGCGAATAGTTTCGCAACTCACGCCACCCGAACACCACAACAGTAATGGTGTGTCCGAACGTCGAATCGTACTTTACTAGATATGGTGCGATCTATGATGTCTCTTACAGATTTACCGCTATCGTTTTGGGGTTATGCTCTAGAGACGGCCGCATTCACACCGAATAGAACACCGTCGAAATCCGCTGAGACGACACCTTATGAACTGTGGTTTAGCAAGAAACCAAAGTCGTTTCTTAAAGTTTGGGGATGCGATGCTTATGTGAAAAAGCTTCAACCCGATAAGCTCGAACCCAAATCGAGAAATGTGTCTTCATAGGATACCCAAAGGAAACAGTTGGGTACACCTTCTATCACAGATCCAAGGCAAGACATTTGTTGCTAAGAATGGATCCTTTCTAGAGAAGGAGTTTCTCTCGAAAGAAGTGAGTGGGAGGAAAGTGGAACTTGATGAGGTAATAGTACCTTCTCCTTACTTGAAAGTAGTTCGTCGCAGAAACCGGTTTCGAGACACCTACACCGAGTAGTGAGGAAGTTGATGATGTTGATCATGAAACTTCAGATCAAGTTACCGCAGAACCTCGTAGATCAACCAGAGTAAGATCCGCACTGAGTGGTACGGTAATCCTGTTCGGAAGTCATGCTACTAGATCATGATGAACCTACGAACTATGAAGAAGCGATGGTGAGCCCAGATTCCGTAAAATGGCTTGAGGCCATGAAATCTGAGATGGGATCCATGTATGAAAACAAAGTATGGACTTTGGTTGATTTGCCCGAGGGTAGGCAAGCAATAGAAAACAAATGGATCTTCAAGAAGAAGACTGACGCTGACGGTAATGTTACTGTCTATAAAGCTCGACTTGTCGCAAAAGGTTTTCGACAAGTTCAAGGGATTGACTACGATGAGACCTTCTCACCCGTAGCGATGCTTAAGTCCGTCCGAATCATGTTAGCAATTGCCGCATTTTATGATTATGAAATTTGGCAAATGGATGTAAAGACGCATTCTGAATGGATTTACGGAAGAAGAGTTGTATATGATGCAACCGAAGGTTTTATCGATCCAAAGGAGCTAACAAAGTGTGCAAGCTCCAAATGATCCATATATGGACTGGTGCAAGCATCTCGAGTTGGAATAAACGCTTTGATAGTGTGATCAAAGCATTTGGGTTTGTATGCACTTTTGGAGAAGCTTTGATTTACAAGAAAGTGAGTGGGAGCTCAGAGCATTTCGATATTATATGTGGATGACATATTGCTGATCGGAAATGATATAGAATTCTGGATAGCATAAAGGGATACTTGAATAAGAGTTTTTCAATGAAAGACCTCGGTGAAGCTGCTTACATATTGGGCATTAAGATCTATAGAGATAGATCAAGACGCTTAATTGGACTTTCACAAAGCACATACCTTGACAAAGTTTTGAAGAAGTTCAAAATGGATCAAGCAAAGAAAGGGTTCTTGCCTGTGTTGCAAGGTGTGAAGTTGAGTCAGACTCAATGCCCGACCACCGCAGAAGATAGAGAGAAATGAAAGATGTTCCTATGCTTCAGCCATAGGCTCTATCATGTATGCAATGCTGTGTACCGGACTGATGTGTGCCTTGCTATAAGCCTAGCAGGAGGTACCAAAGTAATCCAGAGTGGATCATCGGACAGCGGTCAAGAACATCTGAAATACCGAAAAGGACTAAGGATATGTTTCTCGTATATGGAGGTGACAAAGAGCTCATCGTGGCAGTTACGTTGATGCAAGCTTTGACACCGATCCGGACGATTCTAAATCGCAGACCGGATACGTATTTACACTAAACGGAGGAGCTGTCGGTTGGTGCGCTTCTAAACAAAGCGTCGTGAAGGGATCTACATGTGAAGCGGAATACATAGCAGCTTCGAAGCAGCTAATGAAGGAGTCGGATGAAGGAGTTCATATCCGATCTAGGTGTCATACCTAGTGCATCGGGTCCAATGAAAATCTTCGTGACAATCTCGGAGCTATTGCCTTAGCGAAGGAATCCAGATTTCACAAGAGGACCAAGCACATCAAGAGACGCTTCAATTCCATCCGGACTTAGTCCAGACGGGAGACATAGAGATTTGCAAGATACATACGGATCTGAATGTTGCGCACCCATTGACTAAGCCTCTTCCACGAGCAAAACATGATCAGCACCAAGACTCCATGGGTGTTAGAATCATTACTATGTAATCTAGATTATTGACTCTAGTGCAAGTGGGAGATCAAGGAAATATGCCCTAGAGGCAATAATAAAGTTATTATTTATTTCCTTATTTCATGATAAATGTTTATCATTCATGCTAGAATTGTATTAACCGGAAACATGATACATGTGTGAATGCATAGACAAACAACATGTCACTAGTATGCCTCTACTAGACTAGCTTGTTAATCAAAGATGGTTATGTTTCCTAACCATGAACAAGGAGTTGTTATTTGATTAATGAGGTCACATCATTAGCGTAATGATCGATTGACATGACCCATTCCCTTAGCTTAGCACACGATCGCTTAGTATGTTGCTACTGCTTTTATCCATGACTTATACATGTTCCTGTAACTATGAGATTATGCAACTCCGTTTACGGAGGAACACTTTGGTGCTACCAAACGTCACAACGTAATCGGGTGATTATAAAGGAGTACTACAGTGTCTCCAAAGGCGAGATGTTGGGTTGGCGTATTTGAGATTAGGTTTTGTCACTCCGATTGTCGGAGAGGTATCTCTGGCCCTCTCGGTAATGCACATCACTTAAGCCTTGCAAGCACTACAACTAATGAGTTAGTTGTGAGATGATGTATTACGAACGAGTAAAGAGACTTGCGTAACGAGATTGAACTAGGTATTGGATACCGACGATCGAATCTCGGGCAAGTAACATACCGTGACAAAGGGAACAACGATGTTGTTATGCGGTCGACCGACAAAGATCTTCGTAGAATATGTAGGAACCAATATGGGCATCCAGGTCCCGCTGTTGGTTATTGACCGTGAATAGTTCTAGGTCATGTCTACATTGTTCTCGAACCGTAGGGTCCGCACGCTTAAGGTTACGATGATGCTTATTATGAGTTTATGTATTTTGATGTACCGAAGGAGTTCGAGTCCGGATGTGATCACGGACATGACGAGGAGTCTCGGAATGGTCGAGACATAAAGATTGATATATTGGAAGCCTATGTTTGGAGTTCGAATGGTTCCGCAAAACGGAATTCACCAAGCACCGGAGGTTACCGAACCCCCGGAGGTAAATGGGCCTCGATGGGCCCTAGTGGATAGGAGAAGGGGCCGCCCCTCTCTCTCTTCCTCCGGAATCCTAGTCCAACTAGGATTGGGGGAATCCTACTCCCGAGAGGGAGTAGGACTCCTGTATGCCTCCCTTGCCGCCGCCCCCCCCCGGCTCCTTTATATACGAGGCGGGGGGCACCTAGGAACACACAAGTTGATCGTGAGATCGTTCCTTAGCCGTGTCGGTGCCCCCTCCACCATATTCCACCTCGGTTATACTGTCGCGAAGCTTAGGCGAAGCCTGCGCCGTGAAACATCAAGATCGTCCTGCCGCGTCGTCTTGACGGAACTCTCCTCGACACTCGGCTGGATCGAGTACGAGGGACGCCATCGAGCTGTCGTGTGTCAAGAACTCGGGCGTCGGAGTAACGGCGCCGGATCGGTCGGATCGCGAGGAGAACGTCGACTACTTCCTCTACGTTGATCGCTTCGCTGGGTCTACAAGGGTATGTAGACAACACTCTCCCCTCTCGTTGCTATACATCACCATGATCTTGCGTGTGCGTAGGAAAATTTTTGAAATTACTACGTTCCCCAACAGTTATACGTCCTCTACTTTGTTTGTTGCAAGTTTTACGTGGCTGCTACGGGCTTCTAGCATGAACCGTACATACCTACGGTACAATAACCACAAAGGTGATTTATCAACTTTGCTGTTTCAACCTTCACAAGGACTGGCCGCAGTCAAATTTGATTCAACTTAAGTTGGAGAAACAGACACCCACCAGCCACCTTTATGCAAAACTAGTTGCATGTCTGTCGGTGGAACCAGTCTCATGAACGCGGTCATGTAAGGTTGGTCTAGGCCGCTTCATGCAACAATACTGCTGAATCAAAATAATACATTGGTGGTAAGCAGTATGATGATCACCGCCCACAATTATTTGTGTTCTACTCATGCATATCATCTGCGCATACACCTGGCTCGGATAGCACTGTTGGGAAACGTAGCATGCAATTTCAAAAAAATTCCTACGCTCACGCAAGATCTATCTAGGAGATGCATAGCAACGAGAGAGTGAGAGTGTGTCCACGTACCCTTGTAGACCGAAAGCGGAAGCGTTAACTTAACGCGGTTGATGTAGTCGAACGTCTTCTCGAATCAACCGATCAAGTATCGACCGTACGGCACCTCCGAGTTCTGCACACGTTCAGCTCGATGACGTCCCTCGAACTCTTGATCTCATAGAGGTACGAAGGAGTCCACGAGTTCCGTCAGCACGACAGTGTGGTGATGGTGATGGTGATGTGATCAGCGCAAGGCTTCACCTAAGCACTACGACAATATGACCGGAGGAGTAAACGGTGGAGGGGGGCACCGCACACGGCTAAAAACAATTGATGTCCTTTGGGGTGCCCCCTGGCCCCATATATAAAGGAGGGAGAGGGGAGGAGGCCGGCCCTAGGGCGCGCGCCATGGGGGGGAGTCCTACTAGGACTCCCAGTCCTAGTCGGCCCCCTTTCCTTCTAACGGAGGGGAAAGGGGGGAGGAGAGGGAGAGGGAGAAGGAAAGGGGGGTGGCGCCCCCTTCCCTAGTCCAATTCGGCCTCCTCCCTTGTGGGGGGCGCACCAGCCCCTTGTGGGCTGGTTAGCCTCCCTCCTATGGCCCATATCTTCCACCGGGGGGTCCGGTAACCCCTTCGGTACTCTGGTTTGTACCCGATACACTCCGGAACCCTTCCGGTGTTCGAATACCACCTTCCAATATATCAATCTTTACCTCTCGACTATTTCGAGACTCCACGTCATGTCCGTGATCTCATCCGGGACTTCGAACAACCTTCGGTCACCAAAACACATAACTCATATAATACATATCCTCATCGAACGTTAAGCGTGCTGACACTACGGGTTCGAGAACTATGTAGACATGACCGAGACACCTCTCCGGTCAATAACCAATAGCGGAACCTAGATGCTCATATTGGTTCCCACACATTCTATGAAGATCTTTATAGGTCGAACCGCAATATCAACATACGTTATTCCCTTTGTCATCGGTATGTCACTTGCCCGAGATTCGATCGTCGGTATCTCCATACCTAGTTCAATCTCGTTTACTGGCAAGTCTCTTCACTCGTTCCATAATGCATCATCCCACAATGAATTCATTAGTCACATTGCTTGCAAGGCTTCATATGATGTGCATTACCATGAGGGCCCAGAGATACCTCTCCGATACTCGGAGTGACAAATCCTAATCTCGATCTATGCCAACCCAACAAACACCTTCGAAGATACCTGTAGAGCATCTTTATAATCACCCAGTTACATTGTGACGTTTGATAGCACACAAGGCATTCCTCCAGTGTCCGGGAGTTGCATAATCTCAATAGTCAGAGGAATGAGTACTTGACATGAAGAAAGCAGTAGCAATAAAACTGAATGATCATTATGCTAAGCTAATGGATGGGTCTTGTCCATAACACATTCTCCTAATGATGTGATCCCGTTCATCAAATGACAACACATGTCCATGGCTAGGAAACTTAACCATCTTTGATCAACGAGCTAGTCTAGTAGACGCATACCAGGGACATGGTGTTTTGTCTATGTATTCACACATGTATCAAGTTTCCGGTTAATACAATTCTAGCATGAATAATAAACATTTATCATGAATAAGGAAATATAAAATAACAACTTTATTATTGCCTCTAGGGCATATTTCCTTCAACAAGGGTAAAAGGTTTATAGTAACGAAGATAAAAACTCTTATAAGTAAATAACATAAATGACAGTCGGAGCGGTGTTTCCTGCAATGAAGAGGTTAGGAGGAGAGAGAATTCAGGTAAAAATATATCAAGTTTGTCAGTGTGATGATAATACCAATTACCTTGTATTATACTCATAGTATTCGATATGTGTGTTATGTAGGCAGATCACCCTAGAGTTATGAAGCTCCTCCTTGCGAGATTATATTTCATTCCATGGTCATGCTTCACCGTTGCAGCAGAGTGATTGTTTCCACAATTAAGATCCTTGGACTGGAACCAAGCATTAGGTTTATTGGATCACCGTTATCTCATAGTGTCTTCGGTCCTCATAGATACCTCCACCTGTCACTTCAGAGGTCACAAATTTCGTAAACAATATGTGTTACTGATAGCCTGCAAGTGCACATGGTTTAGTTGTAGCCTTTTTGAAGTAAGAGTATCAATCCCACAGGGAGCACAGGCAACAGACTTTTGCCCCTTGTAAAGAATTATGTAGCTTTGTGCCTGCAAGTTGTTGCAGACTTGAAGCAGAGTGAGCGCGAACTTAAATAAGGATTAAGTGAAATTGTGAATTGTAACTAAATAACATAAAAGTAAATTGAAGACATGGATGGTAAATAACGGTTGAAACAACAGAATTAAAAAGGCGTTCTTAGGGAGTCTGGAATCCCCATTGGCATTGCAATTGGGATAAAAAAGTTTAGACCCCCAGTTGCATGTCGAGAGGGTGCACTTTCAACTAGGGCAAAAAATGGATCTGACTCAGTTGTGTATCAAAGGGTAGACTTTGCAACCGTGACACAAAAGGTGGCCCATTTACAGGTCGAGGGTGGAGTTACAGTCAACACAAAAAAGTCACTGGATGAAAATCACAAAATCATAAAAAAATTCTCTAAATGAAAATAAGAAAAAAGGGACAAAGATGGATCTGAAGTCACTCATTGCATCATCATTGACTGTCATCTTCTTCGCCACGAGGACAAAGACCCCCTCCCCCGGTTAACTTCCTCCTTCGTGCTCGCATGGCCTCTACTCCAAGAAAGAGGAATGGGAGAGAGATAGTGACGAATGGAACCAAGGACACAACAACCAGCTCGTATCTTCAACTTATACCATGTGATCACGCCATGAAAATGGCCCAATAAACGAGCCGACAAGTGGACATCGGACATATGACAAGACATGGGACACACGTGATAAAATAACCCACGATCAATTGCGCATCAATTAAAGTGAACATAGCAAACGCTCAGGAACTTAGATAAGACAATGCTAAAACTGTTTAAAAAGTTCATGAATTTAAAACAAATAAATGAAAACAAAGAAGGACAAAAGAAAACTGGAAAAGGAAAAGAAAATGGAAAAAGTGAAAACAGAAAACATAGATTTAAGAAAAATTATGAATATAAAAAAATGAAAAAAAAGAAACAAATAAACGAAAATAGAAAGAGAAAAGAAAACAAACAGTTCATAATGAAAAAAAGACTTTCTTTAACACAGTACATACGCACGCGCTCATATATCTGCGCATACACTCACCCCTATGAACGCACACACGCACACCCTACCCCTATGAGCACCTCCGAGAGACTGAGCGGACACGTCATTTTGAGATTTTATGAAGTCACCCTATGCGCCTCGTAGTCGACGGAAACGTCTCCTCCCACTAAACGCATATTGTCGGAAAATCCCGAAAAAGGAGGCCTATACAGGCAAAACAACGATGGACAAAAAAAGGGCAATCTACACCAACGCTTGTTAGTCTAAAAACACGAATTGTACATCTTATATCCAATTGCTAGCAGTAATGCTAGATTACATACAAATTACGTGGACGATTGAGATTGGATAGAAGGGGGTGGGAGGGGCCTACACCCGTGAGAAGGGGGGGGGGGGTTCGCAGGTTACGTAACCCTTCATAACAGCTTTATTATTGAATTGCTAGAAAGTTAGATGTGAGGTAAGTATTTCACATCTAAATGTGAAATAGCAATTCAGTTACAAAATTATCCAGGATTGCATGCTGGTTGATGGGAGCGGCTACAGATCAGCCGACTGACACCAAAAAGTGGTCAGTCGATTGATTCAAAAGTTGAAACAACAAAATGCACAAGAAAAGTGACTGGCCCAAAACTGGGGTCAGTCGATTAGCCCATTCATCAGAAGACTGAGTACTTTCTGTTTTTTTTTCTTTTGATATCTGTGTAGCCCAATTTGTCTAGCCCAGAAAGAAAACAGGCATGAAAACCCGCTAAGCTAAAGATCCAATAAACGTACAACTCACTAGGTCTTCCTCCTTGCCCCCTCGTCTTTCTTGCTCCACCCCAACACAGCCGCTGCCATGGAAGGAGAAACAAGGCTCAGATCTCCTCTTGTTTTCTGATCTTTCTGCACAACTTTCCCACAGGTTTATTGCTGGCAATTTACATCTCCTTCGATTCCCCAAAGTTTAGTCCTCTGTTTGATATACAGATCGCAGATTCTGCTAAAAATCATCCTATAGGAAAATCATCCTTAAAGTTTATGAGTATAGACTAATATAAAAGAGTTGTGTCATCATGAGGAATAAGCAAGCAAAATTGTCAAACTAGCATACTCTACAACTCATACAAGTAAAAAAGAAGAGAAAAACATTAGAAACAACCGAGTTTTTTGAAGCGGAGGAACCCTTAGCTTCAAATTTGCGCTTGGAAACATGGGGTCCACTTGACACTGTCACCTAAAAAATAGTAAAACAAGTAGGTAAAACAACAACTGTTATATTGCACCATGAATGAATTGCCAAGCAATAAAAAATAAAAGTTGCAAAATCACACATCTAACTGACATCTAAAATTTACTTTACTGAGATAACTAAGCTTGTAGTGGTTCTTGAATAGCAACATGCAAAAAATTATACTAAAAGCATGCATAAAATTATACTAAAAGCATGCATACATTTATGCAAAAAAGATAACCACAGCATCTTCACTCGGTTGTACCACAAAAAAATGTTAAACAACAGGAAAAGACATAACACCTCCCTAAAAACAGAAAATAAAAAAATAAAGAAACCAAATTAGCACATTCAGTGAACTAAACTTGCAGATATAGATTTACATAATCTGCATAGGTATATAAATTTGCATGCTGAGATAACTACGCTTGCAGTTGTTCACATAGAGCAACAAATAAATAAAAATAGTAAAAGCATGCATACACTTATGAAAAGCATGCATACACTTATGAACAAAAGATAACCACAACATCTTCACTCTTGCACACTCAGTAAACTAAACTTGCAGATATGGTTTTAAAATAATCGGCATAGGTATCTAAATTTGCATTCTGAGATAACTATGCTTGCAATACTAAAGGCATGCATATACATTTGAAAAATAGATAAGCATCTTCACTAGATTGTAGTACCAAAAAATTGTTTAACTACAAGAAAGGAGAGAAAACCTACCTAAATGCAGAAAATTACAAAAGCTATAAAGGAACTAAATTTGCACATTCAGTAGACTAAAAGTTGCAGCCGTTGTTCACCAGCAACAAAATAAATGTTTAACTATAAGTAAAGGACAAAACACCTCCCTAAATGCATAAAATCAAAAGCTCATAAAAGTAAACTAAATCTGACTAAAAGTTGCAGCCATTTTCCAGAAGCAACATATAATAAGGAAAAATACCTCTGAACCATACTGGACTTTTGATCATACAACTCCTGAGTATCATAAAACTCAAAATATTCAAAATAAAACTTGCATCATCATGATACTAAACTTGCACATTACTAAATGTACAATGTTGTTATACTGAACTTGCATCATCCTGCTAGACTTGAATCCATTAAAAAATTGCACATTCATTGTAATGAACTTGCACACATTTTACAACAACAAAAAAACTTGGGTGTACTAGTAGATACATTAATATTTAAATAAAAATGCATTTAAACTACATGGATTACTTGAGTTAGATACATGGATGTAGCTAACTCAATTCACAAGATATAATTATAGCAATAAAACCTAACACTTCAAACTCAAAATATTCAAAATAAAACTTGCATCATCATGATACTAAACTTGCACACTACTATACAAACAATAAATTTAAACTAAACTTGCACCCACTATAAAATAGATTTGTATCCACAAAAAAAGAATGCAAATTCATCATACTGAACTATTCTTCTCAAATTTTTCAGATTAGTAAACTAAAAGTTGCAGCCATTTTCCAGAAGCAACATATAATTATACTGAACTAGTCATTCTAAGATAACTACGCTTGCAATACTAATATCATGCATATACATTTCAAAAATAGATAAGCATCTTCACTAGATTGTACTACCAAAAAGAAATTTAACTACAAGAAAGGAGAGAAAACCTACCTAAATGCGGAAAATTACAAAAGCTATAAAGGAACTAAATTTGCACATTCAGTAGACTAGAAGTTGCAGCCGTTGTTCATCGGCAACAAAATAAATGTTTAACTACAAGTAAGGACAAAACACCTCCCTAAATGCATAAAATCAAAAGATCATAAAAATAAACTAAATCTGCATAATTAGTAAACTAAAAGTTACAGCCATTTTCCAGAAGCAACATATAATAAGGAAAAACACCTCTGAACCATACTGGACTTTTGATCATACAACTCCTGAGTATCATAAAACTCAAAATATTCAAAATAAAACTTGCATCATCATGATACTAAACTTGCACACTACTAAATGTACAATGTTGTTATACTGAACTTGCACACACTACATGCTAGACTTGAATCCATTAAAAAATGGGACATTCATTATAATGAACTTGCACATATTTGACAACAGCAAAAAAACTTGGGTGTACTGGTAGATAGATTAATTTGAATAAAAATGCATTTAAATTACATGGATTACTTGAGTTAGATACATGGATGTAGCTAACTCAATTCACAAGATATAACTACAACAATAAAACCTAACACTTAAAACTCAAAATATTCAAAATAAAACTTGCATCGTCATGATACTAAACTTGCACACTACTAGACAAACAATAAATTTAAACTAAACTTGCACCCACTATATAATAGATTTGTATCCACACAAAAAAAATCATCATGCTTAACTAGCAAACATTTTACAACAGCAAAAAATACTGGGGTTTACTGTTAGATACAATAATTTGAACAAAAAATGGATTCAAACTACATGGAGTTACATACATGGACGTAGCTATCTCAATTCACAAAAATAACTACAACAAACAAACATAATACACAAAACTCAAATTTTCAATAAAAAACTTGGATCCTCATGATACTTAACTTGCACACACTATATATACATTGATTTCAACAAAAAAAGATTTAAACTCCATGGATTACATTTGCAAGAGATCTAACCTCATGATACTAAATACACAAAAATAACTACAGGAAAAGAACTAATCCTTAAATTTGCACACAAATTATTATATTGCACATTCATTACAGTAAAAATTGCACACATTTTACAACAGCATGACTAATATTAGCCTTCCTGATATCGTAATTTAGAATTGACTGGAGGTAAATGCATTGATTTATACAAAAGGCATTTAAACTACATGCTGACTTGCACACACTAGATACTAGACTTGCACACACTACATAGATAACAACAGAACTAAATACTAGACTTGGGCACACTATATGAGTATTCATGATACTGAACTTGCACACACTTTATACAAGATTTGTATCCAGACAAGAATTTGCACATATATCATAGTGAAGTTGCAACCTCTTACAAGGGATACCAAAAATAAAGAACATAAATGGATAAGATTAATACAACTCACCATCCTCCTAAAGCAAAATTCATCAAGGACAAGATCGAAAACTTCAGGGACTTCAGTCAGCTGGCACAAATGGAAAGCATGGAGCACCAGGACAGCGACAAACAGGGCAAACCATACCTATACAAAAAAAACATAGGGTTATTCTACATGCATAACTTACAAATAAAGATCTCAAAATGAAGAAGATCCCTAAAAAAGATTAAATCTAAACAAATTGCGTCCCTAAACAACTAAACTTGCATAAACTCTTCAGATATCTATTGGGAACCATACATAAATAAAATTTGATACCTGCAAAAAATAAGAACATTCGAATAACTAGAAAAATTCAAAAATCACAACTAGCACAAAAATTCAATAGACCCATAAACACACTGTAAAAAATATATAATTGGCTCAAACATATCAGAGTACCCAAGCTAATACATACAAACTGAACTACCAAACCTAAACAGATAAAAAAACATAACAAATTCTTTGGTTATCAGGGGTTCAAAATACACCTACATCAGTAGCTACAGCCTAAAAAGAGAGCATTACATTAAGTGTACACACAGCAAATTTTCATCTTTCGATAGAGGTTGCAAACCTCATCTCACCCCTTAATAAATCAAAAAAAAACTAGCAAATAAAACTTACCATAACTAGTCAAAAGATTCTTAACCATACTACTCCTACTACCACCTAATACACAAAAAGTCTGAACTACCACTAACCAACCAAAAGAACCCTACCATACTACTCCTACTACCATGGCACTACTACAAGCACCTAACACACACACACACACACACACACACACACACACACACACACAATCTGAACTTACCCTAACCAATCAAAACAACGCTAGCAAATACTACTACTACCACCAAGAAACACAGATCTAAAACACCTAACCACACAAAATAAAGAACAAACCTGGAGTATCATATAAAAAAAAAGAACACTTAGCACAGAGTAGAACTAGTACTAAACAACAAGAACACTACACTGGTCGCCTAAATGAGTCGAACGAACAGATCTAAAGGTAATAGAAACACACACCAAACAATTCAGAAATAAGAAACCCTAAAACATTAAAGAGAATCCTACCACTAAACAACAAGGACCATGCACTAGTCACCTAATCAGTGCGAACATTAGATCTAAAATGACCACTGAAACAAACAACACAGGGCACCACAGCAAGAAACCCTAAAACGGTACAAAGAGGGATTCAAAGGGAATGAGAAATTACCTGAAAAAGGAGTAGATTCGCCAAAGTAAATCCTTAAACCAAGAAAAATCCCCACTTACAAATCATGTAAACACAAACAGCTTCAAATAACTTCAAAACCTAAAGCACAAAATAGCAAGAAAAGATATCAGAGAGGAGAAGCGAGCAACAGATTCCAGCAGAGGGAGGAGAAAGATAGATCAGAGAGCGACGAACCCTAGTTCTACACGGGAAGAGGATACGACAGGAAACGGAAGAGACTGAGAGCTCGAGGGGAAAGTGACTGAAGAGAGAGAGTGAACAGATAAGAGCATGGTTAATAGAAGAGCCCGCTACGGGCTATATACCAGTGCCACATCATCTTATAGTCTTCCTAAAACCATACTCATACAATAGGCTGGCTGTAGATTAATTACTAGGCTGGTTATAGCATTCAATGCTTGCATGTGGACCGAGGAAAAGGGACTCATATGATTCGTAGGTGGGAGGAAACGCTGGCTTTTAGCCTTCACACAGGCTGCATGCTGGCTGTATGTGCTCGTATCTTGTGCTGCAGCCGGGCGCTAGATGGAGCGTCGGCTCCCGTCTCTCTCCTGCATCCTCTCTCCTCCGGCTGTGATTTTGCTGATATGGCGCAGCTTACAGCCTGCTGAGTCGAATCTATTATACTTGCTCTAAGAAGGGGAGCAGGTGGGCGCTGCGCTAGGCGAGAGGCCTGTTAACGGGCGGACAAAAACAGGCACCCGCCAGGCTCAGCGAGCCCATATACAGAATCGACTGATCAGAAACAGCGATCAGTCGATTTCAACTAGCCAGACACAACAGAAAATACAGAACAGGAAAAAACTAAAGCACACATCTCAAAGCACAAATCCAACAGCCAGAAATTCGACTGACCCAAAATCAAAAAAATCAGCTGAATGACATGTAGCTAAATCGCTGGTTGATAGGCGAGGTCGCGAGGATACAAGGTGCGCGCGTATCCTTCATGTCGTTCTTGCATCATTTCTTCGTTTCAGTTAACTGAACGTGTTATCTTCTTCGTTTCAGTTAACTGAACGTGTCATCTACAGATTCATAGGATCCGCGCATCTCTTCTTCCCCAAATAACCATTTGAAGGACATGCATGGCGGGATGCCAATCAGCAATTCAACAGCTAACCAAAAATGGCGCTGTGAGCTTCAGCACGGGGAGGACGAACATCTCCTTGTTTCTTTTGGCTCAGCGGGCAGCAGTTGCTGCGGGATACTGGCTACTCTCCCTCGGCCTCTCCGGCCGCCCAGCATCCAGAGCACGAGGTGGATGCCGACGTAGGCGAGCACGGCGGCGGCCAGCGCGATGACGTACCCGGACGTGTCCCACTCCCGGCTGCTCCCGGCGGCGTAGGCGCCCAGGAGGCCCAGCAGGTCCAGCACGATCGCCGTGTTCATGGCGTAGAGCAGCAGGGCGTAGTCCTGCAGGGACTCCTGCAGCAGCAGCACGATGACCACCACCGACGCCACGAAGGAGGTGGAGTTGCAGTAGAAGAAGGCCCGGAACCGGGCGAGGTCGCTCCCGCGCAGCAACGGGTTCCCCGCGGTGGCCCATCGCTCCGACACGCCGCCCGGCGGCTTCAGGCCGGCCTGGTAGGTGACGCTTGCCGCCAGGATCGCCAGCAGCATCAGGTACTTCCGCCGGCTGGAAGTCGCCTCCGTGCTGGGCCTGGGCTTGAGTGAGCTACAGCTACTTCGTCGTGGCCTGGAGGAAGACGGCGTGTTTGCCTTGCTGCTGCTCCTGGCGGCGGCGCTTGACCCGGAGGAGGAGCCGTTTTCTCCGTCGAGGGTGGCGCAGCTTTCGAAGAACTTGAAGAACACAAGCAGCTGCACGACTATGAAGGCGACGACCGCGCCGACGAGCACGAAGACGTAGATGGACGTGCGCAGCTGCCGGGCGCACCCGGCGGCGTAGGCGCCCATCAGGCCGAACAGGGCGACCACCATGCACACGTAGAGCGCGTAGCACCGTATGCCCGGCCGGTACAGGTTCGGGTTCACGAGCATGACAATGAGCGCCATGGACGCCATGAAGCTCGTGGAGTTGCAGTAGAAGAACGCCAGGTACCTTCTCCGGTACTCGTCGTGGTCTTCGAGGACTGGGGAACCCGCACTGTATTTGGGGCCATCTTTGGTCCAGAATCCGCCCGGCGGGGTGAGCCCGGCCTGGTAGGTGATGGTGGCCACCAGGATTGATAAATTCACGTACATCATCGGCACGCTCGAGCAGCTTTACGACATCGACGACATGACCATAACGGAGGCGATCGGACGCTTGCGGACATGGGAAGAGAATGCTCATGGTTGTCGAAAAGGCAAAGGAGGAGGTGGTGACCAACTCATGTACTCACGCGCAGATTGGGAGTCCCCAAGTAGCAAAGGAAGGCGCAACGTTGGCGAAGGCTCAAGCAACGCGAAGCGCGGCGGACAAACCAAAGAAGGCAAAGGAAAAGGCAAGCCACAAGGTCGTGGTAAGGCGGACCGATCTAAAGAGCGGAAGCCACGGAACTTGGATATGTCCGAGGTCAAGTGCTATAACTGCAACGAGATGGGTCACTTTGCAAAGGATTGTCCGGAGCCTAACAAGCGGAGATCAAGGTAAATTTGGCGAAGCAGAAGACGAACGTCCGTGTCTTCTCGATGGCGAAGTTTGTGATCTCGTCCAAACAGCGGTTGTAAAACCAAACCGAAGGTGCTACTTCATGAGAAAAAGGTAACACGAAAGTTATCCGGAAGCCAGAACGTGTCATGGTATCTAGACACGGGTGCCAGTAACCACATGACGGGATGCAAGGAGAAGTTCCTCGAGCTAGAATATGATGTTCAAGGCTCGGTCAAGTTCGGTGATGGTTCAAATGTGGAGATTTGCGGGCAAGGCTCTGTCCTCTTTGAGGGTCTCACAGGAGAACATCGCATACTCACCGGAGTATACTACATCCCACGGCTTCGAAACAACATCATCTCTGTCGGGAAACTTGACGAGAATGGATGCAAGGTGGATATCGAGAACGGAGTTATGACGATCTTCGACAACCTCCGAAACGTGCTAGCGCGTGTGAATCGCACGCGGAACAGGCTCTATATCCTCAACCTTGATCAATCTCAACCGGAGTGTTGGCTCGCCAAGAGTGATGATGATTCGTGGTTATGGCATGCTAGATTTGGACACGTTAACTTCTACGCCTTGAAGAAGATGTCGAAGATGGAGATGGTATCTGGGATGCCGCTTATCGACCATGTTGATCGAGTATGTGACGGGTGCTTGGTTGGAAAACAGCACCGCAGCCGCTCCTCGCTCGATCTACCTATCGTGCAAGTGATGCACTCGAGCTGCTCCATGGTGATCTATGTGGCCCTATCACCCCAAAGAACTCACGGAGGAAAGAAGTACTTCTTCCTTGTGGTAGATGACTACTCGAGATACATGTGGGTCGTTCTCCCACGATCTAAAGATGAGGCGCTTGAAGCGTTCAAGAAGTCAAGGCTGCAACGGAGATGGAACACAAGTTGAAAGTTCGCGCTCTACGGACAGATCGCGACGGAGAGTTTACGTCAAACGAGTTCAATGACTACTGCGAGAAGATTGGCATAAAGAGGTTCCTCACGGCACCTTATACGCCACAGCAGAACGGGGTTGTTGAAAGGCGCAATCGAACCGTCGTTGACATGGCGAGAAGTTTACTCAAGAGCAAGAACTTGCGGGGACATTTTGGGGAGAAGCTGTCTCGACGGCGGTCTATCTTCTCAATCGGGCTCCAACGAAGGCGGTGATCGGCAAGACTCCGTATGAAGCAGTTTACGGACGTAAGCCGAATGTGTCTCATCTACGGACGTTTGGGTGCGTGGCGCTTGTGAAGACGATGGAGCCGCATCTCTCAAAGCTTGCCGATCGCAGCACCAAGATGGTGTTCATCGGATACGAGAGGAGTTCCGGCACCAAGGCATACCGCTTCTACGATCCACGAACCAAGCGTCTACGGATTTCACGCGACGTCGTGTTTGAAGAAAACCAAGCGTGGAATTGGGCGCAGCAATTGACGATGCTCCAAACGGTAACATATTCACGCTTGAATTTCCAACCGATGATGATGCAGGGGAGGATGTCCAGGTGGTTGGCAAGACGCACAACCAAGGTGACCGCAATGGCAGTGATCACCATGGTGCCAACAACGACGACGACGCGCATGGGTCGCAAGGTGATAGCGACAACGACGCGCATGACACGGGCGGAGATCTCGAGATAGCAAGAGAGGTGTGGAACGCACTCAAAGAGATGAGGATTGGAGAAGATCGCGTCACCAAGGCTCGGTCACAAGTGCTGAAGCGCCAATTTCACAAGTTGCAGATGGAGGAAACTGAATCGGTGAACGACTATGCCATGCGTCTGACTACATTGGTGGGAGAGATCCGCGCGCTTGGTGCGAAGCTCGAGGAGACCGAGATTGTGGAAAAGTTTTTCAGTTCGGTGATTGATAAATTCACGTACATCATCGGCACGCTCGAGCAGCTTTACGACATCGACGACATGACCATAACGGAGGCGATCGGATGCTTGCGGACATGGGAAGAGAATGCTCGTGGTTGTCGGAAAGGCAAAGGAGGAGGTGGTGACCAACTCATGTACTCACAACCAAGGTGACCGCAATGGCAGTGATCACCATGGTGCCAACAACGACGACGACGCGCATGGGTCGCAAGGTGATAGCGACAACGACACGCATGACACGGGCGGAGATCTCGACAATGAGGCGCATAGTGATGATGACAATCAAGATGATGGTCACGATCACGATGACTACGCTGACGATGAGGATGCCAACGACCCGGCATCTATCACGCCCGAGACTCAACCGTCTTCTTCAAGTGCATTGACGCCGACACAATTTGTGTCGCCCCCTTCGCAAGCCACGACGGATTCTTCCGGGCCTCGTCGCTACAAGCCCCTCAAGAAAGTCTACAAGTACGCAAAGCCAGTTACACTCGAGTACTCCGATTTGTGTTTACTCGGAGTTGAAGAGCCAGCGAACTTTGTAGAGGCGAGCAAAAGTTCAAGTTGGATGCACGCCATGGATGAGGAGATGAAGGCGATCGAGAGCAATGGCACGTGGACTTTGGTAACCCGACCTCCGAACCAAAAGGCCATAGGTTTGAAGTGGGTTTACAAGTTGAAGAAGGACACGAAGGGTGCCATTGTGAAGCACAAGGCAAGACTCGTCGCAAAGGGCTACGTACAACGTCAAGGAGTTGACTATGAGGAGGTGTTTGCACCGGTTGCTCGAATCGAGACGGTGAGAGTGCTCCTAGCTTTGGCAGCACAAGAGGATTGGAAGGTTCATCATATGGATGTCAAATCCGCTTTCCTCAACGGCGACCTTAAAGAAGAAGTGTACGTGGAACAACCCCTCGGTTACGAGAAGAAAGGCGAAGAAGAGAAAGTTTACAAGCTCAAGAAGGCACTTTACGGGCTGAAGCAAGCGCCAAGAGCTTGGAACGCAAAGTTAGACCGAAGTCTGGTCTTGCTCGGGTTTAAGATATGTCCCCTCGATGATCCAAATGACAGTCTATCAAGCACCGAAGAACAGGTGAAGGTTGAAGATGCGATCAAGGAAGAGCGCTGGCGTCAAGCTACAGACGAGCCGACGACAGCAAAGACGGTCCCTGAAATGCTACGAGGAACGACGAAAGGAATGCCAAGAATAAAGCATACAAGTAGTCATCGCATTTGGGATCCAGGTCGTAGCGAGGACGTCATGTTTAAGGGGGTGAATATTAGGATTAAACCCAACGTCCGAGTACATGTCTATGTACCCAACGTCCGAGTACATGTCTATGTACGTGTCCGAGTAGTACAACATATAGGATACCGAGTAGGATTGGTATTAGCTAGTACAGATCGGTTAGATACTAGGCTATCCTACGCATATATATATGCCTGTACGTGCCCCTGTAACCACAACGAAAATAGCAATAAAGAGGAAAAGAGCCAGGAGCGACACGCCCCTGTAGCTATCAACGAAAATCTTCCGATCAGTTTTTCCGTCTACGTTTGCAAGTTCCGTCGAGACGATCGACTGACCTAGCTAGCTAGCTCAGGTCGAGTTCACATACACGTCTACGTGTACGTGTGTGTGCAGCTTGAGAATCAATCAAGCCACGCCTAGCTAGCTCTGCACTTCGTGTGCATAGTTCCTGGGCAATTTGGTCTAGCGATCAAAAGCCAACAAGGATGGCCAGGAGCAGCAGCCGCTTGCGCCGCTTGTCGATCCTCATCTTCTCCTCATGGCTCAGCTCTTCGTGGTCGAGGGTGAAGAAGACGACATGGATGACCACGTACACCAGGACGGCGCCCGCCAAGGCCACGACGTAGATGGAGGTGCTCACCTCCCGGCAGCTCCCGGCGGCGTACGCGCCGATGAGGCCAAACAGGTCCAGTATCATGGCTACCTCCAGCGCGTGCCCGCTCATCAGGCTCTTGTTCTGGACCATGAGGATGACAACCAAGGACGCCACGAACGCGGTGGAGTTGCAGTAGAAGAAGGCCTTGTACCGAGCAGCGTGCTTGAACAGGAGGATCGGGTCGCCGGCCTTGTAGCGCCCTTGCTCGTCAGCTTCTTGCCACACGCCGCCGGGCGGGTCCATCCCCGCTTGGTAAGTGATGGTGGCGGCGAGAGTGGCGAGCAGCAGAATCAGAGATTTGGCCTTCTCGATGCCTTCGTTCTTGTTGCCTGTGATCGCCGCATCGGCGTGGCTTCCTTGCCACCCGCCGCCTGGTGTTGCCGTTGCCGCCGGCAACTCACGCGCCGGCGATGAGCTTTGACTTTCGGTCTGGTTCTGGTGGCACCCGTGTTCTTGCAGCCAGTGTGACGCGCGCGCGGAGAAGCTCTTCAGTCGTAACCAGGTGCCGCTGCTCTTGAGAGGATCCGGGACGAGCAACATGACCACCATCACGAGGAGGATGTACACAAGGACCGCGGCGACCAGGACGACGACGTAGGCCGTCGTGTCGGCCTTTCTCGAGCTCCCGGCGGCGTAGGCGCCCAGGAGGCCGAGCAGCACGACGAGGATGAACCCGTACATCTGCAGATCGGCGTAGTACCTCTGCAGCCGTCGTCCCAGGAGCAGCACGATGATGAGCAGCGACGCGACGAACGCCGTGGTGTTGCAGTAGAAGAAGGCCATCAGACGAGCCGACTGGTGGACCTTCAGCATCGGGTCGCCAGCTTCGTGTCTGCCCTCGGTTTCGCCAAGGAAGCCACCGGGCGGGTTCAGGCCGGCGGCGTACGAGATGCCGGTCGCGAACGTGGCGAGCAGCAGCAGCACCTTGCGCTGCTCTTTGAGCTTGAGCGCGTCATCCGGGCTCTCCTTCTCGCGCACCACCACTTGCGAGGGGGATGTCTCGCCGGCCTCCGATGGCGCGTAGGTGGCCAGGAGGATGTGGATGCCGACGTAGGCGGCGAGAGCGACGACCAGCGTGGAGACGTACAGGGTGGTCGGCAGGTCCTCGCAGCTCCCCGTGGCGAAGGCCCCCATGAGGCCGAGCAGGTCCAGCACCATGACGAACCGGAGCACGGCGAGCCACGCCGTCCGCCTCTCGTTGAGCACGAGGAGGAGGAGGTTGACGACGAGCGACGCCGCGAAGGCGGTCGCGTTGAAGTAGAAGAAGGCGAGGTACCGTGGAGAGTGGTACAGGATCGGGACGCCGGCCTCCTCCCCCGGCTTGTCCTCCTGCCAGACTCCCCCGGGCGGGCTGAGCCCCGCCGCGTACGTCGCCGTGGCCACCAGCGTGGCCAGCAGCATGAGGTACTTCCGCAGGTGGTACTCCCACGACGGCTCTTGTTTGGGCGCCGCCGCCGCTCCGGTGTCGAGCTCCACCTTCTCGGTCGACGTCGCCATTTTCCTAGCCACAGCTGGTGGGCTCTATCTCTGTTACCTCTGGTGCAAGATTGCAAGCGTGGGAGGAAGATGGTGTGCCGATGGATGGATGGATGCGCTCGTGCCGCTGCATATATAAACCCTTGAGCTACCAGCCTACGGCTACGTCAACACGTGCTGACTAACTCAGGACGCCGTGTTCATTGAACGTTCCACCCCTCTTGCGCGGCCAACATAATTAAATCTGTTCTAGGCCATGCCATAGGAGGGGATCAAGGCTGCCGTTGCATGACAATGCCGGACGACGCTCGCCGATCGTAGCCTTGGCTGAAAATCAGAAGTTGGTGAATCATGAGCTGGCTGACTGAGAGTTTTGCCTGGCTACTTCATCTACTCCAAATTAACTGAAGTTTTTGTGGCAAAAAACACAAAATTGACCTGTGCATGAAAAAAATTCATAAATTAACCTGCTTTCGAAAAAAATTCACTCAGCTGACCCTTTCGTGTGGCGCCCGACAGCAAGGCGCGTCGCACTCTACTGTGCAACGCCTAACTCTAAGGCGCTGCACGTCTGGCATCGAACTGCCTAAAAATTGCTAAGTCGATATGCAACGCCTAAAAGCAAGGCGCTACACTATACAATGTAGCGCCTAGATGCTAGACGCTGCACCGCTTGCATTACAAGTTTACAACAACTCCACGTCTTTGGTAAAGGACAAGATGCATGAGCCGCTTGCTGCTCCCGCCACGGAATCTACGGTGGTAAAAGACCCGTATGAACCTAGCTGTCGTCTCCATGGGTGACTGTTTTGCCCCTGACTCTCATCATCTTTCTCGTAAAATAAGTGACCCTGCACTGTCACTCGTCTCGTCAAGGCTTGCTGATCAGTCATCACTTCACTCGTCAGGCCACCAAAAGAATATAAAAAAGAGAAGTAACACGGAGATTGGGAAAGAAAACTATGACGGTTGCTGCTGTGAACTTGACTCGGAGGCGTAACATAAACTATTGCTGCTGTTGTAATGTAAGTAGTGCAACGCCTAGTGCCTGGGCGCTGCACTATATAGTGTAGCGCCTAGCTCTCAGGCGTTGCACACTGACTTAGCAATTTTTAGCAGTTCAGAGTGCGACGCTGGTCATGCGTGTAGCGCCGGTCAGTCAGGCGCTGCATAGTGTAGTGTGGCGCCTATATGTCGGGCGCTACACAAAAAGGTCAGCGGAGCGAAAAATTTTCAATGACAGTTTATTTTGTGAATTCTTTTTGCTCACAGGTCAGATTTGTCGTTTTTGCCAGTTTTTGTTCTGAGGGAGCAATTAATGGGAAGTTACATATATTTGTTTCAACGGCTCTAAGTCTCAGTCGACTGAGACGTCATGTCTCAGTCGATGTTATATTCCTTTCATCTTGCATGGAGATTTATACATTTTTTCTTTTCAGCTTTTTCCCTTCTTATATACTATGTCACTTGACTGAGACTTGGTTAAGTCTCAATCGACTGAGACCTAGATACACCCATTCAATTTCTTTATAGTACTTAACTAAGCGTATAATGCACAGGTGGGCGGGCAGCGCCTGCTGCGGCTCTGGCGATGGCTGACGCATCGGTGATGATGGCAGTGCGCCCACCCACGCAGGCAGGGCTGAAACAAACGCGTGCATGCATCATCGACGTCCACGAGCAGTGCTGTCCAACCAGCGTCGGGTTCCAGGTCGACTCCTCGTTCACCTCCTCCTCCTCCATCATCACCCCATCCTCTTGCTTAGGGATGGCAACATCGCCGGCGGTCGACAACGCGAGCTGCACCGCTAAGCCCTCCTTGAACTCATCGGGCTTCAAGTCCTCCGACGCCTTCATGTATGACTCGTCCATCTATTCGTCCTGTTTTGGAGATGGAGATGGGGTAGTTGTGGGTTCACACGAGCGCGCACCCGCACATGCGCACGGCGAGGGCCGGGAACACACACCTACGCGCACGCACGTGCACGTGCAGGGCTGACACGCGGGCCCGAGGGTGGACACTGAGAAGACACGCGCGCTTCCATTCAGTGTCCGTTTGGACGCAAATTGGTTTCAAATTTGTCTGTTGTGACATTTGCCAGTCTGAATCCAAACGGACATGACGGACCAAACGCGACCTGCGTTGGAGTTGGCCTTAGCAAACTGGTATTACTATATACACATATTTTTCACACAGATGGATGCGCCAACTCGCTTTATAGTATGTATATGAATATGTACTAGAAGAACGCCCGTGCGTTGCAACGGGGCCACATTAACTTAAAAAGTTCAATATCAATTATGTTAATATTACATTGAATATTCTCATACATATTAAGTGACATCGACGACCTATTTTACCATCAAATTCTCACACACACACACACACACCCTTTCCCTCCCTCTTCCTCACTCTCTCTCCCCCTCTCCCTCACTCGGGAGGTGGGACGAAAATAAACCCGAAACGGAGACTACCAACTGAGACAATAGGAGTAGAGATCATTTAGTTGATAAGAATAAATAGAAAACGGTGTTAAAAAGGAGAAACATATTAGAATACATTGAAAAACCAAAAGGACGATGTGAAAGGGATTCGCCGCCTTCGGGCCTTGCCACCGGATCGGCTCACGTCCAGTCCCAGCATGTCGTCTTCTCCTCGTTCCCGAGCAGCGTCACAGAGACGGGCTCCGCCCGACCACCTCGGCGCATCGAAGGGAATGGATAAGGAGCCTCACCTCCTCCTTGACGCCTCCCAAATCCACTTCTCCTCCTCGCTCGCCGATCTCGCCGATCCGACGAAGTCGACGCCACGGCCACCATGAACGACCCGTCCACATGGCTAACGCCTCCTGCGGGCTAGGAGCTTGTCGAGGAGCTCAATGCCTTCGCTACTTAAATGCGCCAACGAGATCAAGTCCAAGACCCGCGATCGACGTCCGCCGCCGCCTTCCTCAACCTTGGACCACCGCGACATTGCCGCTCGATCCGCGCCCGAGCTCCCATGTCTTCCCTAGGGCGCCATTGACACCGCATGATCTCCTCTTACCTTTCCTTGTCTCCTCTCGCTTGCTCGTTAGGTATTTCGCCGTGGCCGAGAACCGCCGTCCGCCATGGCTATTGCGGGGTAGCCACCGAGCTCCTTGATTGACCCGTGGCACATGCCCGCCCAATGCACGCCCATGCCCGAGCTCGCCGCTCTTCTTCGCGCCATGGCTACTCCTCTCCATGCCCACGCCTGCTACACCACGCTCGGTCGCGCCGCCCGCCGCACAGCTGCTTCGCCAGCCACCGCACCATCAGGTTTCGCGACACACACACACAGTGTCGCGCCACACTCTCGCCGCCGCGCCGCCCCATCTGCCGCCTCGCCTCGCCGCCTCCATCATGGCTATCTTCTGTCGGCCGCCCCCTCAGCCTCGCCTACTGCGTGTTGCTTCCTGCTGCTATGCGCTACTCTAACACTGGTACGCTGCTGCACCATGCCCTCGACACCGCCGTGGACAAATGTGCGGAGGGATTGTTAATGGAGTACGGGAAGGAGGTGGCGGAGAAGGTGTGGAGAGGCGGGAGGTCTGGGGCGGTGTCACCTGACTGTGGTGGAGGTGTTTATCCGACAAGGAGACGGAGTGGAAGGAGAGGTCACAATTGGAAAGAATCACAAAAATAATCATAACCCGAAGATCTCAGTTCAAAAAAAATGCTAATATCGATGGAAAACATAGAAAATGTTTGTTGTTATCAAGGAAAGGTAAAAATTTAGGAAAGTTAGGATTTTTGAACTGATTTCTATGCAAATGGGGTTTTATTGTTTGATAACGTGATATCGATTCCGCCTGCTTGTGACGTGTCTGATTAGGAAAGTTTGCAAATGTTAAGAAACTATTTATTGGGAGGAAAGTTGTGACGTGTCTGTTATTTGTTTCCTAGAACAAATTTCACTAATAAGTTAGGAAAGTTAGATTAAAATGTATTATTTGTTTCCTAAAATCTGTTATTTGTTTCCTAAGACAAATTGAACCAATAAAAGGAATCAATTGATTTGCATAATTTAAGGAAGTTAGATTAAAATGTATTATTTATTTTCTGAAAATCTTTTATTTGTTTCCTAAGACAAATTGAACCAATAAAAGGAATCGATTGATTTAGATAAGTTAGGAAAGTTAGACTAAAATATATTATTTGTTTCCTGAAAATCTGTTATTAGTTTCCTAAGACAAATTGAACCAATAAAAGAAATCAATTGATTTGCATAATTTAAGGAAGTTAGATTAAAATATATTATTTGTTTCCTGAAAATCTGTTATTTGTTTCTAAGACAAATTGAACCAATAAAAGGAATCGATTGATTTGCATAAGTTAGGAAAGTTAGATTAAAATGTATTATTTGTTTCCTGAAAATCTGTTATTTATTTCCTAAGACAAATTAAACCAATAAAAGGAATCAATTGATTTGCATAATTTAAGGAAGTTAGTAAAATGTATATTTGTTTCCTGAAAATCCGTTATCTTCCCGGCCCAGAACGACGGAGATGCCACATGATAGTATGGCACCAACCCATCGTCTGTCTTGTTGACGAGTGACGACAGAGACGATCGAGCTCAAACTTAATCTGCGTATGAATAATCAACAGTGACGGCAACTGTCGCAGGTCATGTTTAACACTGAAGCAAAACAAATTTGCATTGGTGTTAAACTACAACTACTAGCTCTTTCACCTTGTCAGACAGTCTCTTCAATCCAAGAATATACAACATCTAGAAGAAATAAAACCAATGACATAATTAGTAAACAATTTCAGCGGCAAAAGGATAAACAAATTTGATTTTTAAAACAAAACCTACACCTACACAAGTATATGTTATATTAACAGAAGTGCAGATCCCGTCCCACTCTTCACTTTTTGACAAAAAACTTCTGAATAGCAATCTTGGTGAGTGATCTCGACCGGGTTCGATCGGCATGGCATGTCGTTCCTCTAGGAGTGGGTGCTGAGAGGAAGGATGGCAAACCTCCATTGTCAATCGGCCGAAGCTGCATCGTCATTTGGATCAGAGCATGGAAGAAATCGAGATGGTAGAGGTTGAGGAATTTGTAGGACGTGAGGGTTTAGGGTGGGCATCACGAGAACTCACCCATATCTTGGGAGACGGCACCCGAGGTGCGGTCGTGTTCGTGCTTCGAGGCTGCCATGTGCTGTCCTCGCCGCCATCGCTGTCGATGCCACTTCAGCCACGAGCATGGGACTGAGGGACGAAGGGAAGAGAAGGTAAGGAAGCGAGCTAATGACGTACCTATGTTTGGTATGTAATACCCTCCATTAAGAGTAGATATTTTCTTAAAATCGGTTATTTTGTTTCCTAATTAATGTGATTGAGCAATTTAAGGTAAGGTTAATTAATTTAGATTTGATATTTAGAGATTGACCGTGATTGATTCTTTCACATAAAGACATTACTAAAAATAACTTGCACAAGCATGAAAAGTTATGACCCATTAAGATTTTTTTTGTTGTGTGAGAGGGTGACGCGAAACTAAACCGGTGGGGTGGGGGAGGGACGAAAAAAACCAGCGAAATAAAACGGTTGAAAGTGGTGGGGTGGGGTGGGGGAGGGACGAAAAAAACCAGCGAAATAAAACGGTTGAAAGTGGTGGGACGAAAATAAACCATACGAGACTACCAACTACTCCATTAGGAGTAGAGATAACGACGGGAGTTTGGGCGTGTGCGGGACTCGATCACGGGGTTTTTCTTGGTTTTTCACGGCTGAGGGGGAGGTGGGAGGAAGTACCAAAGAAGTACCAAAAAAGACCGGGTGAGGTGGGACGAAAATAAAACCCGGAACGCGACCTACAAACTGAGACATTAGGAGTAGAGATAATTTGACCAAAAAATCGATCGATGTGTGGACGGAGTGATTGACTGACAAGTGAGTGTAACTGGCCAACGACTCACGTGCAAACGCCCACACTTGCTTCTGCAGCTGCGGCTAACCGAGCTGACTTTCCTCTTAGCTGCACGTTCGTACGAAGGCACCTATAATTAATTAAGCACATACTTAAACAACGTCTCTGGTCGCTATAGCAGGCGACGTAATCACGTACTAGCTGGCCAGCTTTCGTGCATTGCGTCAGCGGAGGAAGCCCGTTTACTTTCTGCATAAGATGGGCATCAGCGGTAAAAAAACTCCTCTGTGCAAAACACAAGGTAGAGAAGTCCACTTCCTTCCTCATCCAAAAAATATCGGTTGACTTGCTCATTTTCTGAACTTTTGATGAAGGCTGACTTAGCCCTCCATAAACTACTGGTATATCCTGGATGGTTTACCCCTCGTCAGTTTTGGTGACGGAAGTCCATTTCTGAAAAATCTAAGAAAATGCCGGAAATTGGATGATGAGATGAGACGCCGTTGCACATACAGATGTGGCCGTCATGGTCGCCTGGTCGGCCGAACCGAAGTTAATATCAGAGCTCGGATCGACTTGATTGATCAGTTGCGATGGAGTGTATTCCAGTGGTCGCGGATGCGGCTGATCAGTTGCAACACACACGTTCCTTGTTTGCAACACACACGCTTACTCCTGTGTGCAGCGCTGAACTGATCAACTCGCATGGCTTCTCCGGGCAACTTCATTAGGGTTTTAGGGTTAGCCTGCAACTTGTGCACTTGATTGGGAAAGATGCAGATTACTGATATCGATGCAGCAACTGGATAAAAAGATTGGATAGTTTATCGATGAATGGCCGGGACAGTCGGCTGACAGGTGACAATAGAACAGCTAACAACTGCCATGTTTTATATAGTCGCTCTATTTTTTTTTATGAAAAGGATTATATACTCACTCTTGGCGCACGCAGGCAGGCAGGTAGGCAGGCATGAGATTAAGCCTATAGCATGTTGACCATCACCGTTTGGGCTGTCCAAAAACCCGCTTTCGGAACCCGTGCAAAACCGTAGTTGGTTATCCATATAGTTCGGTAAAGTATAGGCCACCAGCTGAGCAGCTTGAAAATTAGTATATGTGCCTAAATGCCCCATGGGGGCTGGGAAAGCGTCTAAACTCCTAGATATCTGCACTGATGTCGCTATTCGAGTAGGCATCTTCCTCCATTGCAACTTCCGGCGACCAGGCTGTCAGGCAAACACTCGGTGCCATCATCCACTGCACCTGACCAGGATGTAGGCGCCTGTGTATTGTACTACTCAGGTTGTTCAGGTTGAGAGGGAAATTAACAAGGATTAATTTGCTAAGCCGACTGCGCACCATGGCCAAGCAATGACGATGGAGCTTGGAGCAAAGATATCTTTTTTTTTTGCGAATAAGTAGCAAAGATATGTTGGAGTAATGTTTTTTTTCTCGAAACGGATGCATAAGATTTGCCTCATCTATTAAATAAGGGGGAAGCAGAGTTTAGAGTTTCTGGCTAGCGCTCGGGCGACTCGGGTGGCTCCCCAACTCTAGCCGCCGCCGGGGCCTAGCCCATCCTCCTCCCCTCCTCCCGCCGCCGCCGAAGGACGCCGCCGGCTTGCGCCCGGAGACCGACAGCGGTGGCGGGGGCTCTTCCTCCCTCCCGCGTCTCAGGGGTGGCGGGACCCTAACATGCATGAAGGTGCGGCCGATCTACAAGAAGGAAATATGCCCTAGAGGCAATAATAAAGTTATTATTTATTTCCTTATTTCATGATAAATGTTTATTATTCATGCTAGAATTGTATTAACCGGAAACATAATACATGTGTGAATACATAGACAAACATAGTGCACTAGTATGTCTCTACTTGACTAGCTCATTAATCAAAGATGATTAAGTTTCCTAACCATAGACATGAGTTGTCATTTGATTAACGGGATCACATCATTAGGAGAATGATGTGATTGATTTGACCCGTTCCGTTAGCTTAGCACTTGACCGTTTACTATGTCGTTATCGCTTTCTTCATGACTTATACATGTTCCTATGACTATGAGATTATGCAACTCCAGCTTACCGGAGGAACACTTTGTGTGCTACCAAACGTCACAACGTAACTAGGTGATTATAAAGGTGCTCTACAGGTGTCTCCGAAGGTACTTGTTGGGTTGGCATATTTCGAGATTAGGATTTGTCACTTCGATTGTCGGAGAGGTATCTCTGGGCCCACTCGGTAATGCACATCACTTAAGCCTTGCAAGCATTGCAACTAATGAGTTAGTTGTGGGATGATGTATTACGGAACGAGTAAAGAGACTCGTCAGTAACGAGATTGAACTAGGTATTGAGATACCGACGATCGAATTTCGGGCAAGTAACATACCGATGACAAAGGGAACAACGTATGTTGTTATGCGGTTTAACCGATAAAGATCTTCGTAGAATATGTGGGAGCCAATATGAGCATCCAGGTTCCGCTATTGGTTATTGACCGGAGACGTGTCTCGGCCATGTCTACATAGTTCTCGAACCCGTAGGGTCCGCACGCTTAATGTTCGGTGACGATTTATATTATGAGTTATGTGTTTTGATGTACCGAAGGTAGTTCGGAGTCCCGGATGAGATCAGAGACATGACGAGGAGTCTCAAAATGGTCGAGACGTAAAGATCGATATATTGGACGACTATATTCGGACATCGGAAAGGTTCCGAGTGATTCGGGTATTTATCAGAGTTACGGGAATTCGCCGGGGAGAAGTATTGGGCCTTATTGGGCCATACGGGAATAGAGGAGAGAGGCCAAAAGGAAGGACGCCTGCGCCCCCCCTCTGGTCCGAATTAGACAAGGGGTGCAGCCCCCTTTTCCTTTCCCTCTCTTCCTCTTTCCTTCTCTCCTACTCCAACAAGGAAAGGAGGAGTCCTACTCCCGGTGGGAGTAGGACTCCCCCCTTGGCCCGCCCTCCTCCTTGGCCGGCCGCCTCCCCCTTGCTCCTTTATATACGGGGGCAGGGGGCACTCCAAGACACAACAATTGATCCTTGAGATATATTAGCCGTGTGCGGTGCTTCCCTCCACCATATTCCACCTCGATAATATCGTAGCGGTGCTTAGGCGAAGCCCTGCGTCGGTAGAGCATCATCATCGCCACCATGCCGTCGTCTTGACGGAACTCTCCTCGGCTCGGCCGGATCGGAGTTCGAGGGACGCCATCGAGCTGAACGTGTGCTGAACTCGAGCCGCGTCGCTCGGTACTTGATCGGTCGATCGTGAAGACGACGACTACATCAACGCGTTGTGCTAACGCTTCGCTTCGGTCTCGAGGGTACGTGGACAACACTCTCCTCTCGTTGCTTTGCATCACCATGATCTTGCGTGTGCGTAGGAAATTTTTTGAAATTACTACGTTACCCAACACTACAAGCGACGGCGTTGGCTTCGATGGTGGCGGCGGTCGGCCCTGCCTTGGGCCACGGGCGGCTGCTGCGGCGGCTGGCCTGGATCGGGCGGCGGCGCGATGCGGTCTTCGACGGCATGTCATCTGGCTTTAGATCGCCGGCGGCGTCGAGGGCCTGGTGGACTGCTTGGCGGCATCCATGGCAGATCTGTTCTGCCCGGTGTAGCCAGTGGTGGTGGTCATCTTCTTCGTCGGCGATGGCCGGCCAGAAGCTTGGTGATCGGATCTCGAGATCCATCATCTAGTCCTGGCTGCGAGTTGGGGAGACATGGTTGCCGGTGAAAACCGAGCCGACGGCAGGCAATGTCGTTACCTTGAGGAAGGCATCGTCGTGTAACTACTGTCGACCCACTCATGCTGTTTCGGGGGAAACCCTAGGATCTGGTGTTCCAAATCGGACGATGGCGGCACTGCGGTGTTGTTTTTCTCTTGGGAGCATCGTTTGTGGAGCAACGTTGGAAGTCAGAGGCAGGAGGTGGAGCGGCTTCGTCTTGCACGGAGCTTCGGTGGAGATGTCAAGTCATGCCTGATCGACAAGTGCTACGCTTGGTCATGTCTGGTCGGCAGGTGCTACGCACGACAGGTCCTCCAAGGACTTCAAGCTATGTCGGCTGGTGATACTTGGCAGCATGGCGCTGAGGTGTATCAGTGGCGACCGTGACGTGTTCAGCTGTTTGCGCGCAGGGAGGAGGTGCCGTTGGGCGTCGTGGTGGCATCGACGATAGCTGGACCGAGAAAGGTTGATGCATCAGTACAGTTTTGAAGATGGAGCGGTGGCAGTTGGCGGCGGCGGCCTCTGAGAGCACGCCAGACCAGTGTGTGCCCCAGACCCGGCAAGTGGCTAGGTTGGGGTCTCAGGTCTTAGATGTTAGGCTTGGCTGCGATGTCTGTTTGGTATTAGGCCCCAGACTATATGCGCCCCTTCATCAACTGGATAGGTGTAGCGACAGTTTGTTGCTTAGACGGCGGCTTTAGTCTTACTGTTGTATTGATTTTGTAAGGTCTTGTGAGAATAATTAGTAAAGTGGCCGTATGCATCGCCCAGATGCAGAGGCCGGGGGTCATCCTCCTTTTCTAAAAAAAGCAGAGTTTAGAGTTATACAAGAGCACCCACATACACAGCATGACGATTAATCGCGCAAGAAAATAGGCCCTAGTCTTTTAGCACCCGCAGTAATCCAGAGCTTTGCCTCCTCCATGATGTTGTTGAGAAGTATTGGCGGCGGTGCGAACTTGTGCCGGAACACCCGTGCATTTCGCTCATTCCAAATGGTCCAAGAAACAAGTATGGTGAGGGAGGCCAAAGCGCTCTGGCTGGGGATGTGGTTGCCGGTTCGCTTGTCCCACCATTCGTGGACGGACCCGGCAATGTGCCAAATCGATGGTGTCCATGTGAGCAAGGCCAAGCTTGACGATAATTGACCTCCAAAGCCTAAGTGTGTAGCGACACTTGAAAAAGAGATGTGCACCCGTTTCTTTTTCCCTTTGGCAAAGAGGGCAAAGGCCATAATTAGCCCAACCCCGCCTCTCAAGGCGATCAGCAGTCCAAATCCTACCTTGGAGGGCCAACCATGCAAAAAATTTGACCTTTGGGGGAGCCCAAACTTGCCAAACCATGCGGTCCATGGGGGAGAGAGTTAATCCAAGGAACTGAGCCTTATATGCGGTGGCCGCCGTGTAGATCCCGTCATTCGAGTGCTTCTAAACAATATCATCGTGGAGTTGCTCATCAAGGTGGACGTCATTCAGAAGCATCCATAGGGTGAAAAACTGCCGGATATGATCACCGGAGACGATGGTGTTGAAGTTGATTTTGAGAATCCATGCATTGCCTTTGAGAGCCTCCCTCACTTTCCAATTCTTTCTCCTGGAAGCCTCAAAAACTAGAGGTGCAATGTCCTTGGGCTTGCGCCCGAGAAGCCAAGGGGAATCCCAAAATGGCGTTTTGGCGTTGTCCCCCACGGTGATGGTGATCGAAGCATAAAAGAAGTTTAGATCATACTCCGTGCAAGGGTTGCCGAATCCAATCCATAATCTGTGGGGTTCCTTCCACTCATACCAAGGCCACCTTAGTCGGAGAGCATGTGCAAACTTGTCAGTTCTAAGCCCCCCGAGGCCACCATACTCCTTCGGCCTACAGACTTGGCTTCTCGGCCCTCCTTTTCAAGCTTGATATCAAGAAGGCGTTTGATTCGGTTACGTGGAGTTACATCCTAGACCTCCTCCAACGCATGGGGTTCCCCGCCAAGTTTCATGCTTGGATTGCTGCCCTTTTAACGACATCTTCATCTCGCATCCTTCTCAATGGGATGCCCGGCCCACCGATCAAGCACGGCAGTGGGTTTCGTCAGGGGGACTCCATATCCCCCTCCTCTTTGTCATTGCGATCGACCCGCTGCATAAAATTCTTGACCTGGCAACCCGAAAAGGCCTTCTTCATAAGATTCATGGGCGGGGGGGGGGAGGGGGCTGTAGGGTAACGTAGTAATTTCCAAAATTCTCCTACGCACACGCAAGATCATGGTGTTGTATAGCAACGAGAAGGGGAGTGTATCTTCATACCCTTGAAGATCGCTAAGCGGAAGCATTTATCAACGCGGTTGATGTAGTCGTACGTCTTCATGATCCGACCGATCCAAGTACCAAACGCACGGCACCACCGAGTTCTGCACACGTTCAGCTCGATGATGTCCTCGCCTTCTTGATCCAGCAAGACGGGTGAAGTAGTAGATGAGTTCCGACAGCACGACGGCGTGGTGATGGTGTTGGTGAAGAAAAATCTCCGTAGGGCTTCGCCTAAGCACTACGGAAACTATAACGGAGGATAAACTAGAGGGGACGGGGTTGCCGGCACACGGCTTGGTGTTTCTTGATGTGTCTTTGGTGCTAGCCCTACCCCTCTATTTATATGTTGAGCCTTGGGGTCGAAACTTGGAGTAAAAGTCTCCACAAAGTCGGTTTCACCCGAAGGCAAGAGTCCTTCTCGGACTCGGGGCGAGACGCCAGGTTCCGGCGTCTCGACCCGCACGCCGAGGACCACCTGGCGTCGCCTCGGACTCATAAAACTTCCTTTTGCGCTTTCCAAAACCTTGTGGGCTTTCCCTTTGGCCCAAATAATGTGTTCTCGCACCCAAACATTTTGGGAAACATCCGAACCCCTTCCGTGAATTCGAACCCTTCCGGAGATCAAACACTATTATCCCATATATCAAACTTTATCTCCGGACCATTCCGGAGTTCCTCGTCGTGTCCATGATCTCATCCGGACTCAACAACATTCGTTACCAACATGCATAACTCATATAATACTATATCGTCAACGAAACGTTAAGCGTCAGGACCCTACGGGTTCGAGAACTATGTAGACATGACCGAGACACGCTTCCGGTCAATAACCAATAGCGGGACTGGATGCCCATATTGGCTCCCACATATTCTACGAAGATCTTTATCGGTCAAACCGCATAACAACATACGTTGTTCCCTTTGTCATCGGTATGTTACTTACCCGAGATTCGATCGTCGGTATCAATACCTAGTTCAATCTCGCTATCGACAAGTCTCTTTACTCGTTCCGTAATACATCATCTCGCAACTAACTCATTAGTTGCAATGCTTGCAAGGCTTAAGTGATGTGCATTACCGAGAGGGCCCAGAGATACCTCTCCGACATTCGGAGTGACAAAACCTAATCTCGAAATACGCCAACCCAACATGTACCTTTGGAGACACCTGTAGTACTCCTTTATAATCACCTAGTTACGTTGTGACGTTTGCTAGCACCCAAAGTGTTCCTCCGGTAAACGGGAGTTGCATAATCTCATAGTCATAGGAACATGTATAAGTCTTGAAGAAAGCAATAGCAACATACTAAACGATCGGGTGCTAAGCTAACGGAATGGGTCATGTCAATCAGATCATTCAACTAATGATGTGATCCCGTTAATCAAATAACAACTCTTTGTCCATGGTTAGGAAACATAACCATCTTTGATTAACAAGCTAGTCAAGTAGAGGCATACTAGTGACACTCTGTTTGTCTATGTATTCACACATGTATTATGTTTCCGGTTAATACAATTCCAGCATGAATAATAAACATTTATCATGAAATAAGGAAATAAATAATAACTTTATTATTGCCTCTAGGGCATATTTCCTTCAGTCTCCCACTTGCACTAGAGTCAATAATCTAGTTCACATCGCCATGTGATTTAACACCAATAATCATATCTGTATATGATTAACACCCATAGTTCACATCGTCATGTGACCAACACCCAATGGGTTTACTAGAGTCAATGATCTAGTTCATATCGCTATGTGATTAACACCCAAAGAGTACAAAGGTATGATCATGTTTTGCTCGTGAGAAAAGTTTAGTCAACGGGTCTGTCACATTCAGAGCCGTATGTATTTTGCAAATATTCTATGTCTACAATACTCTGCAAGGAGCTACTCTAGCTAATTGCTCCCACTTTCAATATGTATCCAGATTAAGACTTAGAGTCATTCGGATCGATTGCAAAACTTGTATCGACGTAACCTTTTACGATTTAACCTTTTGTCACCTCCATAATTGAGAAACATATATTTATTCCACTAAGGATAATTTTGACCAATGTCCAGTGATCTACTCCTAGATCACTATTGTACTCCCTTGCCAAACCAGGGCAGAGTATACAATAGGGCTGGTCCATACCATGGCATACTTTTATAGAACCTATGTCTGAAGCATAGGGAATGACTTTCATTCTCTTTCTATTTTCTTCCCTGGTCGGGATTTGAGTCTTACTCAATTTCATACCTTTGCAACACAGGCAAGAACTCTTTCTTTGACTGTTCCATTTTGAACTACTTCAAAAACTTGTCAAGGTATGTACTCATTGAAAATCTTATCAAGCGTCTTGATCTATCTCAATAGATCTTGATGCTCAATATGTAAGTAGCTTTTACTGAGGTCTTTCTTTTAAAGAACTCCTTTAAAACACTCCTTTATGCTTTGCAGAATAATTCTACATTATTCCCGATCAACAATATGTCATTCACATATACTTATCAGAAATGATGTAGTGCTCCCACTCACTTTCTTGTAAATACAGGCCTTTCCAAAAGTCTGTATAAAACCATATGCTTTGATCAACTCATCAAAGCGTATATTCCAACTCCGAGATGCTTGCACCAGTCCATTAATGGATCGCTGGAGCTTGCACATTTTGTTAGCACCTTTAGGATTGACAAAACCTTATGGTTGTATCATATACAACTCTTCTTTTAATAAATCCATTAAGGAATGCAGTTTTGACATCCTTTTGCCAGATTTCATAAAATGTGACAATTGCTAACATGATTCGGACAGATTTAAGCATCGATACGAGTGAGAAAATCTCATTGTATTCAACACCTTGAACTTATTGAAAACCTTTTTGCGACAAGTCGAGCTTTGTAGATAGTAACACTACTATCAGTATCTGTCTTCCTCTTGAAGATCCATTTCTTTTCTATGGCTTGCCGATCATCGAGCAAGTCCACCAAAGTCCACACTTTGTTCTCATACATGGATCCTATCTCAGATTTCATGGCCTCAAGCCATTTCGCGGAATCTAGGCTCATCATCGCTTCCTCATAGTGCATAGGTTCATCATGGTCTAGTAACATGACTTCCAGAACAGGATTACCGTACCACTCTGGTGCGGACCGTACTCTGGAAGACCTACGAGGTTCTGTAATAACTTGATCTGAAGTTTCATGATCATCATCATTAACTTCCTCACTAATTGGTGTAAGAATCACTGGAACTGATTTCTGTGTGAATTACATTCCAATTCGGGAGAAGGTACAGGTTACCTTATCAAGTTCTACTTTCCTCCCACTCACTTCTTTCGAGAGAAACTCCTTCTCTAGAAAGGATCCATTTTTAGCAACGAATATCTTGCCTTAGGATCTGTGATAGAAGGTGTACCCAACAGTTTCCTTTGGGTATTCTATGAAGATGCACTTCTCCAATTTGGGTTTGAGCTTATCAGGATGAAACCTTTTCACACAAGCATCACAGCCCCAAACTTTAAGAAACAACAACTTGGGTTTCTTGTTAAACCACAGTTCATATGTTGTCGTCTCAACGGATTTAGATGGTGCCCTTTTAACGTGAATGCAACTGTCTCTAATGCATAACCCCAAAACAATATTGGTAAATCAGTAAGAGACATCATAGATCGCACCATATCCAATAAAGTGCGGTTACGACGTCCGGACACACCATAACATTGTGGTGTTCCGGTGGCGTGAGTGTGAAACTATTCCACATTGTTTTAATTGAAGACCAAACTCAGAATCAAATATTCGTTTACTGCGACCGGATCGCGAAACTTTATTTTCTTGTTACGATGATTTTTCCACTTCACTCAAATTCTTTGAACCTTTCAACTATTTCGCACTTATGTTTCATCAAGTAGATATACCCATATCTGCTCAAATCATCTTGTGAAGGTCAGAAAATAATGATACTTGCCATGAGCCTTCATACTCATTGGTCTGCATACATCAGTATGTATTATTTCCAACAAGTCAGTAGTTCGTTCCATTGTTCCGAAGAACGGAGTTTTAGTCATCTTGCCCAAAAAGGCACGGTTCGCAAGCATCAAATGATTCATAACCAAGTAATTCCGAAAATCCATCTTTATGGAGTTTCTTCATGAGTTTTACACCGATATGACCAAAACGGCAGTGCCACAAATAAGTTGCACTATCATTATCAACTTTGCATCTTTTGGCATCAATATTATGAATATGTGCATCACTACGATCAAGATCCAATGAACCATTTTCATTGGGTGTGTAACCATATAAGGTTTTATTCATGTAAACAGAACAACAGTTTATTCTCTTACTTAAATGAATAACCGTATTGCAATAAACACGATCAAATCATATTCATGCTAAACGCAAACGCCAAATAACATTTATTTAGGTTCAACACTAATCCAGAAAGTATAGGGAGTGTGCGATGATGATCATATCAATCTTGAAACTACTTTCAACACACATCGTTACTTCACCCTTAACTAGTTTCGCTTATTCGCAACTCCGCTTTGAGTTACTACTCTTAGCAACTGAACCAGTACCAAATACCGAGGGTTTGCTATAAACACTAGTAAAGTACACATCAATAACATGTATATAAAATATACCTTTGTTCACTTTGCCATCCTTCTTATCCGCCAAATACTTGGGGTAGTTCTTCTTCCAGTGACCAGTCCCTTTGCAGTAGAAGCACTTAGTCTCAAGCTTAGGTCCAGACTTGGGCTTCTTCACTTGAGCAGCAACTTGCTTGCCATTCTTCTTGAAGTTCCCTTCTATCCCTTTGCCCTTTTCTTGAAACTAGTGGTCTTGTTAACCATCAACACTTGATGTTCTTTCTTGATTTCTACCTTCATCGTTTTTAATCATCATGAAAACCTCGGAATCATTTTCATCATCCCTTGCATACTATAGTTCATCACGAAGTTCTACTAACTTGGTGATGGTGACTAGAGAATTCATCAATCACTATCTTATCTCGAAGATTAACTCCCACTTGATTCAAGCGATTGTAGTACCTGCATAATCTGAGCACATGCTCACTAGTTGAGCGATTCTCCTCCATCTTTTAGCTATAGAACTTGTTGGAGACTTCATATCTCTCAACTTGGGTATTTGCTTGAAATATTAACTTCAACTCCTGGAACATCTCATATGGTCCATGACATTCAAAACATCGTTGAAGACCCGGTTCCAAGCCGTAAAGCATGGTGCACTAAACTATCAAGTAGTCATCATATTGAGCTAGCCAAACGTTCATAACGTCTGCATCTGCTCCTGCAATAGGTCTGTCACCTAGCGGTGCATTAAGGACATAATTCTTCTGTGCAGCAATGAGGATAAACCTCAGATCGCGGATCCAATCCGCATCATTGCTACTAACATTTTTCAACACAATTTTCTCTAGGAACATATCAAAATAAACATATGAAAGCAACAACGCAAGCTATTGATCTTACAACATAATTTGCAAAATACTACCAGGACTAAGTTCATGTTAAATTTAAGTTCAATTAATCATATTACTTAAGAACTCCCACTTAGACAGACATCTCTCTAGTCATCTAAGTGATCACGTGATCCAAATCAACTAAACCATAACCGATCATCACGTGAGATGGAGTAGTTTTCAAAGGTGAACATCACTATTTTGATCATATCTACTATATGATTCACGCTCGACCTTTCGGTCTCCGTGTTCCGAGGCCATATCTGCATATGCTAGGCTCGCCAAGTTTAACTCGAGTATTCTGCGTGTGCAAAACTGGCTTGCACCCGTTGTAGATGGACGAGAGCTTATCACACCCGATCATCACGTGGTGTCCGGGCACGACGAACTTTGGCAACGGTGCATACTCGGAAGAACACTTCTTGATAATTTTAGAGAGATCATCTTAAAATGCTACCGTCAATCAAAGCAAGATAAGATGCATAAAGGATAAACATCACATGCAATCAATATAAGTGATATGATATGGCCATCATCATCTTGTGCTTGTGATCTCCATCTCCAAGCACTATCATGATCACCATCGCCACCGGCCGACACCTTGATCTCCATCGTAGCATCGTTGTCGTTTACACCATTTATTGCTTCAACGACTATCGCTACCGCTTAGTGATAAAGTAAAGCAATTACGAGTATGCTTGCATTTCATACAATAAAGCGACAACCATATGGCTCTCGCCATTGCCGATAACTTTGGTTACAAAACATGATCATCTCATACAATAAAATATAGCATCATGTCTTGGCCATATCACATCACAACATGCCCTGCAAAAACAAGTTAGACGTCCTCTACTTTGTTGTTGCAAGTTTTACGTGGCTGCTACGGGCTTAAGCAAGAACCAATCTCACCTACGCATCAAAACCACAACGATAGTTTGTCAAGTTGATGCTGTTTTAACCTTCGCAAGGACCGGCGTAGCCACACTCGATGAGGACATCAATACCATTGTTACACCCATAGCCCCCGCCGCTATACATACGGACCAATTACTAGAGCTCACAAGACGCCAACTAAATTACCGTGTACTTTCGTTTCTTGGTAATGATTCTAATGTTCATGAGAATATGATGTCGCCTAAATTGGATACATTTGTTTTGCTTACAAATGAAGGGCCTAGCTTGGAGAAGGATGAACATTGAAGCAAGAACAAGCATGGAGATGATGGCATGCAAGGGGACAAGAACGGAGTTACAAGTGATGATTTCAGGACTTTGAAGCCACCATAATGAGTGCATGAAGCCTTGGACGAAATATACAAGATGCCACTTCATAAATTTCGTCGAGAGGCTATTCTAGGTGTTCGTCACCTTATTATCGGGCCAGCCCATGTAATTTCGAAATACATAAGTATAGGCTATTTTTAGAGTCCGTATGTGTGGGGAAACAAGAGATAGGGTTAGTTTCGACCCCTCCAACAAGGGCCACGAAATTCACCCCTCTTCCTCCATATATACAGCCCTTAGGGCACCGCTTAGACTTTGGGTTTTGTTTAGATTAAAAGTTCGCCATAGCTGCAACTTTGCGTTTCGCTTGTGTTCAATGACCGCACAAAGGCGCCACAGTAACCCCACCTTGATCAATAAAGCTTTCATCTTATATTCGCAATATCCAGATTGCAATCTCAGTTTCTTGCTTGTTCTTCGTTTGCTCGCAGGAAATGACCCTCGTGGTCGTTGATCGTGCTCGGCGTGGTCAATAACCTCTCGGAGTTGGTTTAGCGATTGCTAAATGCGACGCCCGCGACGCCGTAGTCGGATCGTCAAAGTCGACTTCCACCAAAGCGAAATCCACCATCTCATCGAAGACGGGACACCTTTGCCTCTATCAAGTGGTATCGATTTCCATGTTGCTCGGTGAGATTTTACAGATTTTCATAGTTTAGATCGAGTCTTTTCTTCATACCTACAGTCCACGAAAAAGCCACAAAAAAATTAGGTTAGTTCATCATATCCGAACCAATCGAGCCTTTGCATAATCTTTTACGTATTTGTGTTGTTGAATTTGCGGTTGCATCGTTGTGTCTAGTTCTTGGTCTTAGAGTCTAGTCTTTTAGAGTTTCGAGTTACGGTCATAAGTTGTCACGCCGCCGCCGCACCATCATCATCGCCCCTGCCATCTACCACCACGGCTTATCCGCCACCGCTTTGAATCCGTATCCATATACCACCACCGCCATCATATACCACCACCGCTGCCATATCCTACCACCATATATCCACCACCAATCCGAGTTCCTTGCATATTAGGTTTGTTTTCGGGATCCATCTAGTTTCCGATTCGTGTTTCCTTGCCGGAGTAGGATTCAAAAAAAAGAGTCCGGAAACCACCCTCCGTTTAGGCCCAAAATTTTCCGAAAACGCACTTGAAAAAAAAAAATTCTGGCTATCCTATTTTTAGGTGTTTCTAAGCGTATTGAGACAGTCGCCGTTATAGAAAGTTTTTTTTGACCCGTTTCCAGTTTTTGGGTCCAGGCAGTCGAAAAAAAAATTTGGTCGTAAAAATTTCGTGCCCATCCTGTCAGTTTGACCTGGGAAGAGTTTTGAGACACTCGCCATTATAGTGATTTTTCGCAAAAAAAAAGAGCATCGCAAAAAAAAGGAGCGAATTTTTTTTCCAGAGTGTGCTTTTCCCTTGTTTACGTGCAGCGCCGTGATTTTGTTAGTGTTCTAGGCTCGCGTCTCTAGCACGGTCTAGCCTAGGACCAGACACAGACTGCTCGTTGAGCGCTTATTCAACTTTGCATCTCTGAACTGATTATTGCTTGACCTTTTTGCTACCATATTATAAGCCTTCCCAGCTCCACATACATCTACATCGTGCATTTGATTCTCCCCGTAATCGCTATATCCAAGCTTTGAGAGTTTTGACTACAACGGTTGCCGATCACCACCGTTTCTTTGGGTAAGAACCGGTAAGAATTTGAGATTTGCTTGACGGGTTTGTGATACACCACCACCACTTCTTAGTAGTCTGTGAGGATCATATTCTTGTGTGTTTCTATTTGTGCTAACCATGATAGGATCACAAGTCGATGAGACTGATTGGGAGAACTGACGAACAAACAGCTACATGATAAATTTCAGCAAATGATGAGTGGACAGTGCAAGATGTGCTAAACAGATTTGACGAGGCCATGGAGAAGATAGATGGCATTGAGAAGACATTTGAAACAAAGCTTGATAGCAAGTTTAATGAATTGCTCGCTGCGTTTTCCACAACCACCGCCGCCGCACCTATCGCACCTCTCGCAACAACAACTACTATGCCCCTTCCGAATCAAGATGGACGAGCTCAACGTGTTCCTATTGAGCCAGACAAAATTCTGTGCATTGCCATCGCTATTGGTGCTTCTTTGGCTCCTCGCCACTTCTGCTGCTTTGTACCGAGGAGGATGATGAGTATGCGGGCAATTATGAGGATGAGGTTGATCAAAATAAGAACTACGTGTAGCCACCAAAGCACCACCACCAAAGCAGTCGACCTCGGTATATATTCGTAATGGTAGGCCCGCACCACCACCTCAGTGCGAGATGATGTCCATATTCCTAAACTGAAATTGAATATTCCACCATTTGAGGGTAGATATGTTCTCGATATATATCTTACTTGGGAGTTAGAAACTGAACAACGTTTTACATGTTTACAATATCCCGAGGAGAGACGGTTCTTCTTCTTTGTTTGTGCTTTCACTAGTTTTGCATGTGTATGGTGGTCTCAACATTGTAGATTATATCCTATTCCCGCTACTTGGGCTGCTTTGAAAACTGCTATGCGTGCTCGTTGGGTTCCACCATATTATCAACGTGAATTGCTTCAAAAATTGCAGCGTTTAAGACAAGGAAAAAATTCGTAGAAGAATATTATCAAGAATTACAAACCGGCATGATTAGATGTGGTATTGTTGAGGAGAATGAAGCTATGCTTGCACGCTTTATAGGTGGATTAAATAGAGAGATTCGACCATTCTAGAGTATAAGGAGTATACTAATATCACTGCTTATTCCATCTTGCTTGTAAAGTGAACGTGAAGTGCGTGATCGACAAGCATTGGCGCGAACTAACTTTTCTGCAGTCGTCTTTCATCATGGACACCGCGGCATCCTCTACTTCCACTACACCAGCACCTCCATCACCGCTACCTCCAATCGTGATACAAGATAGCGAGCACAACCTCCACTATCTCGCCAAGAGCGCACCTACCGAGCCTACACAGAGCTCTTCTTCTTCCATGGCATCAACCGGGCACACCAATGATATTATTTGTCGTCGTTGTAAGGGAAGAGGTCATTATGCGAGAGAATGCAAATCTTAGCGTGTGATGATAGCTACTGAGGATGGTGGGTATGAGTCCGCTAGTGACTATGATGAGGAGACGTTGGCTCTTATTACACGTGAAGAATACAGTGGAGATGATTCTGATCATGAGACGCAATACATGGCTCCTGAAGACACTGACAGGTATGAATGTTTAGTTGCTCAACGTGTTTTGAGTGTGCAGTTCACACAAGCTAAGCAAAATCAGAGACACAATTTGTTCCATACCAAGGAGTTGTGAAGGAACGCTACATGCGCGTCATCATAGACGGAGGGAGCTGCAACAACTTGGCTAGCATGGAGATGGTGGAGAAGCTTTCTCTCACCACAAGACCACATCCACATCCTTACTACATCCAATGGTTCAACAACAGCGGCAAGGTTAAGGTAACACGTCTTTGTTCGTGTGCATTTTAGTATCTCTACATATGCTGATTATGTTGATTGTGATGTGGTACCTATGCAAGCATGTTCCTTATTACTTGGTAGACCATGGCAATTTGATAAAAATCACATACACCATGGTAGAAACAATCAATATACTCTTGTTCATAAGGATAAAAATATTACTTTGCTTCCTATGACTCCAGATTCTATTTTGAAAGATGATATTAATAGAGCTAATAAAGCAAAACAGGAGAAGAATAAGAGCGAAAATCAAATTGTGGCAAAAGAATTTGAGCAACAAATAAAGCCTAATAATAAACCATCTAGTGTTGCTTCTGAAATAAAATTGAAAAGTGCATGTTTATTTGCCACCAAATCTGATATTGATGAGCTAGATTTCAGCAAATCTGTTTGTTATGCTTTTGTGTGCAAAGAGGCATTATTTTCATTCGAGGACGTGCCTTCCTCTTTTCATCCTCTTGTCACTAACATTTTGCGGGAGTTCACGACGCTCTTTCCACAAGGCGTGCCACGGGATTACCGCCTATTCGAGGGATTGAGCATCGATTGACTTAATTCCCGTGCTTCACTTTAAACCGTCGCCATACCGTACCAATCCAGAGGAGACGAAGGAGATTATGCGTCAAGTACAAGAGCTGCTCGACAAAGGTTATATACGTGAATCCCTTAGTCCTTGTGCTGTTCCTATTATTCTAGTGCCGAAAAAGGATGGTACATCACGTATGTGTGTTGATTGTAGAGGCATTAATAATATTACTATTCGTTATCGTCATCCTATTCCTAGGCTAGATGATATGCTTGATGAATTGAGTGGCTCTATAATATTCTCCAAAGTTGATTTGCGTAGTGGATACCATCAAATTCGTATGAAATTGGGGGATGAATGGAAAACAACATTTAAAACTAAGTTTGGATTATATGAGTGGTTAGTCATGCCTTTGGGGTTAACTAATGCACCTAGTACTTTCATGAGATTAATGAATGAAGTTTTACGTGCTTTCATTGGACGATTTGTGGTAGTTTACTTTGATGACATATTGATTTATAGCAGATCTTTGGAGGAACATTTGGAACATTTACGTGTTGTTTTCATTGCTCTATGTGATGCACGTTTGTTTGGTAACCTTGGGAAGTGCACCTTTTGCACCGACCAAGTGTCTTTTCTTGGTTATGTTGTTACTCCACAGGGAATTGAAGTTGATAAAGCCAAGATTGAAGCTATTGAGAGTTGGCCGCAGCCCAAAACGGTCACACAAGTGAGGAGTTTTCTTGGCCTCGCTGGTTTCTATAGGCATTTTGTGAGAGATTTTAGCACCATTGCTGCACCTCTCAATGAGCTTACAAAGAAGGATGTGCCTTTTGTTTGGGGTACTACACGGGAAGAAGCCTTCACGGTATTGAAAGATAAGTTGACACATGCTCCTTTACTCCAACTTCCTGATTTTAATAAGACTTTTGAGCTTGAATGTGATGCTAGTGGAATTGGATTAGGAGGTGTGTTATTACAAGATGGAAAACCTGTTGCATACTTTTCTGAAAAATTGAGTGGGCCTAGTCTGAATTATTCTACTTATGATAAAGAATTGTATGCTCTTGTTCGGACTTTAGAAACATGGCAACATTATTTATGGCCCAAAGAATTTGTTATACATTCTGATCATGAATCTTTGAAACATATTAAAAGTCAAGCTAAACTTAATCCTAGACATGCTAAATGGGTTGAATTCATTGAGACTTTCCCTTATGTCATTAAACACAAGAAGGGTAAAGAAAATGTTATTGCTGATGCATTGTCTCGTCGCTATACTATGCTTTCACAACTTGACTTCAAAATATTTGGTTTGGAGACCATCAAAGGTCAATATGTGCATGATGCTGATTTTAAAGATGTATTGCAGAATTGTAAAGAAGGAAGAACATGGAACAAGTTTGTCGTTAATGATGGACTTGTGTTCGTGCTAACAAGCTATGCATTCCAGCTAGCTCCGTTCGTCTTTTGTTGTTGCAGGAGGCGATGGAGGAGGACTAATGGGACACTTTGGCGTGAAAAAGATGGAGGACGACTTGCTACACATTTCTTTTGGCCAAAGATGAGACGGATGTTGAGCGTTTATTGCTCATTGCACTACATGTCAAAAAGCTAAGTCACGACTCAATCCTCATGGTTTATATATGCCTTTGCCTGTACCTAGTGTTCCTTGGGAGGATATATCTATGGACTTTGTCTTAGGTTTACCTAGAACAAACAAGGGGAGGGATAGCATATTTGTTGTCGTGGATAGATTCTCGAAAATGGCACACTTTATACCATGTCATAAAAGCGATGATGTTTATTAATGTTGCTGATTTGTTCTTTCGTGAAATTATTCGCTTGCATGGTGTGCCAAATACTATTGTTTCAGATCGTGATACTAAATTTCTTAGCCACTTTTGGAGATGTTTATGGGCTAAGTTGGGGACTAAACTGCTTTTTGTACTACTTGTCACCCCCAAACCGATGGACAAACTGAAGTAGTCAATAGAACATTGTCTATTATGCTTAGGGCTGTTCTAAAGAATAATAAGAAAATGTGGGAGGAATGCTTGCCTCATATTGAATTTGCTTATAATCGTTCATTGCATTCTACTACTAAGATGTGCCCTTTTGAAGTTGTGTATGGTTTCCTACCTCGTGCACCTATTGATTTGTTGCCTCTTCCATCTTCGGAGAAGGTTAATTTTGATGCTAAAGAACGTGCTGAATTGATTTTAAAATGCATGAGTTAACTAATGAAAACATTGAGCGTATGAATGCTAAATATAAACTTGCTGGAGATAAGGGTAGAAAACATGTTGTGTTTGCACCGGAGATCTTGTTTGGTTACATTTGCGTAAGGATAGATTTCTGATTTGCGCAAATCAAAGCTAATGCCACGTCTTCTGGTCCCTTTAAGGTGTTGGAGAAAGTAAATGATAATGCATATAAACTTGAGCTGCTGCAGATTTTGGGGTTAGTCCCACTTTTAACATTGCAGATTTGAAGCCATATTTGGGTGAGGAAGATGAACTTCCGTCGAGGACGACTTCATTTCAAGAAGGGAGGATGATGAGGACATCAATACCATTGTTACACCCATAGCCCCCGCCGCTATACATACTTGGACCAATTACTAGAGCTCACAAGACGCCAACTAAATTACCGTGTACTTTCGTTTCTTGGTAATGATTCTAATGTTCATGAGAATGTGATGCTGCCTAAATTGGATACATTTGTTTTGCTTACAAATGAAGGGCCTAGCTTGGAGAAGGATGAACATTGAAGCAAGAACAAGCATGGAGATGATGGCATGCGCAAGGGGGACAAGAACGGAGTTACAAGTGATGATTTCAGGACTTTGAAGCCACCATAATGAGTGCATGAAGCCTTGGACGAAATATACAAGATGCCACTTCATAAATTTCGTCGAGAGGCTATTCTAGGTGCTGCGTCACCTTATTACTGGGCCAGGCCCATGTAATTTCGAAATACATAAGTATAGGCTATTTTTAGAGTCCGTATGTGTGGGGAAACAAGAGATAGGGTTAGTTTCGGACCCCTCCAACAAGGGCCACGAAATTCACCCCCTCTTCCTCCATATATACAGCCCTTAGGGCACCGTTTAGACTTTGGGTTTTGTTTAGATTAAAAGTTCGCCATAGCTGCAACTTCGTACTTCGCTTGTGTTCAACGACTGCACAAAGGCGTCCACGAACCCCACCTTGATCAATAAAGCTTTCATCTTATATTCGCAATATCCAGATTGCAATCTCGGTTTCTTGCTTGTTCTTCGCTTGCTCACGAAATGCACCCTCGTGGTCGGGTTGATCATGCTCGGCGTGGTCAATAACCTCTCGGAGTTGGTTTAGCGATTGCTAAGGCGCGACGTCCTCGCACGCTCATAGTCGGATCGTCAAAGTCGACTTCCACCAAAGCGAAATCCACCATCTCATCGAAAGACGGGACACCTTTGCCTCTATCACACTCGGTTCAACTAAAGTTGGAGAAACTGACACCCGCTAGTCACCTGTGTGCAAAGCACGGCGGTAAAACCAGTCTCGCGTAAGCGTACGCGTAATGTCGGTCCGAGCCGCTTCATCCAACAATACCGCTGAACCAAAGTATGACATGCTGGTAAGCAGTATAACTTGTATCGCCCACAACTCACTTGTGTTCTACTCGTTCATATAACATTAAACCATAAAACCTAGGCTCGGATGCCACTGTAGGGGAACGTAGTAATTTCTAAAATTTTCCTACGCACACGCAAGATCATGGTGATGTATAGCAACGAGAAGGGGAGTGTATCTTCATACCCTTGAAGATCGTTAAGCGGAAGCGTTTATCAACGCGGTTGATGTAGTCGTACGTCTTCACGATCTGACCGATCCAAGTACCAAACGCACGGCACCTCCGAGTTCTGCACACGTTCAGCTCGATGACGTCCTCGCCTTCTCGATCCAACAAGACGGGCGAAGTAGTAGATGAGTTCCGGCAGCACGACGGCGTGGTGACGGTGTTGGTGAAGAACAATCTTCGTAGGGCTTCGCCTAAGCACTACGGAAACTATAACGGAGGATAAACTAGAGGGGACGGGGTTGCCGGCACACGGCTTGGTGTTTCTTGATGTGTCTTTGGTGCTAGCCCTACCCCTCTATTTATATGTTGAGCCTTGGGGTCGAAACTTGGAGTAAAAGTCTGCACAAAGTCGGTTTCACCCGAAAGGCAAGAGTCCTTCTCGGACTCGGGGCGAACGCCGGGGTTCCGGCGTCGGACCCGATTTACGAGGACCTGGCGTCGCCCCTAGACTTCATAAAACTTCCTTTGCGCTTTCCAAAACCTTGTGGGCTTTCCCTTTGGCCCAAATAACGTGTTCTCGCACCCAAACATTTCGAGAAACATCCGGAACCCCTTCCGGTGAATTCCGGAACCCTTCCGGAGATCAAACACTATTATCCCATATATCAAACTTTATCTCCGGACCATTCCGGAGTTCCTCGTCATGTCCATGATCTCATCCGGGACTCCGAACAACATTCGGTTACCAACATGCATAACTCATATAATACTATATCGTCAACGAAACGTTAAGCGTGCGGACCCTACGGGTTCGAGAACTATGTAGACATGACCGAGACACGTTTCCGGTCAATAACCAATAGCGGGACCTGGATGCCCATATTGGCTCCCACATATTCTACGAAGATCTTTATTGGTCAAATCGCATAACAACATACGTTGTTCCCTTTGTCATCGGTATGTTACTTACCCGAGATTCGATCGTCGGTATCCAATACCTAGTTCAATCTCGTTACCGACAAGTCTCTTTACTCGTTCCGTAATACATCATCTCGCAACTAACTCATTAGTTGCAATGCTTGCAAGGCTTAAGTGATGTGCATTACCGAGAGGGCCCAGAGATACCTCTCCGACATTCGGAGTGACAAAACCTAATCTCGAAATACGCCAACCCAACATGTACCTTTGGAGACACCTGTAGTACTCCTTTATAATCACCTAGTTACGTTGTGACGTTTGGTAGCACCCAAAGTGTTCCTCCGGTAAACGGGAGTTGCATAATCTCATAGTCATAGGAACATGTATAAGTCATGAAGAAAGCAATAGCAACATACTAAACGATCGGGTGCTAAGCTAACGGAATGGGTCATGTCAATCAGATCATTCAACTAATGATGTGATCCCGTTAATCAAATAACAACTCTTTGTCCATGGTTAGGAAACATAACCATCTTTGATTAACAAGCTAGTCAAGTAGAGGCATACTAGTGACACTCTGTTTGTTTATGTATTCACACATGTATTATGTTTCCGGTTAATACAATTCAACATGAATAATAAACATTTATCATGAAATAAGGAAATAAATAATAACTTTATTATTGCCTCTAGGGCATATTTCCTTCAGGGGCACGGTGAGGACCTCTCTCTATGCGGATGATGCGGCTGTCTTTGTGGCTCCTATCAAGCAGGACATTGATAACCTCGCCTTGATCTTGAGAGGCTTTGGTGAGGTTACGGGCCTCTGTACCGACTTCCACAAAAGCTCGGTGGTGCCAATTCGGTGCAACAACCTCAACCTTGGGCACATACTTGGGAGTATGCCGGCTACTCGGGCAACCTTCCCGGTAAAGTACTTAGGCCTACCACTCTCGGTGTGGCAACTCAAGAAGGTAGATTTCCAATATCTTGAAGACAAGGCGGCTGGCAAATTGGTTACTTGAGAGGGCCAAAACGTCACAACCATTGGTCGCACGGCACTAGTCAAGTCGGTCTTATGCTCTCAAGCGGTGTTCTCCATTACGCCTCTCATTGTACCACCTAGCACTCTCCATAACCTAATCAAGATTCAAAGAGCTTTTCTCTGGTCGGGCACGGACAAGACGACAGGTGCCAAACGCAAGGTCAATTGGGATGTTGGAGTAAATGTAAAATGCGGTCAAAGGTTGTTAAACTTCCGCGGAAAATATGAACCTGGGGAAATTAAGGAACCTATATTATTGATAAACTGATCAAAGATACCTTCACAAAAAGAATTGATCTGAATTCCACGGCCTGGGATTCTCTCTCTATAAAAGTTTGCATTCACAAGATACATCTCGAACTTCTCTCTCTCTAAAAAAGACACATATCAAACTTGTGCATCAGTTAGAAGATTATAGCAAAATGGTCTGTGCATTGCTACGAGATGACAAAAATTGTGGTCTTCAAATCAAACCACTGAGAATATATTACCTATACTGATTATAGATAATCTACATGCGATATTAATGTGAGGCAAATTAGGCCCTAGGCAAAACAATAGTCCATTACGAAAAAGCATTTGAATTTGTTAGAAAATCATGCCAATAGATTTGACATGAAAAATCTCAAAAATAAAATATAATTATCTACTTTGTATTCATACAAAGATTTGCAGTCAAAGTTGCTCGTTGAAGGTTGCGTACAATCTCAAAAAAATTATCTATATTGAGACATAAGGAGTACACAATTTTCAATTAACTAGGTAATTGCCCGTGCGTTGCAACGGGAAAATAAATATTTTATATGTTGTTGATATAATTTACCCATCAACACTAATACAGTAAAGCATACTCCCTCCGTCCCAAAATTCTTGTCTTACATTTGAATTTTGGGACGGAGGGAGTATATTTTTAGGATCCCCGTGCACCTTTTTGTTATAAATCACTCATCTTTTATTTTCTTATTCATCTTACTCTATCTAGTTACGTTTTAGTATTAGATACATTCGTATCTAGACAAATTTACAAGAATTTTGGGACGGAGGGAGTGTATTTTTAGGATCCCGTGCACCTTTTTGTTATAAATCACTCATCTTTTATTTTTCTTATTATTCATCTTACTCATTCGTCTCTTACTCCACCCACTATCTCTGCCTCCCCAATACAAGCTCTAGATCCTTAATCCAACGTTACGTCTAGGTTGAAATTCCCCTTCCACCCCACCACACACACTTTGAATTTCGAACAAGTAATGGTACAATTGCATTATACTTCACATTGTCTTAGCAAGGCGTGGCTACAGTTTGTTTTCAAAATCTGCGCCGCATACAGTACCAGTGTATGTATGTGTAGTACTAATTATTATCAGTTGTACTAAATATTTATTCAAAGATGCCCATCACCTGCATTTATCTAGATATATGATCATTGCTCTCTCTCTCTCTGTCTCTCTTGTGCAGGAGTGCAACTCCTTTCTGTCTATCAATTTTTTTTCATATGGAAGTAGAGAGGCTGCACGCCATATAGTGGTGGTACTTGCCTAAATTAATCTGCCATAATGCACAACATAGCTGCCGAGTACACTCGGCAAATTGTGTGGGGACCGGCCAAAATCAATATGCAGCTGCATAGGAGCTCAGGAAAATCCAAGATCTGCATGCATTGCCATGGACGTCATCTAGGGGCACAGGCAGCTCATGGATAGGCGTCGACACCGCTCTAAAGGACGTCGGGGATAGGCTGTTACCATACATGAATTGATTGGGCATGTATTAATTGCGTTTTATTACCAATTAAAAGATTGGTTACCGCATGTGATTTCTCTAGTTCCAAAGATAGATTCCAGATTGGAAAAACCGATAAATATGGAACCAGCCATTGAGTTTATTGCATTCTCAGAGAAGATATTTGTACCATACAGGAATTGATTACGTCTGTATTAATTCAGATTGGTTACCATACGTGGTTTCTTCGGTTCGAAAGATATATTGGAAAGCCGATAAATAGGGAACCAGAAGGGAGAAAACCGGTGGAGGGAAGAAAAAAAATCGGTGGAGGGGTGGGGGATCGTACGTGAAGGATGGACAAAGGGAGGACGTAAGAGGGGAGACGGAACCTTACGTTTCTTTTAGGTAGTAGAGATTCTTCATAAATTGTCCCGAACTGGCATCATCAAGTAGTCTGCCATTTTCCCAACTCCCAATGAAGTTAAATAGGCTTTTCTATTATTTTTTTAATTTTAAACATTTCATTTATTGCACCGGCGGAGTTCAATGGTAGGTGTGACCAGATCGTCGTGGCATTGACCACGATCGGACGTGTTGTGATCAGGTGAACACAAACTACTGTCAGCGAGTGTGTGAATAATAATAAGCGATGGGTGATGTTCCATGTTTGAAATAGAGGAGGTGATGAGATTAGTTTTTTAAATGCCAGATTATTTTCTTCCATTACAACGCGCGGGCACATTTGCTAGTTAATAAAATAAATGTAGGTATAGATTAATCTTATTGGCTTTATCAAAATACGTTGAGTAATCAGGTGATATTGATATAAACTTTGAAATCAATCCTCACGGGGTAGGTTATAATGTGGTCTTCTTTTTCTTATTTGAAGAATGTTTGAAAACATTATAACTTTAAAATGTCCATAAAATTTGAAAACTATTCATGAAATTTTATAGATTGGTCAATTTTTTTTAAATGTGCACATAAGTTGGAAAATATTCTCACAAAATGAACATTTATTCATATCTTCTAAATGTCCACATTTTAAAAAATGCCTTATTTCATAAAAGATATTTACTTTTGAAAAATAAAAAGCGCTAGAAGACCGCTACATAGTACGCCAAAACTAGTAGAGCGAGCGATAGAACTCGGCCAACCTATATAGCGGACACTCTGTGTGTCATCCCGTCATTTTGTTGCACAGAGCGTTATCAGGACGCCTCTGCGCACATCGCCTCAATGGCCACTATATGTAGGTTTAGTTACTTTTTATTTAACAAAGTTAAGATTTTTTCATAGAAATGTAAGGAGTAAAATGTTCACGTTTAAAAAAAAATTCTCATTTAAAAGTGTTATTTTTTCACGTATTTCAAGTAAATTTGTATATTCCCCGCAAAAAGAATAAACAATAAATTTGTATATTTAAAAAATCCATGAATTAAAAAGTAATATTGATGTTATTTTAACTTCTAAAAAAATGTTAACGCTGTTAAAAATGTTTTTTTTCGTATTTTTAGAAAATTTTGATGTGTTATAGAAAAAGAAAAAGTGAAAATACAGAAATATAAAAATGAAAATAAAAACGAAAACATAGAAGGTAAAAAAAAACAAAAGAAATAAAAAAAAACATGGAAGAAAGCAGGCAGCCAGAGCAGACTGGGCCATCACCGGGTTCCTCTGTGCGGGAAGGCGTCCTATTCTTCGCATAAAGCGTAAAGTATTCCCTTAGCGCTCGCCGTCGGATTCCCGCCTCCTCTGTTACGCCTGCCGCCATCTTCCTCCTTGTCCCTCTTTCTCGTTGCTGTGGTCTACTGTGGAGGCGTGGAGTGCTGATCCTAGATCCTACCCACACTCTTTCCCAAGCAGTCCCCGTATCCCCTCGCGCCATGTCCGAATCATTTCGCCTAATCTCGGCGTCTCCACCACATCAACGCCATGCATCCACCGGATCCGACCATCGGCTTCTACGGCAATGCGCGCTGATACGACCATAACGGCCTCACGCTCCAAGGATTCTCTCCAGGATGGTACGACCTGCGTCCTCCGAGGCTAGGGCACGGGTCCATGTTAAGGACGCACGGCTTTTGTGGCGTCTGCTTGCCGTCCTGAAATGCCTGCGCGGGCCGGGCGCACGGGAGGTGTTCGACAGATTGGCCAAACGGGACAGCACGTTCCGACGTGCCGCGAATTTCCTCCGCGAGTCTGCATCGACGACGATCAGATGGAATCCTGCGGTTTGGGTGTCAATCATGGATAACTGAGGGCTGCAACCCGTGTTCAGTGCGATGCCTGACAGACATCTACTCGCGTTTCAGGTATGTTCCGTGTTAGTGGTTATTGTTTGTACTGTCTTGTTAATATTCCCCATCTTCAAACTGCTTGAGCACGCGCATTCTGAGTATTTTATGTAGAAGCTAAGCACATTTAAATATTTGTGCAATGACAGAAGCTACAATAAAATTTATACTGGCTGAGTTCAGCAGTTCTGTTCACTTACTGTATGCCATCATTGTAGAATAGATAGAGGTTAAAAACTAATCATGATAGGTGGCGGTTTAGGCTTTAGACTTCTTACAAAGATCAATTACACCATCATTATTGGCTTATTATATAATATATGATTCATATGAAGATTACAAGCGTATCTCAACTGCAAATGGACATGACTAAATCAAGGCCAGATCAGTTAAAAGAATGGTAGAATGATTAAACAGGTCTGCTGCACATTATATCCGTGGCAAGATTAACACTACAGTACTAGAAAAATATAATATGTTTGCAAATTATAGAGTGCAGAGTCACTGGAAGCTGCCTTCTGTAATTCTGTTTCATCAGGTCAGTTCAACTAAGTGCCAGTTCTTTATTTCCTAATTCAAGGACCCCTTTATACAATATTTGTCAATTCCTTTCCATTGAATTAGGTGAAGTTCTCTGAATTCAAGATATGATGTTTGATGAGTGATTATGTTGGCCAACTAAGAGATGAACTTTAATTTTTTATCAAGCTGTAGGGGATAGGAGGGCCACGCTGAGTTATATTGAACAAAGAAACAATAGTTTATTTACACCAATGAAACAGACAAAGATAGGCAAGTAATGCTGCCTGCCAGTGAGCTGAATGCCAGCAATTGCCACAGAAGGCCATAAAAGCTCGAAACCAAAGCTCCACACTAGCAAATTTTATTTGTCAAATTTGTTGTTTGACAATATCTCAATACTACATAGTCATACACAAATGGCTGGCCATTCTAAAACTAGAAAGTATACCATTTTACCTTGATTATACAAAAATACAAAATACAAATACTCAATAATTTATAGATATCTGTGTTGTATATCATATGAAAAGTACACGTGGACAATAAACTGAATATGTTGAAATACACATAGCACTTGCAGTTCAATAAATTAAAAACCAGATAAAGGATCACGTCACACCTAAGCTTTCTTCATCATTGCGATTGTTCATGCGGAATTTCCGTTGGCACACTGCCCTTCTTGCTGAAGAATGACACTGCCGCGTAGGCTGCAATATAGGCCAGCACAGGAACGACCAGAGCAATGACATTCCTGGACATCTCCCACTCCCTGGTACTGCCTGCTGCGTAGGCTCCAAGGAGGCCTAGCATGTCTAGCAAAATGGCAGTATGCATTGGCCACAGTGGGAACTTGTGCTTGTTCACTGGAAGTAGCAAGACAATGACGACAATAGAAGCCATAAATGACGTGGAGTTGCTATAGAAGAACGCACGGTACCGGCCTTTGGCGATGTCACGGAGGATTGAGTTGCCTGCAATATGTCCATTGTTGTTGTCCTGCCAGAGGCCACCTGGTGGTTTCAAACCAGACTGGTATGTTACACTTGCAGCCAGGACTCCTAGCAGCATCAAGTATTCACGAAGGTCCTTTTCTTCTGTTCCCTTATCTTCTGTTCCCTTTTCTTCCATCCCCATGTCACCAGCAACTGGTTCAGAAAACTCACTGATGATACCTTCTTGCCCAGAGGACCCATCTACTGGATCAGGGGGGGTAGGCTTCGCACCACTAACATGGAATGGTGAAACTTGACTAGTAGCTGCAGCAGGGGTTGGCACCCCCATGGCATTTAAGTCCGAGTCTTCCTCTTTAGGCTGCCCTTTCCTCCAGTTTCGTATCCAGAAAATGAGCACCTGAAAGGTGACGAAGGCGAACACCGCAGCCACTAAAGTTAACACGTAGATGGAGGTTCGTACATGTCGGGAGCTTCCAGCAGCATATGCACCCATGAGGCCAAACATGCCCATCACCATGCACACATAGAGTGCATAACACCGTATGCCCGGCTTGTATAGGGTGGGGTTCACAAGAAGAACTATGAGAGTTACAGATGCCATGAAGCTTGCTGCATTGCAGTAGAAGAATGCATTGTAACGACGAGGGTAGTTATCAAGGAGGACTGGAAATCCAGCATGATGACCAAACTTGTCATCTGCTGACCAGAAGCCACCTGGTGGGGTCAGCCCAGCCTGGTAAGTGAGTGTTGCAGCCAAGATTGCAAGCAGCAGCAACATCTCGCGCCTATTATCCAACTTATCGGGATCTTGGTTTTTGTCCGTGTGCTCTTCTAATGTAAAGAATACTATATGAATCACCACATACACAAGGACAACACCTGCCAAGGCGACAACATAGATGGAGGTGCTTGAATCCCTATTGCTCCCTGCAGCGTATGCAATTATGAGGCCAAACAAATCCAGTAGCATGGCTGCGTGCAATGTATGGCGCTGAAGTAGAAATCTACTTTGAACCATTATGATGACGACTAGGGATGTCACAAAGGCGGCTGAGTTGCTATAAAAGAACACCTTGTACCGAGTAGGATGAGTTGTGAGGAGTACTGGGTCACCACCCTTATGCTCTTCCTGGTCATCTGGCCATAGGCCGCCTGGTGGATCTAGTCCTGCTTGGTAAGTGATGCTCACCACAAGAGTAGCAAGCAACATGACAAGAGAGCGATTCTTTTCCAATACTTTGTCAGACCCTCTGTCCCTGGTAGTTGCATAGATATACAGAGTTAAAATTTCATCCTGGTATTGGATTATATGCACCAATGATAATTTCAAAGGAAGAATAATACGTGATTGCATACCTGCTAGTGCTAAAAGCTGTATGAAACCACTCTTTTATTTGCTTTAGCCATTCTGAAGTAGAATCACGTATGGATGTGAGTACTTTATGGTCCCAACTATCCTTCTTGTCCACGAGAGCCCGAGCCACGGTGTCTGGGACACGATCCTTCTTGTTCGTGTTGTTCATGGCTTCAGTGATAGCCATCTGTAGAAATATGTATGCAAGAACAGCACCAGCCAGAAAAACGACATAGATGGTATTATCAGCTTCCCTGCAGCTTCCTGCAGCATAGGCCCCCACAAGGCCAATGAGCGCCACCGCAATGAACCCATACAGTGCAACAAACCTTTTAGAGATTCTCTGGCTCAGCTTCTTGTCCAGGAGCAGCACAATGATGAGCAAGGACGCAACAAATGCAGTGCTATTGCACACGAAGAATGCCTGATACCGGCTGGAGTTGTGGTCCTGCATAATTGGGTCGCTCACACGGTGGCCGTCCTGGCTGTTGCCCCAGAATCCACCAGGTGGGCCCAGTCCAGCCACGTATGTGATGGTAACCGCAAAGGTTGCTAGTAGCATCAACACCTCGTGCTCCTCTTCGCGCTTGTTTACATCAGGATCCTTGTCTTGCTTCTCAGGGTCCTTATCTTGCTTCTCAGGATCCTTGTCTTGCTTCTCAGGAGCCTTGCCTTCTGTACTCTTGGGGAACGCCCACCGGAAGGCATAGGTTACAAAGACATATATGATGTAGGCGAAGACGGAAGAGACTAACACTGAGGAGTAGATGGTTGTAAAATCATCCCGGCAGCTTCCAGCAGCATAAGCCCCCATGAGGCCAAGTAAATCGAGCACCATGACCGCCCGCAGCACAGTTGCCCAGACACTGTTGTCCTTCGCCTCATCAAGAACAAGGAGAAGGAGGCAGGCCACAAGTGACGCCGCGAATGCAGTCGCGTTGCAGTAGTAGAACGCAAGGTACCGGTGGTAGTGCGTGTCCGGAAGGATCGGGTCGCCTGCGAAGTGTCCATCCTGTGTGTTCTGCCAGACTCCCCCTGGCAGGTTGAGCCCGGCTGCATACGTCACAGTCGCAACCAGAGTGGCCAGCAGTAGAAGCTGTGTCTTCAGCTGGTACTCTGTTGAAGGCTTGTTGCTGCCGGACGGGTTGTCCGGACTTTGCTTCTCTGGCTGCTTTGGATTGTGGGATGCTACTTGGTTGTTGGACGCCATTTGGCTAATTGGTGGTGGAACTGGAACACGAAGAAGACGCCTTGAGGCGGCGATGTGAAGTTGTGGTCTGTTAGGCTCTTAGTTATATAGCCGTGTGCGTCTGTAACTCTGTATGGCATCCCCATGCTTTGGCTTGGCATGATGGTTCCCCGGAATCTACCTGTCTGCTAATCATGCCATGACTACATCGAGTCGAGTTGTCTTGTTTAAATATTTGTTCCCTTGTCTTTCCCAAGCTTGTATGACAACTTAACGGGCATCAATGAATCTTTCGTCTAGATACATCAGTTTGAGCGACAACTAATTCCGGACAGAGGAAGTATATAATTTTCTAATACTTGAGCTCTGGGAGATGCTTATTCCATGTAGCTACCTTGCATTAGCTGTAAGCCAATACATAACCATTAACTACGCTAATTTGGAGTTAACTATGTTGGAACCTTCATCGTCTTCTCTCTGACTAGGCAAGCTTCAATCATTCAAATCAACTGCAGTATGATATTCCATGGTTACATAAGGAGACTAAATAATTCTTTCTATTATAGCTTACTTGTGTTGCATGAGGCCAGTGCAACATGTCATGATGCTGATGATTGAAATATGTCATGCAGGAGGCTGTTGGCGTAATGCTTGGCACAAGCTGGCATTTCTGGAGCATATGTGAGGGAAGACTCACCATGTTTGGAAGGGATGCTGCTAGGATGACGCCGCAGTTCCATCTCCGCCGTAAATAAGGTCACTGGTGTGAACCCACCAGCAGAAACTGAGCAGAATGGCTGCAATTGCTACATAAGGCCATGAAGCACCGTGCGGTATCAGAGACCAATGAAGAAGCTCGATAGCGTGGAATAAGCAAATTGCACTGCTTCACTATCTGTTAACTGTGGCATGAATCCATCAATTAGTTTTGTTTAGAGGTTTATCCCATTATCTCCCCCAGGCTTGTATGCAACTGAACAAGCATTTGTCAGTTGTGGACTGGAAGTAGTGAATTTTCACCCGCCAGGTTTCAGCTGACCATGCTGCAGTTTATTTACATCCAGGTAACTTTTCTTTCCTGCATATACTTGCATACTTGTTTCATTCTTAGAGAGTTTATTGGAGCAAATGTAAAACTGCCTTAAAATATTACTTTGTATCACCATTAGCCTAATCACCGAACTGATGATGAATAGTCAATAGTCATTAGTCTTGTCATGCCATATGCAGAGTGCGGTTGCGTGTACAGGACAATACTTTGTTTATGTGACCAAGACAAGACTTGCCTACATTTCGTTGAGCTCTGGGAGTGGGAGATGCTCATTCCATGCAGCTTCCTTGCATTAGCTGTATGCCAATACATAAACATCACCTATACCCAAGTTGGAGTTAGAAATGTAGGCACACTTATCTTCTCTATGACTAACGAGCTTCAATCATTCATATCAACTGCCGTATATGATTCCATAATTACGTAAGGAGACTAAGCTAGTTCTTTGTATAGTGATTTAGTTGCCTTGCCAGAGGACAGTGCAACATGTCATGATGCTGACGACTGAAATATATTGTATAGGAGGCTGTTGGCGTAAAGCTTGGCATAGGCTGGCATTTGAGACAGAACGCATCTGGGGACTGACTTGGTTTGTGTTTAACGAACTGCCCGGATGGACTGCACATGTGGTTCTCCGTGAAGTGCCTCTTGGAGGCTATATGCTTTATGGAGTCTTTTGCAAGATCAATCATTCTGGGTCTGCAGATCGTAATCCCATGGCTTCCTGGTCTATCCTATGGTGGATTGTGCATAGCTGCATTTCGGTAGAATAGCAGAGGTACATGTTACGACGCCTGGTACTTGTCTGGCCTTAGAGGGTTCTCAAGTCATTCTGTCCATCATGGTTCATCATGCTGCTTGAACATGTTTTATTTATTGTGACGTTGGGATTTCTTAAATATTTACCAAGAAAATTCCAACAAAACAAAGTAGTTGAAGGTCCTCATTGAACTTATAAAGGATGAGCTAGGTGCTAGTCACAACCAAGGCATCCAGTACGCAATGAATAGTGCGCCACATTATTTGAAATGGCAAGGGACAAAACTGGAGCACAAAATAATGCAACTTGCTTGTGGTGGAAATTTCTATTGTCGTAGCAAAGGATGAGCCATTAGAACTTCCAGTTCTGTTATGCTACAATGCGTATTCATCAGGATACATAAAATGAATTCTATGTTTACATATTTGTGCTACTTAAATAAGATTTCAAACCCGGTATATATGGCTTCTAAAAATAAGTGGTTAAAAAGATACATTTTCTGCGAGGAAAACAATGTGTGGCAAATATTAGTGTGTGGACCCAAATTAGTAAACATCACCCACACCCATGTTGGAGTTTGAAATGTAGGAACATTTATCATCTGTCTGTCTAGCGAGCTTCAATCATTCATACCAACCGCTGTTATTCCATAATTACATAAGGAGACTAAGCTAGTTCTTTTTATAATGATTTAGTTGCATTGCCTGAGGACACCATGTCATGATTCTGATGGATGAAATATATTTTAGAGGAGGCTGTTGGCGTAAGGCTTGGCATAAGCTGGCATTTGAGATGGAACGCATCTGGGGAATGCCTTGATTTGTGTTGGATGAACTGCCACAGATGGACTGCACATGTGGTTCTCGGTGAAGAGCCTCTTGGTGGCTACGCTTTGTGGAGTCTTGTGCAAGATCAATCATTCCGGAAGGCATACCCATGGCATGCTGATCTATCTCACCGTGGAACATGCATGTCTGTGTTTCAGTAGAATATCTGAGGTACATGCACGATGCCTGCTACTCCCTCCGTCCCGAAATAAGTGTCTTTGATTTAGTACAACTTTGTACTAAATCAAAGGCACTTATTTTGGGTCGGAGGGAGTACTTGTCTGGCTTTACAATTATCTCATGTCATTCTGTCCATCATGGTTCATGAGGCTGCTTTGTACAAGCTTCTCTGCCTTCTTTTTATTCTGTCGTTGGGAGTTGTTCTTAAATACTTGCCAAGAAAATTTGAGCAAACTAAAGGTCCTCATCACTTGTCATGTCAAGGGACAAAATTGGAGCACAAAATAATGCAAGTTGTGTGTGGTGGAAATTTCCATTGTCGTAAGGATGAGCGGTCTTTGTCCCAGTAGTACCTCCAGCTCTATCGTGCAATAATGCAACTTGGATACATCAGGATACAGAAGTGAACTCTATGTTAACATATTTGTGGTACTTGAAATAAGATGGCAAACCCGGTCTATATGGCTTCTTAAAACAAGTGGTTAAAAAGATACATTTTCTGTGAGGAAAACAAATGTGGCAATAGTAGACTAACAGTGCGCTGACCCAAATTATGTAGAGAGATAAATACAGAACGGGTTGAGACTTGAGAACCACTTCTAATTTGAAAACTGCTATTTAACGTAAGAGTACAATTTTCCAGTTTCCATGTTCTAGTTTGATCAGTTAGAATGTATATAGTAACTAGTGGCAAATGGTTCTCGATATTACCAGATTGCATGTGATTGTACCAGGAAAATTTGGTATGATCATTTCTTGCATAAAGATATGGCTGAACATAAAGAGATCATAACAAAGCTAGGTCAACAAAAAATGGGCAGACCTGTAAGTCATGGCCAGATTTTTCACATGCCAGTTATAAGATTGAAAACTGAAGTATTAGCCAAAGTTGAAATGTTGCAGTCTTTGAAGATAACTTTACAAGAGAGAAGCACTTCGTAAAGTCGTTATAGTTTATGTCCTCGAGGTAGAAACTAAGAAATGAAATTGCGTATAGGACAGTGTAGGTATCTTGTATAGCACTTTGAAGGCTACATTCTGCATTTTTAATTCAACAAGTGAGATTTGTTGGATAATGAGCAACTAACTTTCACAGGGGGCCAAGGGTCAATACATGTACATGTGTGGTAAAGTGCAGGAAGCCCCTTATACAATGGGGATATATAGAAAAGGGAACTATACACATCTAACCCCCCCCCCCCTCAAACTCTTGGTGGATCAACAACACTGAGTTTGGAGAGAAAGAACCCATGCTGCGCTCGAGTCTGTGCCTTCGTGAAGAAGTCGGCCAACTGTTACTCAGAGGGCACATAGTGAAGAGTGAGAATCTGATCCTGCACAGGCAGCACGCACAAAGGAGGTATCCACACCGATGTGCTTGGTGAGCTCATGCTTCACCGGGTCATGCCCAATACTGATAGCACTTGTACTGTCTGACAATAAGGGAGTCGGTGTAGTAGCAGACACACCAAAATCCTCAAGTAACCATCGTAACCAGATCACCTCAGCCGTCAACATAGCTCGCTCGCAACTCAGCCTCTGTACTCGAGCGAGAAACCGCCGCTTTTTGTCTTCGTGCAATGAGAGAGCCTCCAAGAAATACACAAGAAGCGACAATGAAAGGCCGATCGGAGGATCACTAGCCCACGTAGCATTAGAGTATGCCTGGAGCTATACCTGGCCATCTGTCGGCCCGGGCCTACCAAAGCCCGATGCAAAAAACCCAGGCCCGAGCCCGGCCCGGCCGTCGGGCCTAAAAATCGGGTCTGAGCCTGGCCCATCACGCTAAAAGCCCGCCGGGCCTCTTTGTTAATGCGCGAATACGATGGGCCTGGGCCCGGCCCGGCTATCGGGCCTGAAATCTAGGCCCGAGGCCGGCCCGTGGACAAGGTCAGGCCGGGCCGGGTCGGGTCGGGCTGCCCATGGCCAGGTCTACCTGGAGCTGGAGAGAGCTGGAGCGGGGAAAGAAAAGGTGGTGAGAGATCGTGCCACGAAGATATCGTAGAACACGGAGGAGGTGACTATAGTGGACAGAGGTGGGGGCTGAAACGAACTGACTGAGAATGTGGACAGGATGGGATATGTCAGGATGAGTAGCAGCTAGATAGACAAGGCTCCCAATGAGGTGGCGACAGCGAGTGGAATTAGGAAGAGGATCACCGTCAGAGGCACGAAGCTGAATGTTGAGCTCCATAGGAGTCACAACAGTGCGCTTCACTAAGAGCGGCTCGAGCAAGAAAATCCTGAATATATTTTTCCTGGGAGATGAAGAAGCCATAAGAGGTCGAAGAAACCTCAATCCCAAGAAAATAGCGAAGTGGACCAAGATTAGACACGAGGAGCTAGCCGCGAAGGCAGGCCTTAACAAAGGCAATGTAGTCAGAGTCGTCGCCGGTGATGATCATGTCATCGACATATAGAAGGAGAAGAGTCCGACCATGAGGAGACGTGTGAACAAACAAAGCGGGATCATGATCACTGGGCGAGAAGCCAACGACAGTCACCACAGAGGCGAACCGCTCGAACCAGGCACGAGGGGCCTGTTTAAGATCATAGAGGGAGCGTCGAAGTCGGCAGACCATACCATCAGGAACATTGTACCCCGATGGTGGCTGCATATAAACCTCCTCACGCAACTCACCATTGAGAAAGGCGTTCTAAACGTCAAGCAGAGACACAGACCAATGACGAACAGAATCCACAACAAGGAGAGTGCGGACAGTGGTCATGTGGGCCACAGGAGCGAATGTTTCATCATAATCGCGGCCCTGCCCCTACTGAAAGCCATGAGCCACAAGACGAGCTTTGTAACGCTCAAGAGAACCATCGGAGTGAGTCTTAATCTTATAGACCCACTTGCACGTGATGGGACGAACATCGGAAGGAAGGGAAACCAGATCCCACATGCCAGAGCGCTCAAGGGCAGCAATCTCCTCGGCCATCGCAAGCTGCCATTCAGGCTGAGTCATGGCAGTCCGATAGGAAGTGGGCTCAGCAACACCAGAGAGACCGTACCGGTCAGGAGAATAGCGATCAGGTGGGGGGCGAGGCCGAGCACGGAGGTTATGAACCGATGGAGGCGTGAAAGGAGGCGCTCCGGAAGTGGAAGGCGCGTCAGTGGAATCATCCTCAACACGAGGGTGACGAGTGTAGTGGAGAGGAAGAGGAGAGAGAGGCCGACATACCAGAGAGGATGGTGGAGAGGTGGATGATGAGGGTGGGGAGAAGGATGGAGGGGAAGGTGGTGTCGGTGGTGGATGAGGAAGAGTGAGACGTGCCGGAGAAAGGCGGGAGACATGAGGCATAGAGGAGGGTGTATCGGGAAGGAGAAGGAAAGAAATATTGTCCTCAGAAAAGGTCGAGGAGGAAGGACGCGGGTAGTAAGAACGAGACTCATCGAAAGTCACATCACGTGAAATGCGCAGCCGACGACCAACAAGATCCCAACATCTATAGCCCTTGTGCTCATCACTGTAGCCAAGAAAAACACACTCAACCGACTGGGCAGTCAATTTGGTGCGTTCTCGCGGGGCAAGAAGAACATAGCACACACATCCAAAGATACGAAGAGCTGAGTAGTCAGGAGAACGACTAGTGAGACACTCCATAGGAATACCACCCTGCAAGGCAGCTGATGGCTGAATGTTGATGAGATAGGTGGATGCGAAAACGGCCTCAGCTCAAAAGTGTGGTGGAAGAGAGGCAGCGATCATCAGCGCACGAGCCGTCTCAAGCAGATGACGATGCTTACGTTCCGCAACGCCATTCTGAGCATGGGCACCAGGACATGAGAATTGGGCAAGAGTACCCTGTTCCACAAGAAAACCATGCAACATCTTGGAGATATACTCTCTAGCGGAGTCAGCACGAAAAGTATGAATGGGCGTGGAAAACTGGGTGTGAACCATGGCAGCAAATCGCTTGTATATAGAGAGAACCTCGCTACGAGATTTCATAAAGTAGAGCCAAGTGTAACGAGAGAAATCATCAATAAACAGAACATAGTAGCGATGACCACCTTCGAATCAAAGGGAGCACGACTCCAAACATCAGAGTGAACTAAGTCAAAGGGACGCTAAGATACCGACTCACTGGTAGGATAAGATAACTGGATCTGTTTGCCAAGTCTACAACCATCACAATGTAAAGAAATATCTCCAGAGACAGACCCTAAGAGGCCCTGACGCACTAACGATGACAAGCGGGAGCCATATATATGACCAAGTCAATGATGCCATTGTTGGAAGGACGCATAAGAGGAGGCAGCAAGAGCATGAGAACTGGCAGAAGTGGTGGCAGCGGGAGTAATGCGAAGCTAGTCAACCTCCCAAAGGCCCTCTGACTCACGGCGTCGAGGGCCAGCACCAACAAGAGCCTTGGTGCGACGATCCTGAACAGAGCAAGAATCGGTATCAAGAATGACACGACAACTAGAATCAGTAAGTTGAGCAGCGGAAAAAAGATTCATGGTAAGACGGGGAACATGAGAAACACTAGGAACAAAAAAGACGGAGTAGAAAGAGTGCCACGACTAGCAACATGAAGGGGTGTGCCATTGGCAGTGAGAACATTAATAGGAGAACCAAGAGGTCGAAGAGAAGACAACACGGAAGAATCAGAAGACATATGAAAAGAAGCTCCAGAATCCAGAACCCACGAAGATGTACCTGACTGTGTAGGTGCCGGCGGTGATGGAGAGATGGAAGCAGTCACAGCGGTAGCGGAACCCGTTGATGAAGAGCTGGAGGAAGCCAGTATGCGCTTGAGCCGCACAATGTCCTGGTCAGTGAGTGACGGAGTCGAGAAAGACGCATGAGTCCCACTGGAAGAAGAACGCCTCTGGTCTCGCTGCTTCTGGCGACAGTCAGACTTTGGGTGACCTGGCCTGGAGCAGTAGCCACAGAAAGTGTCACGACGCGACCGGTCCTCTGCATGGGTGACCCACCCCTCCGGAGTGTGTGGGCAGGAGCGGTGAGGCGAGCAGACGACATAGGAGCTCGGGTAGCAAGCACAGAGGGAACCGCAAGCAACCCAGCAGAACGAAGACGGGTCTCCTTAGCACGAAGCTTAGCAAGCACCTCCGAGATAGGAACACGGCCGCGAGCAAGCAAAGTGAGCACGTCGAGGCTCAAACTCGGAACGGAGGCGAGATAAGAACTCATGGACACGCTGAAACTCCAAGTCTGATCACATGGTCTGGCAGCAATGGCAAGCACCACAAACAACTGTCCGGAGAGAGTCAAGCTGGCGCCAGATGGCAGAGCTCTGTGAGTAGAACTCATCAAAAGAAGAGTCACCCTGCTGAAGAGCGTTCTCCTGACGCACCACAGATAAGTAGAGAGCATCACCAGAGGGCTGATAGCGCTGACAGAGATAAGACCACATCGCTGCGATGGTGCCGAGGCCCATGAACTCCGAAGCAAACTGAGGAAGGACACTCGCAGTGAGAACAGCAGCAGCCCGAGCATCATCATTGCACCACTAAGTGTAAGCAGATAGATCATCGCGGTAGACAGAAAGAGCATCTGGATAAGCTGAGACCTGCTGATCATAAGCATCAACCGCAGCATCATTGAGAGCCTTGGCTGCATCCCGATCAGCCTGAGAAGCGTTAGTAACAAGAACAGGCGGCACCGGCGGGGTAGGAGTCACGGGAGCAACAGGGCATGGCGGACAGGGGACCTCGCTAGAAAGAACGCCCCACAGGAGAAGACCGCGCATGTGGATACACACGAAACCCATAAACACAGCATAGGTGGTGCCGCCGAAGATCACCTAGCACCAAGGAACACTAACATAGCCCGAAGAAGACATGATGAGCTCTTTGTTTTTTTGGAAGTCAACCGTCACAGGAGGACCGATCTAGATCGGACAGAGGCACGCCAGAGCCCAGAGCATGAGCGGGGATCGGCCTGGACGCAGCGGCCTGGCGGCGGACATCAACCAGCCGGCCGGACGGGCAGGAGGCGGCGGCGGCGGCCGGACGAGGAGGAGGCGGCAGCGGTCGGACGGGCGGAGGCGGCGACGAGACGAGGAGGGGGCGGGTGGCGTCGAGAGGAGGCCGTGGGGGGCGAGTCCAGGCTGCGGGGGCGTCGGATCCGGGCGGGGACGGCCAGCGACGAGCGGATCCTAGCAGGGGCGGCCGGAACGAGGCAGACTAGGGACGGGGCCTAGCAATTGCGGCAGCTGGGGTGGAGCACGCACAGAGTTGCATCGTGCGGGAGGGAGGCTAACCTAGCATCTGATACCATGTTGAATAATGAGCAACTAACTTTCGCAGGGGGCCAAGGGCCAATATATGTACATGTGTGGTAAAGTACAGGAAGCCCATTATACAATGGGGATATACAGAAAAGGGGACTATACACGTCTAACAAGATTAACTGAGCACGAATGCGCAGATGTTTACATACTCGATTGGCAGGTTGTCTTGAGATATTTGTGCAAGTTATCCTTTTTTGTGTTTTAACAATAATGAAGACTGCTCTTAGGGCCTGTTTGGGACTGCTCCGCTCCATCATAATCAGTTTTACTCCACCAAATTCACTTTGGAGCAGTTTCATACAGGAGTTGCAGCTCCACCAAGGAGAATGTTTGGCTTTCAGCTAGCTCCAGCTTCAAGATTGTGAAATTTGGTGGAAAGGGTCTATTTGATTGGATGATGTGGGGAGAAACAAAGGGGTATTCACTTACTGGTGGCAGTGGTGGGTAATTTCCTCACAACTCCAGCTTAGACTTATTTGGAGCACCCCCTGAAGAGCTTCACAAAAAACAGGGAGTTGTACCCCAGATTCTTCTTTTTTTGCGGAGCGGCATATCATGGAGATACCCCGTTTGGCTTCCGTTTTCTAGAGTGGAGCTGAATTTGAAGGAGCGGAGCAGTCCCAAACAGGTAGTCTTTCGAATCTTGTAAACGTAGAACCATACATAGCTCCATAGCCCTGCAAACCTGCCACATCCACTGGATTCAGGTTTGCACCCAACCCAAGTCCAAATACGCCTGAGGCAAAAGTTTACAGTTTTTGCCATCATGGTCAAATATACTACTCCCTCCGATCCATATTAATTGTCGCTGGTTTAGTACGTAAACCACCGACAATTAATATGGATAGGAGAGAGTAGCTAGTTTGAGGGATTTAAAATGTCCAGTTACATCAAACATCAAGTACACTGCAATTCTAGAAAGGGGGAGGAATAGGGCATAGCAGAGACTGGACAAGCCACCGGCAGAAACGAAGAATAGAAATAAACTATAAATCAAAGAGAAGCCACACACCACAAAAAATGCGGGTTTCCCCCTTTCTATTTGTATTACATAAAAACAATAAATTAAATCAGGATACAAGGGGAAATAGATATACAAAAAGATCACCTGTCTTGACATTTTGATAGGTGTATAAGAATTGTAGGCTTTACTGCTACTGTCTTGTATGAACAGAGCTGCAGAACACACTAATAATCAAACAGAAATGGGTGCCGCTGGAGCTACCTGTGCAGGATCCACACTGTTCTCTTCCCGCGGGCTATGACAACATGAGATTGCCAGCACTATATGGACTGCAACATATGCCAGCACGGCGATAACTAGTGCGACGACATAAACAGACGTCTTCCACCCCCTGCTGGAGCCTGCTGCGTAGGCCACTAGGAGAGCGAGCAAATCCAGCACAATGGTCGTGTTCATGACCTTGAGCGACCATCTCTTCCCGTCCTTCCACTCTAGTAGCAAAATGATGATAACAACAATGGATGCCACGAAGGACGTGGAGTTGCTGTAGAAGAAGGCGAGGTAACGGTGCCTCTGGTTGTCATGCATGATCGGGTTGCCTGCATCGTACCCGCTCCCACTGTGCTGCCAAGCTCCGCCAGGCGGATCTAGGCCAGCCTGGTAGGTGACACTCGCCACAAGGATTCCTAGCAGCATCAGGTATTTGCGCTTGGCTTGTTTTGTCTTTCGTTCTTCGTCATCATCATTCTCTGGCCTCGGTTGACTGGTCACGTTTGCATTTCTGTTATCCAAGAACACTAGTAGCAGTACAGCTATGATGAAGAGGACCACAGCCCCCAAGACAAAGATGTAGATGGATGTTTTCAGATGCTGGGTGCTTCCGGCAGCATATGCCCCCATCAGACCAAACATGCCTGCCCCCGTGCAAACAGCAAGTGCATAGCTTCGTATGGCTGGCCTGTATAAATGGGGGTTCACGAGCAATATGATGAGGGCAATGGACAGCATGAAGCTCACCGAATTGCAGTAGAAAAAGGCTGTGTAGCGGCGGGGAAAGTTGTAGAAGAGGACCGGGTCCCCTGCCCGGTGCCCGCTAGACCCATCATCCTGGAGCCGGAAGCCGCCCGGAGGTGTCAGCCCAGCCTGGTAAGTGATGGTCGCTGCCAATACTGCGAAAAGGAGCAACCGCTTGCGCCTCTTGTCCACAGACTTAATTTCCTCTGGGGTGGGGTCGCCGTGGTTCAATGTGAAGAAGACAACATGGATCACTACATAGACTAGGACAGCGCCCGCCAAGGCCATGGCGTAAATGGAGGTGCTCAAGTCCCGAGAGCTTCCTGCGGCATATGCTCCGATGAGGCCAAACAAGTCCAGTACCATGGCTGCCTCGAGCACGTGGGTCTCGAGCATAACCTTGCTTTGGACCAGGATGATGGCCACCAAGGAGGCTACAAAGGCGACGGAGTTGCAGTAGTAGAAGGCCTTGTACCGCCCAGCGTTCACAGTGAGGAGGATCGGGTCACCGGCCATGTGGCCGTTCCCGTTATCCGGCCAGACGCCACCGGGAGGGTCCAGCCCGGCTTGATAAGTGATGGTTGCAGCAAGAGTGGCTAGCAATAGAACAAGGGAGCGAGCCTGCTGCGCTGCGTCCCTAAGTAATTGCAGAGAGATAAACAGAGATCAATTTCAAGCGGAAATAATAGAAGGCATTGATTTGCAGAGGAAAGATAACAACTGAAGAGGGTATAATTAATGTGCTATGGTCGTACATACCTGCCCTGACTAGTCTCCGCCGGACTTTGCAACCATCCTGCAATCTTAGCCTGGACATTTGTCAGCGTGGTCCTGAAGCAGGATGTTCTTCTGTCTTGTTCGGCACCTCCAGCAGCAGCCACATCTCCTTTCAAATAAACAACAGCCTGGAGCAATGCCATGAATATCAGGACGGCACCAACCAGGCTGGAGACATAGATGGTGGTGTCGGTCTCCCTGCAGCTGCCGGCGGTATATGCCCCGACGAGGCTGATCAGCGCGACGGCGATGCACCCATAGGCCTCATTCTCCCGGGGCTTCCTGTCCAGAAGCACCACGATGATGAGCAGCGATGCGACGAATGCCATGGTGTTGAAGCACAAGAACACCGTCAGGCGCTTGTCGTGGCTGTCCTTGAGGATGGCGTCGCCTGGCCGGTGACCGTTCTCGGTGTTGTCCCAGAAGCCGCCCGGCGTGCTCATCCCGGCGACGTACGTCACGCTCACCGCGAACGTCGCGAGCAGCATCAGGACCTTTCGGAGCCGTTTCTTGTCCACTGCTGCCCGTGCGTCGTTGTTCCTATCCTCATTATCTGGCAACCGCCAGGCCATCACCATCTGGTAAGTGAGGTAGGCGATGACGACAGCCACCAGCACCGAGGAGTAGATGGTGGTGGTCTTGTCCCGGCAGGTCCCGGCGGCGTAGGCCCCCATGACGCTCAGCAGGTCCACCACCATGACCGCCTGCAGCGGCTTGAGTTGGAGCAGCTGCTTCTTCAGGAGCGTGAGGAAGAGGACGAGGACGATGATCACGAGCGACGAGGCAAACGCGGTGGCGTTGCAGTAGAAGAACACCAGGTACCGGCCGTAGCTGGTGGTCCGGATAATGGAGTCGCCGGCGAGTTGGTCCGAGGCGGCGACGGTTTCCTGCCAGACGCCCCCCGGCGGGTTGAACCCCGCGGCGTATGTCACCGTGGCCACCAGCGTTGCCAGCAGCAGGATGTACTTGCTGAGGTCCCGCATGAGCTCATAGCTCTCCGTCTCGGGAGGCTGAGGATCCTCGCCTTGGCTATTTCCATTTGCATTAGGCTGAAGTTGCGACAGGTCTTCGATCTCATCTAGGCTACTGTGGCGTGTTGGTTGGACCGCCATTTGCATAGCAAAATGGTGCCTCAGGGAGTCAGGGTTCAACTTCTCTATGGAATTAAGACAAAACATGAATCTCTCCCCAATATATAGCTCACTTGGCAAGCTTGCTCGTCAGCATGACAACATGGCATAACGTAATCATATCGTAATATAAAGGAGCAAAGCAAAAGAAAGACAGTATTGCAGTCAAATTTATCATTATAGATAGCGCTGTTGGATTAGCATCCGACGGACATCTTTCATCTTGTCAAGGAGACCACTTCGTGCTGTATTTACTCGTATATGTATTAATGTAGAGAACTGCTGGTAGCTGGAGCCGAAGCTGGTTGCCACCAGATGCGCAAACTCATCGTTGTTAACGAATGGGGAGGTCGAATGGGGGCTCATAGTGATATTATCGTGTGTCCCCGCTTCATCAATAGTATCGAGGTAGAACTACTTGATATGTCGCCGTCAATGCATACGATGGGGCGTGGCGAAAATTCCTTCAAGATAGGGAAGATAGTGACACACCACGAAGGAGAGCGTTGGTGCAACCGCAAATGCTGAATCCAAATAAAATACACCCATTCGACAAATTGCACTGTAACTTTCTTGTGGTTTGGTAGGCAGTTTACTGGATAAAACTGGAAGAGATGCTAGTCATGTATCTTGAACAACTTTACAGGAACTAGGATGTGTCATATTCTCACAACAATGTTAGCTCCCCAGGAATATATATGGACGGCCACCTCAACATAAAGGTTCAAGACATCTCCAGTTTGAATTCCTGTGCATATTTCAGTTCTCAGCGACAACAAAGGTGTGCAATGTAATATTTGAAAGACCGAAGCTACATCGTGGAATAGCCTGGCTGGCTGGACACCTGTACACTGCACGGGACCCGAGTGGCTTCCACGTTCCTATATATTCTCCGGCCTCCATTGGACAACCATGAAGAAGTTCACAACTGGTGTCCATGAACATGCATCCATGCTTCCTCGGTTCCTCCGTCTTTTGAAGGTACATTTGTTGCTCTGCTCAATTAACTAGGTGCTGCACAGGCTGTGCAAGCATCAAAATTTATTATGGTTACCACTGGGTGTGTTTGTCATATCAAATGATGTATACAAATTCCATTTATGGCTTTGTTCTCACCTACCAAAACAAGCCGAAAATAAAGTACCTGTACATATTACCTTTCTCTTTGCAGGGAAGGTGCATTGTGACTTGGGCGAGATGGAATAAGAAACACAACAACGCGTAAGGCATGACTCCGCGCCGTGGAGCTCCACTCAGGATGGTCCTCTGCTCCACTCCGCGCCGTTGTGACCACAAGTGGATGATATAACATGTGGAAGTCTCTTGTCTTGGGGTCACGTAAACTAGCAATTTCAAGTTGAGACAGCCGCATTATGCTTGTGGGTTAGACGAGGACTGACTGTTCCCCATCGTCCGCGACACCTGGATGATGCGGGTGTTAAGATCCTTTTGATCGAGCTAGGATGCCACCAGCAGCAGCCTCAACAACCATCTTTGCTGGCACCTCAGTGGCAGAGCTGGCCACTGTGCATTGTGTTCAAGTGAGCCCATTGAAAACAAGCAAATCCTTCACTAGATTAGTGTTTCCCATTGGTTATTTATGGTTTGGTGAAACATGGCCCAGCTGTCATCCGGCCTCAGCTTAGTCCCTGAGCACTTGCTTGATTGCTCGCCAACCATCGGTTTCCATGGGCATGTTCGTTGGTAAGAGGCTGAATATGCATCGCAAAGATTCGGATGAGTATTTTCGAGCATCAGCATCGTGTACTGCTTGGAGAGAGGTGTTGAGATGGGACCCACACCAGTTCTCTAGCTTGGCTGAACTTGGACATCCTTCATTTGTCATGGAAAGCGACTAAATGTCCTCAGGAATGAATAATGGACGCTTCACCCGGCTCCTCATCGGCCAAGAAAATGTTCCAGGAAAGCCAAGCATTCTGCAGCAGGCAGTCCTGTTTGATGCCCTCCATGACCCGGCCCTCGGTTGAAGCATGCTGCGTCAAAACTCATTGCATTAAGATGAAGGCTGAACACAAACATAAGATCATAGCAAACACAGATCAACAAAAAACTGGCAAACCTATTTAGTCCTGGCCACATTTTCACACGCCAGTCAAAAGATTGAAGATTTGACTAACTAGATATAGTACAAATAGCACAGTCTTTAAATAGCGCTTTGCACAATTAACAGAGAAGCGCGTTTTCAATCCGTCATATATTTGACTCTTTTGTTGAGCTTTTGCTGTAATAGACTGTAGTAGTTCAGGTTGTGGGATTATGGTGTTGTCAGGTTTTCGCCCCATGGCGTTCGTTTCGATGTCGGGCGAACGCAGTGGGTTTCCTGGCAATGCCCGAACTCGCTGCACCTCTTTCCCTTTTCTCCTGTTGATTTCTCGGAACTTTGTATTTCCGTTCGCTTGCAATGAAAAGGGGTCATGCCCGGTTCGAAAAAATAAAATAAAATATATTTATGTTCTCAAGGTAGAGACTAAGAAAATAAATGCTGTAGAGGACAAAATAGGAATCTTGCAGAGCCCTATGAAAGGTGCATCCTGAATTTCTAATGCAGCAGCTCATGTCAAGAGTATGGGTGGGCGAGATGTTTCTATCCTTCCTTGGCTTATTGTCCTCGGATGTTTGTGCAAGTGGTTCTTTCAAGTGTTAACAGTGACTAAGAATGATCTTTTTGAGTGAAGGAATGATCATTTTTTAGGTGAAGTAAAAGAATGATCTGAGGGCAATTAGTTGACGAGCGCTTCTTCCGGAGCCTCACAACAATCAACGCGACTTGGCGGCTTTCAGCCGCCGCCACGTGTCGCGCTTCGGGCTCCCCCTCTAGAATTTGTTTCTTTTTATTTTTCCGCACTCGTTTTCGGCTTTTTAAATGTTTTCCCCCCTTTTTTACGTTTTGTTTTTTCACCGGTCTTTCTTAGCTTATGGACGAAAAAATTTGAAAAAAAATTTGCTCAAAAAATATGTTTTTCTTTCATGAGAGGCACGGTTTTGCTTTTGAGCGAGGCACAACCAGAAACGAAAAAAAATGTGTTTTTTGTTTTTTTTTTCTTGCGTGAGAGGCACGGTTTTGCTCTCATGACTATGGGGAACGGAAAAAAACGTGTTTTTTTTCTCCCGTCAGAGGCACGGTTTTGCTGTCGCGAGAGGCATGACCGTGCCTCTCGGAAACAAAAAAAAAGCACGCTCTCTGTTTTTTTTCTTTCGCGCGTTTTTCCTTTTTCTTTTTCCTTTTGTCAGAGGCACGGTTTTGCTAGCGCCAGAGGCACGACCGTTTTTTCTTTCATGAGAGGCATGGTTGTGATTTTGCGAGGCACGACTGTGCCTCTTTCAGAAAGGGAAAAACAGTGCTCCCGGTTCGGTTTTCTTGTTCGGTTTTTTTCTGAAAAAAAAGTTCGTCAAAACCTATCAACATGGGATCTAGTTTGAAGATCTCGACATGGGGAATCCAATGGTGAAAAATGGTTCAAGATTTGGACGCACGATTTAAGAGATAAACAATTCTGAATAAACGAAAAGTGACGCATATGCGATGCGTCACTTGTCACAACCTAAAAAATTGGAAGTGGTCTTTGCGAGGAGTACTTCTAAATTAGCGATTTCTCTTAGAATCCCCAGGCACCAGGGCCCAGGCCCGGGGCGTGGGAAATTTTTTATACGCCCTGGATTTTAAGTTGGGCCCAGGGTCTAACAGAGAAGCACGTTTTCAATCCGTCATATATTATATTCTTTTTTTTTTTTTTTTTTGAGATCTAGAGTAGACAACATCTACTCAGAAGGGGCTGTGTATTCAGAGATCATCAAAGACCGAAGCTCACTAGGGACATTTGCAATCAGCATCTGCTCTCCATCACTGCTGGTTAGCGCTGCAAGGCCATGGGCCAGAGAGTTGCAGTTTCTGTTCACATATCTGACGCTGCAAGCGGCAAAGCTAGCCATGGCTTTCTTGATGTCCATTATTAGACCGTAATGAGGAGAGCGTGTCAGGCTTGGGGACACCAAATCATTTACTATGTTTTGATTGTCCATCTCCAGCACTACCTGACCATTATAAACGTCCGCCATTGACTGCAAACCAACGAGGGCAGCGCGGGCCTCTGCTTCCTCCGCGCTGTAGCAGCGTGGGAGCTTTCTGCAGACAGCAATGAAAACATAGCCTCTGTAGTCTCGGCCGACCGCTCCCGCAGCACTTTCACCTGTATCAGCCCGAAACGCTGCATCAGTATTGATTTTAACTTCATTCTGTGTAGGTGGCGTCCATTGATTTCCCTGCCTAGCAGCATTTCTACTACAGGGTCCCTTTTCAATCACCTTTTCCTTGCCATCAGACACAGTACTAGGCAACTCTGCATTAACAAGTTCTTCCTCATATTTAAGCAGAAACTGAACCGAGCTGCTAATCGACTCTTTTCCATTGTATCGTATGCAGTCTTCTCTGAGATGCCAACATCTCCAGAGCATCATCAGGATCCTTGCGCGTCCCTTTTCGCTCTCCGTGTCCAGCAGGGTCTGCAGCCAATCATCCCCAGTATACCAAAACTTTTCCTCCCCAGGTAAATTCCAGTCACCCCTCAATGCATTTCTCAGGGCCCTACTCTTTGTGCACATGACCACAGCATGATGTTCATTCTCAACTCCATTCCCACAGATATTGCATGTAGCATCCAAGTCGATGGTTCTTTTCCACTTATTTTCCTTGGTGGCTAGTGTATTAGTGGCCACTCTCCAGCCGAATATTCGTACTTTTGCAGGGACTTTAGCCTTCCAAATTAGGTCCCAGATATTTCTATCATTTGGCTCCCTTGACGAGCTCGATGGGTTCTGGGCCAATTGAGGAAGACTTGCCGCAGCAAGCTTATAAGCACTCCTCACTGAAAAAATTCCATTTTTTTCATAGTGCCAAGCGATGCGGTCGTCCACCTCCGAAGTCGGGATGTTTAATCTGCATATTTCATCCGCGTCAAAGGGGTAAAATAGCTGCCTTATCAAAGCCTCGTTCCATTCTCTCCTATCCGGGTGCATGAGCTGATTTACCCATCGAATTCTTGACCTCCGGATGAAAGAGGCCGTCTTCAAACCCTCTTGTCTGGGTAACCACTGGTCTCTATGAATCTGAATGTTCTTTCCATTTCCTACCCTCCAGATGAGGCCTTTCTTTAGGAGCTCGAGCCCAAATTCAATGGCTCTCCAAACCGGGGATGCGTCTGAGGCAAAAACCGTGTCCAGAAGGTTTCCGTTTGGGTAGTATTTCGACTTTAGGACCCTCGCGCAGAGTCATATATTATATTCTCAAGGTAGAAACTAAGAAAATGAATGCTGTAGAGGACAAAATAGGAATCTTGCAGAGCCCCATGAAAGGTGCATCCTGAATTTCTAATGCAGCAGCTCATGTCAAGAGTATGGGTGGGCGAGATGTTTCTATCCTTCCTTGGCTTATTGTCCTCGGATGTTTGTGCAAGTGGTTCTTTCAAGTGTTAACAATGACTAAGAATGATCTTTTTGAGTAAAGGAATGATCTTTTTAGGTGAAGTAAAAGAATGATCTGAGAGCATCTAATTGACAAGCGCTCCTTCCGGAGCCTCACAACAATTAGCGCCACTTGGCACGCTCTCAGCCGCCGCCACGTGTCGCGCTCTGGGCGCTCTCTTTAGAATTTGTTTTTTTTAATTTTTCTGCACACGTTTTGGCTTTTTAAATGGTTTTTTTGACGTCTTGGTTTTTCACCGATCTTCTTTAGCTTATGGACCAATAAATAAAAAAAATTGCATGAAAAAACACGTTTTTTCTTTCTGTGAGAGGCACGATTTTGCTTTTGAGAGAGGCATAGCCATGCCTCTCGGAAACCAAAAAATGTGTTTTTTTCTTCTGCGAGAGGCTCGCGTGCCTCTCAGAAACGAAAAAACCGCTTTTCTGTTTTTTTCTTTCGCCAGAGGCCTTCGGGAAAAAACACGTTTTCTGTTTTTTTTTCCTTTCGCCAGAGGCACGACCGTGCCTCTAAAAAAATGCATATTTCCTTTTTCCTTCCGTGAGAGGCACGGCCATACCTCTTTCGAAAAGGGGAAAAAACTGTGCTCCCGGTTCGGTTTTTTGTCTTTTTTTGTGAAATTTTTTTCGTCAGAACCTATCAACATGGGATCTAGTTTTGAAGATCTCGACGCGAGGAATGCAACGGTGAAAACGGTTCGAGATTTTAACGCACGGTCTAACCGATAAAACATTTTGAATAAACAGATCTACGAAAAAAGGAAAAACTCCCAGGTTACGATAAGTGGCGCATATGCAGCGCGCCACTTGTCACAACCTAAAAAGTTGGGAGTGATCTTTGCGAGGAGTACTTCTCAATTAATGATTTTGGAACGATCTTGAGAGTCTTATTTCATAAGTCCCAAATGCCCACTTTAAGTCCCTATAAGTCCCTTCTGTTTGGTTAAATGGGATTTATAGGAACTTATTTCATAAGTTCCTCCATATTACAACTATAAGTCCCTATAAGTCCCTCCTTGAGAGTCTTTATAAGTCCCAAAGGCCCACTTTAAGTCCCTAAACCAATAAGTCCTGGAAACAAACACCCTCTTAGTCTTAGAAATTTATGGGTGGAGCCACGCCCCAGGCACCCAGGGCCCAGGCCCGGGGCGTGGGAAATTTTTTATATGCCCTGGATTTTAAGTTGGGCCCAGGTTCTAGCCCACCAAAGCACTTCAGCTACGCATGGGCCAACGTGGCCGTCTCCTGACCGGGACCTAGCCCGTGCGACCAGCGATGCGAACTGGCTCGGCTGCGCCCAGGACACTGGACAGCCGCCGCCCCTCCCCCCTGCACGGCTGCACCGGCCGGCGCTTCCCCTCCCGCCTCCTGCTCCTCGCTCCCCCGTGATCCCCTGCGACCACGCCCCGATCCCTAACTCATGACATGGCGGCAGTGTTCCGTAGCCGGCGCCTTGCCGGCCCCAGCAGCCGCCTATCCTATCCTGTGCCGCCGCCCCCGTCGCCCTCCCGACAGAGTGTTCCAGCAAACTGTTCTACTGACCGCGCCTTTCAGAAGATTTATTCTTCATACATTTTCATGTATTTGCTGGTGTGCCCACAACGACGTGCTCAGTTCTGCTGCTTTAAATTGAAGCAGATTTGATGTGTTCAGCACGTTCATTTTTTTACAGGAGCTATTTGCTAGACCTTGTGCACGGTGCCAAACAGCTGCAGCAACAGATTTCGTCCTGGAAAATAAACCCACTCGAGCTGGACTTCTGGCCTGTTTGTTTGAGGTACATCATTACTAATATGTTATGTCTCCAAGCGGTGTGTTTTCTTTTGACAGAAAAGGTGTTTTAAATCTTAATACAAAAATTTAATTCATACTATGTAGCATGTAGCTTCGCAGATTTAAGGAGCCATAAGCATGTAGTTTAAATTTTAGTTTAATTGTGTAATTGAGCCATATTGTATGCTTTTGCATGTGGTATATTTTTAGTGGCTATGAGGTACTTCAGGGATAGTTATAGGCGGTAAAAAAATCCGTCTCACTAATTTTTTTGGCCCGGTGTTTACTCCAATCCTGGCTCGGCCACTTACCATGGATTAGTACACTGCGTGTGAACCTACCACAATCACTGGATTCAGGTTTGCACCCGAGTCGGATATTCATGAGGCAAAAGAGTTGCCCTTTTTGGTCAACTCCAACATACTAGCATTAGTGATTTTGAATAATCCAGTTAATAAATAAAGTAAACTGCAGATGTACCGGGAGAAGAGGATAGAAGAAACCCGACAAAGCTGAGCACCAGATATCTAAGAACAGGTGTAGAGAAAAACGGATTTTCTATTTAGTGTCGACTGATTTCCAATTTGACAACGACCAGAATTTTCTTGCAAAAAGAAATATCCTCTTCCATCTCCAATTCTGTTGAGCCCGAGCTGGAGCCAGCAATTACACGGACGCCGTGGCAACGGGTGGGGGTGAGGCAGTTGGCCAATTGGAAATCAGTCAAGACTGCTATACAGACACTCCCCAAAAGAATCTAATCAGATTTCACCCCTGTTGTACTATATCTTACATAATGTTAAGCAATAGATCAAATTGGGGCACAAAATGGGGAGAAATAAAAATACAAAAAGAGAAACTACCTTGAATTTTGGCAAGTGCGTCGTACTCACATCGAGTACTCTCTCTATCTCACATGAACAGAACTGCACAGCACACTGATAATAAAGGGGGTGATACCGCAGCTAACTATGCCTGATTCCCACCGTTCGCCTCCTCCTGTATCGGAGGAGGATTTGCCGGGGGCTGAGAACTGTCATTATGATGTGAACACAGGAATGCCAGGATTACATGAACTGCAATGTAGGCCAGCACCGCAATGATCAGTGCAACGACATACACAGACGTCTTCCACCCCCTGCTGGAGCCTGCTGCGTAGGCCACCAGGAGAGCGAGCAAATCCAGCACAATCGTCGTGCTCAACACCCTGAGTGTGAGCGACCTTTTCTTCTTGTCCTTCCACTCCAGTAGCAAAATGATGATAACAACAATGGACGCCACGAAGGACGTAGAGTTGCTGTAGAAGAAGGCGAGGTACCGGGGCCTCCTGTTGTCATGCATGACCGGGTTGCCTGCGTCGTACCATTCGCTGCTGTGCTGCCAAGCTCCCCCGGGCGGGTCTAGGCCGGCTTGGTAGGTGACACTTGCCACAAGGATTCCGAGCAGCATCAGGTATTTTTGCTTGGCATATGTCGTCTTTTTATCGTCCTCGCCATTGTCTGGCTTCGGTTGACTGCTGGTGTTTCTGTTCTTATTCAAGAACAATAGGAACAGTGTAGCTATAACGAAGAGGACCACAACCACCAGCGCAAAGATGTAGATGGATGTTTTCAGATGTTGCGTGCTTCCGGCAGCATAGGCCCCCATCAGGCCAAACATGCCCACCGCCGTGCAAATAGCGAGCGCATAGCTTCGTATGGCTGGCCTGTATAGGTGTGGGTTCACTAGCAGTATGATGAGGGCAATGGACAGCATGAAGCTCACCGAATTGCAGTAGAAATAGGCGGTGTAGCGGCGCGGAAAGTTGTTTAGGAGGACCGGGTCACCTGCTTGAAACCCACCAGACTCATCGTCATGGAGCCGGAAACCGCCCGGAGGAGTCAACCCGGCTTGGTAAGTGACGGTCGCGGCCAAGACCGCGAATAGGAGCAGCCGCTTGCGCCTCTTCTCCACCATCTCAATTTGCTGCGGGGTTATGGTGTCGGTGTGGTCCAGCGTGAAGAAGACGACATGGATCACCACGTAGACCAGGACGCCCCCTGCCAAGGCCATGGCGTAAATGGAGGTGCTTACATCCCGGCAGCTCCCGGCGGCGTACGCACCGATGAGGCCAAACAAGTCCAATACCATGGCTGCCTCCAGCACGTGGGTCTCGAGCAGAAGCTTGTTCTGGACCAGGATGATGGCGACCAAGGATGCCACAAAGGCGACAGAGTTGCAGTAGAAGAAGGCCTTATACCGCCCAGGATTCGTCGTCAGGAGGAGCGGGTCGCCAGCCATGTGCTCTTGGCCGTTGTCCTGCCAGACTCCACCCGGCGGGTCCAACCCTGCTTGGTATGTGATGGCCGCCGCAAGAGTGGCGAGCAACAGAACAAGGGAGCTAGCCTTGTCCGCTGCCTTCCTGGAAGTTGCAGAGAAACAGAGCTCAGTTGTAAGCTGGAATGTGCAGAGGAGGAAGAAGAACAAGAAGAAGGTATATATGTCCTGGCGTGGTACGTACCTGCTATTAATAGTGCGCAGACTTGGAGCCCTTGATACTGCTCGTTGCAACCTCCCTGACACGGATTTATGGAGATCTTTGAGGCTGGTCACAATGGGCAAGAACATAAGCTAGTAACATACACACTTCCCTAGACTATGTTACTACCTTCATAGTGGGTAGGAACATCTATGTAGTGTCATGCAACGATGTATTTATTAGGTTATAGACTCATTGTTTCTTGGAGTGTGTGATGTTCCGGTAACTTAGCTAGTTACCACAAGCACATCTCTCTTCATTAAATATGTGCCACATAAGCAAAGTTGTATTGGAGTGTGTGATGTTACTCCTAAGTTCTTCCCCATTGTGACCAGCCTGATTTTGGCCCAGAAGCAGGCAGCCCTTATGTCGTCTATGAACTTCCCAACAACGGGCACTTTTTCTTTGAAATAAATGACAGCTTGGAGGAATATAATGAAGGCGAGGACAGCACCAACCAGGCTGATGACATAGATGGTGGTGTCGGTCTCCCTGCAGCTGCCGGCGGTGTACGCGCCGACGAGGCTGATCAGCGCAATGGCGATACACCCGTAGGCCTCTTTCAAGCGGGGCTTCCGATCCAGAAGCACCACGATGATGAGCAGCGACGCCACGAACGCCATGGCGTTGAAGCACAAGAAGGTCGTCAGGCGCTTGCCGTGGCTGTCCTTGAGGATCGCGTCGCCGGGGCGGTGGCCGCTCTCGGGGTCGTCCCAGAAGCCACCTGGCGTGCTCATCCCGGCTATGTAGGTGACGCTCACCGCAAACGTCGCGAGTAGCATCAGGACCTTGCGGAGCCGTTTATCAGCGGTGGGGTCGTCGTGGGAGTAGAAGTAGTGACCTGGCCAGAAGGAGGCCACCGCCATCTGACCGACAAGGTAGAGGACGACGAGGCCCACCAGCACCAAGGAGTAGATGGTGGTGAGCTTGTCGCGGCAGGTGCCGGCGGCGTAGGCCCCCATGACGCTCACCAGGTCCAACACCATGGCTGCCAGCAGCGGCCGCATGCTGATCCACTTATTCCTGTCTCGCAGGAGGGCGAGGAAGAGGACGAGGACGATGACCACCAGCGATGAGGCGAACGCGGTGGCGTTGCAGTAGTAGAACACCAGGTACCGGCGGTAGCTGGTGGTCCGGATGATGGAGTCGCCAGCGAGGCGGCCCGCGGCGTCGTCGGTGTCCTGCCAGACGCCTCCCGGCGGGTTGAACCCCGCGGCGTACGTCACCGTGGCCACCAGCGTTGCGAGCAGCAGGATGTACTTGCTCAGGTCCCGCATGAGCTCGGCACTCTTGATCTCAGGACCCCGAGGAGGATCCACCGTGGGGACGCCCACAGCGATGTCATCTTGGCTATTGTTGGGTGGTGGCACGGTCGCCATTTCCATAGCAAAATGGTGTCTCAAGGTCCAACTGCCGGAGGGAGTTGTGCCAAGACTTCCCTGCTGAAGATCTCTCTCTCTCTCTCTCTCTCTCTCTCTCTCAAATATATATAGCCACGCTTGGTCGTCAGCATGACTACCTGGCATAAGGTCGTAAATTTGAAAAGAGAAAATGCCGGGAAGAAACGGCATTGTCGCCAGATTGACCTTCTAATTTATGCTGACGCGCCAAAGGTCTCAATCATGACTGTTATTCACTGGATGCCATGTCGGAATCTCGCTGGAGAATGCCATCGAAGTTCATCAGGCGGAAGGGGCAGCGCAATGTAGCCGAAACAGCGGAGTGGGCGGAACGAGGGAGACAATGGAGAAGAAACTGCTTGGGAAGAGCAGGAGTACTAGTACTTTATTCTGCGCACGTACACTTTTCTAGTTGTAGTTAGTTGTTCTGTAGTGATGTAGACGGCAACACTTGGAAGCAGAGGCAAAGTCGATAAGGGTGGCACAACAGACAATTGTCTCCTAAACCTTTTTTTATAGAAAACACTGCAACGTTGACACGCACACTTACACAACGTCTCGTATCACGGAATTTGATGAAGCTGCCACGAGCGTCTCGCTGTTGACAGAAACGGTCTCTGTCCAGGGAAGAAGCAATCCATTCTGATGGGACATACATGACGTAGAAACTACCCCCTCCGTCTCATAATGTAGCGTTGTAAAAAACGCTCTTATATTAGGATTATGGGACGGAGGGAGTATATGTGATGTTCATGTAGAAATGCACAAAAAAGTACAACTTGGGTGACAGTAGGTTGTACTGCAAGTTTTTGTACAGTACCACCGGGTATGTGTTCTATAGTCTCATGCCTAATTATGCCTTCAGATCAAATGCTATTGCTCTCAGTTCTCACCTATCAAAACAAACCGAAAATTAAGTAATACATTGTGACCTTTTCTTTGCAGGGAAAGGGAAACTGCGCTGTGAATTCGGCGGGATGAAATAAGAAAGGCAACAGAAGACAACGCGTGAGGCATGACTCCGCGTCGTGGAGCTCCACTCGGGATGGTTCCTCGCATACTCGCCCTTGTTGTGACCAGAAGCTAGTGGTAGTGGATGATATAAAATGCGGGTCACGTAAACTAAGCAATTTCAAGTTGAGCCAGCCGCATTGTGCATGTTTGTTAGACAGCGCTGTCGAGCATTGACTATTCCCCATGAGTTGCAGCTCCTGGATGATGCGGGTGTTAAGATGTTTTGACCGAGCTTAGGATTGCCACCAGCAGCCTCAGCAAACCATCTTATTGCTGGCACCTGCAAGGGAGGAGCTGGCTATTGTGCATGGTGTTGAGGTGCGAGTTCATTGAAAATTAGGAAAATGCTTCACTACATTAGTGTCTCCTATTGTTTATTTACGGTTGTCGTCTGGCCTAGCTTAGTCCTTGAGCACTTGCTTAACTGTTTGCCAACCATGCATCAGTTTCCATGGGTATGTTTGTTTGTTGGTAAGAGGCTGAACATGCCTCACAAAGATTCGGATGAGCTTATTTGAGCATCAACAATGTATGCTGCTTGGGAGGTACTCACATCAATTTTCTAACTTAGCCAAACTTCGGTTTATGTGTAGTTCTGGTCCTACAATTCGCCACACTGGTTTTAAAATATCTCCTTTTTTTTTTCTTCAGACAACCTTTAAAATATCCCCTTCGTCTTCTTCACAGTAGGACGGGAGGGAGGAGATGCAACGGAGATGGGCCTGGCGTAAGGCTGCTCTTTGCAATAGAACACGTTTTTTTCGATATTCTGAAATGTGTACTATCTTACTATTTTACTTTCCTGATTTTTGCCTTCGTGCTTGTTTCCATCAAACCTCTTAAGTCTCATGGTATCGGATGCACCAGCCTTTTTTTGAGGGAATCCAGCCATTTTTTCAGTTGCAACAAGTTGAATAAAGATTCCAGATTGTCGGAAAATGGGGAAAATATTTTAATTCCAAGAATGAACATGAGACATAATTCATAGTTAAGTCATAATATCAAAATTTCCTAGCAATAGGTAAAGCATCCTAATAAAGCAGTACAACAAAACATCTTAAGGTAGTAGTACAGTAAGCAGTGCACACTTATGCCTCTTAACATATCCACAATAAGTTCGGAAGTGGCGTTTTGACTCTCAGATGCACACGAGCTTGTTATCTGGGCCGTTGCAATGGCTATGAATATTTGTGCCAATAATTTTATGAGCAGACATACGGGCTTACAGATATTGGTGTATAGACTGGCATGTACAATGAGACTATTGTTTTATCCGAAAAAGGAGCCATACATTGGATTCACACACATTTTACATCAAGGATCGCGAAACCTTGCAGAAAAAAGTTGCTTAAAAGAAGCAACATTGGGCATTGCATTCCCCTTTGGAAAGTATTTGTACAAAAGGAAGAAGGGGATTGCATATTCAGTTTCTTCAACGTTTCGACGAGCTGCCAAATCAATTGGTCGTGTTAGACTAGGCTCGTCTGCCTATCGTTATTTTCTTCCTATCGAAGAAAGATGCGATCTCGCCTGCGCCGCCAGGGAGTTCCGTCGGCGTTTTGGATATGGGGGTATCCAGACTTGCCTGCCTGCGGCCCACCATGTGGCTCCCCCGACGGCCTGGTACGGCCCAACTTCAACATCAACGACTCAAGACCCTCGCGAGGGGCCAAGCCTCGCGAGGCGAACGGCGCCAAGACCCTCGAGGGGATCGGCCTCCTCAGGCTGGCTCCCGAGGGGCAGAGAGTTCTATGCAAGGTGCACCTCACGAGGCTCAGCTAACGTGCGCCATGACGACCAAGGCCAGGCGGGCGCCAGCGGGCACAGAGCGTCAGTTTCCTCTTCGGTGCAAGGGAGGCAAGCCACAGGCGCGAAGTCCCGAGGAATCAGCCAAAGGTTTCCATTCTGGTGCAACAAGACCAAGACCACCAGGACGGCAGGACGGAGGTCATCACCGATCCCACTGCAGCATCACGGCCAGGGGCTTTTCATAGGTGAAGACCACTTTAGTCAAGATAAGTTGTACTACTTGTCCCCTTTCAAATCCGGCCATTGTGGGATCTCTTCCCACCAACATTTGGGAAGAGGACCAAGGCCACTATAAATAGGACTTAGCAACCACCATAGATGGGGATCCAGTTTTAGGGAAACGGGAAGAGATCCACTCTCACCCGACCGCCTCACCAGCTCTACTGAGCTCAAGAACACCTCACCTCCTGAGGCCTGTTCACCCACTGCACTAGTTTATCCTCAGCCCTTCGAGGCAATCCACCAAAACGCTGGAGTAGGGTATTACACCGCAGGGTGGCCCGAACCAGGATAAACTGTTATGTCTCTTTGTCTCTTCGAGCTAGTCGCGCTAGGCTTAGGAGGATCGCGAGTAGGCAGGTAGGGGTGCGTCGGGGGTCCTCTGCTCCGTCCGTCAGATCGCGCCATCGGCTTCAATGGCGGGCGCTCCTCCATCAACTCGACCGATGCGCGCCTTCGAAGAAGCACCGGGGCTGCGCCCTTTCACCTCCTCCCTGCGGCGGGTGGAATGGCCGCCCAAGTTCAGGCCTGAGCTGCCCCCACGCTACGACAGCACGGTGGACCCGGCTTGCTTCCTCCAGGCGTACGAGGAGGCAATCTGGGCAGCCGGCGAAGATGACAAGGTGAAGGCCAACTGGCTCCCCATGGCCCTTGTAGGAGAGCCGCGCGCTTGGCTGCTCCACCTACCGGAGTCCTCTCTGGCCTCTTGGGAGGAGTTGCGTGGCCTCTTCGTTGCGCACTTCGCGACATCGGCGCCTCCTGTCGTCGCAACCCCTTAGGCGGCTCGCAGGCGCCACCTTCTGATCAGCATATCAAGCAATCTACCGCCAAGTAAGCGTTGCCCAGGTGAGCTCGGGGGCTCCCCCGGGCTGGGCGGCGCCGAAGGCCGACTTCGCCTTCGGCCCAGAAGACCATCCAGCGACCATGGTAGGGGCAGGAGCGCTCCCAATGCTCTGCACCCCCACCATCTGCAACATGGCGGTCACCAGGACCCTCGTCGACGGCAGAGCCGGCCTCAATGTGCTCTCCACCGAGGCGTTCAGCCTGCTGCACGTGCCTCCCGGCCGGCTCCGCTCCACCAAGCCCTTCTTCGGGGTCGGCGGCGGCTTCACCCGTCCTCTGGGGCAAATCCGTCTCCTTGTTACATTCGGGACCCACGACAACTACCGCACCGAGCTCATCGACTACGACATCGCCCGGATCGACTTGCCATACAATGCCATCCTCGGATACCCCACCTTGGCCAAGTTCATGGCGACAACTCACCCAGCTTACAACCTCATGAAGATGCCGGGCAGCAACGGTGTCCTCACGGTGGCAGGGGACACCAAAGACGCGGTGCAGACCCTCAAGCTCGCCTTCAGGTCGGCGGCATCTGCGCTGCCTGGTGAGAAGGGGAGTCCTGGGGCCCCGAGGGCAGCGCCGGCCAAGAAGAAGCAGCTGTTCTCCCAAGACCGAGCCGAGACGAAGCAAGTGCTGGTCAGTCAGGAGGGGGCAACCAGCGCCACCTTCACCATAGGAGCTGGCCTCCCTTAGGACCAAGAGAAGGCGTTGGTAGACTTCTTGCGCGCCAACAAGGATGTATTCGCTTGGGAGCCCAAAGATCTGGCAGGGGTCCCAAGGGGAATAATCGAGCACCACCTGAAGGTATGCCCAAACGTGCAGCCGGTGAAGCAGAGGCCTGCCACCAGTCCACCGAGAAGCAAGCATTTATCATCCAAGAAACCCGCAAGCTGCAGGACACTGGGGTCATCAGGGAAGTACGGTACCCAGAGTGGCTGGCGAACCCCGTTGTTGTCCCCAAGAAACGAGGGAAGGAACGCATGTGTGTCGACTTCACCAACCTCAACAAGGCTTGCCCTCAAGATCCCTTTTCGCTTCCCCGCATCGATCAGATCATGGACTCCACAGCCAAGTGCGACCTGTTGTGCTTCTTGGACGCCTTCTCAGGCTACCACCAGATCAAGATGGCCGTGCAAGATGTGGAGAAGACGGCGTTCCTGACCCCCCTGCGGAGTGTATAGCTACACCTGCATGCCCTTCGGGCTGCGCAATGTTGGGGCTACCTTCCAGCGGCTGATGCATATCGCCCTGGGCACGCAGCTCGGGAGAAACACGGAGGCCTATGTTGATGACATAGTAGTGAAGTCTCAGGAGGTTGGGACACTGATAGCAGATCTAGAGGAGACGTTTGCCAGCTTGCGCAAGGTGGATCTTTGGCTCAATCCCGAGAAGTGTGTATTCGGGGTCCCCTCTGGCAAGCTGCTGGGTTTCCTGGTGACGCATAGAGGGATCGGGGCCAATCCAGAGAAGGTCAAGGCAATAGAAGACATGAGCCCCCCGCAGACCCTGAAGGAGATGCAGAAGCTAGCGGGCTACGTAACCTCGCTGGGGCGATTCATCTCCAAGCTGGGGGAGCACGCCCTCCCATTCTTCAAGCTGATGAAAAGGAAGGGGCTGTTCGAGTGGACCCCAGAGGCAGACGCAGCCTTTCAAGACCTCAAGAGATACCTAACTAGCCCACCAGTGATGGTGGCGTTGCGCCCTCTCGAGCCCTTGGTGCTCTATTTGGTAGCCACCCCTCACTCAGCTAGCGCCGCCCTGGTAGCACTGAGGAAGGAGCGCTCGTTCAAGGACCCTCGGCAGGACGCTCAACCACCAAGCAAAGCGCAGCACCCTCAGGACAGCGCACCTAGGGCCTCAGCCATCCCAGAGGCTGATGTCCCTCCCGAGGCTGCGATTGACCCCACGGCTGGGGGGCTCCTGAGGGCGGACCTCGCGAGACCACCAAGAGCCTGCGTCCTCAAGAAGAACAAGACTCCACCGGCGCCTCCCCCCTCATCGAGAACCCTGTCTACTTCGTCAGCACGGTGCTGAGGGAGGCACGGGCGCGTTACCCCATGCCTTAGAAGCTCTTGCTCGCGCTCCTCGTCACCTCCCGAAAGCTGCGCCACTACTTCCAAGGCCACCCCATCAAAGTTGTTTCGGCATACCCACTGGATAGGGTGCCCCGAAGCCTGAATGCCGCCGGGCAAGTTGTAGAGTGGGACATCAAGCTTCAGGCGTTCCATCTCGAGTTCAGCACCACCAGGGTCATCAAGGGCGCGGCCCTCGCTGACTTCATGGCTGAGTGGACTGACATCCCTGACCACGAGGTGAGCGAGGACTGCTCCCTCCTACCTGGGGACGAGGAGCTAGACGGGTGGATCATGTACTTTGACGGAGCGTTCGCACGACAAGGTGCAGGAGAAGGGGCCGTCCTCATCTCACCCACCAAGGACAAGCTCTACTACGCGGTACAATTCTGCTTCCAGCAGGGCGAGAAGGTCTCCAACAACACCATGGAATTCGAGGGCTTGCTCATCGGTCTCAGGGTCGCGGCGGTGCTGGGGGTGAAGCGCCTCACCATCAAGGGCGACTCCCAGCTCCTTGTCAACTTCTCCAACAACGAGTACACACCCAAGGACGAGCACATGGAGGCATATCTGGAAGAGGTGCGCAAGATGGAGAAGCGGTTTTTGGGCTTGGAACTGCAACACGTGCCGCGAGGGACGAACAAGGAGGCGGACGATATCGCCAAGCGAGCCTCCCGAAGGCTTCCCAAGAGCCGAGGGTGTTTGAGGAGCGGCTCCCCCCGCTGCGGCTCCAGCACCGCCTCAGGAGGATCTGCCTCAGGCGCCCGAGACGGGCGCCCCAGCCTGTGGCCATCCCACAGGGGCCCGCCTGCTACTTGCGAGCCTCAGGAGGGGTGCTGGACTGAGGAGTTCAAGGCATACCTGCTTCAAGGGACCTTGCCAGAGAAGGAGGAGGATGCTGAGCGCGTGGCTCGTCAAGCCACCGTGTACTGCATCCAGGATGGTGAGTTATATCACAAGAGGCCCAATGATGTTTCGTTACGATGCATCTCCAGGGAGCAGGGACTTGAACTGCTAGCAGACATACGTGGTGGGGACCACGGGCATCATTCCTCATCACGCACTCCGGTGGGCAAGGCGTTCCGCAGCGGCTTCTACTGGCCCACTGCACTCAACGACGCCACAGAGCTGGTGCGTTCCTGTGAAGCATGCCAGTTCCACGCCAAGCAAATTCTGTTGGGGGACGTAGTAATTTCAAAATTTTCCTACGCACACGCAAGATCATGGTGATGCATAGCAACGAGAGGGGAGAGTGTCGTCCACGTACCCACGTAGACCAAAAGCGGAAGCGTTAGAACAACGCGGGTTATGTAGTCGTACGTCTTCACGGCCCGACCGATCAAGCACCGAAAGTACGGCACCTCCGAGTTCTAGCACATGTTCAGCTCGATGACGTCCCTCGAACTCCGATCCAGCCGAGTGTCGAGGGAGAGTTCCGTCAGCACGACAGCGTGGTGACGATGTTGATGTTCAACAGTTGCAGGGCTTTGCCTAAGCACCACTACAGTATTATCGAGGAGGACTATGGTGGAGGGGGGTACCGCACACGGCTAAGAGATCAATGATCTGTTGTTGTGTCTCTAGAGGTGCCCCCTGCCCCCGTATATAAAGGAGCAAGGGGGAGGGGGCGGCCGGCCAGGGAGGAGGCGCGCCATGGGGAGTCCTACTCCCACCGGGAGTAGGACTCCCTCCTTTCCATGTTGGACTTGGAGAAGGGGGGAAAGAGGAGGGGGAGAGAGGAAGGAAAGGGGGGCGCCGCCCCCCTCTCCTTATCCTCTTAGGACTAGGAAGGAGGGGTGCGCGGCCCAGCCCTGGCCGCCTCTCCTCTTCTCCACTAAGGCCCACTATGGCCCATTAAGCCCCCGGGGGGTTCCGGTAACCCATCGGTACTCCGGTAAAATCCTGATTTCACCCGGAACACTTCCGTTATCCAAATATAGGCTTCCAATATATCAATCTTCATGTCTTGACCATTTCGAGACTCCTCGTCATGTCCGTGATCACATCCGGGACTCCGAACAACCTTCGGTACATCAAAACTCATAGACTCATAATATAACTGTCATCAAAACTTTAAGCGTGCGGACCCTACGGGTTCGAGAACTATGTAGACATGAACGAGGCACGTTTCCGGTCAATAACCAATAGCTGAACCTGGATGCTCATATTGGCTCCTACATATTCTACGAAGATCTTTATCGGTCAAACCACATAACAACATACGCTGTTCCCTTTGTCATCGGTATGTTACTTGCCCGAGATTCGATCGTCGGTATCTTAATACCTAGTTCAATATCGTTACCGGCAAGTCTCTTTACTCGTTATGTAATGCATCATTCCGTAACTAACTCATTAGCTACATTGCTTGCAAGGCTTGTAGTGATGTGCATTACCGAGAGGGCCCAGAGATACCTCTCCGACAATCGGAGTGACAAATCCTAATCTCGAAATACGCCAACTCAACATGTACTTTTAGAGACACCTGTAGAGCTCCTTTATAATCACCCAGTTACGTTGTGACGTTTGGTAGCACACAAAGTGTTCCTCCGGTAAACGGGAGTTGCATAATCTCATAGTCATAGGAACATGTATAAGTCATGAAGAAAGCAATAGCAACATACTAAACGATTAAGTGCTAAGCTAACGGAATGGGTCAAGTCAATCACATCATTCTCCTAATAATGTGATCCCATTAATCAAATGACAACTCATGTCTATGGTCAGGAAACACAACCATCTTTGATCAACGAGATAGTCAAGTAGAGGCATACTAGTGACACTATGTTTGTCTATGTATTCACACATGTATTATGTTTCCGGTTAATACAATTCTAGCATGAATAATAAACATTTATCATGATATAAGGAAATAAATAATAACTTTATTGTTGCCTCTAGGGCATATTTCCTTCAGTCTCCCACTTGCACTAGAGTCAATAATCTAGTTCACATCGCCATGTGATTTAACACCAATATTCACATCTGTATGTGATTAATACCCATAGTTCACATCGTCATGTGATCAACACCCAAAGGGTTTACTAGAGTCAATAATCTAGTTCACATTGTTATGTGATTAACAACCAAAGAGTACTAAGGTATGATCATGTTTTGCTCGTGAGAGAAATTTAGTCAACGCGTCTGTCACATTCAGAGCCGTATGTATTTTGCAAATAGTCTATGTCTACAATGCTCTGCACGGAGCTACTCTAGCTAATTGCTCCAACTTTCAATATGTATCCAGATTGAGACTTAGAGTCATCTGGATTGGTGTAAAAGCTTGCATCGTTGTAACTTTTTACGACATGCTCTTTTATCACTTCCATTATCGAGAAATATTTCCTTAGTCCTCACTAAGGATATTCTTGACCGCTGTCCAGTGATCTACTCTTGGATCAAAATTGTACTCCCTTGCCAAACTCGGAGCAAGGTATACAATAGGTCTGGTACACAGCATAGCATACTTTATAGAACCTATGACTGAGGCATAGGGAATGATTTTCATTCTCTTTCTATTTTCTGCCATGGTCGGGTTTTGAGTCTTACTCAACTTCATACCTTGGAACACAGGCAAGAACTCCTTTGACTGTTCCATTTTGAACTACTTCAAAATCTTATCAAGGTATGTACTCATTGAAAAATCTTATCAAGCATCTAGATCTTTGATGCTCAATGTGTAAGCAGCTTCACCGAGGTCTTTCTTTGAAAAACTCTTATTCAAGTATCCTTTTATGCTTTCCAGAAAAATTCTACATTATTTCCGATCAAAAATATGTTATTCACATATACTTATCAGAAATATTGTAGTGCTCCTACTCACTTTCTTGTAAATACAGGCTTCTCCAAAAGTCCGTATAAAACCATATGCTTTGATCAACTCATCAAAGCGTATATTCCAACTCCGAGATGCTTGCACCAGTCCATAGATGGATCGCTGGAGCTTGCACATTTTGTTAGCACCTTTAGGATTGATAAAACCTTCTGGTTGCATCATATACAACTCTTCATTAATAAATCTATTAAGGAATGCAGTTTTGACATCCATTTGCCAGATTTCATAAAATGTGGTAATTGCTAACATGATTCGGGCAGACTTAAGCATCGATACGAGTGAGACAATCTCATCGTATTCAACACCATGAACTTGTCGAAAAACCTTTTGCGACAAGTCGAGCTTTGTAGATAGTAACACTACTATCGGCGTCTGTCTTCCTCTTGAAGATCCATTTATATAATATGGCTTGCCGATCATCGGGCAACTCCACCAAAGTCCACACTTTGTTCTCATACATGGATCCCATCTCAAATTTCATGGCCTCTAGCCATTTCGCAGAATCTGGGCTCATCATCACTTCCTCATAGTTCGTAGGTTTATCATGGTCTAGTAACATGACTTCCAGAATAGGACTACCGTACCACTCTGGTGCGGACTGTAATCTGGAAGACCTACGAGTTTCTGTAGTAACTTGATCTGAAGTTTCATGATCATCATCATTAGCTTCCTCACTAATTGGTGTAGGAATCACTGGAACTGATTTCTGTGATGAACTACTTTCCAATTCGGGAGAAGGTACAGATTACCTTATCAAGCTCTACTTTCCTCCCACTCACTTCTTTCGAGAGAACTCCTTCTCTAGACATGATCCATTTTAAGCAACGAATATTTTGCCTTCGGATCTGTGATAGAGGGAGTACCCAACAGTTTCCTTTGGGTATTCTATGAATACTCACTTCTCCGATTTGGGTTCGAGCTTATCAGGTTGAATTTTTTTTTTCACATAAGCATCGCAACTCCAAACTTTAAGAAAGGACAGCTTAGGTTTATTGCTAAACCATAGTTCATACGGTGTCGTCTCAACGGATTTAGATAGTGCCCTATTTTAACGTGAATGCATCTATCTCTAATGCATAACCCTAAAACGATATTGGTAAATCGGTAAGAGACATCATTGATTGCACCATATCAAATAAAGTGCAGTTATGACGTTCGGACACACCGTTATGCTGTGGTGTTCCAGGTGGCATGAGTTTGTGAAACTATTCCATGTTATTTTAACTGAAGGCCAAACTCGTAACTCAAATATTCATCTCCACGATCAGATCGTAGAAACTTTATTTTCTTGTTACGATGATTTTCCACTTCACTCTGAAATTCTTTGAACCTTTCAACTGTTTCAGACTTATGTTTCATCAAGTAGATATACCCATATCTACTCAAATCATCTATGAAGGTCAGAAAATAATGATACCTGCCACGAGCCTTAATACTCATTGGTCTGCATACATCAGTATGTATTGTTTCCAACAAGTCAGTAGCTCGTTCCATTGTTCCGAAGAACGGAGTTTTAGTCATCTTGCCCAAAAGGCACGGTTCGCAAGCATCAAACGATTCATAACCAAGTGATTCCGAAAATCCAATTTTATGGAGTTTCTTCATGCGCTTTACACCGATATGACCCAAACAACAATGCCACAAATAATTTGCACTATCATTATTAACTTTGCATCTTTTCATTGGGTGTATGACCATTGAAGGTTTTATTCATGTAAAGAGAACAACAATTATTCTCTGACTTTAAATGAATAACTGTATTGCAATAAACATGATCAAATCATATTCATGCTCAACGTAAATGCCAAATAACATTTATTTAGTTTTAACACTAATCCCGAAAGTATAGGGAGTGTGTGATGATGATCATATCAATCTTCGAACTACTTCCAACACTCATCGTCACTTCCCCTTCAACTAGTCTCTGTTTATTCTGTAACTCCAGTTTTGAGTTACTAATCTTAGCAATCGAACAAGTATCAAATACTCAGGGGCTACTATAAACACTAGTAAGGCACACATCAATAACCTGTATATCAAATATACCCTTGTTCACTTTGCCATCCTTCTTATCCACCAAATATTCAGGGCATTTCCGCTTCCAGTGACCATTTCCTTTGCAGTAGAAGTACTCAGTTTCAGGCTTTAGTCTAGCTTTGGGCTTCTTCACGGAAGTGGCAACTTGCTTGCCATTCTACATGAAGTTCCCTTTCTATCCCTTTGCCCTTTTCTTGAAACTAGTGGTCTTGTCAATCATCAACACTTGATGTTCTTTTCTTGATTTCTACCTTCGTTGATTTCAACATCATGAAGAGCTCGAGAATTGTTTTCGTCATCCCTTGCATACTATAGTTCATCATGAAGTTCTAGTAACTTGGTGATGGTGACTAGAGAACTCTGTCGATCACTATCTTATCTGGAAGATTAACTCCCACTTTATTCAAGCGATTGAGTACCCAGACAATCTGAGCACATGCTCACTAGTTGAGCAATTCTCCTCCATCTTTTAGCTATAGAACTTGTTGGAGACTTCATGTAACGCCCTCGATGCGGCTATATCTCCCACGTGTCGAAGCACGACTTAGAGGCATAACCGCATTGAAAGCAATGTCGCAAGTGAGGTAATCTTCGCACAATCCATGTAATACATAAGGGAAAGAGATACATAGTTGGCTTACAGTCGCCACTTCACACAATACATAAATAAACGTCCATCATTCAGCTTACACTCAAGGTCCGACTACGGAACCAAAATAAAAGAAGAATACCCCAAATGCAACACAGATCCCCGATCGCCCCAACTGGGCTCCTTTACTGATCGTCTGGAAATGAAACATAGTAACGACCAAGGGCCTCATCAAATTCCCACTTCAGCTCGGGCTTCGCCATCTGCTACTGCATCACCGTACACGCATCTGTTTTGGTAGAATCTGTGAGTCACGGGGACTCAGCAATCTCACACCCGCGAGATCAAGACTATTTAAGCTTAAGGGAAGGCTGGTGTATTGAGGTGGAGCTGCAGTAAGCGACTAGCATAAATGGTGGCTACGATCGCAAAAGAGAGCGAGAAGAGAAGCAAGGCACGGTCGTGAAGCTAGTAGTGATCAAGAAGTGATCCTAAAGCAACTTGCGTCAAACATAACTCCGACACCATGTTCACTTCCCGGACTCCGCCGAGAAGGGACCATCACGGTTACACATGCGGTTGATGTATTTTAATTAAGCTCAACTTCGGGTTTTCTACAACCGGACATTAACAAATTCCCATCTGCCTCATAACCGCGGGCACGACTTTCGAAAGATAATACCCTGCAGGGGTGTCCGAACTTAGCCCATAACAAGCTCTCGCGATCAACGAAGGAATAGACCTTCACCCAAGACACTCCGATCAGACTCGGTATCCCGGTACATCATGACATTTCGACAATGGTAAAACAAGACCAGAAGACCTCCGCTGTGCCGACAAATCCCGATAGGAGCTGCACATATCTCGTTCTCGTGGCACACCGGATGAGCCAGACGTCGGGTTGGCATAGACCTGGTTGCCCAAGGGCGCCGGACATCGCTTCGAGTTGGACCAAGACTTCGAAGGAGCACCGCCCGGGGGCTAAAATAAAGATGACCCTCGGGCTCGCGAAACCCAAGGGAAAAAGGGGTATAGGTGGCAAATGGTAAAACCAAAGTTGGGCCTTCTTTGGAGGAGTTTTATTCAAAGCGAACTGTCAAGGGGTCCCATAAATCACCCGACCGCATAAGGAACGCAAAATCAAGGAACATAACACCGTATGACGGAAACTAGGGTGGAAAGAGTGGAACAAAACACTGCATAAGGCCGAGCCTTCCACCCTTTACCAAGTATATATATGCATTAATTAAAACAATAGATTTTGTGATATCCCAAAATATCCGTGTTCCAACAAGGAACAAACTTCATCTTCACCGCAACTAGCAACGCTATAAGAGGGCCGAGCAAAGCGGTAACATAGCCAAACAACGGTTTGCTAGGACATGGATGGTTAGAGGTTGACATGGCAATATGGGTGGCATGATATAGCAAGTGGTAGGTATCGCAGCATAGGCATAGCAAAAGAGCGAGCATCTAGCAAGCAAAGATAGAAGTGATATCGAAGGTATGGTCATCTTGCCTGCAAGGTTCTCAGAGTTGTCGAAGGCTTGATCCTCGTAGGCGTTCTCAACAGGTTCCTCGTTCACGTACTCGTCTCCCGGCTCTACCCAAAGCAAGAACACAAGCAACGAAACCACAATCAAACAAGGAGCAATGCACAAGCAATATGATGCAATACATGACATGCGATGCGAGATGTGATATGCAATGCATATGTGTGCTCTGGAAGGAAAATGATGAACCGGGCATCAACTTGGCAAACCAAGTATGCCGCTAGAAAGATGAGATGATTTCGGTTCAAATCGATATAAAGATCACCGGAATAGGATGCACGGTTTGCAAATGACAAGCAAAACAAGGATGACGCAAATCTGCGTTTAACAGCACGATGCTACTTAGCACACAACAAGAAACTATGCTACAGCACCCCAACATAAAAACAAAGCATATGGCATTGATCTATAGGAGATGCTTAACAAAATAGGAACACTGAGCTACGGCTAAATCACATCGTAACATGTTCAAACAAGCATGGTGAAAGTGCAAAAAATATCAGGTTCACAGACTTAGTGAAAAGACTAACATGTCAGGAATTAACATCAGGAAGGCATGTTTAGAGCAAGCAAACAACAAGCTACAGGAACTTATAATAGCAAAACAAGGCATGACATGATTCTAATCAAAGCATAGATCAATAGTCCCTTACTGACCATAAGCCAAAAAGGACTAGAGGATATGATGGCACCCATGTAAACATTGCAAGTTTTATTACAGATCTCAGACTTTGCAGAAAACTGGGCATGGCAAAAACAGATATCAAGTAGGCATGATCGTGAGCTCGATGCACTCACTACAGAGCATCTCATGATAAACTAAGCATACACCCATCAAGAATACATGGCATAGAAGCTATACATGGCAAGAACAACATCATAGCATACACGGTTCAACTACAACAACCTCGTGAAAATTGAATCTCATGCAAACAATCTGTCAGGAAACATTTTTAAGCAAAAGTAGAGCACGAAAATGACATGCTAGGCTACTCCATAAATGCCAACAAAGGCATGGATGGATAGAGCACATCCATATGTTCAAAACACCCTTACTGATCATTCTCAAAAAGGGCACAGATCTCTCTGTAACAACATGAACATATGGCATAAAAATAACAGCAGGACAAGACTTAGTGAAAACACTAAGTTCCTGAAATCAGCAACATTATCATCCCTACTTTGCATGCTTGTTCTAGTCACCACATAGATCACAAAAATACATGGCATACACCCCTGGAAAGATGGCATGGCATAGTTCAACACACATGTAGGACTCAAGTTCATAGGGTGCACACATTAATCATGGCAAAAATGATAAAAGTGCAAGTTTTGTTAAGAAACGGAAACTAACATCACATAGCCCACTTCCAACAGCATTTCGGGCATCAATATGAGCTCAAATGAAAATGGTGCAATGAGATGAAATGATCTACTCTTCGAGACGAACAATTTGATATATTGTACGCCCAAAACGGAGCCACGGGTGCGGAGATGTGATGCGATGAAAATGCCACAAAATTATTGCAGAAAAGGACTTGGTGGAAATCGGGGTCGGGGTAAAAGTCAACCTAGGTTTGTTTGTGGATCTGGATCCGGCGCGATGAGCTCGAGGTCGGGGCCGGAGGAGGAGATCGCCGGCGGGGTCGGGGCGGCCGGATCCGGTTCCGGCGGCCGGGCGGAGAGAGAGAGCGCCTTGCCAGGCGGCGGGCGGGCGGCGCTTCTGAGGCGAGGCGGGTCAAGGCCGCGAGGCGGCGTGCGCGGGCGGCGGGCGCGACGCGCCGCCGGGCGTGCGGGCGGGCGGCGCGGCTTGGAGCGGCGAACGCCGGCGGGCGACGGAGGCGGCCGGCGGTCTTCTTTGGAGGAAGGGCGGCGGCGGCGGGCGACGACATCATGGGCCTCCTCCAGGCTGGCGGGTCGGCGGGCGGCGCTGCCGAAACCACGTGTCGCGCCCGGATTCGCGGGGTCGGCGGCGACGCGTCCCGTCCGATCCGGACGTGTCCGGGCGCGAGAGGGATTTTAGGGTTTGCCGTGAATTCGGGAGGATCTATATATAGAGGTAGAGGAGCTAGGAGTGTCCAAATGGGGTGCGGTTTTCCACACGATCGTGATCGAACGACGGAGAGCATGGAAGGGAGTTAGATGGGTTATTGGGCTGTTTTGGAGGGTGTTGGGCTGCAACTTAAAAGAGGCCTTTGCGAGAGTGCGGTTAACCGTTGAGTACCAAACGAGCTCCAAATGACCAAAACTTGACAGTGGTCTACCGGTGCTATACCAGGGCCACTTGGCAAGGCTCGGTCCATTCCGAGAATGTTCAACACCCGCACACGTAAAAATGTAAAAGGGGCGCCGGGGAACATAGGAGTGCTTGGATTGCAAAACAGACAACGGGAAAAAGCTCGAATCATGAGACGAACACGTATGCAAATGAGATGCACATGATGACATGATATGAGATGCATGACATGGACAAAATGCAAAACGACAACAAAACCCAACCACGGAGGGAATATCATAGCACATATCCGAAAATGGCAAGAGTTGGAGTTACAAATATGGAAAGATACATCCGGGTGTTACAACACTCCACCACTACAAGAGGATCTCGCCCCAGATCTAGGACCGAAAGAACTCCGGATATTCGAACGGAGGTGATCCTCGCGCTCCCGTGTGGCTTCTCGGTCGGAATGGTGTGACCACTTCACTTTCGTGAATTTGATTGACTTGTTGCGAGTCTTGCGCTCGGTTTCTTCAAGAATAGCAACGGGTGCTCATGATAAGAGAGATCTTCTTGGAGGTCAATTTCTTCAAGTTGATATTGCGCTCAGAATCTTGAAGCACTTGCGAGCTGTGACACGTGAAACACTTCGTGCACGCTTGCAAAGTTGGATGGAAGCTCAAGTTGATAGGCGAGATCGCCTCTTTGCCAATGATCTTGAAAGGACCCACGTATCTAGGGGCAAGCTTCCCTTTGATACCGGGTTGACGAGTGCCTTTCATTGAGAGACGCGAGGTAGACATGGTCTCCGATTTCAAAAGCCACATCACGGTGCTTGTCATCATAATAGCCCTTCTGGCGCGATTGCGCAGCTTTGAGATTCTCACGAATGACTTTGCACATTTCTTGGGCTTCTGTGATCAAGTCGTTGCCAAGAAGTTGGCGTTCACCTGTCTCGGACCAATTGAGAGGAGTACGGCACTTCCTGCCATAGAGAATTTCGAATGGGGCCTTGCCCGAACTCGCTTGGAAGCTGTTGTTGTAGGAGAACTCGACATATGGAAGACATTCTTCCCACTTCATGCCAAAGGAAATGACACAAGCCCTGAGCATATCTTCAAGGATTTGATTGACTTGCTCGACTTGGCCACTAGTTTGAGGATGGAAAGCTGTCTTTGAAAGCGAATGTTAGTGCCCATGGCCTTCTCGAAGGAGTCCCGAACTTAGAAGTGAAGATGCTTCCACGGTCCGAAGAGATCAATTGTGGAATACCATGCAAGGAGACAATTCGAGGTGTATAGCTCTGCCACCGAGCTGCTGTGATAGATTCTTTGACAGGAAGAAAATGAGCCACTTTAGTAAGCTTGTCAATGACAACGAAGATAGCATCATTTCCACGCTTGGACTTAGGAAATCCAGTCACGAAGTCCATCTCGATATGATCAAACTTCCATTCTGGAATAGCAAGAGGTTGGAGGAGACCAGCTGGTCTTTGGTGTTCTGCTTTCACCCTTCTGCAGACATCACATTCATTCACGAATTGAGCAATCTCTCGCTTCATTCGAGTCCACCAATACGTCTGCTTGAGGTCATGGTACACCTTCGTACTTCCAGGATGAATGGATAGGAGGGAATTGTGTGCCTCATTCATGATGACTTTTCTCAAATCGCCTTTAGGAACCAAAATACGGTCCTCGAAGAAAAGAGTGTCTTTGTCATCCAAGCGATAGCACTTGTATTTGGAAATGCCCTTGTCAATACCACGCTTCACTTTCTTCACCATGGTATCCGTGGAGTTGTGCCTCACGAATTTGATCTTCCAAAGTAGGAGAGACTATGAGGTTGGCAAGAAAGCCTTGAGGAACAACTTGAAGATTCAGCTTATGGAAAGCTTCACAGAGATCCGGTTGGAAGGGCTTGAGAATTAGATGCTGTAATAAGCCTTTCGCTCAAAGCATCTGCAATCACATTCACCTTGCCAGATCAGTATTCAATACTTGGATTGTACTCTTGAATCATTTCGACCCATCGAGTTTGCTCGAGGTTGAGGTTTGGTTGAGTGAAGATATACTTGAGACTCTTGTGATCGGTGAAAATGTCCACTTTCCTTCCCAACAAGAGATGTCTCCATGTTATCAATGCATGGACAATCGCCGCCAACTCAAGATCATGAGTGGGGTAGTTCTTTTCGTTGGGCTTCAACCGACGAGAGGTATAGGCCACAACTTTCTTCTCTTGCATTAACACAAAGACCGAGACCTTGCAAGGAAGCATCACGTAAAACTTCAATGGCTTGGATTCATCAGAGGAGTCAAGACAGGGGCTGTGACTAGCTTCTCTTTGAGGGTATTGAAAACGACATCACACTCAGGCGTCCAGTCATACTTGACATGCTTCTGGAGGAGGTTGGAAAGAGGCTTTGCAATCTTAGAGAAGTTCTCAACGAATCTTCGACAATAGCTTGCAAGACCCAGAAAACTGCAGAGCTGCTTGACATTCTGAGGAGGTTCCCAATTCAGAACCGCAGAAACCTTCGCCGGATTAACAGAAATTCCCTTGGCGGAGATGATATGACCAAGATAAAGAACTTCATCAAGCCGAACTCACATTTGGAAAACTTCAAGATAGAATTGATGCTCTCTCGAGCTTGTCGAGCACCAATCGCAAATGTTTGGCATGATCCTGCTTGTTCTTGGAGAAGACCAAAATATCATCGAGATACACCAAGACGAAATCATTGGTGTAGGGGTTGAAGATGAAGTTCATCATTCGAGAGAAAGTTGGAGGAGCATTGACAAGGCCGAAGGACATGCCAGTATATTCATAAGAACCAAAGCTTGTTCTGAATGCTGTCTTGGGAATATCTTGTTCACGAATGCGAATCTGATGATAACCCATACGGAGGTCAAGCTTGGAGAACCTTGAGTGTAAGCTGAATGATGGATGTTTATTTATGTATTGTGTGAAGTGGCGACTGTAGGCCAACTATGTATCTCTTTCCCTTATGTATTACATGGATTGTGCGAAGATTACCTCACTTGCGACATTGCTTTCAATGCGGTTATGCCTCTAAGTCGTGCTTTGACACGTGGGAGATATAGCCGCATCGAGGGCGCTATAAGTTGGTATCGAGCCAGTTATAAGGGCGCCGGACATCGCCGAGTTGGACCAAAGACTCAAGGAGCACCGACCGGGGCTAAAATAAAGATGACCCTCGCTCTCGCGAAACCCAAGGGAAAAAGAGGTATAGGTGGCAAATGGTAAAACCAAAGTTGGGCCTTGCTGGAGGAGTTTTATTCAAAGCAAACTATCAAGGGGGTCCCATAAATCACCCGACCGCGTAAGGAACGCAAAATAAAGGAACATAACACCGGTATGATGAAAACTAGGTGGCAAGAGTGGAACAAAACACTGGCATAAGGCCGAGCCTTCCACCCTTTACCAAGTATATAGATGCATTAATTAAAACAATAGATATTGTGATATCCCAAAATATCCGTGTTCCAACAAGGAACAAACTTCATCTTCACCTGCAACTAGCAACACTATAAGAGGGGCTGAGCAAAGCGGTAACATAGCCAAACAACGGTTTGCTAGGACATGGATGGTTAGAGGTTGACATGGCAATATGGGTGGCATGATATAGCAAGTGGTAGGTATCGCAGCATAGGCATAGCAAAAGAGCGAGCATCTAGCAAGCAAAGATAGAAGTGATATCGAAGGTATGGTCATCTTGCCTGCAAGGTTCTCAGAGTTGTCGAAGGCTTGATCCTCGTAGGCGTTCTCAACAGGTTCCTCGTTCACGTACTCGTCTCCCGGCTCTACCCAAAGCAAGAACACAAGCAACGGAACCACAATCAAACAAGGAGCAATGGACAAGCAATATGATGCAATACATGACATGCGATGCGAGATGTGATATGCAATGCATATGTGTGCTCCAGAAGGAAAATGATGAACTGGCATCAACTTGGCAAACCAAGTATGCATTTGAAAGATGAGATGATTTCGGTTGAAATCGATATAAAGATCACCGAATAGGATGCACGGTTTGCAAATGACAAGCAAAACAAGGATGACGCAAATCTGCGTTTAAAGACGATGCTACTTAGCACACAACAAGAAACTATGCTACAAAGACCCCAACATAAAAACAAAGCATATGGCGTTGATCTATAGGAGATGCTTAACAAAAGAGGAACACTGAGCTACGGCTAAATCACATCATAACATGTTCAAACAAGCATGGTGAAAGTGCAAAAATATCGTGTTCACAAAGCTTGGTGAAAATACTAACATGTCAGAATTAACATCGAGAAGGCATGTTTAGAGCAAGCAAACAACAAGCTACAGGAACTTATAATAGCAAAACAAGGCATGGCATGATTCTACTCAAAGCATAGATCAATAGTCCCTTCGACCATAAGCCAAAAAGGACTAGAGGATATGATGGCACCCATGTAAACATTGCAAGTTTTATTACGGATCTCGGACTTAGCGTAAAAAAGCTGGCATGGCAAAAACAGATATCAAGTAGGCATGTTTGTGAGCTCGATGCACTCACTACAGAGCACCTCATGATAAACTAAGCATACACCCATCAAGAAGACATGGCATAGAAGCTATACATGGCAAGAACAACATCATAGCATACACGGTTCAACTACAACAACCTCGTGAAAATTGAATCTCATGCAAACAATCTGTCAGGAAACATTTTCAAGCAAAAATAGAGCACGAAAAAGACATGCTAGACTACTCCATAAATGCCAACAAAGGCATGGATGGATAGAGCACATCCATATGTTCAAAACACCCTTACTGATCATGCTCAAAAAGGGCATAGATCTCTCTGTAACAACATGAACATATGGCATAAAAATAACAAGAGGACAAGACTTAGTGAAAACACTAAGTTTACAAATCAACAACATTATCATCCCTACTTTGCATGCTTGTTCTAGTCACCACATAGATCACAAAAATACATGGTATACACCCCTGGAAAGATGGCATGGCATAGTTCAACACACATGTAGGACTCAAGTTCATAGGGTGCACACATTAATCATGGCAAAATGATAAAGTGCAAGTTACATTAGAAAGCGAAACTAACATCACATAGCCCTCTTCCAACAGCATTTCGGGCATCAAGATGACCTCAAATGAAAATGGTGCAATGAGATGAAATGATCTACTCTTCGAGACGAAGAATTTGATATATTATACGCCCAAAACGGAGCCACGGGTGCGGAGATGTGATGCGATGAAAATGCCACAAAATTATTGCAGAAAAGGACTTGGTGGAAATCAGGGTCGGGGTAAAAGTCAACCTAGGTTTGTTTGTGGATCTGGATCCGCTGATGAGCTCGAGGTCGGGCCGGAGGAGGACATCGCCGGGCGGGTCGGGCGGCGGATCCGCTCCGTGGCCGGAAGCGAGAGAGAGCGCACTGGCCGGCGGGGCCGGGCCATTCACGGAGGCGGGTCAAGGCCGCGCGAGGCGGCCGTGGCGGCGGCGACGGCGCGCTGGCGTGGTGGCGGCGAACGTTAGCGGGCGACGGAGGCGGCCGTGATCTTCTTGCTGGAGGAAGGGGCGGCGGCGGCGGGCGACGGTCATGGGGCCTCCTGCTGGCTCGGGCGGGCGGCGGCGGGCGGCCGCCGAAGGCCACGTGTCGCGCCGGATTCGCCGGGTCTTGCGGCGACGCGCGTCCGGTCCGATCCGGACGTGTCCGTGGGCGCGAGAGGGATTTTAGGGTTTGCCCGTGAATTCGAGGGAGGGATCTATATATAGAGGTAGAGGGAGCTAGGAGTGTCCAAATGGGGTGCGGTTTTCGCACACACGATGTGATCGAACGACCGAGAGCATGGAAGGGAGTAGATGGGTTATTGGGCTGTTTTTGAGGGGTGTTGGGCTGCAACTTAAAAGAGGCCTTTGCGAGAGTGCGGTTAACCGTTGGAGTACCAAACGAGCTCCAAATGACCCGAAACTTGACAGGTGGTCTACCGGTGCTATACCAGGGCCACTTGGCAAGGCTCGGTCCATTCCGAGAATGTTCAACACCCTTTGCGGAAAAATGTAAAAGGGGACACCGGGGAACATAGGAGTGCCGGATTGCAAAACGGACAACGGGGAAAAAGCTCGGAATCATGAGACGAACACGTATGCAAATGAGATGCACATGATGACATGATATGAGATGCATGACATGGACAAAATGCAAAACGACAACAAAACCCAACCACGGAGGGAATATCATAGCACATATCCGAAAATGGCAAGAGTTGGAGTTACAAATATGGAAAGATACATCCGGGGTGTTACACTTCATATCTCACAACTCAGGTATTTGCTTGTAATATTAACTTCAACTCCTGGAACATCTCATATGGTCCATGACGTTCAAAACATCTTTGAAGTCCCGATTCTAAGCCGTTAAGCATGGTGCACTAAACTATCAAGTAGTCATCATATTGAGCTAGCCAAACGTTCATAACGTCTGCATCTGTTCCTGTAATAGGTCTGTCACCTAGCGGTGCATCAAGGACATAATTCTTCTGTGCAGCAATGAGGATAAACCTCAGATCACAGATCTAATCCGCATCATTGCTACTAATATCTTTTAACATAATTTTCCTCTAGGAACATATTGAAAATAAACATAGGGAAACAACAACGCGAGCTATTGATCTACAACATAATTTGCAAAATACTATTAGAACTAAGTTCATGATAAATTAAAGTTCAATTAATCATATTACTTAAGAACTCCCACTTAGATAGACATCCCTCTAATCATCTAAGCACTACAAAAAAAAGACACATCCGTGACATTTTGGGACGAACGAATTTTTTTTCTGTCATACATATGACACTTCTATGACGATAATTGTGACAAAACCCGGTATCATCATAGATGTGATGGGCTCCTACTTCTATGACCAAAAATCATGACAGAAAATGGGCTTTTCGTCCTGGGTGGGCCGGAGACGCAGCTGCATGACATTCTTTGGGCCGTCCATGATGGAAAAAACCATGGTAGGGGGAGGAAAATTTCCGGGAGTTGCCAGTTACGGTGGGAGGTCGGGGTGAAGGAAATATGCCTTAGAGGCAATAATAAAGTTATTATTTATTTCCTTATATCATGATAAATGTTTATTATTCATGCAAGAATTGTATTAACCGGAAACATAATACATGTGTGAATATATAGACAAACAGAGTGTCACTAGTATGCCTCTACTTGACTAGCTTGTTAATCAAAGATGGTTATGTTTCCTAACCATAGACAAAGAGTTGTTATTTGATTAACAGGATCACATCATTAGTTGAATGATCTGATTGACATGACCCATTCCGTTAGCTTAGCACACGATCGTTTAGTATGTTGCTATTGCTTTCTTCATGACTTATACATGTTCCTATGACTATGAGATTATGCAACTCCGTTACCGGAGGAACACTTTGTGTGCTACCAAACGTCACAACGAATCGGGTGATTATAAAGGTGCTTTGTCTGGTGTCTCCAAAGGTACTTGTTGGGTTGGCGATTTCGATATTAGGATTTGTCACTCCAATGTCGGAGAGGTATCTCTGGGCCCTCTCGGTAATGCACATCACTTAAGCCTTGCAAGCATTGCAACCTATGAGTTAGTTGCGAGATGATGTATTACGGAACGAGTAAAGAGACTTGCTGCCGAACGAGATTGAACTAGGTATTGGATACCGACGATCGAATCTCGGGCAAGTAACATACCGATGACAAAGGGAACAACGTATGTTGTTATGCGGTCTGACCGATAAAGATCTTCGTAGAATATGTAGGAACCAATATGGGCACCCAGATCCCGCTATTGGTTATTGACCGGAGACGTGTCTCGGTCATGTCTACATTGTTCTCGAACCGTAGGGTCCGCACGCTTAAGGTTTCGATGACAGTTATATTATGAGTTTATGAGTTTTGATGTACCGAAGGAGTTTGGAGTCCCGGATGAGATCGGGGACATGACGAGGAGTCTCGAAATGGTCGATACGTAAAGATCGATATATTGGACGACTATATTCGGAGTTCGGAAAGGTTCCGAGTGATTCGGGTATTTATCGGAGTACCGAAGAGTTACGGGAATTCGTCGGGGAGAAGTATTGGGCCTTATTGGGCCATACGGGAAAGAGAGAGGGGCTGCCTAGGGCAGGCCGCGCGCCCCCCCATGACCTAGTACGAATTGGACTAGGGGGAGGGGCCGCACCCCCTCCTTCCTTCCCTTCTCTCTTCCCCTTCCTAGTCTCCTACTCCTAATACATGGAAGGACTCCTAGTTGGACTAGGAAAGGGGGAATCCTACTCCGGTGGGAGTAGGACTCCCAGTATGCCGCCATAGTAGAGGCCGCCCTCCTCCTCCTCTCCTTTATATACGGGGTAGGGGCACCCGTGAGACACACAAGTTGATCATCGTGATCGTTCCTTAGCCGTGTGCGGTGCCCCCTCCACGATATTACACCTCGGTCATATTGTAGCGGTGCTTAGGCGAAGCCCTGCGACAGTTGAACATCAAGATCGTCATCACGCCGTCGTGCTGACGGAACTCCTCCCCGTACCTCTGCTGGATCGGAGTTCGGGTTGCGTCATCAAGCTGTACATGTGTCAAGAACTCGGAGGCGCCGGAGTAACGGTGCTTGGATCGGTTGGACCAGGAAGACGTACGACTACTTCCTCTACGTTGCGTCAACGCTTCCGCTTCGGTCTCGAGGGCGTGACAACACTCTCCCTCTCATTGCTATGCATCACCATGATCTTGCGTGTGCATAGGAATTTTTTGAAATTACTACGTTCCCCAACAAAGGCATCCGAGCCTAGGTTTTATGCGTTGATGTTATATGCACGAGTAGAACACAAGTGAGTTGTGGGCGATACAAGTCATCTTGCTTACCAAATGTCATACTTTGGTTCGGCGGTATTGTGAGATGAAGCGGCCGGACCGACATTACGCGACGCTTACGCGAGACTGGTTTCACCGCTTCGAGCACTCGTGTTTAAAGGTGGCTGGCGGGTGTCTGCTCTCTCACTTTAGCTGAATCAAGTATGGCTACGCCCGGTCCTTGCGAAGGTTAAAACAGCACCAACTTGACGAACTATCGTTGTGGTTTTGATGCGTAGGTAAGAACGGTTCTTGCTAAGCCCGTAGCAGCCACGTAAAATTTGCAACAACAAAGTAGAGGACGTCTAACTTGTTTTTGCAGGGCATGTTGTGATGTGATATGGTCAAGACGTGATGCTATATTTTATTGTATGAGATGATCATGTTTTGTAACCGGTTATCGGCAATCGGCGAGAGCCATATGGTTGTCGCTTATTGTATGAAATGCAAGCATACATAATTGCTTTACTTTATCACTAAGCGGTAGCGATAGTCGTAGAAGCAATAGATGGCGTAATGACAACGATGCTACGATGGAGATCAAGGTGTCGCGCGATGGTGATCATGACGGTGCTTCGAAGATGGAGATCACAAGCACAAGATGATGATGGCCATATCATATCACTTATATTGATTGCATGTGATGTTTATCCTTTATGCATCTTATCTTGCTTTGATTGACGGTAGCATTTTAAGATGATCTCTCACTAAAAATTATCAAGAAGTGTTCTCCCTGAGTATGCACCGTTGCCAAAGTTCGTCGTGCCCGCACACCACGTGATGATCGGGTGTGATAAGCTCTCGTCCATCTACAATGGGTGCAAGCCAGTTTTGCACACGCGAATACTCGAGTTAAACTTGACGAGCCTAGCATATGCGAGATATGGCCTCGGAACACGGAGACCGAAAGGTCGGCGTGAATCATATAGTAGATATGATCAACATAAGATGTTCACCATTGAAAACTACTCCATCTCACGTGATGATCGGTTATGGTTTAGTTGATTTGGATCACGTGATCACTTAGATAACTAGAGAGATGTCTGTCTAAGTGGGAGTTCTTAAGTAATATGATTAATTGAACTTAAATTTATCATGAACTTAGTCCCGTAGTATTTTGCAAATTATGTTGATCAATAGCTCGCGTTGTTGCTTTCATATGTTTATTTTGATATGTTTCTAGAGAAAACTGTGTTGAAAAATGTTAGTAGCAATGATGCGAATTGGATCCGTGATCTGAGGTTTATCCTCATTGTCGCTTGTAAGTATTATGTCCTTGATGCACCGCTAGGTGACAAACCTATTGCAGGAGCGGATGCGCGTTATGAACGTTTGGCTAGCTCAATATGATGACTACTTGATAGTTTAGTGCACCATGCTTAACGGCTTAGAATCGGGACTTCAAAGACGTTTTGAACGTCATGGACCATATGAGATGTTCCAGAATTGAAGTTAATATTACAAGCAAATACCGAGTTGAGAGATATGAAGTCTCCAACAAGTTCTATAGCTAAAATATGGAGGAGAATCGCTCAACTAGTGAGCATATGCTCGATTGTGCAGGTACTACAATCGCTTGAATCAAGTGGGAGTTAATCTTCCGGATAAGATAGTGATTGACAAATTCTCTAGTCACCATAACCAAGTTAGTAGAACTTCGTGATGAACTATAGTATGCAAGGGATGATGAAAATGATTCCCGAGTTTTCATGATGATGAAATCGATGAAGGTAGAAATCAAGAAAGAACATCAAGTGTTGATGGTTAACAAGACCACTAGTTTCAAGAAAATGGCAAAGGGATAGAAGGAACTTCAAGAAGAACGGCAAGCAAGTTGTCGCTCAAGTGAAGAAGCCCAAGTCTGGACCTAAGCACGAGACTAAGTGCTTCTACCGCAAAGGGACTGGTCATCGAAGCGTAACTACCCCAAGTATTTGGCGGATAAGAAGGATGGCAAAGTGAACAAAGGTATATTTGATATACATGTTATTGATGTGTACTTTACTAGTGTTTATAGCAACCCCTCGGTATTTGGTACTGGTTCGGTTGCTAAGAGTAGTAACTCAAACGGAGTTGCGAATAAAATGAAACTAGTTAAGGGTGAAGTGACGATGTGTGTTGAAAGTAGTTTCAAGATTGATATGATCATCATCGCACACTCCCTATACTTCCGGGATTAGTGTTGAACCTAAATAAATGTTATTTGGTGTTTGCGTTGAGCATGAATATGATTTGATCGTGTTTATTGCAATACGGTTATTCATTTAAGTAAGAGAATAAACTGTTGTTCTGTTTACATGAATAAAACCTTATATGGTTACACACCCAATGAAAATGGTTTATTGGATCTCGATCGTAGTGATACACATATTCATAATATTGAAACCAAAAGATGCAAAGTTAATAATGATAGTGCAACTTATTTGTGGCACTGCCGTTTAGGTCATATCGGTGTAAAGCGCATGAAGAAACTCCATGTTGATGGGATTTTGGAATCACTTGATTATGAATCACTTGATGCTTGTGAACCGTGCCTTTTTTGCACGATGACTAAAACTCCGTTCTCCGGAACAATGGAACAAGCTACTGACTTATTGGAAATAATACATACCGATGTATGCGATCCAATGAGTGTTGATGCTCGTGGCAAGTATCGTTATTTTCTGACCTTCACAAGATGATTTGAGCAGATATGGGTATATCTACTTGATGAAACATAAGTCTGAAATAGTTCAAAGGTTCAAAGAATTTCAGAGTGAAGTGGAAAAATCATCGTAAAAAGAAAAATAAAGTTTCTACGATCTGATCGGGGAGACAAATATTTGAGTTACGAGTTTGGTCTTCAATTAAAACAATGTGGAATAGTTTCACAAATTCATGCCACCTGGAACACCACATCATAATGGTGTGTCCGAATGTCATAACCGTACTTTACTAGATATAGTACAATCTATGATGTTTCTTACCGATTTACCAATATCGTTTTGGGATTATGCATTAGAGACAACTGCATTCACGTTAAATAGGGCACCATCAAAATCCGTTGAGACGACACCTTATGAACTACGGTTTGGTAAGAAACCAAAGTTGTCGTTTCTTAAAGTTTGGGGCTGCGATGCTTATGTGCAAAAGCTTCAACCTGATAAGCTCGAACCCAAATCGGAGAAATGTGTCTTCATAGGATACCCAAAGGAGACAGTTGGGTACACCTTCTATCACAGATCCGAAGGCAAGACATTCGTTGCTAAGAATGGATCCTTTCTAGAGAAGGAGTTTCTCTCGAAAGAAGTGAGTGGGAGGAAAGTAGAACTTGATAAGGTAATTGTACCTTCTCCTTATTGAAAGTAGTTCATCACGTAAACTGTTCATGTGACTACTACACCAATTAGTGAGGAAGCTAATGATGATGATCATGTAACTTCGGATCAAGTTACTACCGAACCTCGTGGGTCAAACAGAGTAAGATCCGCACTGAGTGGTACGGTAATCCTATTCGGAAGTCATGCTACTAGATCATGATGAACCTCGAACTATGAAGAAGCGATGGTGAGCCCAGATTCCGCAAAATGGCTTGAAGCCATGAAATCTGAGATGGGATCCATGTATGAGAACAAAGTATGGACTTTGGTTGACTTGCCCGATGGTCGGGAAGCAATTGAGAATAAATGGATCTTCAAGAAGAAGACTGACGCTGACGGTAATGTTACTGTCTACAAAGCTCGACTTGTTGCAAAAGCTTTTCGACAAGTTCAAGGGGTTGACTACGATGAGACCTTCTCACCCGTAGCGATGCTTAAGTCTGTCCGAATCATGTTAGCAATTGCCTCATTTTATGATTATGAAATTTGGCAAATGGATGTAAAAACTGCATTCCTGAATGGATTTCTGGAGGAAGAGTTGTATATGATGCAACCAGAAGGTTTTATCGATCCAAAGGAAGCTAACAAAGTGTGCAAGTTCCAGCGATCCATCTATGGACTGGTGCAAGCATCTTGGAGTTGGAATATACGCTTTGATAAGTTGATCAAAGCATATAGTTTTATACAGACTTGCGGTGAAGCCTGTATTTACTAGAAAGTGAGTGGGAGCACTACAACATTTTTGATAAGTATATGTGAATGACATATTGTAGATCGGAAATAATGTAGAATTATTCTGCAAAGCATAAAGGAGTGTTTGAAAGGAGTTTTTTCAAAGAAAGACCTCGGTGAAGTTGCTTACATATTGAGCATCAAGATCTATAGAGATAGATCAAGACGCTTGATAAGTTTTTTTCAATGAGTACATACCTTGACAAGATTTTGAAGTAGTTCAAAATGGAACAGTCAAAGAAAGAGTTCTTGCCTGTGTAACAAGGTGTGAAATTGAGTAAGACTCAAAACCCGACCACGGCAGAAGATAGAAAGAGAATGAAAGTCATTCCCTATGCCTTGGCCATAGGTTCTATAAAGTATGCCATGTTGTGTACCGGATCTATTGTATACCCTACAATCGAGTTTGGCAAGGAATACAATAGTGATCTAGGAGTAGATCATCGACAACGGTCAAAATTATCCTTAGTGGAATAAGGATATGTTTCTCGATTATGGAAGTGACAAAAGGTTCGTTGTAAAGGGTTACATCGATGCAAGTTTTGACACCGATCCGATGACTCTAAGTCTCGATCTAGATACATATTGAAAGTGGGAGCAATTAGCTAGAGTAGCTCCGCAGCGAGCATTGTAGACATAGAAAATTGCAAAATACATAACGGATCTGAATGTGAAAGACCCGTTGACTAAGATTCTCTCACAAGCAAAACATGATCAAACCTTAGTACTCTTTGGGTGTTAATCACATAGCGATGTGAACTAGATTACTGAATCTAGTAAACCCTTTGGGTGTTGGTCACATGGCGATGTGAACTATGGGTGTTAATCGCATGATGATGTGAACTATCGATGCTAATCACATTGTGATGTGATCTAGATTATTGACTCTAGTGCAAGTGGGAGACTGAAGGAAATATGCCCTAGAGGCAATAATAAAGTTATTATTTGTTTCCTTATATCATGATAAATGTTTATTATTCATGCTAGAATTGTATTAACCGGAAACATAATACATGTGTGAATATATAGACAAACAGAGTGTCACTAGTATGCCTCTACTTGACTAGCTTGGTAATCAAAGATGGTTATGTTTCCTAACCATAGACAAAGAGTTGTTATTTGATTAACAGGATCACATCATTAGTTGAATGATCTGATTGACATGACCCATTCCGTTAGCTTAGCACCCGATCGTTTAGTATGTTGCTATTGCTTTCTTCATGACTTATACATGTTCCTATGACTATGAGATTATGCAACTCCCTTTTACCGGAGGAACACTTTGTGTGCTACCAAATGTCACAACGAATCGGGTGATTATAAAGGTGCTCTACAGGTGTCTCCAAAGGTACTTGTTGGGTTGGCGATTTCGATATTAGGATTTGTCACTCCGAATGCTCGGAGAGGTATCTCTGGGCCCTCTCGGTAATGCACATCACTTAAGCCTTGCAAGCATTGCAACTTATGAGTTAGTTGCGAGATGATGTATTACGGAACGAGTAAAGAGACTTGCCGTAACGAGATTGAACTAGGTATTGATACCAACGATCGAATGTCGGGCAAGTAACATACCGATGACAAAGGAACAACGATGTTGTTATGCGATCGACCGATAAAGATCTTCGTAGAATATGTAGGAACCAATATGGGCATCCAGATCCGCTATTGGTTATTGACCGAGACGTGTCTCGGTCATGTCTACATTGTTCTCGAACCGTAGGGTCCGCACGCTTAAGGTTTCGATGCGATGCTTATATTATGAGTTTATGAGTTTTGATGTACCGAAGGAGTTCGGAGTCCCGGATGAGATCGGGGACATGACGAGGAGTCTCGAAATGGTCAAGACGTAAAGATCGATATATTGGACGACTATATTCGGAGTTCGGAAAGGTTCCGAGTGATTCGGGTATTTATCGGAGTACCGGAGAGTTACGAGAATTCGTCGGGGAGAAGTATTGGGCCTTATTGGGCCATACGGGAAAGAGAGAGGGGCTGCCTAGGGCAGGCCGCACACCCCCCCCATGACCTAGTCCGAATTGGACTAGGGGGAGGGGCCGCACCCCCTCCTTCCTTCCCTTCTCTCTTCCCCTTCCTAGTCTCCTACTCCTAATACATGGAAGGACTCCTAGTTGGACTAGGAAGGGGAATCCTACTCCCGTGGGAGTAGGACTCCCAGTGCATGCCATAGTAGAGGGCCGCCCTCCTCCTCCTCTCCTTTATATACGGGGTAGGGGCACCCCATAGACACACAAGTTGATCATCGTGATCGTTCCTTAGCCGTGTGCGGTGCCCCCCTCCACGATATTACACCTCGGTCATATTGTAGCGGTGCTTAGGCGAAGCCCTGTGACAGTTGAACATCAAGATCGTCATCACGCCGTCGTGCTGACGGAACTCCTCCCTGTACCTCTGCTGGATCGGAGTTCGGGGTGCATCATCAAGCTGTACGTGTGTCAAGAACTCGGAGGCGCCGGAGTAACGGTGCTTGGATCGGTTGGACCGGGAAGACGTACGACTACTTCCTCTACGTTGCGTCAACGCTTCCGATTCGGTCTAGAGGGTACATAGACAACACTCTCCCCTCTCGTTGCTATGCATCACCATGATCTTGCGTGTGCGTAGGAAATTTTTTGAAATTACTATGTTCCCCAACACGGGGACCGAGCGATGCGCGTTTCTCTCGTACACGTGCGAGGCATTGGCTCTAACTGAACCCGAGGGAGGCCTTGGGCTCTAACTAAACCCGAGCGATTGCACTGCAGGCTATGCGTTACTGAATCCGATCGATCGATCGATGGTTGTTAACTAAACCCGATGGAGTGATTCCTTCGCTACTACTGCTAACTGAAGCCGATCGATTGGATGAACAGTGAGCGTTGGGGGGGGGAGGGTTGGATGAACAGTGAGCGGTGGCGTTTCCTCTGGATGAACAGGACCCCGTGGTGTGGAGGGCTGGATGAACAGTAGACGGTGGAGGGGTGGACGTGGAGGGGTGGTTGAACAGGACCCCGTGGTGTGGAGGGCTGGATGAACAGTAGATGGTGGAGGGCTGGATGAACAGTAGATGGTGGAGGGGTGGTTGAACAGTAGCCGGTGGAGTAGCACGCGGTGGAGGCTGGATGAACAGGAGCCCGTGGAGGCTGGAGGAGGTCGACGGTAGCCCGTGGAGGCTGGAGGAGGTCGACGGTGGAGATGAACAATATCCCGTGGAGTCTGTTTTGCGATACGCCACACCCTCCCGGCGAACAGGACCCTGTTTTGACCGTGGCGCCCAACACAAGTCTGTTTGGTCCGCTTTGCGATACGCCACACCCTCCCGATCAACAGACCCCGCTTCGACCGTAGGAGGTCCGTTTAAATGCTTTTTGCGGTACGCCACACCCTCCCGATCAACAGACCCCGCCGACCGTAGGAGGTTTGTTTCTCCGTTTTGCGGATCGCCACACCCTCCCGATCAACAGACCCGCTCCAAACATAGGAGGTCCGCTTCTTCGCTCTGCGACGCCAGCCTCGTTCCATCGCCGTTCCGTCCAAGCGGTTGGCTCCCACGCGTGCCGTTTCCTCCCGATGAACACGACGCATTCCGTTGCCTCCCCATGAACACGACGCATTCCGTTGCCTCCCCATGAACACGACGACGACGCTGTCCGTTCCGACCCAGCCATGTACACAAGCCCTGGCCTTACGTATGCGTGAGTAGGCATTCGAGACCCTTCCCGTATGTACGTACGTGGCCATATTTTCTTTCTTGCACCCTCGCAGTTGTACGTACGTATACATGCTACGTGCGCGCCTCTACTACGACACGTGTGCGCCTCTACTACGACATGTGCGCGCCTCTACATCGATCAGTATGTACGTACATGTTCGCGACCAGAATGACAATGCTACGTACGCTTCGACCAGGTGGGTGCCGACTGTCAGGCACTTCCTTGCCTGCGAAGATGTAGCTGGTGGGTCCCAGCAGTCAGGGGGGCGAATCGTTTTTTTCCCGGACGCACTTCCTTCCATGCGAAGATGTAGCTGGTGGGTCCCAGCAGTCAGGGGGGCGAATCATTTTTTTGCCCGAACGCACTTCCTTGCATGTGAAGGTGTTGCTGGTGGGTCCCAGCGGTCAGGGGGGCGAATCGTTTTGTTTTTTTGCCCGGACGCACTTCCTTGCGTGCGAAGATGTAGCTGGTGGGTTCTAGCAGTCAGGGGGAAACGTTTTTTCGTGAAATACAGTGGCCCGTCCAGTGGGTCCCAGTTGTTAGGTGGAGGAATCATTATTTTCCGCATAATAAGGAGGCACTTCCTTGCTGCGGTCGTGGACCCAGTTGTCAGCCTCTCCACGTACAGTCCACGTCCGATGGAAGTCGTTCCTTGACCACGTTGACCACGTTGACCATGCCGCACCGAGAGCACCAGGGCGGTGGACGACGGCGAGGCCTAGGAAGGGGACGACGGGGAGCCGGGGAAGACGCGGCAGTGGAAGCCCGTGCGGAGAGGTGTACGAGGGTTCACTGGTTCGGCTGCGGTGTGAGGCTGCCGTTGCCGCAGGGTCTGGCCAGCAGTGGGAATAGTAGGGGGCGGTGAGGCCTCCGTGGCAGCACAGCCGGCCACGGGAGGCAGGAGCATGCGGCATGACCGGCGCTGCTTTGGGCGGCTGGAGCAAGAAGACCAGAGGTTGAAGAAGCACTACGGCCGTTGGATGGACATCGTACGGTCACTGGAGCTAGAATCATTCATATTGACTAAAGTTGACAAAGGCCCCCGTCCCAGTCAACTTAGTAGGCCCACAAGTCAGCCTCCCACCATGGTGGGTCCCAGCTAGCAGGGGGAGTATTCATTTTTTGTGCGTAATAAGGAGGCACTTCCGGTGGGCCCGAGCTGACAGCGCGGGGAACGTTTTTTAAATACGCTGGCCCGTCCGGTGGGTCCCAGCAGTCAAGGGGGAAACATTTTTTCGCGAAATAAGGTGGCCCGTCCGGTGGGTCCCTGCTGTCAGGTGGAGGAATAATTATTTTGCGCGTAATAAGGAGGCACTTCCTTGCGGCCGCCTGGACCCAGCTGTCAGCCTCTCCACGTACACTCTTCCGATGGAAGTCGGTCGTTGACCACATTGACCACGCCGCGCCGAGAGCACTAGGGCGGTGGTCTGGACGACAGCAAGGCCTAGGACGGGGACAACGCGGAGCCAGGGAAGACGTAGCAGTGGTAGCCCGCGCGGAGAGGAGTACGAGGGTTCACTGGTTCGGCTACGGTGTGAGGCTGCCGTCGCCGCAAAATAACAGGGGGTGTGGGTGAGTAGAGGGATGGCCTGGCCAGCGGTGGGAGTAGTACGGGGCGGTGAGGCCTCCACGGCATCACAGCCGGCCACGGGAGGCAGGAGCACGCGACACGATCGGCGCTGCTTTGGGCGGCTGGAGTAAGAAGACCAGAGGTTGAAGAAGCACTACGGCCGTTGGATGGACATCGTACGATCACTGCAGCTAGAATCGTTTATATTGACTAAGTTGACAAAGCCATTGGTACGCGTCCACTTAGTAGGCCCACACCTCGGATTTGGCAGAGAACATATAGCCCATTTGCGATATGTAAGAATGTACAACCCATTTTTCAATTCTAATGGAATTTCCTACAGCCCATTTATAGTTTGTTAAAAGTACAACCCAACTTCTAGCTAGGACAACGATTAATGATTTTAAACAACCGCTCAAAACAGAATTCAAAAAAAATTCCCACATTTTGATGGGATCCGAAATATTTTTATCTGAAATTTCTAGTCAGGTTAAATATAATTTCAAAATAAAGTTGTATCACGTTAAAATCCAACGAAATATTGCGCGCGCAACAAGTAATGAAATTAAAATTTCCAAATTCCAAAAATAATATATTTTTCAAACTAATTACGTGTTTGGTGCATAGTAATTTCCCAGTTATTATAATTACATCCCATTTATTATTTCTTAAAGTCCATTTTCTTGTTAAGCCTAATGCATACCTCCTAGGAAACTTTGCAGCCAGTGGCGGATAACAAGTTGACTTCGGATATTGTGTACAACCTGTCGCCCGCTTGCATTGCTTGATGTTGAAAAAGGCCTGTGTAGTACAGTACAACCTAACATGGTTACTCAGCCCACATTCAATGACGCCGAAAGGCCCAAACAAGGCTTCAGACAACTTTTTGAAGTCACTGAGCTCAATAAATAACTTAGGAAAAAAGTTTGATTACAGTGGAACCTAATTAAAAGCTGTCACGAGCAAATAAATAATTCAACGGGTCCCACTTGTGCGTGTGCGTGTGTGTGTGTGTGTGTGTGTGTGTGTGTGTGTGTGTGTGTGTGTGTGTGTGTGTGTGTGTGTGTGTGTGTGTGTGTGAGAGAGAGAGAGAAAGAGAGAGAGAGAGAGACCCATCGGTCGATGCTCGTAAATACATATTTCAGCCATATGCATTGCTGATGCTCAATAAAAACTTATATAGTTGACACAATCATATAGAACATCATAGCACACTGAACTTGCATATAAAAATTTCACGCAGGCGGCACAATCAGGATGGAAGCAGTGGATCGCTACGGGAAGGGCTATGTTGAAACCAACGAAGTCGTACATAATGGTTCATCGTCTTTATAAATGACGGGGAAATATCTTGAATGTTGTGCAAAGAAAACAGACAGACAACACAATAAGTTCTGCTAGCACATTAACTTGACGTACATCCCTTTCTAAAAAAAGTTCAGGTACAAAATTAGAACATGTCACAATCAAATGTACTGGCATATCAGTGCTTCAGACCCATAGCTCGGATTTAACTAGTACTATCTGACAAGATTCAATTTTTACCTCAAATTAGAGCACATCTAGGAAGCCAGCCCTGCCTCTTCTCCCAAAGAAGCAGTGGCCTTCGCTGCGCGATGGAGTAGGCCCTGTGCCATCCATCGTTTCGAGCAACACGGGGAAAGTCTGACGTTGACTCATGTAATGGACGTTGTCGATGTACCCTGGCACCAGCGGCGGCGGCAGGACTTCGATTGATGGATTGACCACTTCTTCGACATGCACGAACACTCGATACAGGTACATCCCTAACGTGGTCCGCGGCGGCCTTGGTGGCGACGAATAGTACAACCCTGGTTCCTGCACCGGCATCTCAACACCAATCACCTTCGGTATGGTGGATGGCTTCTTCATCCATGCCATAGCAGTTAGAGCCCAGCTGTCTGGAGGAACAAACATACTTACGAGCTCACCTCCAAGGTCGTTGATAAGCTCGTTCATGGACTCGCTGTTCCAAGCTCGTCGAGGCATGCCGTGGAAGGTAAGCTTTGTTAAAAACTCAAGCTCAGAGGGCACTGAGCCCCATCCTGGGTGCCACCGATCAAAGCTCACCAGCGCGCCATCGTAGAACAAACGCCGGGAAGATTTGAACACACGACTGCAGTCGAAAGTTGTCTGGAACTTGACGAAGAAATCAGCCGCTGGCGGACAGACTTCGACGAGCAAGTCACTTATTTGGATGCCGTGCGTAATGCCAAGAGCTTTGAAAAGGTCGTCCGGCGAGACGGGAGGCCGGTCGTCGTTGATGGTTACCATCAACACTTAGCCGGCAAACTGGTCTTCAAGCGTCGCCATGCCACTATTGAGCGATAGCACGCAGCGACCGAAGGCAGGACGGACCTCAGGATCTCCGAATCGGAGATCTGCGTTGACTGGCGACATGATAGTGTGCTTTAGTATAGGGAGTACAGGAGGGGGATTTGGGGGAACTGGAGTAGGAATCGAGATTCCAGAGGTGGGGGAGGGGCGGGAGACAGGGGTTGAAAAGGTAGCATGATTTTGAGCACGCGCCAATATGCTCTCGGCATGCAAGCGCACGAAAACACCGGTGGAGCCCACATGTCGGCCTAAGAGTCCTTATTCTTTCTTTTTTGGAGAGCCCGACCTTTTTTTTCAGGATCTTTTGAGAGCCCGGCCCGAGAGTCATAATTGACCTGTTTGGCATTGCGTTACTACTTGGCCCATATTGAACGACACCTCACTGGTCCAAACAAGTGTACATCATCGAAAAGGCAGTGAGCTCAAATTATATAACTTGAAAAAAGGAGATATACTCTGAACACTGGAGAATGGTGATGCCCTCATTTAGCCCACCAGTAGTTCGAGACAATAAATAGTTCGAAACAATGATATATACAACATTTAAACACTGACTAGTGACTACTACTGACATAAACAGCAAGACATGATAGTTCATAAGAAGTCTTGCTACACCACCAAAATGTACCCATCTGCAACGCTCAGACTCTCGTGATCCAGACGAGAATGACATTCTAAACAGAAGCAACTATTACATAGAAAGAGTGGCATAGACGAGGATGACCAAATGACAAGGAATATGCATCACAAAAGAAAGAACTACCCATCCAGAACCAGCAGCAAAGACAACAAAGTCATTCGAAGAGATGATCCAACACCATCATAATTTGCAGCCCCGCTTCAGCGACCAGTGATCCGGAGACACCAGTACTCCACCCTTTCGATGCAACAGCCCAGTTACCTATCAACCTAAAGGCTTGAACCACATCACTGCCTGTCGTAATTGAGACATCCAAGGATCAAAGTTAATCCGGATGCCTTTGTCATTCTCACCTTCTTTTGGCTGCAGGCTGTATCGTTGAAAATCAGGGAGTTTGCTCTCGAACTCTTAGGGCTCGCCGTGTAGACACAGTTTTCCATAGCAAACAGAGCCTCTCTGCCATCAAGGTCCTTGCCAACGGTGATCTCCTGGTTAATCAGATAATTGAGTCCAAGAAACAAAGAGTGTGAACCAAGGCTGTTTACCCGCCTCCAACTAAAAAATCCTAAAGGCCCCAACAAGCTGGTATCCTGCTCATAGACGTAACAGCCATTGTCCGGATACTCACGTATTACACGGTGCTTGTATACAGTGGGTTTTTTGCAATATAACTTTTCCGGCTCATGTGTCTGAATGATCATCAGTCTTTTGCCGTCATCTGATCGAGCGAGGAACCAGTTGTGCTTCCCTATTTTTGGCAAAGGTGGTGTAATTACAAAGGGCGAGAACTATAGGGACACCGCATCATATCAAAAAGGACAAAGCGTTGTTAATGTAAGATCAGCATTGTTCGTAGTATGAGTAGGATAATGCAAGAAACAACATTGATATGTCCCTGTTGAAACTGGGAGGAAAATACAGGGAAATGTATACTGGGTTCGAAAATATAGAAGTGCCATGCATGGTTATACTCATGTTATCTCGCAATCGATTCTTCACTGGAAACTAGCATGTCATGCATGTTATGTAATCATGTTCTGTCCTCACAAACAAATTCTTCAAGGTAATTAACAGAACATGAATTGTTATATACTCGTGTTTTGTGGGCAAATATTTTGTAAGGATATTATTCTAGCCATTGATTACTGAAGGGCGAATATAGGTACGTACACATGGTAAGCATTGCAGGATTTCACTACTTCCAAATATAGAGTTCTCCATATGCACATTTACTTCCCTAATGTATGGTTAGATGAAACCAACAGTGTGGTGCATGTTTCTACATCATGAAAATGAGGAAACTAACATGGCCATTGATACACACTCATATTTAGTAGTAGTATATATATTGCTGTAAAATAAGGATAATATCCATATATTCCTAACCGTTTGATTATTCAGGGTACAAATTGGTTGTAATGACATGGTCACAATCGCATGAATTAACTCATTCCAAATATAGCTGATTTATTTACATCTCTAATATATTGCCATAGTTCTACTCAAATTCTGCTCAAACAGGATATGCCAATCATCACAAAAGTTCAAATAGTGTCATGGCGTCATCATTAACATGAGATGGAAACAACTTACACGCTACCGTCCCAAAGAATACGTGGTGCCATCTGCTTTGTCGATCGCGTAGATGATGCCATTGTGTTCAATAGCATCACAGAAGTGTGTATTAGCTTTGACGATGATCCACTGTGAGCCGAGTTGTCTCCAGCTTAAAAAGGCACCGGCGTAAAGATAGGCGAGTCCGCGGTCGAACAAGGCAATTAGCTTGAAGTCTGTGTAATTCGCATGTCGTGTGGGTACTTGGCGATTACAATCTTACGCAAAACAAGGTCCGTCCAACCGACGTAGTAATCTAGATGACTTGGACCGCGATGGTAATACTCTATATAATCCAACGGAGGAAGGATAATCTCATGGGAGGTCTGGAAGTTCATGAGCACCAACTTTTTACCGCCTTCTCTGAAGGCAGCCATCTAGTGGGAGTTCATGCCGACCCAGTACATACCTGCCAAGAAGTTTCGGGCAATGGTGATCGGATTGATGTCGAGGGAAATGATGAGATCGGATTGAAGTCGAGGGGCATCATGCACGCCTCCGTATCATGGTGAGCCAATCTTGCAAGACGAGATAGCAGCAAGCAGGGTGTCTTGAAAAGCTTAGGCCTCGCTTCGACGATGGCCGTGTGCATGTCCCTCGAGCATGCAGCCAGCCGCAGGGCGGTCAACATATCCATACACGAACAACAGAGGTCGAGGATGTCACTGGGGAGATTGCTCCAATCGCGCTCATATGGATGTCAGCATGTTCGCGTTCGCCATGGTGGAGTTTGGAAGGGGGCTTGATTTACGGGGGAGAAGGATGTCGGTGCTGGAGGGGCTAGTGAGGGAATAGTGGTACTGGGGGAGGCGAGTGAGGCGACGATACAGGGGGCACAGTGAGATGGAGACAGAGACGGAGAAGGAGATGGAGATGGAGTGGTGCTATGGGAGCGGAGAGGGAGACGAGGCGAGGCGCCAATGTCTTTGTCAACAAGCGGTGACAGATCGCAGATGCAGGCATGTGGTAAGGCTGAATTTGGTAACCCGAACCGCCGCCTACTTTGGACTATTGTCAGGCGCAAGGTGTTGTCACTTCACTGTGAGGACCGGATGAATAGTATTTTGACCATCAAGTGTACCACAGTCGTACTACTACTACTACTACTACTACTACTACTACTACTACTACTACTACTACTACTACTAGTAGTAGTAGTAGTAGGAACATGAGTACTCCAGTATTGTATAGCGGAAATAGGTCTCCCATGCTAGCATGCCTGTTCACTTCATCGTTTAGGTATCATCCATATTGCGAGCAGAACCAAATTCTCGTGCATGCCCAATCAACACCCTGCCGCGATGCATGCAGTGGTCATTCTGGTGCATCAAGGACGGCATGCAGATCGTTCCACACTTGAGAAGAGGAAAAATGGAAAGGTAGAACACGGCAGCAGAGGAAGAGAACGCTGGCTAACGAGGCTGGGAGGTTGAGATCCTCTGCAGTACCGTATGGTGATGTAGTGTCGATGACATGTGGGGCCAGGTCCCACATGGCGTTGATCAGACAACACCGTCTGATCTTGAGGATCCTAACTGGGCGGGAGGGATCGGCAGGAAGTTAATGCTCCACGCCTAAAGGTTTTGGGAAAACCTGATTTTCATAAGGTGACTTATACTCACCTAAACGGAGGGAGTATTCCTTAACCAGAGAATGTTGTGTCTCCCACTCACGCGCTAAAAAAAAGCTACAACACATTTTTTTTATCTGTTTGCATAGGTCCCACCTATCAAGAAGGATGGGCACGTACACAAACAGGTACAACTCCTCAGTCTACCCGCATAGCCTTTTCGTTTAGTCTACCTAGTCGTCTAATCAACTGCCTGCACGCCACTACTCCCATTTACTTCTCCATCAGGAACCGATTCGCCTCGGCTTCTTCACCTTCCCTTCGTCTTCATTTGCATCCAAACCCCACTGCGTTCACATTGTTTTAACCTCTTTAAATAATCATCTACTACTTCAGTTAGACTAGCCATCTAATCCTAATTCTCCAAACCATAGCCCTCCGTTCCAGCGGTTCCAAATGGCGAAAGAGACCGAGATGCAGGTTTTTAGCGTCCAACATGTCCTCGTCGAAGGCTCGATGCGCATAGTTGCCACCGTCACAGTCAACCCAAGGGTTGTTCGGCAGTGGATCAACAATGTATCCAACTCCTCGAAAAGGTAGAGACGAGGTCATCGGTCTCGGCAGAGTACACGGAGCGTGCCCTCGGAAGATCCAACGCCGCCGCGTTCTTGGTGTGCCTCGAAGATGATGTTTTGGTGTACCACATCATACACTCGCCCTCCATACCAGGTGAGCTTCATGATTTCTTGTCTCGGGAGGACGTATACTTCTGTGGGGCAGCCATCGAAGGGGAGAAACAGAAGCTGGAGCCGTACAACCTTGATTTGAAAAGCATCGCTGACCTACAAACCAGAATCAAAATTCCTGTAGAAGATTGTGCTAAACAGACACCATCCCTATTCGACGTAGAAAATTTTGTGCTCGGTACAAATCTTCAGAAGGGTGATGAGACGGTGGCATTAAGGTTGTCTGGATGGTAGAATTATCCCTTGACGTACGAGCGGATAAAATATGTTGCCCTCGATGCCCGTGTGAGTTTCGAGATAGCTGCAAGGTCTAAAGAGCTTGTTGTGAAGCCGTCTCCCACAGAGAATGAGAACAAGAAGAAGAAGAAGAAGAAGAAGAAGAAGAAGAAGAAGAAGAAGAAGAAGAAGAAGAAGAAGAAAATGCTGCACCAGCAGGAGGGCATTATGGATGGATGAACTATTTCCTCTCTTGTAAAAAAATTATTCCCTCTCGGTGTATATTGATATAGATGGACTATTTCGATGGTGTGCATGTCTTTGGAACAGAGTAGTAGCGTGGGTCCGCTTGACTATAAGGAACTATTTATCCGCATATATAGCTTTCTCGCTACTCCTTCCAAAGATCGGTATCACGATGCATGTGTCCGTAGACATGACAACTTGTCCATGGAAGTTCAACTACGGCGACCATCACGTTTCATCTCACGATTCCCACGATGCCTCTCCAACCCATGGCACCACGCCCCCCGACGTGCGCCTCACTCCTCTCGGCCGCACCGCCCCTCTGCCTTTGTGTGCATGACATGTGGGCCACCTGAAATGCGGCGAGCATCAAGTTTCTACCACAGCCACCCGAGATTCCCACGACGCTGCTCGAACCCATGAAACCACACGTCCCCCGACCTACGGCTCACCCATCTTGGCCCACTGCCCCTCTGCCTTCGGGAGCATTACATGTGGACCAGTCACCTATCGGGTCCACATGTTATTGACTCAAAGGTAGGTGTAGTAAGGCGCTGAAGCTCAGCCCCGACGGCCCTGAGAGGGAAATGTAACTCCTGTGCCAGGGGTTGTGGTGCTCCCGCAGCACGAACTCGTGCCAAACTCGAGAATTGTTTCTTTACTATACATGCACGCAACGATTTAATGGACATTGTAATCTCAACATGTGATGGGGAGCTCTAAATTTGAATTTGAAACTTATAAAACGAAAAGATTCAAAACAAATAAACTGGGAGAGAGGGAGTATATCGTAGGATGTGTCCCATACAAAATAAGTCCCCTGGTTTGTCACTGCGAAGATGCGGTTAGAAAGGAGCACAACGTCTTCCTACTCGTACGGCAACAAATCGGCCGCAGACAGCATGGTCCGCCTTTGACCGCCATGTGCAAGGTTCGTGCTATCTTTTATTCAATCTCACCGTGGTTCCATCGTACCAATTCATGCGGTGGCCCGTGGCATGGCTGATCCCAATGTTGGACAAAGGTTCTACAGGAACGGTGTCACCATTGTAAATGTTGTGCAAATTGATGTTGGTACCCTCCCGTACATATGCAAGCCAATCTCCACTCGCACCGAGCCTAGCCTGTGAAACAGTGGGCAGGGGGAGAATTAGGAAATGGACATGGAAGTAGTCTTTAGAATGCATTTACTACGTGATCAAAGTCATCTTACCTGCTCATCGGAGGAAATCTGAGTGCCCCTCAACGTCAGCATCTCAAGGGGCGTCAACTTGCAACTACAGCCACGCCGCGCTGGAGAGACCCCCAAGGAAACATCCTCGTGCGTTCCACGGAACATCAAGATGCATTTGTATGAGTAGTTTATCTTGTGAGAGAAAAGGATGAACGAGGGAAGGCCTCTAGAGATAGAGATGGACACTACTACTACCAATGTGCTGGCCCGTGCGTTGCAGTGGATCCAAACTAGTAGAATAATACTTGTTCACGTGCTTGAAATATAAACACTCTAGTTTTGATATACATGTGTCAGCAGACACGACAACTTGTCCATGGAAGTTGAACCACGACGACCATCACGTTTCTTGTTTCTACCACTGCCACACCCACACGCGATTCCCACGACGCCGCTCCAACCCACGGCACGACGTCCCCCGACGTGGACATGGATCCTCTGATGTAGCTATCACTGCCTTGCCCTGCCTTTCCTTCGCTGACAAGTGGGACCCACGCTTATGGGTCCCACATGTCAGTGACATAATGGTAGGATTGTTCGTGCCCCTCATCCCTCTCGGCCCACCGCCTCTCCGCTTTGTGTGCATGACATGCGGGCGGTGAATCTGGGCGACCATCAACTTTCTACCACAGACACACCCGATTGGACATGGTTTGCCTGCTCCGCTGCTGTGCTCCGATCCGTACTCCCGCACCATCAAATTTTCATCTTGCGGCTATGACACATTTCGTCCCGGGCATCAATCCTCAGCTGGAGTACTTATGTACTACAGGTAGTACCCGTCGGTATGGCCATCTACGCCTCGTAACGCCCTGACGCCCAGCTGTGGTACCCTCGCCACGGCCACGCCACCACCGGCCGGTTCATCTCGAACGAGTGAGTCACGAACCACGCCACCACCATGAGAATGACATGTGGGCCAGCCGCATTTAAGATCCGCATGTCATTGACTCATAGGCCGGTCCCGTGGGCCCCGGGAGGGAAATGTAACTCCTGCGGCAGGCCTTGTGGTGCTCCCGCAATACGAGCTCGTGCCAAAACTGGAATTTGTTTCTTACTACTACCAACTAGTACTCCCTCCGTTTCTTTTACTCCGCATATAAGATTTGGTCAAAGTCAAACTACACAAAGTTTGACCAAATTTACATAAAAGATTATGAACATCTATAGTACTAAAACTATATAGTATGAAAATATGTTTCATGGTGCATCTGAATATATTGATTTCATATTGTGAATGTTTATATTTTTTAATATAAAGTTAGTCAAACTCTATAATGCTTGACTTTGACCAAACCTTATATGCGGACTAAAAAGAAACGGAGGGAGTACTAGTAAGGTACACGTGCATTGCACGCATGAGATTCTGGTGGTTTGTGCATTATGCTTCTACATGTGGAGTTTTCTGGATTCTAACATGTGGCAAAATCTGGTGGAATGTAAGGTTAGGAAAGTTTGATTAACTTAGGTGAGTGTTTGGTTCAAGCCACACCTTAGGCAAGCCACACTAAGGCCCCACATGACATACACACAAAAAATGTGGCAAGATTCCCTTAGGCTTGCCAACTTGTGGCTCTCATTTTGAAGAACTACAATAACTTTTCCTAAGCTTAGTTGTGGCAAAGTTAGTCATGAATTAAGTTCAACCATGGAGTCTTCTAGATTATACATGTGGCAGAATCTGGTGGATGATATCCAACGGCCAGTAGTGCTCGGATTTGCCATCTTTGTACCGTCGGATTGGCTTCATCCAACGACCAACTTTCAAAGTTTTTCACACACTATATAGGGGGTATAGATATAGATGTGCCGGTCCGTTGCAATGGATTCAAAGTATATCTCTTTAGTGGAGTGCACTCTAAACACATTATCTATTTATTTTTCTCTAACCTTCCGTAGCCATGCAACCAAGCCACATAAGCTTCATGGGCGCCCCCCACATCATATTATTCATACTACGTTGATTGAAAAAAAGATAAATCACCCAAAACAAGATCTTCCCGTTTTTTGTTCCTACGATGTTGTGCCGTGCACGTATCTACTAGTTGTATAGTGGTAGTACTAGTAATATAGTATTAGGAGTACAAACTTGGTAGTACTAGTAGGAGTAGTACTAGTATGGAATGCTCCTACTCTATCAACGAGCCCCGTCTGACACAAAATTTCTTGGCTTCCGTGCTACAGCTAGATCTTCCCCTTGTTTCTGTTTTCCAACCCGGCAGCGGGCGGGGTGTCGGTTTGCTCAACAACGGTCCCACATGAAAGTGAAAATGCTAGGCAGGCAACATGCCTTCCCTAAGCTATGTGTCGTGCCGGACGGGCCGTGTTGTACACCCGATTCCCGGGCGTGTGGGGGTGCGACGCGAACGCGGCAGGCCTTTTCCTTTTACTAGCAATGTGCACGTGCGTTGCGACGGATCCAAAGTAGTAGAATAGTAGTATTTGTTCACAAACCTGAAAGAAATCACTATTGTTTTGATATACTCCTAATATATTACTCCCTCCGTACCTAAATTTTTGTCTTTTTTGAGATTTCAAATGGACTATCACATATGGATTATATAGACATATTCTAGTGTTTCTAGCAAGATGCCCGCGCGTTGCACGAAGTTGATGGAAAAGGTAAGAACAACTTATAAATTGACGGATGGATTACTAGTTAAAGTGATGCATATAATTAAGCAAAGGGATCGCACATGTCGGTATTGACTAGAACGAGAATGCAACAGCACAATAGGAATTAAGGCCATGATGATGCAATCGCAGTGGTGGTTACAGAAGGCAAGAAGAAAGATGGATCCACGAATGTACGACCTCCTCCTGCTCAACTTAGTGCGCCGGGCCACCGACTGGTGGCTAAGGAGCGGCGGCTTTTGTGGAGAGGTCGAGGTGCTTCTCAACAAAGGCATCCAAAGCTTCCAGCCGGTTGAGGAAGGCCAACGTTGTAGCGTCCTCACTGGCCTTGTAGATACCTATGTACACGATTTGCTCGTATGCGTGGATGTGTAGGTCGACGAATTCTTGCAGGGCGAGGCGCCTCGCGGCGAGCGCGACCTCCAGGTGGACATTCTTCGTGGCGTCGGTGTGTAGTCGCAGGGCCACCGACTAGAGGGCGGGGCAGTATATACATTTTTTAAAAGGCTAGAGGGCGGGGCAGTCTAGATCGGTCGGTTTCACGAGAGGCGAGGGCCTTTGTGATTTGACGGCTCATTAATGTCCGTCGAATAATCTTCTTGCCGCCACGCACGCCCGGCGCCTCCATTAAATCCCTCCGTTAAACCCACATGCAAAACGAGAATCCTACTCCGGCCACATGTCCGTTCATGAGCAGGCCGGAATTAAATGCAACACCGGCCGAGCTCCTCCCATCCGTCCTCAGTTTAAACGAGGCCAGGCGCCAGCCAAGCTCCTACTGTCCGCCCTCTATTTACTCGAGGCTAGACAAACAGCGGGCAAGAATCGCACCCCTCCGCCGCTCCCCCATCTCCTCCTTCACCATTTTATCCACCCTTCCGATGGCTTCCGATGAGCCATTCTCCGGCATATTACCTAGCTGGGTGGCCCACCGAGCCCTCCGGATACGGGCGAGGCCGCTCGGTGCTTCACCAACCTCGCTTGGCCCGACGGAGCCAGTTGCCGCGCCAAGCAGGCGCGTGGTTCAGCAACTCCCCATTCCAGTTCAGCTCGATGAGGAGTGGCGAGTTGCTCCACGCCGGCACGGCGGCGAGCACGCCGGTACGGGCGCCGTTGCTGCCGCGTCGTACCGCGCCACCAGTGTCTGCGGTGGCCGCGCCTCCCGTGTCTGTGGGCGCGCCTCCCGTGCCTGCGGTAGCGCCATGCAGGCAGAGACATAAGCTGGGTGCGTGGAGAGCGACGAGTCGGTGGCCAGCTTCTCCGTGTTCGCCGCCATCATCGAGGAGAAGTAGAACACGGGAGGCCGCGGCCACTTGGGACCCATGAAGGCCACCGCCGAGGCGACGACCGCGGATTCAGGCGGTTTCTTTGTTGTTTCGTCTCTTCCGAGGACCTTCGTCGACCCCGCAAGTGTCTAACGGACATGAGGAAGACAAAGGGATCCGCGGGGGACCATTTAGAACTAATAAGTCTAGATATATCCATCTCTAGGACAAGTATTTCCGGACGGAGGGAGTATTAATTATACAAGAGAGCCGGATTGGCACCTCTTAGTTCATGTAAATGTAATGAAATCCATCATGTTTATATGAAGATCCGGCTTTTTAATACGAAATCCTTCATGCTTATATGAAATCACTCCGTGTTTGCACGAATTTCATCTAGTTGGTTAGAGTTGTAAAAATGTATGCCGCTGACGTTTGATGTCGTCCTCTGCGGAAGGAAGCGGGAGGAAATTTGCCGGCCACCGTTGGAGATGCTCTTTATGCTGGAAATAATAGAGTGACATCCAATCCATTTGAGTTAATTGCATGTATGATTGTCCCTCTATAAAAAGTTAATTGCATGTACAATGTACACGTGACTTGCAGGGTGGCTACAGCTTCGTACAGAAAGTGAAAAAGAAACAAGTCCATCCTTAATATTCTAAGTACTCTGTGGGTTCCACTGTCAAGACAAAGATGCGAAAAGAAGTATATATTAAATAAGTAGAGTAATATATAATATAAAAATCTAAAGTTAAAAGACAGAATTCGAACTCATGTCATCGCGTTGCGAGCATCCGACGCTAACCAGCCCAGCACATTTTTGTTGTAGACCATGCTGGAGATATATCTCCATGTCTACTCTTATATATACTCCATTCGTTCCTAAATATTTATCTTTTTCAGATTTCAAATGGACTACCACATACGGATGTGTATATAGACATATTTTAGAGTGTAGATTCACTCATTTTGCTACGTATGTCTTTTCAGGAAGGGGTCAGATTTGTCCTTGATTTATTTATGAGGTATCCAGATGGCACTGCACCGCCAATAAAAGATGGTAACATCAAAATTATGGACTACTTTTTTGAGTATGTTGGTAAGGTCCGGTCATAGTCACTTGTTGAAATCTCTAAAAAGACAAATATTCCCTCCGTCCGGAAATACTTGTCATCAAAATGGATACAAGGAAATGTATCTAGACGTATTTTAGTTTTAGATACATCTATTTTTATCCATTTTGATGACAAGTATTTTCGGATGGAGGGAGTAGAAAACAGAGTTGGTGATGATGGTGTGCGTGCCATCCTGCAATATAGGCCGTCGGATTTATATCTAACGGATAAGAAAGAAACTATGGCAATTTTGCAAAAATATACCCACACGTCTCTCCACATTCGCAAATAAGGCCTTCCCTCGTTCAACCTTTTCTCTCACAAGACACTCATACAAATGCATCTTGATGTTCCGTGCAACGCACAGGCAGCTAGCTAATTTCTTTTAAAATAGTTGCAGCGATAATTGGGTTGAAGTGATATATTTTATGTCTGCCCCGAATGATTTTAGATTCACTAGTAGTAACAAAGAAAAGGTTGCCTTGTTAATTAACAGAAAACAGGGTGAAAACTATCACATGTGGCCGGTAAAAACAAGGCACACTGGGTTCAGCATCATCGTCACTACAGCTGTGCGCGCGCGAGAAGTCTACATATCGAGGGGCTACCGAGCGAGGCACCGAGACACAGTGTTTGAGAGACAAACCAGTTGACAGATTATGATCAAATCGAGTTGTCACCCTTCTGCTGTCATTGTTGGGGGGAGGGAGAGAAAGACGTATAGAGAGTGTGCGCAGTAGGCACAGAGGCACAACTAGAGAGTGTGTGTGTGTGTGTGTGTGTGTTTGGAAGAGGAGTAGATAGATTATTATCAAGATCGATGTGCCACCCTACTCCTTCGGTGCCGGGTAGTGTGCGTGTGTGTGTATGTTTGAGAGAGAATCCAGTCGATAGATTAGTATCAAGATCGAGGTGCCACCCTACTCCTTCGGTGCCGGGTAGTGTGTGTGTGTATGTTTGAGAGAGAAGCCAGTCGATAGATTAGTATCAAGATCGAGGTGTCACCCTACTCCTTCGGTGTTGGGAAGTGTGGGTGTGGGGGGGGGCAGTGACACTCACATATCTCTACTCTTATAAAAAAACAGAGTTGGTGATGATGGTGTTCCTGCCATCCTGCAATATAGGCCATCCGATTTATATTCGACGGACAGGAAGGAAAATATGGCAATTTTGCAAAAAGATACCCACACCCCTCTCCGCATTTGCAAATAAGGCATTCCCTCGTTCATCCTTTTCTCCCACAAGATAAACTTCTCATACCAATGCATCTTGATGTTCCGTGCGACGCATGGGCATCTTGCTAGTAGGGAGAAGGAGTTTGTGTGACACATATCTAGCTATATTAAGGGATAGGTAGATAGCATGTGTGTGAGAGACATTATTATACTTTGAGACATTAGTGGCTGCGGGTGGGCGGAACTAAAGGGGTGGGTGTGTTAGACATAGAGAGTGTGTGTGTTTCTGTGTGAGAGACTTGTAGGACGCGGTAGAAAGACGAATTTAACCCTGACGGAGGGAGAGAAATACATGAAGTGCGCGTGTGTGATTCCGATGCCCACAGGGAAATGAGATATGTATGCGTGTGAGAGAGATTGCACAATTCATTCACGTATCACTATCTAGCGATCGTGGACGTGCATCGCTTGAACACAAGTCAATATCTACTTCGTATGGTGGCCAAAGGTACAATATCGATTCAACGCTGTAAAGATTGGACACTCACATATCACATTTTTTCTATTTAAATAAACCTTTTCAGTTGTGCATGCCAAAGTTACAGTGATGTTTCTTCAAACAACCAATGTAGCTATCATGCACATGCACCATTGTTACTCTTGCATTCAAATTCATTAGTCTTGGATGATTTAAGTTTCTATTTTGAAGTAATATATGTAATATTCATATATGAATTCAACGGGTACGCAATTTATGAAATGGAGGCTATGTAATCATATGAGGTAACACTTTTAAGTAGCTAACTACAATATCCATTTCTTTTTGTGCGCCTCTACACTAACACGTCAATGCATTATGTTTAAAGTAAATAACCAATGGCACTAAATTATGTATTCACACGAGAAATACATAGGCTGAGCGTTTGATCCCTTTTTTTTAGAACGCGCCACTACATCCGTACGATTGGCCGCGCCCGTGTGAACGTCCAAGTTATCGGCGCATCATCCCGAGTTATTGTCTTTTTTTCTGGGGTGGACTTCACACCGTTATTAATCACGACGCGCGCCCGTGTACACAGTCTAGCATGACCTTCCCGCTAGCACGGTCCAAAATTAGTTGAAACTGGATACGAACGATCCTGCGGGCGGCAAAATCTCCCGCCTCCTTCTAAAATTTCCACCACCTTAGTCTTTAGCATGTGAAATCCCCCTTTTGTCCTCGGTGCACGGAGACCAACAGTTACAATACCGCCCTCATCTACATGATAGGTCGGGGCTGCTTTGGTAACTTCCGGTTCCCCCCACTACACGGCACTCCCATTTCCTCCCCCCCTCCCGCAAAAACGACTAACTCCACAGCACCAGAGCATCTTACATCACGTCGTCCGTACTTCATCGCCCTTTCTCCCCTCCCCTCTCGAAACCCTAGACTGGTCATCCACCGCGCACCATAGCCCATTCATCGCCAACAAGCGCCCACCTCGTCGGATCTGCCTGCGGCGCATCTACCCCTCCCACCTCCCCTAGAAACAAGTAGACTGCTCATCCACCACTGTACCACATCCCATTCAGTGCCGGCCTTGTCCACGACACCCGATCTGCTTCACCGGTACTCTCGTCAACTGCCACACATCTGTAGTGGCTCATTCGTACTCCCCACCGGAGACGCTTCGTCCACACCCCCCGGAGCCGCCCCACCGACGCCCCCGTCGATGGCCTCTGATTCTCTTCGCTGACACCTTCCTCAACCCTACCGGAGCCGCTTCGCCGACACCTTCATCAACCCTACCGGAGCCGCTTCGCCGACACCATCGTCAACCCTACCGGAGTAGCTTCGCCTATACCATTCTCAACCCTATCGGGGCCACTTTGCCAACTCACAAGTTCACGACCTCAGATCCGCTTCCTCGCACCCTCACCCAACCTACCGGAGCAGCTTCTGACGCCCTGTCCACAGCCGCAGATCCGCATCGTCGACACCACCCTTAACCCAACCACCGGAGCAGCTTCTGACGCCCCGTCCATGGCCGCAGATCCGCATCGTCGACACCATCCTTAACCCAACCACCGGAGCAGCTTCTGACGCCCCGCCCACAGCCGCAGATCCGCGTCGTCGACACCATCCTTAACCCAACCACCGGAGCAGCTTCACCTACGCCCTCGTCCACGGCCACAGATCCGCTTCGCCCACACCGTAGTCCACCCTACCGGAGCCGCTCCACAAACACCCTACTCGACAGTTCTAGATCTCCTTACCGGACCCCAACAGCCAGCGCAACGTCATCACCCTCGACGTTTCTAACCTGATTCCCACCGTCTGGAGAGATTCCAAGCACCCGCCACGGCCTAGGTACTTGTCACCTTTAAACCCGTCCAGCATCACCTACCCGATGCACTTCAAATATACTAACCGGTCGCTGTTACCTGTTATGCAGCTGGCAAAAACTACAAGGACGATGTTTCTTTTGGATCTAACAGCTTGGCCAACCAAGATCCTGGACTGAGGCATTGCTATGATCTTGTAAGCGTGTCTCTCTCTCTCTTGTATTGTTCTCAGGCTCGCCAAATGCTTTGCTAGGATTTTCAATCAAGAATCCTTTGTGCGATAATGATTTCTACTCTCGGCTGCTAAATTAGATATGTAGATGTCATACATGATACTACCTCGTACCTCCGTTCCTAAATATAAGTCTTTTAGAGATTCCACTATAGGCTACATACAGAGCAAAATGAGTGAATCTACACTCGAAAATGCATCTATATACATCTATATGTGGTCCATACTGGAATCTCTACAAAGACATATATTTAGGAACAGGGGCAGTACATTACACAAAATCATAGGTGGCATGTAGGAATTCCAGTGCACTACATTAGGCTCCCTTAGAGTGCCTGCTAGTCCAGCATACAGAGTCATGACTAGTTTATGGTACGCACACAATCGTTAATTGGTGATTTAAATATGCGCAAGGGATATGCAATGTAGTATCATGTAGAGATGTCTGAAATTAGTCGTGTCTACTTGCAGATAGGGTTACACAATGAAAAAGTACAAGATGTATGTGGCAATTTCATGGAACATCGCAAAAAAAGGAGAGGCAGCGGTGAGCCTATACAGTGTGCTATGGTATGTCACTCCTCCATTGCAATCATCGTGACATGTTATTTGTATGCCAGTTCTATTAGCCAAGTTTCTTAGGGACAGTTATTACGAGTTATCCTAAGAAAATAAGCACCTGTGAATATAAGCTCCATGTAATATGCCAACCAGTTCTTTTCATTGCGTTTTCATCTTATCTTTGGTATGATCAATGGAAAGTCTAGATTGCATTATATATTTTTCATTTTGCTGCCCATATGGAAATTAATTTGACTTGCAAACATCACAAGTTGAATCCAGTGCAATAATTAATATGATAGGAAAACAGACCATCACTATTTGCTCAAAATGCAAATACAAAGATACCATCTACTTGGCACAATCTACTTTGGTCAATGTTTTCCATAGAGATCCCATTGCCTAATTTAAATGAAGAACACATGACCCACATTTAAATGAAGAACAATTATTTATTGAAATTCGATGGTCCAAGTGGCTGGTTATTATCATATAGCAGCACCACCTGAAAGCATCATATAGTAGCAGCAGCAGCTCATAGCAACTCATCATACAGCAGCAGCAGTCTGCAATTCATCATATACCAGCAACAGCTCATAGCAATTCATCATATAGCAGCAGGAGGAGTAGCTCATAGCAATTCATCATATAGCAGCAGCAGGAGCAGCTTGTAGCAACTCATCATATAGCAGCAGCAGCTCATAGCAATTCATCATATAGCAGCAGTAGCAGCAGCTCATAGCAACTCATCATACAACAACAGTAGCTCATAGCAATTCATCATATAGCAGCAGCAGGAGCAGCTCATAGAATGCATCACATAGCAACAGCAAAAGTAGCTCATAGCAATTTTCGTATAGTGGATCAGAATGAAAATTTGGCAAAAAATCAAAGGAGATCTGCACCTTGTTGGATGAGATCATCCTTCAACAGCACCTCAAGGCCATGGCCTAGGAGGAGGGCAGGGGGAACAAGGTGCCTTCTGCCGTAGTGTGGCATCAGCCGTAGTTGTGCAATGCCTTGCGAGAGTAGTCGTTGGACGAACCACAAGGGAGCAAATCTTTGGAGACCATGAGAATGAGGGCGGCGCCAGAGGAGGAGCAGCCAGGGAGATTTGCCCCTATCCACCGGCCATGTAGCCTAGATGGACATAGCATCGTCGAGGACCGGGCCAGATGGGACCAGTGGCGACGGCTCGCTGGAGGCAAGGGATCGAGGTAGAGGGAAAGGGGAGAGGAGATGCAAGCGGGCAGGGCAATGAATGCTTGCGTGTTTGTTTTTACTTGAGGGTCAGGTGTGACACAGGCGTCAACAGTTGCATTTTGAGTGTAATATAGGCAGACAACAGAGTCATTTCACTATTCCCCACCCCTTCAATTTTTAGTGAGGTTCTACCCGAAACACCCCCCTCCAAAGCGAAATTAGTTAAGCCCAAGCCCATAACTCAAAAATGACTTCTTTACATCTTTTATGGCTTATTTTGACAATATGCCCTGAAAAGGCGGAATCAAACTGGCCCTTAACCTGCAATTCAATTGTGCGTGCAATGATGAATCACTCCTGCCTGCTATCTGTACATTTAGGCATCATCATACATGGCATAACCTAATACATGTGCATTCCATTGTAGAATCTGGAATATGCAATGTTTATGTTAGTTCATACGTTGCACATGATGTTTAAATGCCCCTTAAATCTGGTCAGTCAAGTGATGGTCTTTAAGCCTCCTTCTTTGCTTCTTTTCTTGATATGTAAGATTTGCTGACACATCTGTTCAATTGCTTGTTTGCATCAGCCAGCCATACTAGGACTGTTTGCTTTGATTACTTGTTGTTCATGACCTAACACTCTAACAGAGCTTGTCAACGATTTGAACACTAAGGGCTGCTGTAGTGGGGCCTTGTCTAACTCATAGGTGACATAAAGGTTTGGTCAGACACTACAATGAGGCTCTCCAAGAGTACCGGAGATCCAGTTCAAGGTATGCCTAGTTTTTACATAGTGCAGACATAGTAAATGTTCATTTCATTGTGTGCAAGTGCAAGAGATGCAGCATGTTTCATTATGTGGTGTTGTTTTGTTATAATCTCTTCCTTTTGTGTTCACAGACTGGAAAGTATGCATATTTATCTTCCAAGGAGACGAGTAACTAGTTTGTGTCACCTTGCAGAGGGGGTGCAATAAAGATAAGATTGAGGATTTCCAAGTACAAGATGTTAGGAAGGAGCCTTGCAAGAGAAGTAGGAGCTGCGCTCAGCCTCTTCAACCTGCTAAGGTAAGTCACTGTATGCAACTCAACAGTTCAATTCCTTGTTTGTTTCAGGCATAGTTAATTTTCTCTTTTCAATTGCTTTATCTGTCCTCACTTAATGAGATGCCCAAATAATTATGCCTGATGTTCGATACTTGTATCACTATTAGTTGACATAATTAAAGGCGTTACCATTTAATTACTCTGCCGAAGTGTGCCTGAAGCTTTGAAGTCTATTAACCCACTATTATTGCATGAGGCTCACAATCTAGTTTATACTACGCTAATGATTGCATAGTTTTGCCTGCTGTAGTGTGTTTGTATGAAACCCTCTGCTGTTCATTATGCTCCCTAAGACTTTAATTGAGGTACAGAATGGCCAACTGCTTGCTTACTTATACGCAACATGCTGTCTAAATTTGTAACTTGTTTGTGTTTTCGATTGGGCCCCAACATCATGCTCCTCTGGTGAGCTAAGAGGGATTTCTGTATGCAGGCTGCACAGACTATCTTTTTATAATTTTCAAAATATCACCTGCTTATGCTTCATGACGTGTAACATTTTTTTTGTGAAAGTGACGTGTAACATTATTGTTAGTCCTGTTTTGCCATGTAGTACAAAATAGTGTCTTGTTCGCTTCACTGTTGTAACTATATTTTGCCCTAGTCATGTGTACTTACGTAAACATTTCGGGATGAAGTGACATCAACACAAAATCTCTGCGGCGGTGCGGCATGGCCGTTATCGAATGATTATGGATTGAATTGGAATGTGCTGATGTTCTTGAGCATCAACTAGAGGTGGCAAGACAACATGTACATGATTGTCAACGTATAATCAACAAGTTGAGACTGGACATGCAGGTATTAGATGCAGGAGTCAAAAAAAATGAAACAAGACACCGAGGTAACCATGAAAGAATTGGAGATTTTGCAGACTGAAATTTGTGCTATCTGAATCCGACCAATCCTACTTTCTGAAGAGATTATAGTTCAAATGGAGTTAAGTTGATGCGCGTCCATGATGTATGAGTTGTATTTACCCAGTGTATGTAATTTGCTGTTTGTGTATGCTTTATTATCACCTGTGTCGAACCATAATGCCCAGTGGGTATAATCGGCTGTAATTTCTTTATTGTATAGTGTAGGATTATTCTACATTTCTATGCCTTGATCTCTTTGTTGTATAGTGTATGCTTTTTAGAGGTGATAGTATTGAGTAGGATAATTCTTTGAATATGCTATATCGTTCAAACAGGGGCCAACTCGCCCGACCATGGCCCTTCACGGGCCGTCGGATCCATGGGCCTTCTACGTCTCGTAGGATCCATGGGCCTTCTACGTCTCGCAGGATCCATGGGCCTTCTACGTCACGTAGGATCCATGGGCCACCGACTCATTTATGGGTCTTGTACGGGCCTTTAATGGGCCGTAGACGAACCTATAATGGAAATCGACGCGTTTATGGGCTGACCATAACAGCCGTTAATAGGCCGTTTGGTGATGCTATGAAAATGGCCCAATGAGACTAACGGACCACAAACGGGCCGATCAGAACGACGGGCTGAATTTGGCCCACAAGCGAAAATGAGCGATATGTCGTAGTAATCGAATCTGCAAATGAGCCCAAGAATAAATGGGCCCTCGAAGGCGAAAGTTAACTTGGGCTGAAACGCCCAACGGAATAACCGCCTGTTAATGGGTATAAAGTATTACATTTGTTCATTACGGGCCGCCACATGAGCCATTAATGGGTGTAAAGTAATACACTGTTCATTATGGGCCAGTTTCAGCATGGGCCGCTAATGGGACAAGAGTTACAAAGGGCCTCATATGGGCCGAAAGACGTCATGGGCCATACATGGGCCAGAAGTGAAAATGGGTTGGAATCATATTGGATGGCCCAGATGACGCTATTGGGCCTAATTTGCATAGGGCATAACGGGCCTTGGGTTAGTGGGCTGTAAATGGGCTATATGCTAACAGGCCGTTAACAGGCTTTCCATGGGCCGACCCGCCAGCTTTTAACCAAGTCAAATGGGCCGGCCTTTTCACAAGAATGGGCCACTGTTGGGCCGTGCCACGTGTCGACGTATCATAGGCGCCTTCTGTCCAGTGAGTGGATGACATCTGTCCCAATGATGGGCCGACACGTGTTTCCTCCAGCCAATGATGATTTTACACGTGGAAAATCCCCATTGGTCGGGGCTGTTAATGGGTTATCGGATCCAAAACCCGACCCGATAGCTTAACGGAGTTCCGTTACGGTGGATGCCACGTGTCAGTCACCCTTGACGAAAGCACTTCGGACGCGCGATTTATCATCATGGAAGTGGACACTTCGTGATGATAATTTTGGTAATGTCATGGAACACTTCTCTGACAAAGACGGTATGAATATCTTGATTCTGTCATAAAATCGTCATGGATGTACATGCATGACAAAAAACGCGACCTACTGTGACAAACACGTATCATCATGAAAGTGTATTTTTTTTGTAATGAAGTGATCACGTGATCCAAATCAACTAAACCATGTCCGATCATCACATGAGATGGAGTAGCTTTCAATGGTGAACATCATTATGTTGATCATATCTATGATATGATTCACGCTCGACCTTTCGGTCTCAGTGTTTTGAGGCCATATCTGTATATGCTAGGCTCGTCAAGTTTAACCTGAGTATTCCGTGTGTGCAACTGTTTTGCACCCGTTGTATTTGAATGTAGAGCCTATCACACCCGATCATCACGTGGTGTCTCAGCACAAAGAACTTTCGCAACGGTGCATACTCAGAGAGAACACTTATACCTTGAAATTTAGTGAGAGATCATCTTATAATGCTACCGTCAATCAAAGCAAAATAAGATGCATAAATGATAAACATCACATGCAATCAATATAAGTGATATGATATGGCCATCATCATCTTGTGCTTGTGATCTCCATCTTCGAAGCACCGTCATGATCACCATTGTCACCGGCGCGACACCTTGATCTTCATTGTAGCATCATTGTTGTTTCGCCACCTATTGCTTCTACGACTATCGCTACCGCTTAGTGATAAAGTAAAGCAATTATAGGGTGATTGCATTGCATACAATAAAGCGACAACCATATGGCTCCTGCCAGTTGCCGATAACTCGGTTACAAAACATGATCATCTCATACAATAAAATATAGCATCACATCTTGACCATATCACATCACAACATGCCATGCAAAAACAAGTTAGACGTCCTCTACTTTGTTGTTGCAAGTTTTACGTGGCTGCTACGGGCTGAGCAAGAACCGTTCTTACCTACGCATCAAAACCACAACGATAGTTCGTCAAGTTAGTGTTGTTTTAACCTTCTCAAGGACCGGGCGTAGCCACACTCGGTTCAACTAAAGTTGGAGAAACTGACACCCGCCAGCCACCTATGTGCAAAGCACGTCGGTAGAACCAGTCTCGCGTAAGCGTAAGCATAATATCGGTCTAGGCCGCTTCATCCAACAATACCGCCGAACCAAAGTATGACATGCTGGTAAGCAGTATGACTTGTATCGCCCACAACTCACTTGTGTTCTACTCGTGCATATAACATCTAGGCATAAAACCTAGCTCGGATGCCACTGTTGGGAGACGCAGTAATTTCAAAATTTCCTATGCACACGCAAGATCATGGTGATGCATAGCAATGAGAGGGGAGAGTGTCATCCACGTACCCTCGTAGACCAAAAGCGGAAGCGTTAGAACAACGCGGTTGATGTAGTCGTACGTCTTCACGGCCCGACCGATCAAGCACCGAAACTATGGCACCTCCGAGTTCTAGCACACGTTCAGCTCGATGACGTCCCTCGAACTCCGATCCAGCCGAGTGTCAAGGGAGAGTTCCATCAGCACGACGGCGTGGTGACGATGTTGATGTTCAACCATTGCTGGGCTTAGCCTAAGCACCGCTACAATATTATCGAGGAGGACTATGGTGGAGGGGGGCACCGCACACGGCTAAGAGATCAATGATCTGTTGTTGTGTCTCTAGAGGTGCCCCCTGCCCCCGTATATAAAGGAGCAAGGGGGGAGGGGGTGGCCAGGAGGAGGGCGCGCCAAGGGGAGTCCTACTCCCACCGGGAGTAGGACTCCCTCCTTTCCTTGTTGGACTTGGAGAAGGGGGGAAAGAGGAGGGAGAGAGAGGAAGGAAAGGGGGGTGCCGCCCCCTCTCCTTGTCCTATTAACACTAGGGGGGAGGGGCGCACGGCCCAGCCCTAGCTGCCTCACCTCTTCTCCACTAAGGCCCACTATGGCCCATTAAGCCCCCGGAGGGGTCCGGTAACCCCTCGATACTCCGGTAAAATCCCCATTTCACCCGGAACACTTCCGATATCCAAATATAGGCTTCCAATACATCAATCTTCATGTCTCGACCATTTTGAGACTCCTTGTCATGTCTGTGAACACATCCGGGGCTCCGAACAACCTTCGGTACATCAAAACTCATAATATAACTATCATCGAAACTTTAAGCGTGCGGACCCTACGGGTTCGAGAACTATGTAGACATGACCGAGACACATTTCCGGTCAATAACCAATAGCGGAACCTGGATGCTCATATTGGCTCCTACATATTCTACGAAGATCTTTATCGGTCAAACCGCATAACGACATACGTTGTTCCCTTTGTCATCGGTATGTTACTTGCTCGAAATTCGATCGTCGGTATCTTAATACCTAGCTCAATCTCGTTACCGCCAAGTCTCTTTACTCGTTATGTAATGCGTCACTCTTTAACTAACTCATTAGCTACATTGCTTGCAAGGCTTGTAATGATGTGCATTACCGAGAGGGCCCAGAGATACCTCTCTGAGAATCGGAGTGACAAATCCTAATCTCGAAACACGCCAACTCAACATGTACCTTCGGAGACACCTGTAGAGCTCCTTTATAATCACCCAGTTACGTTGTGACGTTTGGTAGCTGTAGGACCTTGAGAAGAGGTGTCTAGAGGGGGGGTGATTAGACACTAAGTACCAAAGTTGCAGTTTTTAAGATCTTTAAGTTTAAGTGGAGTTTAGACACAAGTTTAACATTCACAATACATGGCAAGCAAGCATGCAAAGAGTACATGAGCAGTAGAAAGTAAAGCATGAAACTTGCAAGAATGTAAAGGGAAGGGTTTTGGAGGATTCAAATGCAATTGGAGACACGGATGTTTCTGGCGTGGTTCCGATAGGTGGTTCTATCGTACATCCACGTTGATGGAGACTTCAACCCACGAAGGGTAGCAGTTCTTGCTGAGTCCACGGAGGGCTCCACCCACGAAGGGTCCACGAAAAAGCAACCTTGTCTATCCCACCATGGTCGTCGCCCGCGAAGGACTTGCCTCACTAGCGGTAGATCTTCACGAAGTAGGCGATCTCCTTGCCTTTACAAACTCCTTGGTTCAACTCCACAATCTTGTCGGAGGCTCCCAAGTGACACCTAGCCAATCTAGGAGACACCACTCTCCAAGAAGTAATAAATGGTGCATTGATGATGAACTCCTTGCTCTTGTGCTTCAAATGATAGTCTCCCCAACACTCAACTCTCTCTCATAGGTTTTGGATCTGGTGGAAAGAAGATTTGAGTGGAAAGCAACTTGGGGAAGGCTAGAGATCAAGATTCATATGGTAGGAATGGAATATCTTGTCCTCAACACATGAGTAGGTAGTTCACTCTCAGAAAATGTATGCTGGAAGTGTAGGTTCAGTCTGATAGCTCTCTCCACGAATGAAGAGGAGGTGGAGGGGTATATATAGCCTCCACACAAAATCTAACCGTTACACACAATTTACCAAACTCGGTGGGACCGAATCATCGAACTCGGTCGGACCGATTTAGCAAATCTAGTGACCGTTAGGGTTTTCGGTGGGACCGAAATGCAACTCGGTAGGACCGATATGGTTAGGGTTAGGGCATAACGTAATCTCGGTAGGACCGATTACACAAACTCGGTGAGACCGATTTTGGTAATAAGTCTTCCAGAGAGTTGGTCAGGCAAACTCGATTGGACCGATTACACAAACTCGGTTGGACTGATTTTGGTAATAAGTTAACCAGGAAGTTTGCATTGTAATCTCGGTAGTACCGATTTCTCAAACTTGGTGAGACCGATTTTGGTAATGGACATACACAGAGAGATTACAATCCCATCTCGGTGAGACCGAGATCCCTATCGGTAAGACCGATTTGCCTAGGGTTTGTGGCAGTGGCTATGACATCTGAACTCGGTTGCGCCAGAAAGATAGAATTGGTATGGCCGAGTTTGACTTTAGGTTTAGGTCATATGTTTGGAAATGGGAAAATAGTTGAGGGTTTTGGAGCATATCACTAAGCACTTTGGAGCAAGAAACTCATTAAGCAACACCTCATCCCTTCTTGATAGTATTGGCTTTTCCTATAGACTCAATGTGATCTTGGATCACTAAAATGTAAAATGAAGAGTCTTGAGCTTGAAGCTTAAGCCAGTCCTTTGTCCTTAGCATCTTGAAGGAGTTCCCACATCCTTTAGTCCATGCCATTCCATTGTTGAACTCATCTGAAACATACTAGATAACAGTGTTAGTCCAACAAGAGATATGTTGACATTAATTACCAAAACCACATAGGGAGCACTTGTGCTTTCAATCTCCCCCTTTTTGGTAATTGATGACAACATACATCAAAGCTTTAGATAAAGATATAAAGAATAGGAAGTAAAGCTTTGGAAAGACATGTAACAAGCATAGGCTCCCCCTACATGTATGCAATCATGTAAACATGGAATGTAGAAGCATGTGAGAGCATAACCATGATAGAGCAGGCAATGTGTTACATGTATCTTGGCCATATGCATCAGAGCAAAGAATATTAAAGAAAATATATACCTTCATGCCCATGAGTCTTTCTTGCAAACAGTATGTACATTAGCAAGAATTCCTCATACACATGATTGTGATGCATATACTTACCTTGTAGTCTTGAGTTGGCTTAGGATGGAATGAACCTGCATAAACAAGGTTAGATAACACAGGTGCATCTACTAGCCAGAGCAAACAAGAGAAACGACAAGAATACCAAGACTGGGATGACATGTAGAGATTGAGTACTAAGTACCACATTGGATTAGACATGTCCCCAAGAGTAAAGATATGCAATGAATTTAAATGATTTCTTTCCCTTAGATGTCTTGCTCCCCCTGAATCTAGCATGGGATACTGGGAGAAGATAGGGAACAGAAAATCAGAGCTGAAAGATATAAATGAGCAGAGCTAATGCAAGTTAATGCAAATAAGCACATATGAACATGTCTTTCCCCTCAATAAGACATGTGGCATCTCTCCTATTGAACACCAAGCATCTGGGATCCTTGACAAATACTTTTTATATGAGTATTCTCTCCCCTGGAGATCTCTTTCTCCCCCTGAGGAGGTGATACTCTCTTTCTCTGATGTGATCTCTCTAAGTGATAAGCTTTGATGTGATCTCTCTCTCCCCCTTTGACATCAATTTCCAAGAAGGGTTTGATCATGGAGACACAGTACAAAGCATGTATAAAAATGTGATGCTTGTAGAGGACAAGATTCATTGAGTGGAGCTGGATCAGAAGAAACACATAATACGTGGCAAACTGTTTTCCCTGTTGTGAAATCGGTGGCACCGAGTGGTATGCTTCGGTTGTGCCGAAAGGATTCGGTTGGACTGAAACAACAAACCGGTGAACCCGAGTTCATCACAGATAAAACACTTGTCACCTCAGCTCACTAGACTAGTAAGATCTAACAAAGATTTGCAAGGAATTTACTGAAAGATGTGCAAGAAATATGATCCAGAAAATGCAGAGCAAACAGAAAGAAATCTAGATGAAGGTTTTTTTTTGAAAGGGGAAACAAATATGCATGAGACAAATGCAAAAACACAGAAAAGAACACAAGAGAACTTCATCTAGAGATGGTCGGCGACAAAGTCACCTATGTTAGAGTATATTGACTTAGGATTCAAGTGAGATCACTTGATCATAGGTCATACTCATCGTTTAAGCTCAAAATGGGGTTGCCATTTTTCGTTTAAGCATCTTGGTGTATTCACATCTTGTAGAGTTGCTTTAGCTCATGACTCGGAGTAAAGCTTCTCTAAGATGGAATAACATACCTTGGTTGGTGGTGTAGTCCATGTAGTTGAACTTGTGTGGGTTGCTCAAAGTTGATGTAGCTCATCAAGAATTGGGAGCACCACTTGGAATTTGAGTCCATCTACCTGCATGGGTTAGATAACATGCAAGATACAAATATATCCAAGACATAAGATTTTCATCATAAGAGAAATATCAAGGATTAGTCATAAGCTCATGGCTTGCATGTATCCAATGGAGTTTCTTATCCAAGTTTGAAGCATCAATGATGTTCAAGTCTCCTCTTAACCTGCAAAACACTTTCTCATCAAGAGGTTTAGTGAATATATCCGCTAATTGCTTTTTGGTGCGAACATGCTTAAGATCAATGTCACCCATAGCAACATGATCTCGAATGAAATGATGACGTACTTCAATATGCTTAGTTCGAGAATGTTGTACAGGATTATGACCAATTTTGATAGCACTTTCATTGTCACAAAGCAATGGAACATGTTTCACATATATCCCATAATCTTTAAGATTTGGGTCATCCAAAGTAATTGAGCACAACATGAACCAGCGGCAATGTATTCCGCTTCGGCGGTGGATAAGGATACCGAGTTTTGTTTCTTGGAGGACCAAGACACAAGAGATCTACCAAGAAATTGACAAGTACCCAAAGTGGACTTTCTATCAACCTTGTCTCCGGCATAGTCCGAGTCGGAGTAGCCAACAAGATCGAAAGAGGCCCTCTTAGGATACCAAATGCCAAAATTTGGTGTATGGATTAAGTATCTCACTATCCTTTTCACGGCCTTAAGATGACATTCTTTAGGAGAAGCTTGATATCGTGCACACATGCACACACTTAGCATGATATCGGGACGTGAAGCACATAGATATAACAATGAACCAATCATAGAGCGATAAACCTTTTGATCAACCGGTTCACCATCTTTGGTCAAATCAAGATGTCCACTAGTAGGCATGGGTGTAGACATACCTTTGCATTCTTGCATATTGAACTTCTTGAATAAGTCCTTGGTGTACTTTGTTTGAGAAACAAAGGTACCTTCCTTAGTTTGCTTGATTTACAACCCAAGAAAGAATTTGAGTTCACTCATCATAGACATCTCAAACTTCTCCGACATTAGCTTCCCAAACTTTTCACTAAAATGAGGGTTAGTTGAACCAAATATAATATCATCAACATAGATTTGGCACACAAATAGTTCTCCATTAACCCTTTTAGTAAAAAGGGTAGAATCAATTTTCCCAATTTCAAAGCCTTTTTCAATAAGAAACTTGGTCAAGCATTTATACCATGCTCTAGGAGCTTGTTTGAGACCATAAAGGGCTTTGTGAAGTTTGTAAACATGATTGGGTTTCTTAGGATTGACAAAGCCGGGAGGTTGTTTAACATAAACTTCCTCCTCTATTTCACCATTTAGAAAAGCACTTTTAATTTCCATTTGGTACAAGGTGATATCATGATGATTAGCATAGGCAAGTAAGATGCGAATGGACTCAAGTCTAGCAACGGGAGCGTAAGTCTCACCATAGTCCATACCTTAGACTTGTGTGTAGCCTTGGGCGATGAGACGTGCTTTGTTGCGAACTACTTGTCCATCTTCATCTTGCTTGTTGCGAAACACCCATTTGGTACCGATGATGTTGTGGTTGTTGTCGGGCTTCTCAACCAATGTCCAAACTTGGTTCCACTCAAAGTTGTGTAGCTCTTCATGCATAGCATTTATCCAATCCGGATCTTCCAGTGCTTCTTCGACCTTCATAGGTTCAATGCTAGAGATGAAAGAATAGTTTTCACAAAAGTTAGCTAAACGAGTTTTAGAGCGAGTGATTCTCCCGGTTTGGATATCATTGTAGATTTGCTCGACGGGATGGTCTTTAGCAATTCTTGCTCGAACTCGTGAAAGCTTTTGCTTGTTTCTTGGTTGAACTTCTTCTTCATCTTGTTCTTTTTCTTGGCCTTCTTCATTGTTGGCATTGTCGTTCTCTTGTCGTGGTGGAGAAGGAGGTTGTTGACGTTCATCTTGATGCACTTCCTCGTTTTCTTCATCTTGGTGTGTCCCACTTGTGGATGCTTCCGTATCAACTCTTGGTTCACCTTGTCGTGAAGTAGAAGCTTCCACTTGGACGGACGAGGTACTCTCCTTCACCTCCGTTGGACGGACCTTGCCAATAGACAAGTCTTTGATTGCTTCCGAAGGTTCTTTGTCTCCTACATCAATTGGCAATTGCTCTACTTGCGAGCCGTTAGATTCATCAAACTTCACATCTACCGTCTCTTCAACCTTTCGGGTGAAATTGTTGTAGACACGGTAAGTGTGAGAGTTTGAGCCATAACCTAGTAGGAAACCTTCATGAGACTTAGGAGCAAATTTAGAACGACGATGCTTATCAAGAATGTAGCACTTTGAGCCGAATACTCGAAACTATCCAACTTGGGGTTTGTTACCGGTGAGGAGCTCGTATGCCGTCTTGCCAAGTAGCTTGTGAAGATACAAGCGATTTGTTGCATGACAAGCTGTCTCAACCGCTTCTGCCCAAAAGTGCTTTGGTGTCTTGTATTCATCAAGCATCGTTCTTGCCATTTCAATGAGCGTCCGGTTCTTCCTCTCAACAACTCCATTTTTTGAGGTGTGTACGTAGCCGAGAACTCGTGTGAAATCCCTTCTTCGTGAAGAAAAGTGTCCACATTTGCGTTCTTGAACTCCGTTCCGTTGTCGCTGGGAACCTTCTTGATCTTCACTTCAAATTGATTTTGGGCCTTCCTAGCGAAGTTTTTGAAGATCTTTTGGGCCTGCAATTTATCATCAAGAAAGAACACCCACGTAAATCTTGAAAAATCATCAACTATAACTAGACCAAAAGAATTTCCACCGAGACTCTTGTAAGAGTTGGGACCAAAAAGATCCATGTGAAGTAGCTCGAGTGGCCTCCTTGTGGTCATGATGTTCTTCACGGGATGCCTTCCTCCAACCTGTTTACCTGCCTGACAAGCGCTGCAAAGTCTATCCTTATCAAATATGACATCGTTAACTCCAAGGATATGATTTCCTTTAATAAGCTTGTCAAGGTTTCGCATACCAACATGACCTAATAGTCTATGCCATAACCAAACTTTTGAGGATTTAGCGATGAAGCAAGTTTTAGGTTGAGCCTTTTTAGTGAAATCAACAATGTATAGATCACCTCTACGCACACCGGTAAAGACCATTTTATGGTTGTCTCGACGAAACACTTGGCAATCTACTTCAGTGAATAGGACATTGAAACCGAAATCAGCAAGTCTAGATACTGAAAGTAAGTTGTATCCAAGAGATTCAACGAGCATGACATTTTGTATGGAGCTATCATGTGATATGGCCACCTTACCTAGGCCAACCACCTTACCCTTTGAGTTGTCACCGAAAGTGACATACTTTCCAGGACTATTATTTTCAGCAAGCTCACGAAACATGTCTTTATCTCCGGTCATGTGATCGGTACATCCACTATCAAGAACCCATTCCTTTCCTCCTGCCATATATCCCCGAAGATTTGCCATAAGACCAAAATGTCTCATTTCATCATCAAGATCGAAGTCACTATCATCATCCTCATCATAGTATCCATGTTCAACATCGTCATGTGGTAGATCAAATCCTAGAGAGGGTAATTCGTTAGAGTGAGTTTGGCAATGATCTTGCTTATGAATTTTTATAGCTTCGGAAATAATATCACTAATAATTCCAACATTTCCTTTGGCGCGCATAAGGTTTGTAAGCTCAAATAGACGATCACCAAACATAGGATCACTAGTATTCATCTTACTCAAGGCAATAGACTTATGGAGAATTTCATCAAGATTTTTCAAGGAATAATTTGGAAAGCGTTCCTCAAGAAATTTCCATATAGTGTAGGCACACTTAAGAGTAGGCAAGCATCCAATCAAGTTTCTAGGCAATCCTCTAATGATAAGTTCGGCAGTTCTAAGATTCCTAAACATATCAATTGACTCATCAAGGGAAGGATGCATAGGGTCAACATGAGGTGGACAAGGGCTAGCAATGTACTTGTTCAAATGATATTGATTGAAAATTACAAGCATCTCATTTTTCACTCATGAAAATACTCTCCATCAAGAATAGGCACTCTATGTCTAAGACTCCCCAAAGTAGACTCATCCATCTTCCTCCAATGGTGATTAAACCAAGGCAATGGAGACCAATGCTCTGATACCACTTGTAGGACCTTGAGAAGAGGTGTCTAGAGGGGGGGTGATTAGACACTAAGTACCAAAGTTGCAATTTTTAAGATCTTTAAGTTTAAGTGGAGTTTAGACACAAGTTTAACATTCACAATATATGGCAAGCAAGCATGCAAAGAGTATATGAGCAGCGGAAAGTAAAGCATGCAACTTGCAAGAATGTAAAGGGAAGGGTTTTGGAGGATTCAAACGCAATTGGAGACACGAATGTTTTTGGCATGGTTCCGATAGGTGGTGCTATCGTACATCCACGTTGATGGAGACTTCAACCCATGAAGGGTAACGGTTGCGTGAGTCCACGGAGGGCTCCACCCACGAACGGTCCACGAAGAAGCAACCTTGTCTATCCCACCATGGCTGTCGCCCACAAAGGACTTGCCTCACTAGCGGTAGATCTTCACGAAGTAGGCGATCTCCTTGCCTTTACAAACTCCTTGGTTCAACTCCACAATCTTGTTAGAGGCTCCCAAGTGACACCTAGCCAATCTAGGAGACACCACTCTCCAAGAAGTAACAAATGGTGCGTTGATGATGAACTCCTTGCTCTTGTGCTTCAAATGATAGTCTCCCCAACACTCAACTCTCTCTCATAGGTTTTGGATCTGGTGGAAAGAAGATTTGAGTGGAAAGCAACTTGGGGAAGGCTAGAGATCAAGATTCATATGGTAGGAATGGAATATCTTGGCCTCAACACATGAGTAGGTAGTTCTCTCTCGAAAAATGTATCTTTGGAAGTGTAGGTTCAGTCTGATGGCTCTCTCCACGAATGAAGAGGAGGTGGAGGGGTATATATAGCCTCCACACAAAATCTAACCGTTACACACAATTTACCAAACTCGGTGGGACCGAATCATCGAACTCGGTCGGACCGATTTAGCAAATCTAGTGACCGTTAGGGTTTTCGGTGGGACCGAAATGCAACTCGGTAGGACCGATATGGTTAGGGTTAGGGCATAACCTAATCTCGGTAGGACCGATTACACAAACTCGGTGAGACCGATTTTGGTAATAAGTCTTCCAGAGAGTTGGTCAAGCAAACTCGGTTGGACCGATTACACAAACTCGGTAGGACCGATTTTGGTAATAAGTTAACCAGGAAGTTTGCATTGTAATCTCGGTAGTATCGATTGCTCAAACTCGGTGAGACCGATTTTGGTAATGGACGTACACAGAGAGATTACAATCCCATCTCGGTGAGACCGAGATCCCTATCGGTAAGACCGATTTGCCTAGGGTTTGTGGCAGTGGCTATGACATCTGAACTCGGTGGCGCCGGATAGATAGAATCGGTATGGCCGAGTTTGACTTTAGGTTTAGGTCATATGTTTGGAAATGGGAAACTAGTTGAGGGTTTTGGAGCATATCACTAAGCACTTTGGAGCAAGAAACTCATTAAGCAACACCTCATCCCTTCTTGATAGTATTGGCTTTTCCTATAGACTCAATGTGATCTTGGATCACTAAAATGTAAAATGAAGAATCTTGAGCTTGAAGCTTGAGCCAATCCTTTGTCCTTAGCATCTTGAAGGAGTTCCCACATCCTTTAGTCCATGCCACTCCATTGTTGAACTTATCTGAAACATAGTAGATAACAGTGTTAGTCCAACAAGACATATGTTGACATTAATTACCAAAACCACCTAGGGAGCACTTGTGCTTTCAGTAGCACAGAGAGTGTTTCTCCGGTAAACGGGAGTTGCATAATCTCATAGTCATAGGAACATGTATAAGTCATGAAGAAAGCAATAGCAACATACTAAACGATCAAGTGCTAAGATAATGGAATGGGTCAAGTCAATCACATCACTCTCCTAATAATGTGATCCCGTTAATCAAATGACAACTCATGTCTATGTGGTCAGGAAACACAACCATCTTTGATGAACGAGCTAGTCAAGTAGAGGCATACTAGTGACACTATGTTTGTCTATGTATTCACACATGTATTATGTTTCCGGTTAATACAATTCTAGCATGAATAATAAACATTTATCATGATATAAGGAAATAAATAATAACTTTATTATTGCCTCTAGGGCATATTTCCTTCAAATTCACCAGCTTATGCAGGGCCTCCAGACGATCCCGCTCACATGGTTGTTCCCGGTCTGGGGGCTGGACATCTTGGGGTTGTTCCCTCGAGCGCCAGGGGGCTACCGATACCTCTACGTCTCCATTGACAAATTCACCAAATGGGCGGAGGTAGAAGCTATTCGCACCATCCCAGTTGGATCAGCCGTCAAGTTCATCAAGGGCATCGTGAGCCGGTTTGGGGTTCCTAACCGCGTCATCACCGACAACGGCTCGCAATTCACAAGCAACCTTTTCAAAATATACTGTGCTAACCTTGGAACGCAGATATGCTACGCATTAGTGGCACGCCCCAGGAGCAACGGCCAAGCCGAGTGGCCCAATGCCGAAGTCCTGAGGGGCCTCAAAACAAGAACCTTCAAGAAGAAGCTCGAGGCCTGCGGCAGGGGCTAGCTTGATGAGCTACAGTCAGTGTTGTGGTCCATCCGCACCACCGCCACCAAGCCAACGGGAGAGACGCCGTTCTTCCTCGTCTACGGAGCAGAAGTAGTTCTCCCACACGAGGTCAAGCATCGCTCCACGCAGGTCGTAGCGTTCGACGAGGCGCGTCAGGATGCCACGCGGGGGATGAATCTCGTGCTGGGGGAGGAATGCCGCCATCAAGCCTCGCTCTGGGTGGCAAGGTACCAGTAGGCGCTGTGGCGGTATCATTGCCGTAGCGTCCGCTCCAGGACGTTGGAGGTGTGCGACCTCGTCCTGAGGCGGGTGCTCTCCAGGAAAGGGCTGCACAAGCTCTCTCCCATGTGGGAGGGCCCGTTTAGGATCGTCCGTGTCTCCAGGCTTGGCGCCGCGCGCCTGGAGGCACAAGACAGGTTCCCCATCCAGAACGCCTGGAACATCCAGCACCTCCGGAAGTTCTACCCCTGAAGAAAGGCTCCGACCTATGAAGCAAGGCTCCGGTCTATGAAGGTCTCTGCTCGTGACACTCTTACGTAATAATGAGTGGGGCTGTACACGCCCCGGAGTCTCCTGAGACCTGCCCTCGGGCCTCACGGGGGCTCCCTCCCACGTCTTAGTCGCAGCACTTAGCTCCGCGCTGATGAGAAGACTAGATTAGGTGCCGGACGCGGATGTTCATTTGCTTTCCGAAGTTGCTTGCAGTCTTTTAGTAATCTTTCTATGGATTTGGTGCTTTCGTGTTTCGATTCACCGAGTTGGATTCTTCCCCTCCCGCTTGTTTGCTTTTTAGCCTAACGATAGGAGAGAGGTGGCAGTTGCCCGTCACTCTCCCTTGCACGCCTCGCGCGTTGTGGCTAGGCAGATGTGTGCGCCTGAGGCCTACCCTCGTGCGCGCACATCGCGCTGAACCCCGCTCGCTGGTACTTCGGCCTCATCCTCGCGACGAGCCCTCGATCAAGCTCACAGGCATCAGCACCCCTTACATCCGTGCCCCCCGAGCAACGCGATGCGGTGCATTGAGTCAGGGCTAATCTATGATTAGGGGCTCACATAAGGAGGAGTGAGGTGCTCGTCAGGTTTCCTTTTCCTTTAAAAGCAGTCCTACAGCGGTTCCGCGGCGGCTCCCGAGACCCCGAGGCATCTCCCGAGGTCTGTGACCTCTAGCTCCCCAGGAAGGGGGCCTTGTTGAGCGCCAGAAGCCAAGTCCTCGCGAGGCGGAAAGCTACTGCGTGCATATCAAGCTAAGTTTTCCTATCCTGGCCTACTCAGAGCGCAAACATTACAACACAACATCAAGATAGCAAGCATAGCATAAAGGGCATAACTGCCATAGTTCATTACACGCCTCGATGGGGTACACCATCTTTTTTTTTCGAAGACATGAGGACGTACGAACCCGGCACCAGCGCCGCATCCTCAAGCAGCGCTTCAAGGTGGCCCGGCGCTCCACCAGTTCCCCCATAGGCGACCTGGGGCTGCGGCCGGTCTTGAGTCCAAGATCGACGGCCCCCAGACTCATGTCGGTCTCCTCCCCAGCTTCACCGGAGCGCTGCGACGAGACGAACCGCCGCCGTCCTCGACCCGAGCGCGATGGCGTGGGGGACGGTCGTAGCCACCACTACTCGAGCTCTCATCCGAGGAAGAGCTGTCATCACAAGAAGAGGAGCACGCACCGCCAAGGCCAAGCTCACCTTCGCCACCCTCGTCGTCGCTGCCGTCCTCTGGGTAGCACCCCACGCGGCGGCCGTCCTTCCTGAACACCCTAACGTAGAGGGTCGCTAGGCCGTCATATTTGAAGTGGAGGGTGCACCTTCCGCCCAAGCCTTGCGCGTGGGCGAACGTTTGCTAGCCACAGTTCAGGACCACGCCACAAGAGGCGGCGACCTCAGCCCTGACCCACGAAGCTCTGCTACAGCAGCCGTCAGCCTGCAGACAGAGACCATCGAGCCCCGAGGATGGAAGCTCGCCGGAGAAGAAGCGCAGAAGCCGGGTCGAGGTGCCGGCCGGGCTCTCCGACCACACCACAAACTCGGAGAGCACGTCCAGCGAGGAGAAGCGCGGTCGAGGTGGGCGCACGATCATGACGCGCCTCCCTTTGTCATGAGGGTTGCTCCGAAGCCGGTGGCCCTCGCTGCGAGAAGGGGTACCATCACTGGCACCAAGAGAAACGCCGGCCCTGGGGGATGCACGCCCGCACCCCCTAGGGGCCACTGCGGGGTCACGGGGTGCTTACGGGGATGGCAGCAGCCTCTCTTGGCAGGCGGAGCGGCTGGTCCCTCCTTGGAAGCCTTCCCCTTCTCGGCCACCGAAAGCCTTGCTATAAGTTTAGCAGGGAGGTACCAAAGTAATCCAGGAGTGGATCACTGGACAACAGTCAAGAACATCCTAAAGTACCTGAAAAGGACTAGGGATATGTTTCTCGTTTATGGAGGTGACAAAGAGCTTGTCGTAAGTGGTTACGTCAATGCTAGCTTTCACACTGATCTGGATGACTCTAAGTCACAATCCGGTTACGTATTTTTATTGAATGGTGGAGCTGCCAGTTGGTGCAATTCCAAGCAGAGCGTCGTGGCGGGATCTACGTGTGAAGCGGGGTACATAGCTGCTTCGGAAGCAGCAAATTGAGGAGTCTGGATGAAGGAGTTCATATCCGATCTAGGTGTAATACCTAGTGCATCGGGTTCAATGAAAATCTTTTGTGACAATACTAGAGCAATTGCCTTGGCGAAGAAATCCAGATTTCACAAAAAGACCAAACACATCAAGAGACGCTTCAACTCCATCCGAGATTTGGTTAAGGAGGGAGACATAGAGATTTGCAAAATACATACGGATCTGAATGTGGCAGACCCGTTGACTAAGCCTCTTCCACGAGCAAAACATGATCAACACCAAGATTCCATGGGTGTTAGATTCATTACAATGTAATCTGGATTATTGACTCTAGTGCAAGTGGGAGACTGAAGGAAATATGCCCTAGAGGCAACAATAAAACTATTATTTTATATGTCCTTATATCATGATAAATGTTTATTCATGCTAGAATTATATTAACCGGAAGCTTGATACATGTGTGAATACATAGACAAAACACCGTGTCCCTAGTATGCCTCTACTAGACTAGCTCGTTGATCAAAGATGGTTAAGTTTCCTAGCCATGGACATGAGTTGTCATTTGATGAACGGGATCACATCATTAGTAGAATGATGTGATGGACAAGACCCATCTGTCAGCTTAGCATAATGATTGTTCAGTTTTATTGCTACTGCTTTCTTCATGTCAAATACATATTCCTCCGACTATGAGATTATGCAAATCCTGGACACCGGAGGAATGCTTTGTGTGCTATCAAACGTCACAACGTAAATGGGTGATTATAAAGATGCTCTACAGGTATCTCCAAAGGTGTTTGTTGGGTTGGCATACATCGATATTAGGATTTGTCACTCCGAGTATCGGAGAGGTATCTCTGGGCCCTCTCGGTAATGCACATCATATGAAGCCTTGCAAGAAATGTGACTAATGAGTTAGTTGTGGGATGATGCATTACAGAACGTGTAAAGAGACTTGCCGGTAACGAGATTGAACTAGGTATGAAGATACCGACGATCGAATCTCGGGCAAGTAACATACCAATGACAAAGGGAATAACGTATGTTGACATTGCGGTTTGACCGATAAAGATCTTCATAGAATATGTAGGAACCAATATGAGCATCCAGGTTCCGCTATTGGTTATTGACCGGAGAGGTGTCTCGGTCATGTCTACATAGTTCTCGAACCCGTAGGGACCGCACGCTTAACATTCGATGACGATATGTATTATATGAGTTATGTGTTTTGGTGACTGAAGGTTGTTCGGAGTCCCGGATGAGATCACGGACATGACGAGGAGTCTCGAAATGGTCGAGAAGTAAAGATTGATATATTGGAAGGTGGTATTCGGACACCGAAATGGTTCCGGAGTGTTTCGGGTATTTATCGGAGTATCGAGGGGTTACCAGAACCCCTCGGGGGAAGTAATTGGCCACATGGGCCATAGGGGAGAGGCAAGGCAGCCCACAAGGAGGTGCCCCCCCCCCATGAAGAGTCCGAATTGGACAAGGGGAGGGGGCGCCCCCCCCCCTTTCCTTCTCCCTTTCCCTTTCCTTCCCCCATTCCCCTCTGTTAGAAGGAAGGGGGCCTAATAGGACTAGGAGTCCTACTAGGACTCCCCCCATGGGGGCGCGCCCTAGGCCGACCTCCTCCCTCTCCCCCTTTATATACGGGGGCGGAGGGGGGCACCTCTAGGCACATCAATTGTTCTTAGCCGTGTGCAGTGCCCCCCTCTCCCGTCATATTGTCGTAGTGCTTAGGCGAAGCCTTGCACGGATCACATCACCAACATCGTCACCACGCCATCGTGCTAACGAAACTCATCTACTCCTTTGACCCTCTACTGGATCAAGAGCTCGATGGACGTCATCGTGCTAAACATGTGCAGAACTCGGAGGTACCGTGCGTTCGGTGCTTGATCGATTGAATCGGGAAGACATTCGAGTACATCAACCGTGTTAAGCTAACACTTCCGCTTTCGGTCTACAAGGGTACGTGGACACACTCTCCCCCTCTCGTTGCTATGCATCTCCTAGATAGATCTTGTGTGAGCGTAGGAATTTTTTGAAATTGCATGCTACGTTTCCCAACAAGATGGCCGTACTCCCCTTTGTTGTAAAACAACCGCACCAAGGTTTCGCCCTAGATGCTACCCGGCCCATAATCGGGCCGAACTTACTCAAGGGAGCCCTCGAGTCAGACAGTGCACATAGAGGCTCGGGAGTGCCCCGAGTTTAGAATGACCTGAATAAAAAATTTTGGGTGACCTGAATAATTTCTGGCACATACGTTTTATGTTGTAACAACAACTATGTTCCAATAAACTAGGGATTTTACTATTAGAGAACCCAACTGCTTTAGCATAGGGGCAAGAGAAGAAAATATGCATGTCATCCTCTTCAACCCCAATATAGAGCATGGTTTATTGATGTGAGTACTGTACTTACCCGCTCATGTACCCTTCTATTCACATGCTGTGTCGGACACACGCTGGGCCGAAAATCCGTGCCCGTGGACCGGCCTTAAAAGCATGGCCCATGTGGCCAGGTATGCCCAACAGCCAAGCACATGCTTTAATATGTATTTTTTTCTATTGATGGGTAGCATTTTGTTATTATACTCTACTAGGCGAGACCTCCTATATACCGCATTCTGCGATAGAATGTCGGGGCTTTGCACAAGCAGTCATCCCACTGGGTCGGCCCATGTAGGAGCGATGAGCGGTGATAAGAAAAATGTGAAGCGAAAGCTAGTATTCGAACTCACGACCAGCTATAATACCACTGCGGCTGATTAGTGTTCCTGGTAAATAGGCGGGGCGCACTCTTTAGAACTAGTTACACGGGCACATCGGTTTTTTAATCATTTCTTAAAAATTCAGAAGATCTTTAAAAAATTCCGAACGTTTTTGACAAACACACATGAGTTGTGAAAAATTGTGAACCATTTTTGAATTTTTAACCAAAATTTCAAAACCGAAATAATTTTTGGAAAGTGAGAACATTTTTAGAAAATTCCGACAAATTTTGATAAAAACGAACAAGTTTTTAAAAATTGTGAACAAAATTTAAAAATATAATTTTTTTAATTTTTTTGAACAAATCTTGAAAAACGGGAACATTTTTTAAAACACCAAAAAATTGACAATCAAGAACGGGAAAAAATGTGAACAATTTCTGAATTTGTGAGCAAAATTTTAAAAACAGGAACAATTTTTGTATTTGTGAACAAATAATGAAAAAGGGATTTTTTTAAAATTCCAAACAATTTTTGAAATCCCCAACAAGTGTTGGAAAAATGTGAACACTTTTTGAATTTAAACATATTTTCAAAATCGGGAACATATCTTAAAATTTCGAACATTTCTTGTGAAAGCCGAACAATATTCGAAAACTACAAAGAATTTTTGAATTGCAGACATTTTTCAAATTAGCGAACATTTTTAATATTGCGAACATAATTGAAAAAAATAGAAATAACTTTGTGAATTCCAAACAATATTTGAAATTTCCAAACATTTTTTGTAAAAGTAAAATAAACTTGAAATCGGAAAAGAAATGAAAAAAGAAACAGGAAAACATAAAAAACAAAAGCTATAAACTGGAGTAAAAAAACATTCGTAAACATGAACGAACGAACTGGTTAAATGGGCCGGCTCAGTCGCTTTGCTACTAGGCCGATGCCGCAACGCGCGGCAAATAGGGATTTCTCTATCTCTACTACTATAGTACACGTTTTTTTGAAAATTTGAATCTACCCCCTTCTCCCCTGTTTTACCCGCCAGCTACAAAATGGATTCATCTATAGCCGTCAATTCTTTTACATCGAACGGCTCATGTGACACGGATTCGCCAGCTGAGCAATCCCGCCAAACCTGAAAGTCAGTCGTCCCTTCTAGAGAACTCCACAACCCTCGGCTGCCTCGACCCCTCGCTCCAGCAAATGGATTGCCAGTCAAACCTCACCCATTTCATCTCACGCTGATCAGCTGAAGCTTCCCTTGATGCTCTGTACGCAATTTTCTAGCCCGTCCGTCACACACCACCACCTCCGTCGGTCCATCCCCTCCATCCACACCCCAGCACCGCCGGATCACCTCCAGATCCCAGATTGCAGCTCCACTCCCGGTCTCCTTGCAAGCTCTGCGGTGCTTCGAATTTTCTTATGCCTGGTGAGTCCAGGCTCTTGTGAGCTGGAGATGCTTCTACGTACAGCGGCCAGCTTACCATACATAGTGCCACTGACCACAAGTGAGCTATTCCTTCTCTGCGTGGCCCATCCTAATCTGTTCCTTTTGAATTTTTTTGATGATTCTTTTGCATTAGAATGTTACGCAAGTGAATCTTCTTGCTAATGATGATTGAAATACAGGTCCACTGGTGTGGGTGTAGCTTGTTAATTTTTTTCTACTATCCTTGCACACAAGGTGTTTGTGTTTTTGTCCAAACTTGCTATCTGTTGGTAGACTATAAAGGCAGTGCTATCTGAAAGTAAACCACGTGTTCATTCTTTTCATGTCTCAAATCTATTTGCAAATTTGTACATTCTTTACTTATTCAGATTTGGCAGCCTAAAAAATGTTCCAATGGTTATACTGTAGGCACTGCTATCTAAAAGTAAGGCACATGTTCATTCTATTCATGTCTCATATCTATTTGCAAATTTGTACTCCCTCCGTCCAAAAATACTTGTCATCAAAAAGAATAAAAAGGGATGTATTTAGATGTATTTTAGTTCTAGATGCATCTCTTTTCATCCATTTTGATGATAAGTATTTTCGGACGGAGGGAGTATGTGCTTTACGTATTCAGATTTGGCAGCCTAAAAAATGGTCCAATTGTTATACTGTAGGTTGTGATTGAAAACAACTAGCTTATAAAATTCAATAATAGAATCCATAACCGCGAGCCATCCACAGCAAAATCTACAAGATGGAAGGCTGATTTCCTGTCAGAGATATTACGGATGTTCATCCGATGACCTCACCAAAAGGGAACCAATGTATGTTTTTTATTATCCCGATATCTAATTATTATCCTTACCGATCTTTTCCCTTGACATAATACTATGTGTCTTTTGTTTGTTTCGTTTGGTGGGTAAATAGTAGCTGTCATTGGAGAGCAGAATGGTCCCTTAGCTGAAACCAAAAGTGCTATGCAAATGAATTCTACCCAGCGTAAGCATTACCGCGACCGGGAAGCCTATTTGCGAAGGAATCGTGACTCGTGAGTATAAAAGAATGAGGCTTGAGTGCAGTGCAAGCTGTACCAATACACAACGAGCACCAGAACAGAGAATTTCAGTAGCTAATAAGAACACATACATGATAGGTGACTGTTCTAATCGACAAAATATACATTTCTAATTTTGTGAGTGGCCGTTGAATGTTCGATTACCTCCTTATTATATGACGTATAATTTTTTGATGGGGTAAATTTGAACCAACATTACAGGAAAGGAAGTCGAGGCCAGTTCAAACTATGAGAAGCACGATTCAGTATTAGTCAACTAGGGTCTTCGAAAGGCAAACAAGGTTGCGATACATAATTAATTAACAGATATCTACTAGCAAAATTTATTTTTTATATTTCATTACACTGTCGTTGACTCTTTTTCCTTAAAAATAGTGGTGGTTCTGACACAAGCTGTCCAACAGAAACATTTCGTCAACAGAAGTGGGCACTGTTAGAAGGGAGAGAGAGGAATTGTTGCGGAATATGATGTATGTATTATTGAGCCTCGAGGGCGAGTATATATTGAGTACAAGACTTGGAGGGCAAGACGCCTCTCCTAGAGATAAGGTAGGAATCCTAAACTACCAAATACATGTAACCCAAATATATCTCTAACATCCCCGCATCGTGAGCGGTAGCGTTCTGAACAACATGAGCGTCATGCGACGGTCGACCGAGAGAATAGCAGCCGACGGATTGACATCCCCCCGCAGTCCTAGCGGGAACGTCGTGGACGGTGTCGCGTCGCGGACGCATTGACTGTAGAGGAAGCCGACGAGTTGCTCAAGCGGATGATAGCCCTTTGTGCCGATGTCGATGTAGCCAAGAGCGTAGGATGGTGTAGCCGTGGTCGAGGTAGCCCTTTTGTATGGAACTGGAACATTTTTTCAAACATATTTTTTTGGTGTCAACTTTTTTTCATACACATTCTATATTTTTTTATAGATAAGGAACATTTTTTATACATACATTTAACAATTTTTAATCATGTATTTGAAAAAATGTTAACTTTTTAAACATAATTTTCAAACATAATTTTTTGGTGTCAACTTTTTTTTGTACACATTCTATATTTTTTGTTTAAATAATGAACATTTTTTATACACACATTTAACAATTTTTAAATACATGATTAACACTTTTCAAAACATACATTTTATGTCAACATTTTTGCATATATATTGTACATTTTTTTATACATCAGGAACATTTTTTTATACACGTTTAACATTTTCTAATTACATGAATAACATTTTTTTAAACATATATTTTTTATGCCTATTTTTTGCAAAAACAATTAGCCCACAGCGGGCCAATTAGCTCCAGTCGGCCCACAGTGGACCGACAGGACGCAATCAGCCGACAGTGGGCCCACAGGAGCCAGTCGGCCAGCTATAGGCCGACTGGAATCCAATCGGCCTGCTGTGGGCCGACGGTGTATTATTTTTGAAATTTTTTTATCCAGCGTAATATTTATGAAAATTAATAAAATAAATGTATTATTTAAAAAAATTAGCGGCGGCGCCGTGGTGCCGCTCCGGTTCACAGTTTCCTTTTCTTTTTCTGAAGGGAACTCCGCTCGACAGTTTTTTTAGAAGAACTCCGCTCGACAGTTTTTTTAGGGAAACTCCGCTGACAGCTAGAGGCAGGGAACTGGCCTGTGTTGGCATTTCTTAGTGGGCCTCCATACAGCTGGCCCAGTGGCAAGCTTCAAGGCCTGTATAACTGAGTGTTAGCCCTAAACCATATTGTTTTTAGCCTGGACGGTACTACCTCCGTCCTAATTTATTGATACCCTTTGTATTTTCGTGTCAAATTTTGACCGTAGATTTAACTAATAAAGTATCAATGCATGTCATAAAAAATTATACCATTAGAAACTATGTACAAATATGAATTCAATGATATAATTTCTTATGACATGCACTAACATTTTGTTAATTAAATCTATAATTAAAGTCTGACACAAAATACTAAGGGGACTAATAAACCATGATGAAGGTAGTATAAGGCAGGACGCAAAAGGTCGAGGGGCCTCCCTAAAAAAAGGGTCGAGTGATCTGTTAAAAAACAGAAGGTTAATGAGTGGAATGGCTATTCTCACGAATTTTACGATGATATGTACCCTTTTTTTGTGAAGCTCTAAATGTTAGATATGCATGGTAGAATGCATTACATTCCATCTATGTCCAAGTTATGTAGAATGCATGCAGATGATTATTTTTTGAACAAAATTTGGTCGCATGATGTGACTTGCCGCTTTGAGAATATTAACTGTCACTCGTAAAAAAGGAGAATGTTAACTGCAAGTATGTCAAGTGTTAACCAAAATTACTCTTGACATGTTTTGGAAATATAAGAATCAAATCTGCTCATCAACATTGTAACTCGTCAAGAGGTTGTGAAGCCAAAACTCCATACAGAAAGTGCTTCATTTGTATTTAAAGTTTTCTTGTTTGTATGCTTTTTAAACAACGCACACGTGCAAAGCACGTGCCTTCGACTAGTCACTACTAGGCCACCTGAGCAGGGGTGTCGTCATATGTCTTGTCCGCTTGCAGAGTCTAGTACAGTTTCTGTTGCCGCAGCAATCGTGAACCCAATCTGCTGCGGACTGGGATCAGGTGACATGCGTTTCGGTGACATGCACGGTGACATGCGGCCCAAATTCAAATTTAAACGTTGCGAAAAAATCTGAAAAAAATCATGCATGTTCACAGCACATACTAAGATAACCCCTAAAAATTTCAGATCAAAATTCGAAACATACATCGAGAAATAAAAAAGAAAAACTCAGATGTGAATAGTCTACATAGAACCGTGCAGAAACTATTCATGACAGATTTCTCTTTTTTGTTTCTCGATGTATGTTTCGAATTTTGATCTGAAATTTTTAGGGGTTATCTTAATATGTGATGTGAACATGCATGATTTTTTTCAGATTTTTTCGCAATGTCTAAATTTGAATTTGAGCCGCATGTCACCGGGGCGCATGTCACCTGATCCCACTCCCATCTGCTGCATGCAGCTTGCGATCGTCAGAAATGGACCCCTGCGTTCGACCTGCCCGCTCTCATGGCGTAATTTACAGCCTGAATCAAGATTAGAGTTCATTGCCATGTCGCAGCGCCAAGGCTGCCGGTGCTGATGCACCATACTGGAGACAAGCGGCGGCAGGCCGGACTGCGAGAAGCCGCGGGAGGTGAGTGAAGCAGGCCGAGCTCCGCCCAAAGAGCGCCCCGATGGTGCTTGACGAAATGGCCCCGTCGGAATGCCCGGCTGGTGGTGTTCGACTAAATGACCCCCTGCGGGTGCAGGACTGGTGCTCGACGAAATGCGTGCAAGAAACCGTCCTGAGGGGCATCCCGTGTCTTTCTCCCACCCAGGTTGCCAGGCGCTGCAGCTGGGGCTATGCTTTCTCTGAAGTTCTCTGCAATGCCCGAACGTAATTCCAGGTGTGCCTCCTGTTCTATGGCTCACACTTTATATTATGTTACGCTACGAACCTTACGATGCCAGATTGGGTGTGTTGCTTGAACTTCATGTATCTGTTCCTAAATTTTAGTAGTAAACACTGTGAAAATGTAAACTGCACTAGGATCATATTCTATGTCCGTTTCGGTTCCACCTGGGGATCTTCCACCTGTTTGGGCCTCCTACTCACGCCAAAGGAGTGTGGGGGTCTGGGTATTCTTTTTTTTTTGTGGAATATGCACTAGAGTGCATATCATCTATTGATAGAAGGAGTAGGGTTAGAGAAACCCTCCACAAGTAGCGTTACATGTGATACAGGCAATCACTGCTCTACCCGGCCACGGCCGGCATTACAAGCCCTATCCTACTTGCATATCTATCCACCTATGCAGCTCCACTAGAAGATGGTCCAAGCCGTCCTTGATGAGTCCAACAAGGCTCCGGCTTATGATTCTCGATGGATCGCTTCGATCACCCGAAGCATGGAGGGGGTTGCATTGTCGAAAACGGTCGAATTCCGGTGCTTCCAAAGGGTCCAGAGTCCTAGAGTGAGGATCGTTCTGCTGTCCTTGTCCGATAATCTGCCCTCGTTCCTCCTGGTGCACCACTCGGTCAGGGTGTCGTGCTGTGTGGGCATGCATGTAGGCGAATCCATTGCCACGGTGAGCACCATCCACACTTGCCTCGAGAACATGCATTGGAGAAGAATGTGGTTGATTGTCTCGTCGTCCTGCTCGCAGAACGGGCATTTGTCGTGGTGGGGAAGACCCCTTCGTGCAAGTCGATCTGACGTCCAACATCTGTTCTTTACCGCTAGCCAGGAGAAGAACTTGCAGCGTAGCGGGGCTCGCGATTTCCATGTGAACGACGCGGTCGGGGAAACTTCTCTGCCCCAAAACTTGGCGGCATAAGCTGAACAAGTTGAGAAGTGCCCGCCTTTCTCCCATGCCCAAGAGATCTCATCCGGTGCTCACTGCTTAGTCAGACTAAGACCGTGCGGTCCTGCACCTCGAAGAGCTCAAGGAGCTGCTCCACGGTGAGCTCAAGGCCAAAGTCATGCGTCCCAGACTCCTGCCCAGTGGCTTCTTTGACCGTCTTCGTCTTCCCCGATTCATTGGGAACGACATTGTATATGCCAGGCGCGAGCTCCTGCACCCGGTACCCCTGAAGCCAGCGATCTTCCCAGAATAGGGCGGTGTTCCCGTCTCCGATTGTGGTGTGGGCGGCAGCTCTGAATAAATCCATCGACTCCTTCCACTACAAGAAATATGTCAACTTGTGACCACCACTATTGGTCACTGAAAGGTCACAAATTTCTATTTGCGACCTTTTTGTGACAAAAAACAGAAGGTCAAAAGTGGTCATTATAACCGACTATAGCGACCTTTCTTCCGAATGGTCGAAGATGTTTACGACCAAAATATTCCTATTGTGGCATTTTGGTCACTAGCAACCTCCCGTGCCACGAGGCATCCAAAGATGGCAAGTCGACGTGGCACAAGATTCAGCCGGTCCAATTCGGTTTTCTACATGGGCCTAGCCCAACAATTCAACCTATTTGTATTTTTTTTTTTCTCCATCAATTTTTGGTTGGGTTCATGGGCCAAGCCCAATATTGCAGCCTTTTTATTTCCAGTGATCCTTTTTAGACCATTTATTTTTTGGGTCGATCTATTTCTCAATTGGGCCTCACCTTTTTACACCCATTTCCTTAATTTTTAGTTTTTCCCTATGAATATTATTTGGAAAATGCCCATTTTAGATGCCAAATACTATTAGGTCCCACTTGTCAGGTTCTAATTAAAGACAAACCAGGTTTCAATTTCCACACAATTATTTCAGTCAGAATAACAAAGAAATGAAAATTTTCAAACCACATGCCAATTTTGGCTAAGAGCACAATCTTTACATATTTCATTTCACCATTACATGTGATACTATCACAACATATAACTACTACTACAACTATACTCCTGACTTCACTTTCAGGCTGGAGCTTCTTAAATGAGAGGAAACACCATTTCTGGATGTGTTCGTACAAACTGAACGAAGGCATCTAACAATAAACCAAAAGAGTTAGAAACAAAATAAAAAAATATAGAAAGCAGCTACGGACTAAATCATGAAGTATCTCTACATGTAACATGTAACAGTAATAATCACCACCACAACCAAGCTCACAACAGCAAGTCCACAGAAGAAAAAAAAAACTCTGTAAAGCAGTAAAGCCCAGCTCTTATTGTTTAGCAGCTGCACCTCTTTCCTTCTCTCACAGCAGAAGAAGAAGCAGCCACACAAGTAGCAGAGCTCAGCAAGCTTCCAGAACAGACAAGGGAGCAGCAGCTGCAGTTCCTCCTCTGCTCAAGAAGACCAACAAAGAGCAGCTCCCGCCGCACCCGACTCACACGCAGCCCAAATCCACCGCCTTCTTCCTCCTCTTCTTCACGCCAGCCATCAAGACCTCCTCGGCCGCCCTGCAGCCTATATCCATCCTGGGACACGAAGCAGACAAGAGGAAGCAACTCCTCCTGCCACGTCGCAGCTCCTCGAGCCCAGCCGCACCGCTGCCGCCACACACACACAGCCTAAAATGAAGCATATAAAACATCAAACGAAGAAATAAATGGCAAGCAGTATAAAAATCAAGGTAGCATTAGTATATTTTAACTAAGCTTGCAACCATCAATATAGTTTGCTTATAAGAAAACATACGGTCTGATGCTTATGTGCTACTAGATTACTAGCATAAATTGCAAACTATGCACTCAATTTGATACTTGCTTAACAGTTTTAATGTAAACCAACAGTTAAACCGAAAAGATGCAAAGCTGAAATCTAATCGATGATCAGTAGCAAGAGTGCTCCCAAAGACAATATCACAATTCTGCATTTCTAACTTGTACTTGCAAATTTAATGCTAGCAAGAACATATGGAGGCGATATAGTTCCAGAGATAGTACTTTAGCCATTGAAAAACAAGCGATCTCTTGAGATAGGGCAGTGGTAGAAATACAATCAAAGTTACTCAATCATAAGGCATGTGAGCAGGACATGATGAATATGGCAGAAACACCAGCAATGCAATCATCGCAACCAAATTATCATAGTTCAATATCTTTGCTCAATGGGAATTAATTAAGGAAGGGTTCAGCATGCCAATGCATTTTGGTGTGGATATTCTGGACTTTGATGCTGCTAGGTTCATTTGTCAAATGAATACATCAGGAACAAAGTGCGAGCAATAGCAATAGAAATGCATGTGTACCTCATGTAGGAGTGGAGGTTGGCGTAGGCGAGGGCGTCGTCGGGGTGGCCGGAGGCGGCGAGGCGGCGCTTGATGGACGAAATGTGTTGACATATACTCAGCTCCGTGTTGAATTCGACCGGCCAATCCTAGCTCTTAAACCGGCTTGCAGATCGACGAACACTTGGCCAATCTACACAATAATATAGAGACAAAACAATCAACTTGCTGCACACAAAAGGAAGAGGGGATTTCTTTAGAAGAGAAACAGAACTGGACATAGAGCCACATCCCACATTGATAAATTTTTTGCAGCAGTTGTAACATAGAACAAGGACAAATGTTGTATGGACATGAACGGCAGGATAAGTGACTACTGGTGAGAAAACTGAAGGTTGCAAGTTCCCTACTAGTCTCCCGACACGGGTACTAGTTCATCAAACAGCATGGATCACAAATTGCTTGAAATAAACATGCTAGAACAAGTAGTTGTTGGTCCAGTGAATCCTGGAGAGCTTATTTCTCATGAACAGATACTTGCTAGAACAAATCACAAACAGACAGTGTGTAGGCAGGGTACACAGAGACCAGGAGAAGCAGGGCGTGGGTGGCCGCAGTTTCACAAACACCATACAAGCAAACTCCATTACACAATATGCAGTACATAGGAAGTAATCATCATATTTTCACAAAAACAACATACAATGCAGACATATATACTCACACAAGAAGATCACTTCCTGTAGTTTTATTTAGATGACATACACTGCAAAAATCTTAAGAGAAAAATACTGCACCGAGCAATTTACTTCATGATTAAGCGACATGCTTGTCCAGCGCATGGCAGATGGACTGAAACAACAACAACAATTATGAGGATCAAAACACCACCTAGATAGATGCTCGTTGTTGATCAAAACTATCAAGCAGTGCACGACCAAACAATCTACACATTCACTAATCAATCCAAATTACTATCCTATGACCGAAGAAGCAAATGCCATACCAGGAAATGATTAAACACATAGTATTAGTAGCATGTCCAAAATCCCAATTTTGACATGTGCTAAAACGGCAATTTGAATCAGATTTGGTTGTCTCATATATAACATGCAGGTCAACAATACACAACATACCACATTTACCACTAACTAACCAAGCTAATTAAGGTAGCCACGGTCATCTAGAAATTAGTTTAACACAGATTCGTAGCGCTGATATCAAAAGGTTGCATCAACTAAGGAGCACATATTGACATATAGATGAACTAAGCGACTGATAGGAGCAATGCAATCGAAATCAAAAGGTTCCAGATCATGTACGATGGTTCTATATTTCTATCAATAGATGAGCAATGCAAAAGAAGCAGTAGGGTCACCAAACATTCTGGATAAACATGGACATCAAGCAAACTGTGTACGATAGATAGAAGAAGCTAATTAAGACAGCTCCTGCAATTCGAATCCATCATTTTTCCCACGAGATAAGATAAGATGCGATCAACATTGCACTAGTACATTGATTACCCTTGATAGATGGGGCTAAGATAGATATCCACGGCCATCCAGAATCAATTAAGCACAAATAGAAGAGAATGGTAGGAGATATATCGACCAAACTGAATCGAAAGTCCGAAACCACAAGTCCGCATGATGATACAAAGACAAGAAAATAAAAAACGATAAGGAGAGCACAACTTCAATCAGCAATGCAAAAGGACCCCTTGGATTGAATCGCTGGTCAACAGCCTCGCATGGAATCTCGATCGATGAGGTGAAGTCGTCAATCGAAATCGGATGATGGATAGGGTCCCTCCTGCAACAAGCCAAGGAATTGGATTCAGCAATGATCAGATCCATGGAATCATCCTTGTCATGTCGACAATGTAAAAGAAGAGAAAGGTTTGGAGTTTGGACAGAGACGGACCTCGGAGATGTACATGTGGTCGCCGCAGAGTCGGTGAGGTCGAGCTTCTTGGGGTCGAGGAAGCGGGAGAGGACTGCGACGGCGACGCCGATGTGCTTTTGGGGTCGAGGATGAAACACCTCTGCTTGGTCGTGCCACGGTGCGCCGCCACCGACCCAAGACGTGATCGAGGACAGATCCGCCTGCTCAGGGCGGTGTCTTGGTCTTGGGGCGCGGCCGTGCCGCTGCCGTTGTTGGATGGCTCCTTGGTGGAGGCGGCGACCGCGACTTCTTGTGAGGGAGCGATGGATGAGTGGTGGGAGGGAGTGGGAAGGGGATCGAGGGAGAGGCAGATGCATCTCGCTGCGCGCACCAGATCTCGCCGGACAGGGGTCTTCGATTCCCGCCAGAGGTCGCCAGGATCAGGCGCCGGAGGTGGCAGCGGCAAGGGAGGAGTGGAGCGCTAGTGGATTGGGGATCGGGGAGAGAAACCCTAGAGGCGGCGGAGGGAAGAGAGAGAGGGTAGCGGCAGAAGGAAGGGTGGAGAGAAAGCCGATCTGGATCGGGGAGGGAGGGTTGGTGGGAGAGGGACGAGAGGTGAGCGAGAGACGCTAGATCGAGGGACTCAGGGAGAGTGTGGACGGCTCAGATCGACTACAGGGGGGTGATCCGTGGGCTGCTTCCTGATTGGTTCAAAACATGAGGTATTTATTAAAATTAGCTCTTAGTGCTAAAACAGGGGGTTTTGTGAAGCAACTAGCAAAATTATTTTGCAAATGGCATCACTAAAATTTTCACTTAGTTTATACCACATTTTACGGATGATCACCAATTTGTATGCAGCTTTGGTCCTTCTAGCTATTTTTGTTCATTTATACAAATTTCCACCGATTCGGCAGGAAGCGGGTCAAATTTAAACTGCAGGTGCCTCATATTTTGCTCTTTATCTTTTACAAAATTCATTTCTAGATACATGGATATCTACTTAATCAGAGAAACACCAAAAAAAATCCAAGATTCAGCCACTAGCTAGGAACGGTCATTCCCGTCGTTTTGACCGCGTTTTGAAACGGGCATAAAAAACTCAAAAGAAATGAAAAAATTGAGAAACCTTCGCATTGTGTCATTATATGTGGCCAAGTTCCTACGAAAAATAACAAACTTGTAATACGGCAATTATTTTTAAAAGTGTTCTTAGAAACGAGCTATCACGTGTGGAGATCAATGGCTTTCAAGCCAAATGATCAATCTTATGGCCACATTCATGGCATAGTTTGTTCAAATGATCTCATATTGTGCACAAGGGTGCATATTGGAATGGCAAACAATGTTGCGTAAGGAAGTTTTCATTTTCTTTGGACGAGAAAACCATTTTCCATTTTTCGAGTGCCCAAAAGGAGGTTTTTTTGTGAAGGCCCTCCAAAATAATTGTTGCAAAATTGGACCAAATCATTTTTCTAAAATACTAGGCCATATTTAATGCATAATTGAACAAATGGTTGGGTGTCAAAAGTTTTGATCCACCTCTCGTGAAAAAGACAAATTTTCGCCGATTCAGTTGGAAGTGGGTCAAATTTGAACTGTAGCTGCCTTGTAGTTTGCTATTTATTTTTTTCAAAAATCATTTATAGGTACATAAGTATCTATTTAATCAGAGAAACACCAAAAAAATTCCAAGATTCAATCACTAGCTAGGAACGGTCAAGCCCGCCGTTTTGACCGCATTTTGAAACGGGCATAAAAAAATCAAAAAAAATCAAAAAATTGGGAAACCTTCTCATTGTGTCATTATATGTGGCCAAGTTCCTAGGAGAAATATCAAACTTGTAATACGGCAATTATTTTAAAAAATTGTTCTCAGAAACGAGCTATCACGTGTGGAGATCAATGGCTTTCAAGCCAAATGATCAATCTTATGGCCACATTCATGGCATAGTTTGTTCAAATGATCTCATATTGTGCACAAGGGTGCATATTGAAATGGAAAACAATGTTGCCTAAGGAAGTTTTCATTTTCTTTGGACGAAAAAACCATTTTCCATTTTCCGAGTGCCTGAAATGAGTTTATTTTGTGAAGGACCTACCATATATTTGTTGCAAAATTGGACCTAATCAATTTTATAAAATACTAGGCCATATTTAATGCACAATTGACAAAATGGTTGGGTGTCAAAATTTTTGATCCACCTCTCGTGAAAAAGACAAATTCCCGTCGATTCGGTTGGAAGCGGTCAAATTTGAACTGCAATGCGTCATAGTTTGCTCTTTATTTTTTCAAAAATCATTTCTAGGTAAATAAGTACCTATTTAATTAGAAATACATGGTTTGATGGAGAGACATCGAGGTTTGACGGTGGCCGAGGACCCCAACTCTAGAGCGCCAGAAGCTCAAGATGCCCGCCAAGTGGTCACCAAGTGACCGTGGCGCTGCCATGTGTTCAGGCGGCCTAGGCATGTCTAGTGGGTTGGGAACTCCCTAGGTAGGTGCTAGGAAGAAAATCACAACATAAGATTCTCACGAGGAGACCGATCGATGCTCAAACATGAATAAGCAGCCAAGTGTTTGATTAGCGGTACGGGAAATGTACATGGCTAATGGGCGTGAGTTTTGGCTGAGGATGATTAGTTACTAAGAAGACCGTCTTCACAAATTTTCAGCTCAAAAGGAGGAGCCTAGGTGGTACTTGCTTTGCAAACCACCACACTGGACATAAATACAAATGTTGAAGCTCGGCTCAAAATAATGAATGGATTGAGCTGGCATTTGGTGGAGGATGGTTATTTGGGCATAGGAAAGCACAGAGAAAATGGATACTATTTGGACATGCCAAAGTGGTACTTCCTTCACAAATTGTTACTCTGAATGTAATAGGAAAATGAATATTTTTGAATTATTTTGAACTAGGCAAGGAAGGTTTTACATATTTGACGAAGATATGACCCAAAGAATTTATGAGATTTTTTGGGAATTTTGGGAATGATAGAAATATAGGTTGCTTCACAACCTAGGGCAAAATTGCCACATGGACATGACACATAGGCAAAACTGATGAGGTGGCGCCTAGTCATAGCAACCCACCACAATTTACAAAGCTATGACCATCTATATTGGTCGTTAACAACTAGAAATAAGGCAGCGGACTAGCGCTGTTTGCTTTATGACCTTTTCGTGTGAGAAATTACGACCTTCGACCAAAATGGTCGCAATGGTTTAGGGTTTGGAGCCTCCCGAACAGCTTTTGACCAATTGGTCTGAAATGGTCATAAATTTATGACCAATTCTTCGAGGGTCACTGACAGAAGGTCATAAGTTGACATATTTCTTGTAGTGTTCGGTACCTTTATCTGAAATTCATTCCACGGCCGCAAGGGGTCTGACCGCTGAAGCCATGGCCAGCGCGCCTGCATTGCGCAGTTCAGCCACCCCAGGTCAGGGAGCCCTAGCCCTCCAGCCCACTTGGGCGTGCAGACGGTGTCCCAGGCGACCGCGCAACTCCCACCATTTGCCTTATCAGATCCACACCAGAGGAATCCTCGGCAGATCTTCGTCATTGCCAGCAGAGTCTTCTGTGGTATATCCAAAGCCATCATCGCATGAATTGGTATTGCGCATAAGACCGATTGCACCAGCAATAGGCGGCCACTCTTGGGCAGGGTTGATGCACGCCAAGTGGGAAGACGAGCCGCCAGTAGATCGACCAGATAGCTCAGCTGAGATGCCCTTTGCTTTCTGAGAGTTAATGGCAGCCCAAGGTATTTGCATGGGAAAGAACCCACTTGGCAATTCAGGGTGCTCCGGACTGCCGCTACGTCGTCCTGCGAGCATCGGATGGGTATTGCCGCACTTTTAAGAAGGTTCACCTTAAGGCCCAAAGCCTCTCCAAATATCTCAAGGATCTTCGAGCAAGTCCTTAACTCCCCTTCTAGTGGCTTGATGAAGATCATCACATCGTCTGCAAACATCGGACATCCGCCAGTTCCGGCCGATCACTGTCATTAATGTGATCTTCCGGATCCTGGCTAAAGGGTACGCCAATAGGGTGACCCTGCTCGCTGACCGGATAACACACCCTAACCAGTCGGCCTTCATTCGTGGGCGCTATATCCTGGATGGCGTTCTGGTCCTCCACGAGGTCCTCCACGAGGTTCGGATCAAACACCTCAAGGCGGTGTTTTTGAAGATCGACTTTCACAAAGCCTATGATTCGGTCACCGGCCTTTCCTCCGCCAAGTCCTTCTTCGAAGGGCTTTGATGACCGCTGATCACCAGGTCATGCAACCTGGTCTCTGCGAGCGCACAATGTCAACATCAACGTGAGGTTGGCCCTTCTTTCCCACCCTCGTGGGTACGCCAGGGCGACCCCTTCTCCCCGTTCCTCTTCAACATGGTGGTGGACGCATTGGCAGCCATTCTGGATAAGGCCAAGGCTGCTGGCCACATTCGAGGGATCACCCCACATCTCGATGGGGGATCCGGGATCTCCATCCTTCAGTATGCTGACGACACAATCATCATGGTCGAAGGCTCAGAGATGGACATCGCCAACCTCAAGTTCCTCCTTCTTTGCTTCCAACAGATGTCGGGTCTCAAGATCAATTTTGATAAGAGCGACGTCATGGTTTTGGGCTACTCCCCTTCTGAGTCTCGGCCATTGCCAATCGGCTTAATTGCCGCTTGGGCTCCTTCCCCACCTCCTACCTCGGGACCCCATCAGCGATTCTCGCCTCTCGCCATGGATCCGAGGCCCGCTATATAGGCTACAGACCGGTGTGAGCCCCGGCAGGAGGTGGCTCTCGGGCGGCTCAACTATCCTCATCAACTCCTCCTCTCTAGCCTCTTGCTATTCCTTATGAGCTTCTATAGCCTCCATGAGTCCCTCCATAAGGAGATCGCCAAAATCCAACAAGGCTTCTCTTGGGCTGGCGGCGGGATAAATGTATACCACATGGTTAGTCTGGCGGACATCCGCAAGCCCCGTGAGCAAGGTGGTCTTGGCATCATGTGCTCTAAGCGGATGAACATTGCGCCCTCTCCGATGGCTTTGGCGCATTACCCAAGGCCATGGTGGCCTCTGCCGACATCATCCGAACAAATACCTCCGGCCAACCCTTGCCTTTTGCCGAGATCCGCGGTTCCCGCCTGGCAGTCCATTGTGCAGCTTCTCCGGTTCTCCGCATTGAACATCCATCTCGGTCGGCTCGCCTCTCGACTCTCTTCCGGTATGATCGGTGGGCGGCGACTTCTTCGCGCCCGCTTTCCTCCCTCTTCTATCGCCATTGACCCCATGATTTCGGTCAACAAGCCCTTCTCGACCGGGCGCTGGCATTTCGTCGGCCTTCGGGCGGCTGATTCTACCGCTGGCGTGAGTTACTTGATCGCCGCGCTCCATGAACCTCGGTGGAGGACCGTTGACCGCACCGGCGGGCGATTAGAGCCGCGGAGTGTTCACCACCAAGTCGCTCTACTCGCCATCGCCTCCTCCGCCTCCTCTCCCTTATCTTTGGTCTGGTCCGTACCGCCACTTAAGATCCGTGATCTTCATGTGGCAATGGATTCGTGGCAGCTCCTTCGGCGTGGAGGTGCGCCAAGCGCAATGGCCCGCATCGGATATGCCCGCTCTGCGGCGTCCGGAGGACTCGAACCACATCTTCTTCTCTTGCATTGCTTGCCCAATTCCTCTGGAGCTGCCTTCGCGAGGTCATCGGCGGAATTGGTGCCACACCAACTTCCCCGACTGCTTGACGAGCCCAGCTTGCCCTCGCACCTCGCGCCACATTAGGTGGCTGCTGGTAGGGTCCCGGCTTGACGCTGTGGACCGCTCAGAATAAACTTGTGATCCAGCGCCACCCTCCGTCGCCCTTCGACGCCTCTACAAATTCTCGGGTTTCTTGCAGCTTTGGCGGCCGCTTAGTCGCCTCAGATCGTGACGCCATCTCCACCCTCATCGCCGACATCCGATCGATGGCCGTCCGCCTCTCTCCGCCGCCCCCGCCGCCACCGCCGGAGCCTGATTAGCCTCCCAGAGGGGCTGTGCGTTTATGTGTGTTCTCTTCTTGTTTGGGCTTGTTGAGCTGTGCCCTCAGCAGAACCTTGTACTTTGATGTATGTCTTGTGTGTGTGTGTGAACCTATGTGGGATGTATGCTTTGTGGCGGTTGCTTTATTTATAAAGCGGGGCGAAAGCCTGTTTCGGTAAAAGCATTGGGGAGACTGGATCACCCTGGCGTAGCCCTTGGCAGTTGTATATGGTCCTTCCCGGCACACCATTAACCGTGATCTTGGTGGTTGTGCTTCCCAACAGCCTGCAAATCCACGCCACCCATCTACCACCGAAGCCCAGCTTCGTCAAAATTTCGATAAGGAAGGGCCACTGTACCGAGTCGAATGCCTTGGTGATGTCAAGCTTGAGCATGAGTGAGGGTTGTCTCATAGCGTGCAGCTTACGGGCCGTGCTCTCCACAAGCATGAAGTTATCGTGTAGAAGTCGCCCTTTGACAAAAGCGCTCTGATGCACTCCCACAATGTTTGGTAGCTCCTCCGCTAATCTTTCTGCGAGAACCTTGTCAAAAATCTTGATGACTCCATGAATTAGGCTGACTGGCCGGAAGTCCTTCAATTCTGTTGCGCCCGGCCTTTTGGGGAGAAGAGTGACAATGGCCTTGTTGATTGCTCCCAGCGCTCTGAAGTCTGCGCGGTGAAACATGTCGAAAGCTCGCAAGAGATCATCCTTGATAATGTGCCAACAAGTGGCAAAGAATCTGCCCGTGAATCCATCCGGCCCCGGGGCCTTGTCAAGGGGCATGCCTTTTATAACTCGCTCGATTTCTTCAGGTAGGAAGGGCCTCTCGAGGTGTTCCATGTTCCTACATGGCATATCCAGCTTTTCCAGGTCCAGAGCATGCGCCCTTGCTGGTGCATGCCCAAATAGGTTGTCATAAAAATCATCCACAGCATCAGCAATCTCATCCTGACCTGTGAGGATCTGATCATCTTGCTTGAGAGCTAGGATCATGTTCTTTCTGGTTCGGTGGCGCGCATGCTGTTGGAAAAAGGAGGTTTTGGCATCTCCTTCACGCAGCTATTCTGGACTCCGCTCTCAAGTTATGCTGGGCATGGAAGGCGCATACTGCAGGGGACCGATCTTGGAGCATCATGAAAGACAGCTGTTCAACATGGCGGCTCGGGTCGAACTGGGCAATGGGCAACGATGCTTCGACTGGACTGATTGTTGGGTGCAGGGCGCTGCTGTTGCGGAATTTGTTCCGGATGTCGTCAGTGCCATACCTGGGTGCAGGGCGCTGTTGTTGCGGAATTCACTCTGGACATCGGCACCTCTAAAACCAAAGCTTTTTCTTTGGTTGGTCGTCAGAGGGTGAGTCTGGAGGGTGGATCGCCTTGCCAAGCACATCTTGCCTCATCAGGGCTCTTGCTGTTTCTGTCATAGTGCACAAGAATCAGTTCATCATCTGTTCATTGGGTGCACGGTCGTTTGGATTATCTGGAGTTCGGTGTTTGTTTGGGCCAATTTGAGCGAGGTCGTTCCTCAGGATAACTTGCTTCTTCGTGATGGTGGCTCAACGCTAGATCGAGAACTCAAGACACTAAGAGGAAATCTCTGAACTCTTTGGTGCACCTTATTATTTCGAGCATTTGGCGTGAGGGGAATGGCAGGGTATGGATAATCGCCTCTTGCCTTTACAAAGAGTCATTGATCAAGTCATAGCTGATGCTAGGCAATGGGAGGTGGCGAGTCTGGGGCGTATGATGCTTCACTAATAGGCTGCTAGCTGTGATCGTCACTGTTATTTAGCTCGGTTGGTGTTTGTTTGTTTTTAAGTTTTGTAGTTTTTGTCGAACTGGTCATGTGTATCCCTTTCCCTCTTTAATATAATACATGCAGCTCTCTTGCATGGTTCAAAAAAATTTAACGAAGAAATACCTTGAATTACAAGCTGCACAATAAAAAACAGAATCATGAACTTTGAGCGTGAACAGTGCTTAAAAGGCACATTTTTTTTGTAGTTCTCATTTTAATGTATTTCATCATGAAATTTATACACATTTACGTTACATCTCTGGGTTTTTTTAGATTTTTTGGAACATAGAAGTATGATTTTTGAATTGTCAAAATTCAGGCTCCATGAGCCTGAGTTCCATTTAGCATTTCATCTTGCATGATCCGGTTCCTGGTGCCTGCATAATTTCTAACGCATCTACCCAGGTCACATGAGCACAAATCAGTCAGGTGTTTACATCCTTGCTTGCCAAACTGTCTTGTGATGTTTGTGCAAGTGCTCTTTTTTATGTGTTTAACACTTAACAATGATTAAGACTGCTCTTAGTCTTCGAATCATGTAACTGCAGAACAACCATACGTAGCTCCGAGCCCTGTTAACCTGCCACATCCACTGGATTCAGGTTTACACCCAACCCGAGTCCAAATATGCCCGAGGCAAAAATGTATAGTTTTTGCCAATATGCTCGAACATACAGTACTAGCTAAGTTTGAGTGATTTAGAATAATCCAGTACATCAAACATCAAGTAGACTACAAATCTAGAAATGGGGAGGGATAGGGCACAACATAGATGACAAGCTACGACCAAAACTAAGAATAGGAAGAAACTAAAAATAAAAGAGAAGCCACACACCATTCCCTCCTTTCTATTTGTATTACATAAAAACAATAAATCAAATCAGGGGACAATAGGGAAATTGATATACAGGAAGATCGCATCCACTCCTCACATGAACAGAGCCACAAACACACTGATAATCAAGGTGTTGACATTGCAGCAAATTGTGCCTGATTCCTCTCGTGCTCCTGTGATTGAGAATTTGCTTGGGCGCCTGGACTCCTTTGTTGAGGAATGACAGCGCTATGAGAACGAGAACATAACAATGCCAGCATTATATGGATTGCAACGTAGGCCAGGACGGCGATGATCAGCGCGACGACATACACAGATGTCTTCCACCCCCTGCTGGATCCTGCCGCGTATGCCACTAGCAGGGCGAGCAAATCCAGCACAATCGTCGTGTTCATGACCTTGAGCGACCATTCTTTATTCTTATCCAGCCACTGCGGCAGCAACATGACGATGACAACAATGGACGCCACAAAGGAGGTGGAGTTGCTGTAGAAGAAGGCGAGGTACCGGGGCCTCCTGTTGTCATGCATGATCGGGTTGCCTGCGTCATACCAACTGCTGTCGTGCTGCCAAGCTCCCCCAGGCGGATCTAGACCAGCCTGGTAGGTGACACTTGCCACAAGGATTCCTAGCAGCATCAGATATTTGCGCTTGGCATGCTCTGTCTTTCCTTTTTTGTCAGCATTCTCTTGCTTCAGTTCACTGACCGTATCTTTCTTATCCAAGAACGGTAGGAACAGTACAGCTATGACAAAGAGGACCACAACCCCCAAGACAAAGATGTAGATGGATGTTTTCAGATGCTGGGTGCTTCCGGCAGCATAGGCCCCTATCAGACCAAACATGCCCGCCGCCGTGCAAACAGCGAGTGCGTAACTTCGTATGGCTGGCCTATATAAATGGGGGTTCACGAGCAATATAATGAGGGCGATGGACAGCATAAAGCTCACCGTATTGCAGTAGAAGAAGGCTTTGTAGCGGCGGGGAAAGTTGTACAAGAGGACCGGGTCCCCTGCCCGGTGCCCGCTGGATCCATCATCCTGAAGCCGGAAGCCGCCCGGAGGTGTCAACCCTGCTTGGTAAGTGATGGTCGCAGCCAATACTGCGAAAAGGAGCAACCGCTTGCGCCTCTTCTCCACGGACTCAATTTCCTCAGCAGTGGCTTCGGTGTGGTTCAGTGTAAAGAAGACAACATGGATCACTACATAGACCAGGACGGCGCCTGCCAAGGCCATGGCGTAAATGGAGGTGGGCAAGTCCCGAGAGCTTCCCGCAGCATATGCTCCGATGAGGCCAAACAGGTCCAGTATCATGGCTGCCTGGAGGACATGGGTCTGGAGCATAACCTTGCTTTGGACCAGGATGATGGCCACCAAAGAGGCTACGAAGGCGACGGAGTTGCAGTAGAAGAAGGCCTTGTACCGCTTAGCGTTCACTGTGAGGAGGATCGGGTCACCAGCCATGTGCCCGTTCCCATTATCCGGCCAGACGCCACCGGGAGGGTCCAGCCCCGCTTGGTAAGTGATGGTTGCTGCAAGAGTGGCTAGCAACAGTACAAGGGAGCGAGCCTGCTCTGCTGCCATCCTATGTAATTGGGGAGCAAAAGAGGTCATTTAAAGCCAATGATTTTCAGAGGAAGAAGAATAAGAAAAGGGATGTGCTCCCGTAGTACCTGCTGTCATTAATTTCCGGACCAGGAGCTATTGTTTTTGCTTTTGGCAAGCTCCCTGACACGGAGCGATGGAAGCTTTTGATTTTGGTCCAGAACCTGGTTTCTCTTGCATCTTTTATGGTACCTTGAACAACTGCAACTTGGAGCAATGCCATGAATGCCAGGACGGCAATAACCAGGCTGCCCACATAGAAGTTGGTGTCAGTCTCCCTGCAGCTGCCTGCGGTGTATGAGACGATGAGGCTTATCAGCGCGACGGCGATGGACCAGTATGCCTCAGTCACACGAGATTTTCTGTCCAGAAGCACCACGATGATGAGCAACGACGCCACGAACGCCAAGGCATTGAAGCACAAGAACACCGTCAGGCGCTTGCCGTGGTTGTCCTTGAGGATCGCGGCGCCAGGGCTGTGGCCGTTCTCAGTGTTGTCCCAGAAGCCGCCTGGCGTGCTCATCCCTGCAACGTATGTCACGCTCACCGCGAACGTCGCGAGCAGCATCAGGACCTTTCGTAGCCGTTTCTCGTGCACTGCGTCGATGTAGCTGTGCTTGTCGCCTGGCAACGAGGCTAGCCCCATCTGAAGAGCGAGGTAGGCAATAACGGCAACCACCAGCACCAAGGAGAAGATGGTCGCGGGCTTGTCACGGCATGTCCCGGCGGCATAGGCTCCCATGATGCTTAGCAGGTCCAGAACCATGACCGCCCGCAGTGGCAGGAGGGTGACACGGTTCTTCTTTTTCTCTTCCACGAGGGCGAGGAAGAGGATGGCGACGATGATCACGAGCGACGAGGCAAACGCGGTGGCGTTGCAGTAGTAGAACACCAGGTACCGGTGGTAGCTGGTGGTCCGGATAATGGAGTCGCCGGCGAGTTGGCCCATGGCGTCGACAGTCTCCTGCCAGACGCCCCCAGGCAGGTTGAACCCCGCGGCATATGTCACCGTGGCCACCAGCGTGGCCAGCAGCAGGATGTACTTGCTCAGGTCCAGCATGAGCTCGTAGCTCTTGATCTCTTCTTGTTCCGGTTGTGTAGGAGGCTGAGGATCCTGGGGCTGTCTGTTTCCATTTGTTAGATTGGTGGCAGGAGAAGGATCCGGCTCGGGGCCGTCAATTGTGATCTCAGTTGGGCTGTTCTGGCGTGCTGGCTCGGCCTCCATTTGCACAGAGAAATGGTGCCTCAAGGTTCAACTTCTCGACGGAATCTGTCTCCGGTATATAGCTGAGCCGGCAAGCTTGCTCTTCAGCATGACAACCCGGCACAACGTCATAAATAAACATAGAGGAGAAAAGCAACAGAAAAACGGCATTTCAGCCAAAGTTATCATTACACATAGGGTCGTTGGATCAGCATCCGACGGAGATCGTTCATCTTCTCGGGGAGACCACTTCTCTTTATTTATTTGTGTTATAAGGTAGCTGGTTGCAGCACAGGCGCAACCTCATCGCCGTTAACATATGGGGTGGCCGGAGAGAGACTCGTGGTAATGGTATTGTCTCCGGTCCCCGGCCCGCTTCATCATTCTGATGTGAATGTCCCCGCTTTATCAGTAATGGGGCGTGGGGAAGATGGCGACACGCCACGAGGGGTGGTGCGGACACCGGATGTTGAATCCAAATAAGGTACAGCCATTCGACAAACTGCGTAGTAACTTTCTTGGGGTTTCATACACGGGCAATGTACTGGAGAAAGCTAGAGTGCTAGTACTCGCTTGTTCAGAACGAACAGAACGTGAAGCAGGATATGAGTCGCATTTCTCCACAGTGCTGTTTGTTCCCGAGGGATATGATGCACCTCACACCTCAACTCCAGGGTTCAATTCATTCCCAGTGTGAATCTATGTGCAGCATGTTTCAGTTCTCAACGACAAAAACATCGTGTGCAAGCGCAATACATTGGGGAATAGCTGGACGGTGACATGACTTGAGTTGCTTTCCGGGTCCTTATGGCGTGTTTGGTTGCCTCCAGCCGTTTTGACCTCTTTACATCTGCAGCTCGGTAGAGCCCTGGCTGAGGTAACACCAGTTTTAAACCATGTTCTGCAATTTTGTTTGGCTGCCTGCATTGCATCATGAGATCATTTGATACATGATGTTTGGTTGGCTGCGCTTGTGGATTATGGTTGTGTAGATGCAAAAACATGATGTTTGGTTACTCATGGCCTAATCTTATGCTCACTTCTTCTCACTAGTGGTGATCTTATTCTTACCATACATTAAACAACATAGACACCAAATAATCATCATGCGGTACGAAAATAACATTGTTTCACTCCTATCTACTACCGCCGTCCCAAAATTCTTGTCTTAGGTTTGCCTAAATACGAATGTATCGAGTCATGTTTTAGTATTAGATACATCCGTATCTAAACAAATCTAAGACAAGAATTTGACTTGATACATCCGTATCTAGACAAATCTAAGACAAGAATTTTGGGACGGAGGGAGTACTAAAGAAATGTTAGGTCGTCCTAGGTACTGACAAATGACAGTACAAATTAACAGACATATGGCTCAATGAAAGAATGGTTCCGAAATAATCATCATGCGGTACGAAATTAATACTGGAAAAATATCCCCATAAAACAAGAAAAATGGCAACCAAAAACCCAGAAGAAAAAACCCGGATATTGATCAGTCTTGGTTTGACATGGTTTACGCGTTGCTGGTTTCGGGAAGAGTCAATTTGTCCATTAGCTACCCTACCTTTGGACATATTTTGTTTCGGTTTTCAATCTCTTTTTGAAAACCCATGATGTGCCTTTTCTATTTCCCCGGAAACGCAGATTGTCCTTTTCGCGAAAGCATTTGTTTTCTTTTTTTTTTTGGAAAAGGAGGAAGACCCCCGGTCTCGGCATCTAGATGATGCATGCAACCATTTCATTAATTATTCACAAAGACCTTACAAAGTAATACATCAGTAAGTCTGAAGCCATTATCATGACAACATCTGTCGTAACTCCTAACCTCTTGATGAAGGGGTGCCGAAAGTCCTAGCCGAATACCAAACAGACCTCGCACCAAAACCTAACATCTTCGAGCCGAATACCAAACAGACCTCGTACCAAAACCTAACATCTAAAGTCGGAGGCCCCAGTCAAGCCGCAATGCCAGTCTAGTGCACACACCGGTCCGGCGCACTCTCAGCAGGCACCGCACGCGTACATAGCAGAGGCCGTCACCACCATCTTCCACTGATCCATCTTCAGAGCAGGTACTGACACATCGACCTTGCCAAGCCTGCCATCGACGCCACCACGACGCCAGACAGCGCCCCCGCCTGCAAGAGTCCATCATCTCACGTCTGTCACCGAGACCCTGCTACGCCACACCGACGAGACTCACCATCGTCGACGTGGTAGATGTACACCGCTCCACTCCATGCGTCCTCCATCCAGCAGCTGCTGCAAAACAATGCCCTCATGAGGGAGAGCGACGCCGAGAGCGCCACCATCGTCTGATCTGGAATACCCAGATCTGGGGTTTCCCCCGGTGCAGTGCGAGTGGCTAGAAGGTGGCTGCAACGGTGATGCCTTCAACAAGGTAACGGAGCATAGACGCTACCATCTCCTGCCATGACCGTGGTCGTACCTCGGTTTTCACCGGCAGCCGCGCCTTCCCAACTCACCGCTGTGACTAGATGTGGGACCAAGAAGTCTGCCATAACCAGTCGGCCGACCAACTCCGGCGGAGGAGTAGGTTGCCACCGTCATGCTCGGGCCACTTCCCGAGGCTTCCTCGTGCTGCGGGACTAGCCCAAGAGCACCTCTGCATACCGCCGTCGGAGTCATCGAGATGCAGAAGGGACGGTCACGTGTAGGCCTCATCTCGCCCAGACCCATCTGGGCCTAGACCGGGCCTGCTTGCACCAAGCCGCGGCCACCCACTGTCGTCTACGCCGCTCGTCACTGCAAGCACGCCGAGCCACTTGGCCGGCGCCACCCTGCAGCACTGCCGCCGAAGAGGTGGGGACAGGCGTCGCCGTCGCGATCCAACACTACTGGGGAAGGGCTTATAGGTGGACCCTAACTAGTGTCGAGTACTTGGATTTGCTCGCTACTGGTAATGCCGGAGTAGTGGCGGGCGCAGCTCACCACCCGCCACAACGTTGTTTCCACGGGTGTGCCGACGACCCGACTGTGTCTAGTGGTGGGTCATTAAGGCTGCGTGCCACAGCAAATTGTAATACCAGTGGCGGGCAGTTACGGTCGCCCGCTATAGAACTATATACTTATTAATTTGGGATAGCGAGTTCTAAGGTGGTGTTCGCCACAACAAATTTAACGCTACACAATCTGTTCCCACCGTTCGTAGACTTCTTCCCGTACCCGCCACTGTAATTGGCAGTTACATACCTAAAACGGATCTGGATCTAGACACAATGTCTGTCCTCCTTCGTCGTGCCCCGTGCCCGCCCTACGACGCCGACGTCCTCCACCGTGGCCTCTCATCCCCGCTACTGCCTCGTCCTCCACCACTCCCGCCCCCCTCGCCGCGGCAGCCCTCATCCGCCGGCAAAGTCCCAGTCCTTCGTTGTGTCCTGCCTACCTCCTCACCGAGGCTTCCCCTTGTCCGTGGGGTCCCCATCCTCCGTCGCGGACCACTCACCTCCTTGTCGAGGCTTCCCCTCGTCCGCGGGGTCCCTGTCCTTCGTCGCGGCCCCTTACCACGGCCGTTTTCATCAGCCGAGGCTGCCCTCGTTCGCCGGCATCCTCATCCATGATTGCGGCTTGAACTACGTCGGTATTTTCCCAAAGAGGAAGGGATGATGCAGCACAACTACGTAGGTATTTCCCTCAGTGATGAGACCAAGATTACCAAAACAGTAGGAGAACCATGCAACACTACGTAAATGGTACCTGCACACAAAGAACAAATACTTGCAACCCGACATGTTAAAGGGGTTGTCAATCCCTTTCGGATAATGGTGCCAAAAATTGTCTAAGTTCACGAGATAAAATTGCAGTAGGTTGATAGATGCAAATAAAAGCAAATAAAATTCAGCGAGGTATTTTTGGGTTTTTGATAATATAGATCTGAAAATAAAAGTTGCAAATAAACAAAAAGGCAAATATCAAAATAGATCTGAAAGTATATGATGAGAAAATAGACCCGGGGCCGTAGATTTCACTAGTGGCTTCTCTCAAAAAAAATAGCATACGGTGGGTAAACAAATTACTGTTGGGTAATTGATAGAACTTCAAATAATTATGACTATATCCAGGCAATGATCATTATATAGGCATCGTGTCCAAGATTAGTAGACCGACTCCTGCCTGCATCTACTACTATTACTCCACACATCGACCGCTATCCATCATGCATCTAGTGTATTAAGTTAATGGAAAACGGAGTAATGCAATAAGAACGATGACATGCTGTAGACAAGATCTATTCATGTAGGAATAGACCCCGTCTTGTTATCCTTAATAGCAATGATACATACATGTCATTTCCCCTTCTGTCACTGGGATTGAGCACCGTAAGATCGAACCCATCACAAAGCACCTCTTCTCATGGCAAGAAAAAACGATCTAGTTAGCCTAACTAAACCAAAAGTTCGAAGAAGAAATACGAGGCTATAAGTAATCATGCATATAAGAGATCAACAGACTCAAATAACTTTCATGGATAAAAAGATAGATCTGATCATAAACTTAAAGTTAATCGGATCCCAACAAACACACTGCAAAAAGAGTTACATCATATGGATCTCCAAGAGACCATTGTATTGAGAATCAAATGAGAGAGAGGAAGCCATTTAGCTACTAACTACGGACCCATAGGTCTACAAAGAACCACTCACGCATCATCGGAGAGGCACCAATGGACATGATGCACCCCTCCGTGATGGTGTCTAGATTGGATCTGGTGGTTCTGGAACTGGCGGCGGCTGGAATTGATAACTTATTTCCATGGTAAAAAATGGATTGAGATTGCCACACAACTCGAGATGCAAGCTGGGAAGTCATTCTTACTATTTCTTCATGAAAATGAGGAGGCTCATGAGGGCGGTGTCGTGGTTCTAAGTCTGACAGTGGAAAGGGGGGCAGGTATGGAGAGGCAAGATCTTAGCTATGGCAAAGATGTACACACGAGGTTTACGAGTTCAGGCCCTTCTCGGAAGAAGTAACAGCCCTACGTCTCGGTGCCCGGAGGCGGTCGATTGGTTTATGTGTGTTGTGTTACAGGGGGTGCGAACCCTTGTCCCGGAGGAGGGGTGGCTTATATAGAGTGCGCCAGACCCCAGCTCCCTCCATTACAAGGAGCTTAATGTACATAAAGTAAGGGCGCATCGGTAACGCATACCTTGAATACTCTTAATGCTCATGAAGACTAAGGAGTGAATGCCCGCCGCAGCGCCTTCCGACTCGGTTCGATATGGTCGAGTCATTCCCCATACGGTCGAAAGTGAAAGTGGGGAATGACGGTCGAGTGATTATACCGTCGAGTGGATTCTTGGTCTTCTTATGTTCTGGGGTAGTGACCTTGGGTAGGACGTATAGGTCAGGCCTATGACCCTACCCTAGGTCTGTATCCTCATCAGTAGCCCCCAAATGGATTAAGGTGTGAGTGCAAAATAGGCTGAAATTGAACTTGTCCTGAGCCTTGGGATCTCGCGAGTGCTTTTTGCAAGTCTGAGAGCCCGCGTCGATGTTTGGTGTCGACTCAGTCGCCTTGATCCATTCAGTGGACAGTCGAGTGAACTGTTGATCTTATGTGCCGAGTGTCGCGTTGGAGCGCGGGATCCTGGGCACGATTGCCTGTAGTGTATCCCGGATTCGGCGAGATACGGAATTTCGGGGAAGCGCGCCAGACGGGGAGTGCCGAAGCGGGCGGAGCGGATAAATAGTGACTCCTCGATTCCCGTGCCGCCTTTTTCGCCACGTACGCTGCGCGCGACTGTTGCGGGATTTGACGGGATCGCCTGGTCCCACGCGTCAGTCACTCGGAAACAATCTCTTATAAGGTGGCCGGACCGAGGCATCTGTACTATGCACCTTCTTTCTTCTTTCTCCGTTTCTCCGCCGCACCTTAGTCTCCCGCTCCGACACCGCTGCCCTGTCGCCATGGTGAAGGACAAGACGGCGGCGCTAGAGCGCGCAAAGAAGACGAAGGAGGTGGCGGCGGCGTGAAGTAGCAGCATGGGTCGTCGTCGCCGCGAGGCTGCCGTTGCCGGGCTGGATCCAGGCGATCGATCCGGTCTTCGATTCAGCAGTGACTGGACGAGCCGGCGAGTCGGGTTGATCGCTAAGGAGCGGCAAGGCTGCCGGAGGGGAGATGAGCCTCACCTCACCGGTGAGTGCGCTCGCCGCCACCCATGTCGATCGCGCTTTTTGCTTCCCCGCACCCTTTCTTTCGGGGTTTCGAACTTTTTGGTGCTCAACTCCACCACTTCTCCCCAACACCATCACGCATTTAGCTGCTTTCGTGTTGATGTGCGAGAACTTTTGGGGTGTCGACCGACTGGGCCTTTTCAAGCACATTTTCACCATTCGCTCCCAATCGGTAAAAAGGCGAAGTCGAGTGACTCAAAACCCATGTCATCCAGATGTGTGGGGTTTAGGTATCCAAAAGAGGAAAGGGAGTGCTTTTCCGCCATGACTCTTCCCGATTCCGTTAGAGGTCGGCAATCGACTTGGTTCTATTGCCAGATGTCGCGGCTCCGTGTCACGACCGCCTCCCCACTTCTCGCTTGGCCGACCTGCACTCGCTCCGCTAAAAGTTACGACTGGCGAGACCATGGAGACGAGGATGTTGGTAGATAGGGTGGTTCAGCTTATCAACGATGGTGTCACAGGTCTGGATCTGTTGGAGGTGTTCCTCAGTCGACGCATCTAGCCTCTCCAGGCCCGCGATCACCCGATGTGGCTGTATTCTGGACCGGACGACACCGCTCGGGTTCATCCAGAAGAAGTACCGTCTGCAACAGTAGCTTCGTGGCTGAGGAGCATCATAGGCAATCAGGACAATCCCAGAGGATCTAGGCGAGTCGTTCCCTTTAGCAGCAACAACCCGCCCGACAAGGTACGCTTTTTGCTCCGACTATTTCTCATTCATGCTCCGACTGTACTTGAGATTGACCAACTCTCGTTCGACCAATTCTTTCTGCAGGTGTTCACTGAGATGCATTCGATGCCCAATGGGGAGCAGGCTTTGGAGCAGGCCCAGGAGGGGGAGGACAGCGCGGAAGATAGTGATGAGTGGGATTCTCAGGAAGACGAGGAGGAGGAGGAGAGCGAGGAGTCGGACGAGGAGGAGGAAGTCGACTCGCCGCCACGCTTTGAACGTCGATCCAAACAGTAGCATGACCCGGCCGGCGGGCGCGGGAAAGGTGTGGGTCCGAGTGCCAGTTCCCAGAAGCGCACTCGGACGTCGACTTCGGAGCCGACGGAGAAGGTGGCCAAGCAGCCTAAAGTTGCTCCCTCCAAGGCTCGGAAGACACTACCGCGCATCAAGATGGACGTCCCCGTTGCCTTAGGGTGGGTATCTTGTTTGTGTTTCTGTAAGTCGACTAAAGATTTTCTTGATCTGACCGACCAATCCTTGTGTCTTTCCAGCCCCACCTCTGCTGCCACTGACATGGACGTCGACAATTCACCAGGAGACGAAGAGGCCGCCTCCCGAGCTGGTAAGTTCGTTCGACCAAGTTCTGTTTAGTCGAGTGGATGGCCAATTGACTGAAAACTTGATGTTTCTCTTCATATGTAGCTCCACAAGATATCATTGTGCTTCCTGATGACGACGAAGAAGAAGTGCCTCTACAGGAGAGGAAGAAGAAGAGTGGAAGTTCAAGCCGGAAGAAGCGTGAAGTCCAGTTCCCCGATCGACACCAAATACCGGCGATAGTCCGACCAACGCCACATTTGCTAACCCGCTGACGATCGACGTCTGTCGGGTCGATCAGCAGACACCGCCGACCGTGCAGCTCCACTCATCCGACCCGCAGCTACTTCGCCCCTCCGAGCCATCTCTTTGCTACATATCAAACTCCATTTACTCGCCGAAAGTGCTGCTAGGGAAGCTCTTTGCCAGGCAAACCTTGTCATGGAGCAGGTGAAAGTGATGCATGAAGCCGGTCAGATAGCCTACAACGCCAAAGATCGCTCTTCGCACCAATGTTCAGGTCAGCAAAATTCCGACTGAAATTTTTGAATGTCGCTTTATATCTGATCACCCACTGGGTGTTCCTTCGTTCAGAACTCAGGAAATCTTCAATTCTTCACTTTTCGAATCAGTGGGGGCACGTCAAGTGCACCCACTAGGTGTAGTCCCCGAGACCACGGTCGGCTGCTGGCAGTCGACCGAGGTCTAATGATGCATCTCTCTTTCTTCCTTTTTTTGAACTCATGCTGAGTATTAATCTGATCCACTGGGGGCACGCTAAGTGCACCCACTAGGTGTAGTCCCCGAGACTACTGTTGAAAATTTGATTCGACAGTAGTCTTAGAGTAACTCTTTGCTTTCACTCGGCGCTTCGATCTGTCGACTGATATGTTCTGTCTTTCTGGTTGCAGAGGTCTTGTGATCTTGGAGCTCGGCTCACCGAGTTGAAGAAGAAACATATCAGCGTTGAACTTGACCTCGAACTTGCGAAGAAGAATCTGAAGACTACCCAACAAGAAACGACTATCATGGGAGGTAATCACTCGACCATCCTATCTGTTTTGTAGCTTCATACTTCGCACTAGTTTTTCCTTCAATCTCTTTGAACCGAGTGATTTCACACGAGCAGATGTGCATAGTGAAAATCGTCAACTTCAGTCTCGTCTGAAGAGTGTTGTTTCTTTAGAGAGGATGAAGGAGGCTTTGGAGCGTATGATCTGGATCCGCAGCCGCCGTAAGGAAGCACGCGAGAAGACGAAGCTTGCGGACCAGAAGCTAGCTTCGGTCAGCAAACTGGAGGAGGAGAACGCGAAGCTGAAGGGCTGCCATCTCAGACGCCAACCAGGAAGTTGAGCAACTAAAGAAAGACAAGGAAAATCTGACCACTGAAGTTGGCGGCCTTAAGACCAAGACCGACAAGCTAGAGTCCTATCTGGAGCAACTTGCCGCCAAACTTGTTCTGAAGCTTGAAGGTATGATCAGTCGACTCATCACTTTGTTGTCGATTGAACTTTGTTATCTCGTCGTCGATTCATCACTTTTTTGCAATCTGACAGAACTGTGTCGGGACTTTGATGCTGAAACTGGGCGGGTCGAGACAGGTCTCAACCCCATCAACTGTCCCATGAAAGATGAAGTTGCGATGAACTTGCTTCGACTGGAATCACGCTTGGACGGTGCAGTCGACTATCTGGCTCGGCTGAAGGCGGCGATGGCCCGAGTGGACGCTGAGCTCTGGCCTCAGGAGGAAATGTCTCAAGACCTCGAGTCCTTGATGGCTCGGCTAAACCAGATTCCAGGTCGAGTGCAAGACTGGAAGAAATCTTCTACCCACTGTGGTGCTGATGTCGCTTTGTCTCTGGTCCGAGTGCAGTGCAAGGAAGCTAAGGAAGACAAGTTGGCAGCTCTCAAAGTGGCAAACACTAAGAAGCACTCCTTCCAGGACTTCATGGACACTTTCCTCGAGGCAGCCACTCGCATCGCTGACAGCATCGACCTCGACAGCTTCTGCGACCCGGCCAGTCCTTCTCCCGCCGAGTGACAAAAGAAAAACATTATGTTATCACTTTTATTTGCCTTGGAATGCCGAGTGAATTTGTAACCACTAAAACTCCTTCGGGCCTGATGCCCGAGCACTTTATTCTGCGGTTAAGAAACTTTGGATTTATCACCTCATAAATTGCGTTTGTCTTCGAACGAAAATCGTTTTCCCCTCGAATTGTTGTCTGTTTGCTTGATGCAGTTTCTGGAGAAGGATGGCCAGTCGACCGATCGGGCGTTCCTTGAGAAACCTTGATCAGCTCATTAGCGAGGCGTTCAGCAATGATCTTGGCGTTCCAGCCGACTGATCGGATGATCCTTGAGTAGCATTGATCAGCTCATCAACAAGGCACTCAGCAACGGTCTCAACGTTCCAGTCGACCGATCAGGTGATCCTTGAGTAGCATTGATCAGCTCATCAACAAGGCATTCAACAATGGTCTTGACGTTCCTGTCAACCGATTGGGTGATCCTTGAGGAGCATTGATCAGCTCATCAGCAAGGCATTCAGCAATGGTCTTGACGTTCTTGTCAACCACCGGTAAGGGTTTTCAAACTTAGGCGAGCACTGAGCTGCAGCTAAGCCTCCGAGTGGGAGGATTGCTCACCACCCGGTAGGATTTTTCAAACTTAGGCGAGTACAGGACTGCAGCTAAGCCCCCGAGTGGGAGGTTCTCTCTCCACTCGGTAGGATTTTTCAAACTTAGGTGAGTGCGGGACTGCAGCTAAGCCTCTGAGTGGGAGGTTTGCTCTCCACTCGGTAGGATTTTTCAAACTTAGGCGAGTGCGGGACTGCAGCTAAGCCTCCGAGTGGGAGGTTTGCTCTCCACTCGGTAGGATTTTTCAAACTTAGGCGAGTACGGGACTGCAGCTAAGCCTCCGAGTGGGAGGTTTGCTCTCCACTCGGTAGGATTTTTCAAACTTAGGCGAGCACTGGGGTGCATCTAAGCCCCGAGTGAGTGGCGGACTCATCACTCGGTAGGATTTTTATAACTTAGGCGAGCACTGGGCTGCAGCTAAGCCCCCGAGTGAGAGGCAGACTCATCACTCGGTAGGATTTTTATCACTTAGGCGAGCACTGGGGTGCATCTAAGCCCCCGAGTGAGTGGCGGACTCATCACTCGGTAGGATTTTTATCACTTAGGCGAGCACTGGGCAGCAGCTAAGCCCCCGAGTGAGAGGCAGACTCATCACTTGGTAGGATTTTTATCACTTAGGCGAGCATTGGGCTGCAGCTAAGCCCCCGAGTGAGAGGCCGACTCATCACTCGGTAGGATTTTTATCACTTAGGCGAGCACTGGGCTGCAGCTAAGCCCCCGAGTGTGAGGCAGACTCATCATTCGGCAGGATTTTATCACTTAGGCGAGCACTGGGCTGCAGCTAAGCCCCTGAGTGAGTGGCAGACTCATCACTCGGTAGGATTTTTATCACTTAGGCGAGCACTGGGCTGCAGCTAAGCTCCCGAGTGAGAGGCAGACTCATCACTCGGTAGGATTTTTATCACTTAGGCGAGCACTGGGCTGCAGCTAAGCCCCCGAGTGAGAGGCAGACTCAACACTAGGTAGGATTTTTATCACTTAGACGAGCACTGGGCTGCAGCTAAGCCCCCGAGTGTGAGGCAGACTCATCATTCGACAGGATTTTTATCACTTAGGTGAGCACAGGGCTGCAGCTAAGCCCCCGAGTGAGAGGCAGCTCATCACTCGGTAGGATTTTCATCACTTAGGCGAGCACTGGGCTGCAGCTAAGCCCCCGAGTGTGAGGCAGACTCATCACTCGGCAGGATTTTTATTACTTAGGCAAGCGTTGGGCTGCAGCTAAGCCCCCGAGTGAGAGGCAGACTCATCACTCGCTAGGATTTTTATCACTTCGTCTTAAGCAAAAAAGAGTCACAGCTAAGGTAACTCGTACAAAATAAATAAACAACAATCATTCAGAAGAAGCAAATTGTGTCTTTGATAGTCAAACTAAAAGGGATTTCTTATTACATCTCATCATTCTAAATATTCAATAATAGAAAGGGTGGAGCAGATCCGCATTCCAGGCGCGTGGCTCATCTTTATTATGTTCGACGTTGGAGAGACGGTAAGCTCCGTTGTGGAGCACCTTGGTGATAAGGAAAGGGCCTTCCCAAGCGGGAGCAAGCTTGTGAGGTCTTTTCTAATCCACTCGAAGAACCAGGTCTCCTTCTTGAAATGCTCGACCCCTCACATTTCTTGCATGAAATCTACGCAAGTCTTGCTGATAGATGGTCGACCGGATCAAGGCCATCTCTCTTTCTTCTTCTAAGAGGTCGACTGCATCTTGCCGAGCTTGTTCTGCTTCTTCTTCTGAGAAGAGTTCGACTCGAGGTGCATTGTGGAGCAAATCACTGGGGAGCACGGCTTCAGCTCCATAGACTAAGAAGACTGGAGTCCTTCCAGTCGACCGGTTAGGGGTTGTCCTCAACCCCCATAGCACGGATGGGAGCTCGTCGACCCAGAATCCCGCTGCATGTTTCATGTCACGCATCAGCCGAGGCTTCAATCCTTTGAGAATCAATGCATTCGCCCACTCGGACTGTCCATTCAACTGAGGATGAGCGACCGAAGCGTAGTCGACTCTCGTTCCTTGGGAGGCGCAAAAGGCTTTGAATTCTTCAGAACCGAAGTTCGAGCCGTTATCCGTGATGATGCTGTGTGGAACGCCATATCTGAATATAAGTTCCCTGATGAAACTCACAGATGTGCTTGCTTCGAGGCTTTTGATGGGCTTGGCTTAGATCCACTTGGTGAACTTGTCGACTGCTACCAGCACATGAGTAAATCCACTCCTGCCTGTCCTCAAAGGTCCAACCATGTCCAGTCCCTAGACGACGAAGGGCCAGACGAGTGGAATTGTTTTTAGAGCCGATGCAGGTTTATGAGACATGTTGGAGTAAAACTGGTAGCCGTCACACTTGTCCACTATTTCCTTAGCCATCTCGTTGGCCCGCGGCCAGTAAAATCCAGCTCGGTATGCTTTGGCCACGATGGTCCGAGAGGACGCGTGGTGACCACAGGTTCCCGAGTGAATATCATTGAGGATCACTCGACCTTCCTCCGGGCGTGATACACTTCTCGCAAACTCCAGCTTGCACTTTCTCCAACAATCGCCTTTATCACAAAGAAGGCCTTGGATCGCCGGACGATCCGTCGAGCCTCTTCTTCTTCTTCCGGAAGTTCTTTCCTAAGAATGTATGCGATGTATGGCATCGCCCGCCGGGAGTGATGACCGAACCTCCATGACTAAGTTGACCACGGCCGGGACGCCAACTTCGCTTGATCTCAGTAGCACTTTGGGCTGTGGCGACTTTTCCGTGAAGGGATCCTCCCGAATCAAGGTGAATGAATATGTTCCGTAAACACATTATGGGGATGGCCTCTCTCTGGAACCTATCTTCGCCAACTCATCTCGCAGCTTGATTTTTCAATCGGGCACATGGTGAAGCTCCAACCCTCAAACTTCTTTTCCAGCTTCCCGACAACGCTTGCAAAGAATCAAATATGGCTGGACTTCGACATCCCATTCTTTCATCACCTGGTTAACCACCAAATCTGAATCGCCATACACCATGAGGCGATTTGACACCGAGTGAAATGGCCATACACAACCCATATAGAAGTGCTTCATATTCTGCTTCATTATTGGAGGAATCAAAGTGAATCTGGAGAACGTAATTGAGCTTGTCTCCACGGGGAGACACCAATACTACTCCAAATACCGACCTGCTTAGCATCTTGGAACCATCGAAGAACATGGTCCAATGTTCCGAGTGAACTTGAGTCGGTAGTTGCTGTTCAATCCACTTGGCAAGGAAATCCGCGATTGCTTGGGACTTGATAGCTTTCTTTGCCTCAAACTTGATGTCTAGTGGAAGGAGTTCAATCGCTCATTTTGCTATTCGACCACTTGCATCTCTGTTATTCAGGATCTCAGACAACGGTGCGTCGCTGACGACTGTAATAGAGTGATCAGAGAAGTAATGTGCAACCTTCTTCATGGCCATGTAAATTCCGTAGACAAGCTTCTGATAATGAGGGTAGCGCTGCTTGGACGGAGTCAAAACTTCAGAGAGATAATAAACTGGGCGTTGAACCTTCTACGCTTTTCCTTCCTCTTCTCGCTCGACCGTGAGTACTGTACTGACAATTTGTCCAGTGGCTGCAATGTAAAGCAGTAAATGCTCTTTGTTGATTGGCGCAGCGAGCACCGGCTGGGTGGAAAGCAGGGCTTTGAGCTCTGCAAACGCTGCATCGGCTTCTTCAGACCACTCAAACTTATCAGACTTCTTCATCATTCGGTAGAGAAGCAAGGCCTTTTCACCGAGATGAGAGATGAATCGACTCAAGATGGCCAAACAACCGGTCAACTTCTGAACGTCATGCACTCGCACGGAACGTTTCATTTGGAGAATGGTATCAACTTTTTCTGGATTGGCGTCAATCCCTCGTTCGGAAACGAGAAAACTGAGCAGTTTTCCTCTTGGAACTCCAAATGTGCACTTTGCCGGGTTAAGCATGATATCATACCTTCTTAGGTTGGCAAAGGTTTCTGCGACATCAGTCAATAGGTCGGAACCTTTGCGAGACTTGATCATGATGTCATCCATGTATGCCTCCACATTCCGACTGATTTGGGTGAGCAGGCACTTTTGGATCATTCTCGTGAATGTGGCTCCGGCATATTTAAGACCGAATGGCATGGTGACATAGCAAAAGCACCCGAATGGGGTGATGAAGGCTGTTTTTATTTCATCGGGACCATACAGTCGGATCTGATGATACCCGGAATAGGCATCTAAAAAGACAAGCGCTCACACCCCGCAGTCGAGTCAACAATTTGATTGATACGGGGGAGAGGGAAGTGATCTTTCGGGCAGGCCCGATTGATATGCTTGAAGTCAATGCACATGCGAAGTGAATCATCCTTCTTGGGGGCCATGAAGACATTGGCAAGCCACTCGGAGTGGTAGATTTCACGGATGAACTCTACTGCCAACAGTCGAGCTACTTCCTCGCCGATTGCTTTTCTCTTCTGAACGGCGGACCGCCGACGGTGCTCTTTGACGGGTTTTACCTTGGGGTCGACACGCAAACGGTGCTCGCCAGTCCTTCCGGTACACCTAGCATGTCGGTTTCATGCGAAGATGTCCCGGTTCTCACGGAGGAACTGGATGAGCGCTTCTTCCTATTTGCTGTCGAGCGTCGTTGATATATGAGTCGGTGCAGCAATGGTATCAGTCGGGTGAATATGAATCGGCTTTGTTTCACCACTTGACTGAAACGCAGAGTCCGTCGCATGCTTCTTGGCTCGGAGCAAATCACTCGGATCCGCACTCTTCTGATACTCTTGGAATTCAACAGCCGCCATCTGTGCATCGGCGATTTTGGAACCTTTCTGGAAACATTCTTCTACTTTCTGCCGATTGCCAGTGACCGTGATCACACCTTTGGGACCAGGCATCTTCAGCTTGAGGTACACATAACACGGTCGAGCCATAGAACGCGCGTACGCCGGTCTCCCTAGGATGGCGTGATAAGCACTCTGGAAATCTACGACTTCAAACGTCAACCTTTCTCTCCGGTAATGCTTGGAGTCACCAAAAACCACGTCGAGAGTGATCTGGCCGAGTGACTCGGCCTTCTTTCCGGGAATAACGCCATGAAAGCTCATGTTGCTCTCGCTAAGCTTGGACATCGGATGCCCATCCCTTCAAGGTTTCAGATACAGATATTCAGGCCGCTACCTCCATCCATCAGACTTTAGTCACCGAGTGCCACCAACCATCGGATCGACCACCGCTATTTGCCTCCCGGGGGTTGACTATGCGAGCAGGATGGTCTGATTGGTCGAATGTGATGGCTGTCTGAGACCATTTCAAGTACGTGGTCGTCGTCGCCGGAGCCACCATGTTCACTCCTCTGTTGATGACCTTCAACCGACTCTTGCTCTCAACATCGGCAAAAATCATGAGGGTGGAATTGACCTTGGGGTAACCGTAATCTTCCTCTTCCTCCTCATCTCTGTCCGACTCCTTGTCCTTCTCGTTGGGCTATTTCTCCCGGAACTGTTGGATCAGGAGTCGACATTGTCGAGTGGTATGCTTTGGGTAAATTAGATTACCTTCCTCATCTTTCTTCGTGTGGATGTGACACGGCAAGTCCAGCACATCATTTCCTGCTTGATCTTTTACCTTCTTAGGAGGCCAGGGCCCCTTAGGTTTTCCCTTAAACTGTCCTCGAGCTACTGCTGCAATCTCACCAGGTGCTGCTGGTTTGGCTTTGCGCTTTTGTTTACGACTGGAACCACCTCCACCGGCCTCTTGACCGACCGGTTTACTCTTCCCGCTACGGAGTCGACCCTCTTCTTCTCCATTAGCATACCGGGTGGCTATCTCCATCATCCGGGTCAGAGTCATATCCCCGGTCCGACCGAACTTTAGAACCAACTCTCGATACTTGACACCTTCCTTGAAAGCACACACTGCCTGATGCTCTGATACATTTTCCACGGTGTGATACAAAGTAGTCCACCTCTGAATGAATTCCCTCAAAGTTTCATTCGGCTTCTCCACACAATGTTGCAACTCGGGAAGCCCTGCCGGCCGCTTGCACGTGCCCTCAAAGGTCTTCACAAACACCCGCGATAGCTCCTCCCAACTGTGTATACTGTCCAAGGGCCAACTGAGTCAACCATGCTCGGGCTGACCCTTCCAACATAAGAGGGAGATGCTTCATTGCTATCTCATCGTTTCCGCCTCAATCTGCACAACCACTGTAATCCTCAAGCCAAGTTTCAGCTTGGATTCTCCAAAGGAACTTGTGACCCTCGCTTGCTAATCTGAAGTTGAGGAATCATCGCAGCCTCGATGGCTCGCTGAAATACTGGGGGCCAAACATGTGACCTGCCGCCACCCGGACGGTCTCTCGCCTGTGTCTTCTATGTGTTTATTCCGTCGACCAGGCCTTGGACGAGAATGGATCTCGATTGAAGCCTGGTTCCTTGGGTCGACCGGAGCTCAAGGCTGTCCTCGTGACGGCGCTCATATCGCCTTGCCGAGCACGCACGACGCACTCTCGTCGGGAGGCGCCGGCTTTCGATTTACGATCGTCAGCCGAATTGACGACCGTACTACCCACGACCCTCACACCGCGGGGGCGATCTTGGGCTATGGGCCGACTGAACTGTATCTGCTGCCACGGATCTGCTGTGTATCCTATTCCGTGACTGAGACACCGCAGAATTCTGCTCTCCTGCTGCTCTGAGCAGGGCCCGGATCTGTTCCAACCATCGACCAGCTTCCGACTAGGCCGGTTGAATCAACTCTGCGATTCGGGCCGCAGTAGTAAGGTTCTGAATCGGAGTACGGTATACCTTAGGTGGAGGCGGGAAAAGCTGCTGCCGACTAGACTCATGAACTCGTTCCCGGGCTCGCTCATCGAGAGCGCGCTGCAAGTTCTCCAGCCGAGTGCGCTTAGCAAATTAGCCAAGCGCGCTTCCTCCAAGGCCTGAGCCTTAGGAGTTTCTCCAACGATGGGTGTGTGAAGTGCTTCCATGTTGCGACGATGAAGATCCTCTCTCTACTGCGAAGAGAGAGGTTCGGGATGGTACTCCTCGCGGACCCGTGATGGGTCGTCGCCAGCCTCTTCGCTGTCCTCGCGGCGAAAGCCAGGTGGGCCACGCGGACCATCGACCATCAAGACTTCAGCCGCAGGATCGCTGCTATCGCACTTGGACGCCGTCTCCGCGGAGCCAGTCAACAGATCGAACACGCCGTGGAGAGTTTCGTCGGGCTCGATTTCCGTGAGTTGATGAGTGGCCGAACATCGAGCCACTGCATGACTCACCCACCGTTGTAGCCGCGACCGACCGGATCGCTTGCGGCGATGGACAGCGGGGAGGGGAGATGCCATCGGAACCGACTGATACTGGGTTGACGGCTGCCGAAGAAGGAAGCCATGAATGCACGCGCGAAAGTGCATTGCCCCTCGGACGGGGAGCGCCTCGACATCGAGCGGAGCTTCCTGGAGCCACGCCGAGTCGTCAGCAACGAAAACGAGCGAGCCGAGACGGATCTCGCGGCCCTCAACCATCTTGCCGCCGGAAACCATGATGATGATCGGAAAACAAACTTGCAACTTCACCAACAAGTCGCTAAGACACCTGCCCCACGGTGGGCGCCAACTATCGTGGTTCTAAGTCTGACAGTAGAAAGGGGGGTAGGTATGAAGAGGCAAGATCTTAGCTATGGCGAAGATGTACACACGAGGTTTACGAGTTCAAGCCCTTCTCGGAGGAAGTAACAGCCCTACGTCTCGGTGCCCGGAGGCGGTCGATTGGTTTATGTGTGTTGTGTTACAGGGGGTGTGTGTCGTGGTTCTAAGTCTGAGAGTAGAGTGGGGGGTAGGTATGGAGAGGCAAGGTCCTAGCTATGGAGAGGTTGTAAACACAAGCGATGTAATGAAGTTCAGCCCTTCTGAGGAAGTAAAGCCCCACGCCCCGGAGCCCCGAGGCGGTCGAGTGGATTATATGTATAGGTGTTACAAGAGTGCGAACCCCACCGCCTGTGGTGGGGGTGGCTTATATAGTGCGCCAGACCCCTGCCACCCCACGAATGAAGGGGTTAAAGCATTAAGTCTGGGGCATTATCGTAACGCCCACATAAAGTGTCTTAACTACCATAAAGTCTATTCAATTACAGGCCGTTGCAGTGCAGAGTGCCTCCTGACCTTCTGGTGGTCGAGTGAGTCTTCATGGTCGAGTGAGTCTTCATGGTTGAGTCCTTCTAGTCAGTCGAGAGGGTTCCTCCTTGGTCGACTGGAAGGTGATCTCTTCTAAGGGTGTCCTTGGGTAGGGTACTTAGATCAGGTCTATGACCCTACCCTAGGTACATGAATCCATCATTAGCCCCCGAATGGATTGAGGCTTGAATGAGGAAGGAGTTGATGCTGTTTCCGATTGACTTTTGCATATTGGCTATGCGTTGTTCTGGATCAAGACCTTCTTTGTTGATAACGAGCAACTTTTCTTCAGTCGACTCGATCCATTCTTGTCTTTCGTCGAGTGATCTTTTGGACTTTGCTAGTTCCCGAGTGACGGATCGCGGGAAATCTTGCGTCTGACAGACCGATCTGCCGTTCGCAGATTCCACGGGATACGAAATTTGGGGAAGCGCGCGAAGCGGAACGAACCGCGGTGCTCGGACGGGACAGGACACAGACGCCTCAATCTCCGCGTCGCTTTTTCCGCCACGTATCACGCCAATGCAACTGCTTTCGGATATGATTAGATCGACCGGTCCACCTGTCATCCACTCGAAGGGATGTTATAAATGCAACCATTGGGGTTTCAACAAAGGCTCCATTCTTTCTCCTCTCGCTCTCCTCATCTCCGCCAACACATCCACTTCGCCTCCAAAAGCTCTTCTTCGCGATCTCGCCGCAGCCATGGTCAAGGAGAAGACGGCGTGCCGAGCGCAAAGAAGGCGCCGGGCGCGAGAAGGCGGCGGGGAGATCCACCACCGCAGCTGGTCTTCGCCGAGATCCCGCCGCCAAGGGCTGGGTCCAGGAGATTGATCCACGACCATCAAGGAGAAGGATCTCTCGACATGGCCGACGACGGGCTGATACCCCACGGCGCCGCAAGGCTTCCAGGAAAGAGTGGCAACCCCACCGAAGAGGGTGAGTGTGTGCTCCTCGCCACTCATGTCGATCGCAGATTTTCTCTCGCCACCGAGCCGCTTTTCGGGTTTTCTGAACTTCTTTGGAGCCCAGCTCCACCACTTTACCCCAAACTCCATCGCAGATCTAGCTGCGCTTGTATCCATGTGTGAGAACTTCTTGGGCTGCCGATCGCGACTGGGCTTGTTCACACATCTTCACGTGTCGCCTCGCATCGCGGAAGAAGGCGAGTCCAAGCAATGAGAAACTCGTTGTCCAGATGTGCGGGGCCCGGGATCCAAGTGAGGAACAAGAGCACCTTCCCAGCTATGACGCTTTCCCCGAAGTCGGTCAGGGGGCTGGCAATGACCGGTTCTATCGCTGTAATAAGCCGACGCCGGGCAAGCCGAGTGGACTCCCTCCATTCACCATGGACCGAGTGAACAAGCCCTCCTCTCTCAAGGTGATTCCGAGGAGAGAGCTGACGTGAAGATGCTGATGGATCGCGTGGTGCGCTTAGTTCGGGACGGCGTGGATCGGCATGGATCTTCCGAGGTTTTCCTTCGGCGACGATTCAGCCTCTTCGGCCCGGAGCCATTGCATGTGGTTGTATCATGAACTCAAGATGAGACTCGAGTCCACCCGCGCAGTCGACGACGCCACGGTGGAAAGGTGGATGGCTGCGTCATCGGGAACAAGGATAATCCCGTGGATCCGTGGAGGATTCCTCCACTCGACCATCACAGCTGCTCTGCATAAGGTACCTTTGCTCTGCCTTCCATTGTATATTTGTCGTATTTGTCTCTGTATGTTCTGCAACTTGGTCGATTGATCTTTGTCTTGACGTCTTCTAGGCCCTTACCGAGCTGTACTCGATGCCCAATGGAGCTCAGGCTCCGACTGAGGAGGGAGAAGCCAGCGGGGGCGAGAGCCAGGATGAGTGGGATTCAGACGCTGCCGAAGATGACGATGATGACGACGATGATGATGAGGACAAAGAAGAGGAGGAGGAGGAGGTTGCACCACTGCGCTCGGAAAGGCGGTCAAAACTTGTCCATGACTCCGCGACTGAACGCGGTAGGGGTTATGACGCCTCGCAATGACCAAACGCCTCGATCGCTTCTCCGGCGCCGATCGAGAAGGCGCCAAGCAATCAAGGTGGCTCCATCGGCCAACCAAACTCCTGCCGAAGATGAAGGTGTCCATTCCCACCATATCAGGGTAAACATGCTGTTTAAGTCTTTTGGTTTTGTGTAAACTTTATCTCTGGTTGATACTTGAGCTAGTTCGACTGATTTCTAACTCTGATTCTTTTCTGAAGCTCCATCCGATGTCGTTATCACCCTTCCTGATGATGATGATGAGGATGAGGAACCGCTGAAGCATTGGAGGAGCAGGAAGGCATCTACTGGTAAAGCAGCCCAGGATGTGACGGCGCCCGAGATGTGGTCATGGAGGGGGAGAACACCACTCGACACACCGTGTCTTTCGCGGTGCCGTTGACGAGTGCTCGTCCAACTTCGTTGAGTGCCGCGCAACCTTCGCTCTTCACAACGCACCACGTCCCGGAGGACCAAGCCAGCGCTGCTAAGGAAGCGATACGCCAAGCAGGGATCATGATGGAGCAGGTTAAGACCATCCGGGATGCAAGCCGCAGCTTATGACGCCAGCTCCGCCTTCAAAGCAATGTTCAGTCACCGACCACCGCCTGCTCATAGGGATATGCTATCAAAATTTTTCTTTCGAATCTATAGCAATCACCCACCGGGTGTGTTGATAAAAACTCCGTGTTAGCGGGGCACGCTGAGTGCACCCGCCGGTGTAGTCCCTCATACAAGGTCGATCACGGCAATCGGCCTTAGGCTTTATAAGTAAGGCTTTTCCTCATTCGATCGGGGCGAATGGATTTCAAACCGTGGGGGCACGCTGAGTGCACCCACCGGTGTAGTCCCCGAGATCGTGGTCGATCACCGCGCTGATTACAATCAAGAATACGCCTTTTTTTGGGTCGATCGTCGACTGCGTTTGAATGTAACCAGGGGGGCACGCTGAGTGCACCCACCGGTGTAGTCCTCGAGACTACGGTCGAATGCTTGCATTCGATCGTAGTCTTAGAAACGATGATTTTCTCTTATCCACTCGGAAGTGAATTATCTTTGATATTTTGTCGATTGGTTCTTCGCAGAAATCCTGTGACCTTGCAGCTTGCTATACCGAAATGGAGCAAGAAGCACATTCAACTCGAATCGATCTCAAGCTGGTTCAGAGAATCGACGAAGGCGAAGGAGGAGACTAAAGGTATGTTCGGTGAGACCTCGATTTACTCCTTTTTCCTTTCATTTGTTTCAAAATCTGATCTCGCTATAACTTGCGTGCAAGGTGAAGGAGGCCCAGAGGAAAAAGACCTTGAGCTAGTTGAGAAGACCAAGCTTGCCGACGAGAAGTTAACTTCACCACCAAGCTTGAACAGAAAATACCAATCAAAGCTGCTCTTGGGATTGCCAACAAGGAAATCGACCGACTGAAAGCTGACAAGACCACTCTGACCGACAAGATCAACTAGTTGACTGGGAAGAAGAATGACCTGTAAGCCTTCCTAGGTGGACTTGCTAAGAAGTTGTTTCTTATGCTCGAAGGTGACCATTTACACTCGACAAACATTTTCGACTGTGATGCTTCCATTCGGCCGCTGTCTTGATTCGGTGTTTGTCTTTGCAGAATTCTGCCAAAACTTCGAAGAAGAGACTAGCCAGTTGGAACCAAACCTTGATCCTGTCAATTCTCCGGTGAATGATGAAGTTGCCATGAATGTCTTCCGACCGAGTCCCGTGGTTGCAACTGTCGTGGACTATCTTGCAAGGTGAAGGCCGCCACTTCTCACATCGACTCGACGCTTTGGCCTGTATGCGACACTCCGTAATGACCTTGAGTCGCTGATGGCTCGATCGAACGCCGCCCCGACTCAAGTGCAGAGTGGAAGAAGTCCTCGCTCATTGCGGTGCTGATGTTGCTCGTGTCTCGCCCGAGTCCACTGCAAAGACGCACGAGAAGACAAGCTGGCAGCTCTCCGAGTGGCCAACACCAAGAAACACGACTTCAGGTCCTTCATGGAAACCTTTATCGCTGCTGCTACCGGATCGCAGATGGAATCGACCTTGATGAGTTCGTTGTTCTTCCAGCCTCCACAGAGGGGTAAAAACTTCCTTTAAGTCCGACACTTTAAATTTGCCACAAGATGTCGAGTGGAATTGTAACCGATAAACCTTAACAGTTTAGCTACCGAGCACTCTCGGTTCCTTTAGGTATCGACCTAAACTTGGATTTAATGTTTGAATATGATTGCTTTTGGCTCGAAATGTCCTTTTGCAGTGTTCACAGCAGGATGCTCACCGCAATGACTTATTCCTTAGGCGCAGCACTGGCTGTTATTAAGCCTCCGAGTGAGAGGTTTGCTCTGCACTCGTAGGATTTTCATAACTTAGGCGCAGCACTGGTTGCAGCTAAGCCTCCGAGTGAGAGGTTTGCTCTCCACTGTGTAGGATTTTTATAACTTAGGCGTAGCATTGGGCTGCAGTTAAGCCTCCGAGTGAGAGGTTTGCTCTTCACTGGTAGGATTTTTATAACTTAGGCGCAGCATTGGGCTGCAGCTAAGCCTCCGAGTGAGAGGTTTGCTCTCCACTCGGTAGGATTTTTATAACTTAGGCGAGCATTGGGCTGCAGCTAAGCCTCCGAGTGAGAGGTTTGCTCTCCACTCGGTAGGATTTTTATAACTTAGGCGAGCATTGGGCTGCAGCTAAGCCTCCGAGTGAGAGGTTTGCTCTTCACCCGGTAGGATTTTTATAACTTAGGCGAGCATTGGGCTGCAGTTAAGCCTCCGAGTGAGAGGTTTGCTCTTCACTGTAGGATTTTTATAACTTAGGCGAGCATTGGGCTGCAGCTAAGCCTCCGAGTGAGAGGTTTGCTCTTCACTGGTAGGATTTTTATAACTTAGGCGAGCATTGGGCTGCAGTTAAGCCCCGAGTGAGAGGTTTGCTCTTCACTCGTAGGATTTTTATAACTTAGGCGAGCACCGGGTCATAGCTTAAGCCCCGAGTGAGAGGTTTGCTCTTCACTCGGTAGGATTTTTTTGTTGTATTTGTGGCGAAGCTCAGAGGAGAGGGTCGCAGTCGACCTGCACCTCATCCTCCCTACGAGCGCACGTTGTACTTATGGCGGAGTTCAGAGGAGAGGGTCGCAGTCGACCTGCACCTCGTCCTCCTTGCGAGCGCACATTGTACTTATGGCGTAGCTCAGAGGAGAGGGTCGCAGTCGACCTGCACCTTGTCCTCCTTGCGAGCGCACGTTGTACTTAGGCGAGTACTTGTACTGTAGCTAAGCCTCCGAGTGGAAGTCTGGCTTATCACTCGGTAGGATTTTTTATAACTTAGGCGAGCACTGGGCTGCAACTAAGCCCCCGAGTGAGATGTTTGCTCCTCACTCGGTAGGAGTTTTATAACTTAGGCGAGCACTGGGCTGCAGCTAAGCCCCCGAGTGGAAGTCTGGCTTACCACTCGGTAGGATTTTTTATAACTTAGGCGAGCACTGGGCTGCAGCTAAGCCCCCGAGTGAGAGGTTTGCTCTCACTCGGTAGGATTTTTATAACTTAGGCGAGCACTGGGCTGCAGCTAAGCCCCCGAGTGGAAGTCTGGCTTACCACTCGGTAGGATTTTTTATAACTTAGGCAAAACGGATTCGCGGCTAAGCCCCCGAGTGGAAGTCTGGCTTACCACTCGGTAGGATTTTTACAAACTTAGGCGAAACGGATTCGCGGCTAAGCCACCCACTGGGGGAAAATTTTATCGACAAAAATAAAAAGTGACAAAAATTATGAAGGAATTATGACACTATTATTTCAAATCCATGAACTACGTATATTTTATTACAACTCATCCGAAGTGAAAACTTTAAGTGTAAAATGGGCGGAGCAGATCCGCATTCCAAGCTCGGGGCTCTTCGATATTGTGTTCGACGTTGTAAAGACGGTATGCCCCGTTGTGGAGAACCTTGGTGACAATGAAGGGTCCTTCCCAGGTGGGAGCGAGCTTATGTTGTTTCTGCTGATCCACTCGGAGAACTAGATCTCCTTCCTGGAAGGCTCGACCTCTCACATTTCTGGCGTAAAGGCGACACAAGTCCTGTTGGTAGATGGTCGAGCGGATCAGAGCCATCTCCCTTTCTTCCTCTAGAAGGTCGACTGCGTCCTGACGCGCTTGCTCAGCTTCGCTTGTAGAGTTCAATTCGGGAGCATTGTGAAGAAGATCACCGGCAAGACTGCTTCACCCATAGACCAAGAAGAATGGAGTTCTTCCGTCGACCGATTGGGTGTGGTCCGCAATCCCCAAAGCATCAAGGGAGTTTGTCAACCCATGCTCCAGCCGCATGCTTGAGATCACGATCGACCGGGCTTCAAACCCTTGAGGATTAAGCCATGGGCTCGCTCGCTGGTCCATTCGACCGTGGATGGGCGATCGAGCGTAGTCGACTCATGTGCCTTGAGCGTTGCAGAAATCCTTGAATTCTTCCGAGTCAAAATTCACCCATTATCCGTGATAATGCTATGCGGACTCCATATCGAGAACGCCCCCGATGAAGGAAACAGCAGATCAAGGCCAAGATTCTTGATTGGTTTAGCCTCAATCCACTTGGTGAACTTGTCGACTGCTACCAACACATGCGTGAAACCGCTCCGACCTGTTCGCAAGGGACCGACCATGTCCAACCCCCATACCGCGAAAGGCCGACGAGTGGAATGGTCTTCGAGTCGACGCAGCTTGTGTGACATATTGAGTAGAATTGACATCCTTCGACTTGTCCACTATTTCCTTCGCCATCTCATTCGCCTCGCTCAAGAAAATCCGCTCGGTATGCTTTGGCTACAATGGTCCGAGAGGACGCATGGTGACCACAGGTCCCCGAGTAGATATCATTGAGAATGACTCGACCTTCTTCTGGCGTTATGCATTTTTGACCAACCCCAGTCGGGCTCTCTCTATATAACTGTCCTTTGATAACGGTAAAGGCTTTGGATCGATGGACGATCTGCCGAGCCTCTTCCTCATCCTCTGGGAGCTCTTTTCTCAGGATATACACGATATAGGGAATTGTCCAGTCGGGAGTGACCACTAAAACTTCCATGACCAAGTTGACCACTGCTGGGACCTCAACCTCAGTCGGATCTGTGGCACTCTTGGGCTGTGGAGCTTCTTCTGTGAAAGGATCTTCTTTGACTGACGGAATGTGTATATGCTCCAAGAACACACCACTGAATGGCTTCTCTTTGAACCTATCTTTGCCAGATCATCTCGCTGCTGATTTTTCAATGGGGATGTGATGGAGCTCTAACCCTCGAACTTCTTTTCCAGCTTCCTCATCGCATTGCAAGATCCAAATATGGCTGGGCTTCACGCCCCACTCCTTCATCACCGTTTGACCACTAAATCTGAATCGCCATAGACCATCAAAGCGACGGACGCCGAAAGTGCGATGGCCATGCGCAATCCATATAAAAGGGCCTCATACTCGCCTCATTGTTTGAGGAATCAAAGTGAATCTAGAGCACATACCTAAGCTTATCTCCTCCGGGGAAACCAGAACAACCCCAAAGACCGGAACCATTCAAAGATCTTAGAGTCATCAAAGAACATGGTCCAATGCTCCGAGTGAACTTCAATCGGTCTCATGTTATTCAATCCACTCGCAAGGAAATCTGCTATTGCTCGGACTTAATGGCTTTTTTGCCTCAAATTTGATATCAAGGGAAGAAGTTCAATCGCCCATTTCGCCACTCGACCGTTGCATCTCTCACAGTGTAATCTCGATAGAGGAGCGTCACGACGATCGTGATAGAATGATCGAGAAATAATGAGCAACCTTCTTCGTGGTCATGTATATTCCATACACAAGCTTCGATAATGAGGATATCTTCGCTGATGGAGTCAAGACTTCGACAAATAATACACCGGCGCTGAACTTTGAAGGCTTTTTCCTTCCTCTTCCCGCCGACCGTAAGTTAATCAGATCGACGACTTGTCCTGTGGCTGCGATATAAAGCAACAAAGGCTCTTTGCTGATTGGAGCAGCAAACACCGGTCGGGTGGAGAGCGAGCTTTTAGCTCGCAAACGCTGCATCGGCTTCGAGTCCACTCAACTTGTTCCGCTTTCTTCATCGCCGGTAAAGAGGCAATGCCTTTTCACCGAGTCGTGAGATGAATCGACTTAATGCGCCAAGCATCCAAAGAAGCTTCGACATCGTGGCACTCGCACAGTATGCTTCATTCGGAGAATAGTGCCGATCTTCTCTGGATTAGCATCGATCCTCGCCGAAACGAGAAAACCGAGTAACTTTCCACCAGGAACTCCGAATGTGCACTTTGATGGATTGAGCTTGATGTCGTACCTTCTGAGGTTGGCAAATGTTTCGGTGAGGTCAGCAAGCAGGTCGGAACCCTTTCGCGACTTGACGACGATATCATCCATATACGCTTCCACATTCCGACTGATTTGAGTGAGAAGACACTTCAATCATTCGCATAAATGTGGCTCCGCATTCTTGAGGCCGAATGGCATGGTGATATAGCGTAGCAATCAATGGAGTGATGAAAGCTGTTTTATTTCGCCGGGTCCATACAGACGGATCCGATGATACCCTGAATATGCGCCTAGAAAAGACATCTTCACACCCCGCAATGAGTCAACAATTTGATCTATGCGAGGGAGAGGAAAATGATCTTTCAGCAGGCCCGATTGATGTGCTTGAAGTCAATGCACATGCGGAGTGACTTGTCCTTCTTGGGAACCATGACGACATTAGCGAGCCACTGGAGTGGTATATCTCTGGATAAATCCTGCCGCCAACAAATGAGCCACTTCTCACCAATAGCCTTTCTTCTTCCGACGGCGGACCGCCAAGATGCTCTTTGACCGGTTTTGCCGATTTGTCGACTTCGAGGTGATGCTCAGCCACCCCTGAACACCCGCATGTCACCGTCTTCCATGCAAAATGTCCCGCTTCACGGAGGAACCGGATGAGCGCTTCTTCCTATTTCGGTCGAGTGTTGTGGAGATGTGGGTCGGAGCTGCATTGGGGTCGGTCGGGTGAATGTGAACAGGCTTCGTTTCACCAGACGACTGATATGCAGATTCTCCGGCGGGTTTCTTGAACGCAACAAATCACTCGGATCTGCGCTTTGCTTGTACTCTTCGAACTCGACCATGCCACCGAATCGCAATCTTCGAGCCCTTCGAAAGCACTCTTCGCTTTTCTCCGATCACGGTGACAAGTGATCACCCTTTGGGGCCTCGGCATTTTCAGTTTGAGGTACACGTAACATGGTCGAGCCATGAACCGCGCGTAGGGCTGGCCTCCCCAAAATGGCGTGGTACACACTCAAAATCCACAACCTCAAAGGTCAACTTTTCCTTGCGAAAATGCTTTGAATCACAAAAACCACGCCCAGAGCTATTTGGCCGAAAGTGACTCAGCTTTCTTCCCCGGTATGACTCGCGGAAACTCTTGTTATCGGTGCTCAATCGACATCGATGCCCATTCCTTTCAGAGTGTCTCGATACAATAAGTTCAGCCCACTACCACCGCCCATCAAGACTTTCGCTGGCCGAGTGCCTTCGACAACTGGATCGACCACCAAAGCTTGCCTCCCAGGGGTGGCAATATGAGTCGGGTGATCAGATTGGTCGAATGTGATAGGTGTTTGGGACCATCTCAAATATCTTGGTTTTGCTGGGGCAACCATGTTCACCTCACGGTTTATGACTTTCAGTCGACTCTTGCTTTCCACGTCTGCGAAGATCATCAGAGTGGAGTTGACATGTGGATATCCTTCCTCGCTGTCCTCTTTGTCTTCGGCGTTGTCCGACTCCTTCTCCTTGTCCTTAGACTGTTTTCCCTGAAACTGCTGGATCAGGAGTCGACACTGACGAGTGGTGTGCTTTGGGTAAATGATGTTACCCTCTTCATCTTTCTTCATGTGGATGTGACATGGCATATCCATCACGTTGTTTCCTTCTTTATCTTTTACTTTATTAGGATTCCAGGATCCTTTTGGCTTCCCCTTGAACTTTCCCTGAGTGACGGCCAGAGGCTCTCCAGGAGCTGCTGGTTCGGCTTTCCGCTTCTGTTTCCGACTGGAATTTCCCTTCTCCGACTGACTTGGCTTGTACTTGCCACTTCGGAGTCGGTCTTCTTCCTTGCCGTTGGCGTACTTGGTAGCAATCTCCATCATTCGACTCAGGGTCATGTCTCCGGTTCGACCAAACTTCAGACTCAATTCTCTATTCTTGACGCCATCTTTGAAGGCGCAAACTGCCTGATGATCAGACACATTTTCCACAGTATGATGCAGAGTGATCCACCTCTGAATGTACTCTCGAGAGTCTCATTGGTCTTCGCACACGCACTTGCAGCTCACAAACCAGCTGGTCGCTTGCAAGTTCCTTCAAAGAGTTCGGATTTAACACTGGACAAATCTTCCCAAGTGTAAATATCGCTAGGAGGTAATCGATTCAACCACGCCCGCTGAACCTTCAAGCATGAGGGCAAATGCTTCATAGCCACCCCGCCATTCCCACCACCAATCTGAACAGCCACTGGTAATCCTCGAGCCAAGTTTCAGGATTGGACTCACCAAAGGAACTTGTCGACCTATTGCCAACCTGAAATTGGGGGAATCATCGTGGCTCGATAGCCCTGCTAAAACACTCGACCGTAAACATGCACTCGACCGCTCAGGGTGCATCTCTCGGTCCTCCTCGATGGGCTCTGCTCGGCCGACCAAGCCTTGCACGATAATGGATCGCGCGTTGAAGCCTCGGTTCCTCGGGTGACTCGAACTCTTCGCTCAGACCGAATCGACGCTCACATCCCGCCGCCGAGGAGCGAAGACCCATCCTCGAGGGGAAGCGGCACTGACGCTGTCATCTCGGTCGTGTCGGTTCTCCATATCGATTCGCCGGTTGTCGCGCTTCTTCCCGCCGCTGGAGGCGATCTCGGGATCAGGAGCTAACTGAATCAGATTCGCAGCGACGGATCGATCGTGAATTTCTGCTGCGCGATCGCGACACGGGTGAGTTTTGGTCTCTCGCCGCCCGAGCAAATCCTCGACCAGATTAAACCTCTGCCAGCCTCCGGCAGAGGGCTGGATGGACTCGCTATACGGGTTGCAGCCGCTAAATTCTGGATTGGGGTTCGATATACCGAAGTCGGCGGAAAGAGTTGACGCTGACATGCTGGAACTCGCTGCTGCCATGCTGCCGAGTGCTCGCTGGACGCTTCTCCAGCGAAGCGTTCAGCCAGATACAAACGTGCTCCTTCAAGGCACGAGCCTCGGGGTTTCTCCCGCGATGGGAGTATGCAGGCATCCATGTTCCTGCGGGCGGTTCTTCTCTCGCAGAGTCGAGTGTCTCGGCTGGTACTTTCGTGGTCTTGTGCGGGATCACCTCCGCCGCCAACTCCGCCCCTATGGGCGGCCAGAGGATCGCGGGTCCGCCGACCATGAGAATTTCCGCCGCGATCACCGCTATCACACTGGATGCGCTCTCACGAGCCAATCGACAGATCGAACAGTCAGAGAGAGACTCGCGGGCTCAATTGCCGCGACTGGGCGGTGGCTGTCTAGCGAGCCACCGCGCTTCACCCACCGCTGAGCCTCGATCACCAGAGCGCTTGCTGCTGGGGAGACCGGGCGGTTGTCGATAAAGGAGTCGACCGATACGGGTCGACGGTTGCCGCAGCAGAACGCCGTGGACACATGCGCGAAAATGCGCCGCACCGCTGGACGGGAGCGATCGACGCCGAGTGGAGCCTCCCGAGCCACGCGAGTCGCCGGCGATAAAGGTGAGTGCACCGAGACGGATCTCGCGCCTCGACCAAAACTCCAGCAGTCATCATGATGAAAGTACTGAAGTACCGCAACTTCTCCACAAATCGCTAAAACACCAGCCCCACGGTGGGCGCCAACCGTCGTGGTTCTAAGTCCGACAAAGAGAGTGGGGGTAGGTATGGAGAGGCAAGGTCCTAGCTATGGAGAGGTTGTAAACACAAGCGATGTACGAAGTTCAGCCCTTCTGAGGAAGTAAAGCCCCACGCCTCGGAGCCCCGAGGCGGTCGAGTGGATTATATGTATAGGTGTTACAAGAGTGCGAACCCCACCGCCTGTGGTGGGGGTGGCTTATAGAGTGCGCCAGACCCCGCCAGCCCACGAATGAAGGGGTTAAAGTACATTAAGTCTGGGCGCATCGTAACGCCCCACATAAAGTGTCTTAACTACCATAAAGTCTATTCAATTACAGTGCCGTTGCAAAGGCAGAGTGCCTCCTGACCTTCCGTGGTCGAGTGAGTCTTCATGGTCGAGTGAGTCTTCATGGTCGAGTCCTTCTAGTCAGTCGAGAGGGTTCCTCCTTGGTCGACTGGAAGGTGATCTCTTCTAAGGGTGTCCTTGGGTAGGGTACTTAGATCAGGTCTATGACCCTACCCTAGGTACATGAATCCATCATTAGCCCCAGAATGGATTGAGGCTTGAATGAGGAAGGAGTTGATGCTATTTCCGATTGACTTTTGCATACTGGCTATGCGTTGTTCTGGATCAAGACCTTCTTTGTTGATAACGAGCAACTTCTCTTCAGTCGACTCGATCCATTCTTGTCTTTCGTCGAGTGATCTTTTGGACTTTGCCGCCTCGAGTGATTTGATCGCAGAAATCTCGCTCTATGTAACCGATCCGCCGCTCGCGGATTCCACGGGATACGAAATTTGGGGAAGCGCGAAGCGGAACGAATCAGCGTGCTCGGATCGGACAGACACGAGACGCCGATCTCCGCTACCGCTTTTTCCGCCACGATCACGCCAATGCAACTGTTTCGGATATGATTAGATCGACCGGTCCACCCGTCATCCACTGAAGGGATGTTATAAATGCAACCATTGGGGGTTTCTGAACAGTGCTCCATTCTTTCTCCTCTGCTCTCCTCATCTCCGCCCAACACATCCACTTTCGCCTCCGCAAAGCTCTTCTTCGCGCATCTCGCCGGCAGCCATGGTCAAGGAGAAGACGGCGGTGCTGGAGCGCGCAAAGAAGGCGCCGGCGCGGAGAAGGCGAACGGAGATCCACCACCGCAGCTGGTCTTCGCCGAGATCCCGCCGCCAAGGGCTGGGCATGTGGAGATTGATCCACCGACCATCAAGGAGAAGGATCTCTCGACATGGCCGACGACGGGCTGATACCCCACGGCGCCGCAAGGCTTCCAGGAAAGAGTGGCAACCCCAGCCGTAAGAGGGTGAGTGTGTGCTCCTGGCCACTCATGTCGATCGCAGATTTTCTCCGCCACCGAGCGCTTTCGGGTTTTCAACTTTTTGGAGCCCAGCTCCACCACTTTACCCCAGACTCCATCGCGTATCTAGCTGCGTTTGTATCCATGTGTGAGAACTTCTTGGGCTGCCGACCGCACTGGGGCTTGTTCAAGCACATCTTCACGTGTCGCTCTCAGACCGTGAAGAAGGCAAGTCCAGGCGATGAGAAAACTCAAGTTGTCTAGATGTGCGGGGGCCTGGGGATCCAAGTGAGGAACAAGAGCACCTTCCCAGCTATGACGTTTCCCGAGTCGGTCAGGGGCTGGCAGTCAACCTGGTTCTACTGCCAAAATAAGCCGACGCCGGGGCAGTCGAGTGGACTCCCTCCATTCACCATGGACCGAGTGAACAAGCCCTCCTCTCTGAAGGTGATTCCGGAGGAGAGAGCTGACGTGAAGATGCTGATGGATCGCGGTGCGCTTGGTTCGGACGGCGTGACTTGCATGGATCTTTCCGAGGTTTTCCTTCGGCGACGATCCAGCCTCTTCGGGCCCGGAGCCATTGCATGTGGTTGTACTCGCGGAATCAAGACGAGACTCGAGTCCACCCGAAGCAGCCGACGACGCCACGGTGGAAAGGTGGATGGTCATGTCATCGGGAACAAGGATAATCCCTGTGGATCCGTGGAGGATTCTCCACTCGACCATCACAAAGTTCCGCATAAGGTACCTTTGCTCTGCCTTCCATTGTATATTTGTCGTATTTGTCTCTGTATGTTCTGCAACTTGGTCGATTGATCTTTGTCTTGACGTCTTCCAGGCCCTTACCGAGCTGTACTTGATGCCCAATGGAGCTCAGTTCAATCGAGGAGGGAGAAGATAACAAGCGTAGAGCCAGATGAGTGGGATTCAGACGTTGCCGAAGATGACGACGATGACGACGATGATGATGAGGACGAAGAAGAGGAGGAGGAGGAGGTTGCACCACCGCGCTCGGAAAGGCGGTCAAAACTTGTCCATGACCCCACGATCAACGCTGTAGGGGGTTGCGATGCCTCAGCAATGACCAAACGCCTCGATCGCTTCTCCGCGCCGATCGAGAAGGCGCCAAGCAATCGAAGGTGGCTCCGCCGGCCAACCAAACTCCTGCCGAAGATGAAGGTGTCCATCCCCACCATATCAGGGTAAACATGCTGTTTAAGTCTTCTGGTTTTGTGTAAACTTTATCTCTGGTACATGAATCCATCAGTGTGAACCCTTGTCCCGGAGGAGGGGGTGGCTTATATAGAGTGCGCCAGGACCCCAGCTCCCCTCCATTACAACGAGCTTAATGTACATAAAGTAAGGGCGTTACTGGTAATGGCAGTCTTAAATACTCTTAATTCTCATGAAGACTAAGGAGTGAATGCCCGGCCGTTGTGCGCTCTTCCGACTCCTGGTCTTCGATATGGTCGAGTCATTCCCCATACGGTCGAGTGAAAGTGGGGAATGACGGTCGAGTGATTATACCATCGAGTGGATTCTTGGTCTTCTTATGTTCTGGGGTAGTGACCCTGGGTAGGACGTATAGGTCAGGCCTATGATCATACCCCAGGTCTGTATCCTCATCAGGCGGCAACAAAATCTACCTGTGGTACAATGTCCCACAATCACCGTAGTATGTACTTTCGGGTGTTGATCAAGATGTCGTACATATATATTGAAGGAAATGTGCCCTAGAGGCAATAATAAAGTTATTATTTATTTCCTCATATCATGATAAATGTTTATTATTCATGCTAGAATTGTATTAACCGGAAACATGATACATGTGTGAATACATAGACAAAACTATAGTCACTAGTATGCCTCTACTTGACTAGCTCATTAATCAAAGATGGTTATGTTTCCTAACCATATACATGTGTTGTCATTTGATTAGTGGGATCACATCATTAGAAGAATGATGTGATTGACATGACCCATCCCGTTAGCCTAGCACTTGATTGTTTAGTATTCTGCTATTGCTTTCTTCATGACTTATACATGTTCCTCAGAATTATGAGAATTATGCAACTCCTGCTTAATGGAGGAACACTTTGGTACTACCAAACGTCACAACGTGAATCGGGTGATTATAAAGGAGTACTACAGTGTCTCCGAAGGTACATGTTGAGTTGGCATATTTCGAGATTAGGTTTTGTCACTCCGATTGTCGAGAGGTATCTCTCGCCCTCTCGGTAATGCACATCACTATAAGCCTTGCAAGCAATGTAGCTAATGAGTTAGTTACGGAATGATGTATTACATAACGAGTAAAGAGATTTGCCGGTAACGAGATTGAACTAGGTATTGGATACCCACGATCAAATCTCCACTACTAGGAAAAGCCTATACACGTAATCTTAGCAGCAGCGCTGTTCAAAATAGAGCGCCGTAAGTAGTTGTAGCGCTTTATGTAAACTCGATGTCGCTAAATATTTAGCAAGAGCGCCGCCGCCGTAAACACGCTGCTACAATATCGACCGCGGTGTTCCCCACCTCTAAGTAGCAAGAGGCTGGTGGCGTAAAACAGCACTATCGCTAAGTGCATAGTAGTAGCGCCGTTTCCTCGAGATCGCTGCCGGTAAGTTTCAAATTGCCACCATTTTTGTCCCAGCTTAGCAGAGCGCCATTCTGAAAGCGCTGCTGTTGAGTTCTTAGCAGCAGCGCTGTTTCTCACCAGCGCCATCGCTAACCCCACCAAACCCCAACCCGTCCCCTCCCTCCCCTTGCTTTTTTCCCTTCCCCTACCTCCCCCTCTCCTCTCTTCCTCCACCACATGCTCCCACTCTCACTTTTTTCCCTTCCCCCTACCTCCCCCTCTCCTCTCTTCCCTCCACCACATGCTCCCACTCTCACTCTTCTTCTTCTCAATACTTCTCCCCCATTACTCCCTCTCTTCTCTATCCACCTTCTCTCTTTTCATTACTCCTACATAACTACACCACCTCCATTAATGCATCTCCTTTCTTTTTCCTTCCCTCCACTAGTTGAAGTTGTCTCCTTCCAAATTAGGTAGCTAGGTAGATGTAGGATTTAGTTAAGTGACCTATTTGCCCCCTAACTAGATCTATATTGTCAAGAAGAGCTTAATTTGTGCACTTTTGATCTCCGTACAACATCATCTTCGGCCATCAAGATAGAGGTGATGAAACTTTCATGCTTTTGCAAAATGGAAATGTGTTTATGTGTGTGTGATATGTTTGTGGAAATTGTGTGTGTCGATGAGTTGACGCCACCAAATTGTGCTTTTGAGTTGCCTATGTTTTGCCGAAATGTCGATTTATTTCGCTTCGCTAATTCCGCAAACTCTAGATCCATATATGTCCTATTTTAGGGAAGGTCATGCCAAATTTTTTATGACTTTGATGCATGCATGCATTTTACAATCAATTTTTTATTATTACCGTGCAGAGTTGACGATGGTCATGGAACGATGGTGGATGTGGTTGCGGTCGGCGGTGCAAGACATGAAAGAAAATAACCGACAGAGGTTTTATGTCCGTGTCGAAAATGCAAAGGAATAGTTTGGCTCAACCCCATGACGACGGTCGTGTCAAGCGCACTCGCTTCCCGATCGGTTTCATGGATGGCTATACTAGGTGGATAATTGAAGATGAGGATGACGATGTTGAGGATGCCGACGGGCAGGAAATGATGACACGGGCAAGACGAAGAGATGATCGATAATGGCGGGGAAGAGGCCGGACATGGCGGCGGAGAAGGGCCGGACATGGCGGAGGAGAAGGGCCGGACATGGCGGCGGAGAGAACGACATGGACTCCACGCAGCAGAGTTCGCCGGTACTAAGTTCAATTGTGCGGGACCTCATGTTCAAGCATTGCTTCGCAAGGAGACGAGTATCGAGAGAGCTGCTTCTAGAGAGGAGGCTAAGCTGGAGCAACTGTGGTAGACTCAACACTCCATTGTATGATGGTTGCAACTCGAGGTGACCCGTTGAGTTTCACGCCCAACTCCTCAAGACGAAGGCTAAAAACAAATGGACCGACACTAGCCTCGGCGAGCATCTCAAGTACCTAAAGGATGTTCTTCCCGCGGGTAATCTATGTCCTACTAGTGTTGATGAGGCCAAGAAGATCGTGTGCCCTCTTGATCTGCCACACGTTAGATACCATGCATGCATCAATGATTGCATAATTTATCGGAAGGAGCACGCGAAAAACAAGTCTGTCCGTGTGCAATGCTTCTCGATACAAGAAGGCCGGAAGAAATGTCCCCGTAAAGTTGTATGGTACTTACCGATCACTCCCGCCTCCAGAGGTATTTTGTAGATCCCAAGGAAGCAAAGCTAATGCGCCGGCACGCGGAGAGGAAGAAGCCCGACGATGGAGATGATCCAAGTCGAGACACGGAAGGATGGAAGCCAAAGGAGAGCGTTGAACAACTTCTATCGGTATTTTGAATGTGATGCAAGGAACATCGTGCTTGGCGCGGTACCGATGGCATGAACTGCTTGGCAACCGTAACACCAACCATAGTACATGGCCCGTGTTTGTATGGATGTACAACCTCCCCCGGTTGTGCATGAAATCAAGCACATTCACATGAGCATGCTTATTCAAGGCCAAAACAACCAGGAAATAATATTAATTTGTATCCGGGCTACTTCAAGAGGAGTTAGACACGCTATGGAAAACACCGCTGTTGGGGATATTACCACTAGGTAAACCGCCGCTTTGGGCCGATTAATTCCATTAGTAGTATAAGAGAAAGGCCCAAGGCCTATAGTCGGTTTAGAGCTGGTAGCCGAAACCGCCTGATGTATAACTTGTACCGTAAGTTAGAATAGAGAGATACCAACCGATACGAGTATGAACCGTTGGGACTCTACGAACCGACGGGCGCCACTGTATATAAGGGACCACCCGGCGACGGTTCAAGGGGAGATAACCACAACTCGAGCCTAGGCAAAGCTTGTTTGCTCCTAGCCATCGAGACTACATCAATTCCATCACAACCAGACGAGGCTTTTACCTTCATCGGGGTCAACTAGTATAAAACCTTGTCTTTGTGTCCGCTTAACCCCGCAAGTAAACCCAGTAGCGATGGCTCCACGACTAAGTCCTTACGCTTAGGACATCCGCCGTGACAAATCCATTTACGCTTGGCGCCACCGTGGGCTATCGCGACGATGGTTTGACGATCTTGGAGGGCAAGCTCAAAGGACTCGGCTACGCCAGGGCCGGATGACCAAGAGTCGCCGCGTCGATCTACATCGACGACGCCGGATGGGGTCCCGAGGCCGATTCAATCGAGTATGGATACCGGTCCCTTCGCGCGCATACACGCTTTCATCGGCAAGATCGGGAGCTCGGGCCTCGAGCCGACATCTGCACCGACCTCATCGAGACGGCTCAGCGGCGCGACCTGCCCAGTTAAACCGCCGTGAAGCATGTCTTCATTGAGTCACCCATGGAGGAGAGTACGACGCGGTTCGTAACACGATAGTGAGACCGCTGCCTATTCTCGCGATGAATCTTCAACAGAGAGACCGAGTCATTGTACCAGCTGCAGGGCGACATGATCAGGGGCTGTTCCGACGGTGACATGATTCGACCCCCAAGCCAATTAAACCGGTTGAGTATTCATGGTCCGAACGCAGCAGCGAACCACTCTTCAACCGCAGCAAAGAGCGATGCTTTCGTTCAGCAGCGCAGCAGGGGTGGAGGCCCGTGCGCCTCCGGTTCAAGTTCTCACGATCTGTTTGATGCACTAGCAGACTTATGGCGAGGACAACCCAGCAGATCAGAGGCTCATAATGCGTAAATCGCAAAGGTGAAAGAGCAGATCACGCAAGCCAAAGCGGATCTAGCGCCGAGAAGGAGCGATGGTCGCAGAGCGGCCGCTTTAGACGCACAAACTTACAAACTCATGCTTGACCAGAGTGCATCGCAGAGGTGTTGAAGCGAAGTATAGATCGCTACCGCCATCGATTTGATCCTAGAAATCTCTTTCGCACTTCGGGAGCCGCACTCCAAGAACCCGCCCTCAAAGAAGGGAGGTAAACCGGATTGAGGCACCAGGAGCAGGAGCGACGGTTCAACCGCGCCTGATGGAGCCTCCGCAGCAGAACATGGTGGTTCCTCCGCCGGTACAGACACCCCCAGGTCATTATTCCAATCCCATGGACAACCTTGTTGCAGCCGCTGCACGATTGGAGGCGATCCCACCAAGGAGATTCCCCACAAGCGCTGAGACACGCCGGTTAAGGAGTCTTGACTGCGCCGATACAGCAGAGGCATATTCATACAGCCGTGATCGGATTCACTTACGCCTGGCCCAAGCCGGAGCTGCAGCAGCGCATGGATGAACCGCCATATCAGCAACGCTGGACCGTGAAGCGCCCGAGGCAATCACCGATGGGTGGTATTCGTGATGCTCGTGATGGTGGATCGGCCCGCACGCAGGAGGCCGAAGTTAGCAGCACAGATGATGCGGATCAACACACACCGTTCGCCTACCACCTTCGCTGACCAGAGTCGTGATCCGCTTTAGGTGCCCTGCTTAATCCCGCTTTACGCAATGTGCGCCCGCTTAAGGATTTTAAGGGCCCGCGAAGGTGCCGAATTACACCGCAGATCTGTCCCCCAAGCGGGTTGAAAGTTATGAGATGGCCATGGAGATGCTAGATGTTGATGAGACCGCATGTGCAAAATACTTCACCATGATGTCGAGGGCACAAACAGATTGGTTGAAGAGCTTACCGCCCAATTTATCAGCCATGGGGCCACGGCCCGGTTTATCCGTAACTTCAAGGATACGTAAGCAGCCCAAGTCCATAGTAGACCGGAGGCTTGCGCCCGTGAAGAAGGGAGTCAACAACCTGCTGGTACGCCGTGTGTCCGAGATTCGCACTTTTCCGACCGGATCAACGCCGACTCGGCGATCTTAACGTTAGAAGGCAACCGCCGGTTTGAGCCTTTGAAGTTAAAATTGGGACGATGAAGCGGTTCTCGCAATGATATGGGAACCCTCATGGCCATGGTAAAGTATGCCGATTCGACAAAGACAAAGGATCCCGTCGATGATGATGAAGCAGGAAGGAAAGAAGAATGGCAACTCCAAGGGGCAGCAGTACAAACCGGCGGGTCATGGAAACGGTGGCAAGCGCAAGGCTGATGGCAACCCGGATTTCGTAGCCAACACTAATGCACAGGACAGAGGCCCACGGCGCAGAGGCAAGGCGAATCGGGGTCCAAATCCTAATACAAGCCGTTTGAATTACTTGTTGAATCAACCTTGCCCCAAGCACGGGACGAAGGAGTCCCCATCGAACCATCTCTCGAAAGATCTTATATTATGCAGAGTTCAAAACTCCAATGCGCTCCAGCATGACCAGGGGTCGAGGCGGTTCAGATCCGTTTCCATGGGCCAGTCAGATGGAGCTTCGTTCAGTGGCCTAGTCAAGGCAATCACCATAGCCGTGATAACCAGAGTGGCCGTAGCAGCAGCAGAAAGAATCAAAGTTATCGAGCCAACCAAAGCAGCTTGAATGGTGGGCGTGATTACGTTTTCACAACCAGCTTTGGACAAGCGGATCGACAAACGAGCAAGAATTTCGCTGAACCGCCTTGCCGCGATATTTACGCCGGTCGTAACAGCCTATCGTGGGAGCAGAGAGGACCATCCCCGGGTTGATAATCCGGTCAACTAGCATTGGTGGTCGACCGTAGGGGGCTATAAGTTTACTAAGGTGCTTATGGATGGAGGAAGCAGATCAATATATTATACTATGAAACTTTCCGTCGCATGGGTCTCACTGCATAAGGATCTCGCATCCGTCTAATACGGTGTTCCATGGTGTAGTACCATGCAAATCGGCTTATCCTGCTGGTAAGATAGCCCTCGATGTGGCTTTTGGAGATGAGCATGACTCGGTCCGAAAATCTAACTTTTGAAGTGGTGAAAATCCGGAGTCCATATCATGCCTTGTTTGGACGGCCAGCTTATGCTAAGTTCATGGCACGACCTTGTTATATTTACTTGCAGCTCAAAATGCCAGGTTACAAAGGAACGATAACGGTGCATGGAAGCCGCCGAGTCGCTTTGGAATGTGAGGAAGGTGATGCAGCTTATGCAGAGGCGGTCTGTACTACGGAGGAGTTGAAATTTATAAGGACAATGTTGACCCGCGGATATGACCCTTTGAAGAAACCCACTACAGAGCATGAATCGGATCTGAAGTTTAAATCGACAAATGAGACCAAGCTTTTGACTTCGTACAAAGCGATTCGCCCAAGCAGCTTATCGTCAAGCAACCAGATCCCAAATAGGAAAGCGCCCATCGAAGTTCATCCGTGAGAACCGGATATCTTTGCATGGAAGCCATCCGACATGCCGTGTACCGAGGAACTCGCCGAGCACACACTTAATGTGGATCCTAAGTATAAACCGTGAAACAGTTCCTCCGCCGGTTTAATGAAGAGAGGCGCAAGGCCATTGAGAAGAAGTAGCCAGCTTCCGGGCGGCTGGCTTTATCATTGAGATGTTTCATCCAGAGTGGCTTGCTAATCCGTGCTAGTCCTTAAGAAAATGGCACCGGGCGATGTGTGGACTACACGTATCTTAACAAGGCTTGTCCAAAGCAGATCCTTTTGCCTCCCCCGCATTGATCGATTATTGATGCCACGGCAGGATGTGAGCGCTAAGTTTTTGGACGATACTGGATATCATCGATCAAAATGGTGGTTAAGGACCAGGAGAAGACAGCGCTTATAACTCCCTTTGAGCCTTCGCTATGTATCTATGCCTTTGTGCTCAAGAGTGCCTGTGTTACTTATCACGTGTGTACAGAATTGCTCGTGATACGCAGATCGGCCGCAATGTGCATGCTTATGTAGATGATATTGTGCTGAAATCAAGACAAAAGGAGACGCTGGTGGAAGATTTGAAGGAAACCTTCGACAACTTGCACATTTATAAGATGATGCTTAATCCAGCCAAGTGTGTTTTTGGTGTTCCGGCTGGCAAGTTATTGGGGTTCCCGTGTCTAACAGAGGAATTGAGGCTAATCCGAGAAAATTAAAGCTATCACTTCCTTGGCTAAACCGGCGTATCAATGATGTTCAGCGTCTTCGGGCGTGGATCGCTGCGTTGAGCCGGTTTATCACCACCGAGAGAAGGCCATTCCTTATACCAGATGCCGAGGAAGATGATAATTTCGCTCGAGTCCGGGCCGACGAAGCATTTGAGGATCTAAAGCGCAATTGGCCAATCCGCCGTTTCTGCGGCTCGCCGACAAGGAACCATTGTTGTTATATGTAGCAGCCAATGCTCGAGCAATAAGCGTGGGCCATTGTGGTAGAGCGCAAGGAGGCAGCAAGGAGTATCCGTTCAACGGCCGGTTTATTATATCAGTGAGGTGCTTATTGAGTCCAAGCAGAGAAATCCGCATTGGCAGAAGCTAGTCTATGGTGTTTTTATGGCCAGTCAAAAACTGAAGCAATATTTCCAAGGGCACTTCAGCTCCTTTGGGTGATATCATACAGAACCGAGAGGCGACTGGCCGGATTGCAAAATGGGCCATCGAGCTTGGGCCGCATGGACTAAAGTATATACCACGCACAGCAGTGAAGTCACAAGCACTTGTTGATTTCATTAATGACTGGGTGGAGTTACAGGCGCCAGAGGAGAAGCCGGATCACACATATCGACTATTCATTTCGACGGATCCAGCAGCTTGAAGGCTCGGGCCGGAGTCGCTTTAACTTCCCCACGAGGTGATAAGTTTTGTTACGCTCTCCGCTTAATGTTCCCTTGTACTAATAATGTAGCTGAGTACGGCCTTGCTCCATGGTCTCCTGATGGCTAAGGAGATGAATTTAAGCCGTTAAGTGCTTTGGTGACTCGGACCGTGGCTCAAAGAAGTATCCGCACTTGGGATTCTAAGGACCCGCCATGGCCGATATCGTCAAGAAGTGGATAATATCGCAGGATGCTTCAAGGGCTATCAAGTGGATCATGTGGATCGCCGAAGAACGGCGGCAGACGCTTTAAGCCGTTGGGTTCTCAACAGAACCGTCCCGCTTAATGTCTTTTGGACGCCTTGCACAACCCGTCGGGTCCAGCTCCCCGTGAAGCGGATTTGGCTATTCCTGATCCGAAGCTCAGCTTGGTGGCAGCATTGCATGCTATTCCGGATTGACGATCCCTTACCTTGCGATATGACTCGAGGGGAGTTACCGAAGATGAGGTTCGCCGCATGATAATCCGCGCCCAAATCTATGACGATTCTTAATGGTGAGTTACATCATTGCAAAGGTGTCGTATGCTTAACGCTGTGTTTCCGAGGAAGGCGGTGAAATTTTAAGGGAAATCCATGAAGGATTGTGGACATCACGCCGTTCAAAGTCCCCGTGGCGGCATGCCTTCCGCCACGGATTTTACCGTTGACTACCCATGCCGATGCGGAGGACTTGGTTAAACGGTGTGATGGATGTCGAAATTTTCAAGGCGTGTTTCATGTACCGCTCAAGAATTGAGGATGATCCCAATAACGTGGCCGCTTATACACTGGGGCTGGATATGGTTGGACCCTTTAAACGATCCAAGGATAAGAAGACCCACCTTGGTGGCAAAGGGACAAGTTCACCAAGTGGGTTGAAGCGAACCCGCCGCTAAGTGTGATGCGCAACAATGTGCGCTTCATCAAAAGGTGATTTTCCGGTTTGGCTTTCCACACAAGATCATTATCGATAATGGCACTAATCTATCCAAGGGGGCTATGAAAGAGTTTTGTGAACGCGAGCACATCCGGCTTGACGTGTCGTCGGTAGCGCATCCCCAGTCAAACGGGCAGGCAGAACGCACTAATCAAGAAATCTTACGAGGCATCAAACCCCGACTTCGGTTCCATTACGAGAACACCGTGGTGCTGGGTTGAAGAGCTCCCATCGGTGCTATGGAGTATCAATACTACGCCAAACCGATCCATCGGATATACACCTTCTTCATGGTCTACGGAGCGGAGGCGCTTCTCCCAAAGGATATCCGCACGATTCGCCCGTGTAGCGGCTTATGTTGAAGCGACAACGAGATGCGCGACAGACGCTTTGGACCTATTGGATGAGGAGCATGATATGGCAGCCGCTGCTCGGGCGATTTACCAACAAGATCTTCGTCGTTATCACAGCCGCCGGTTAAAACCAGAACCTTTCAGAAGGAGATTTGGTGCTTCGCCTCATCCAAGACCGCATGATATGCACAAGTTATCCCCGCTTTGGGAAGGACCTTTGTGGTCAGCAAGAATCTACACAACGGATCCTACTATCCGATTGATATTCGAGAGCGAAGACTCACGTGACATCGAGGAGGAGACCAATAGGCCGTGGAATATAGCTCATCTTCGACCTTACTACACTTGAGTCATCGGCTCATTTTATGTACATAGCATGACAATGTATATATTATCTTCGATATAATAAAATCGGAGCCTCACTAAAGCGGGTCTCTGCTTTTCTTCTCATGTGTGGTTACATGGAGTGTTTCTGCTTTTAAAGCGCCTCCGTTTACCCCTTGACAGCTTATATTTATCACTTGGGGCTTGGTCGTGTCCCAACCAATGCAACACCTCTTGATAGGCTTAAAGCCACCAGATCATTTGGGGACACGGTCACGCCTCGAACCGTCACGCCTCTTGGTCGGCCAATAGGGCCAGAGTCATTTGGGGGCTTGGTCGAACCCGAACCAATGTCATGCCACTTGGCCGGGCGATCGCCAAGAGTCTTTTGGGACCTGGCCGACCAGCACCATCGCTACGCCTTTGGGGGCTTGGTTGCGCCTCGACCATGGTAATGCCATCCGACCAGCTCCATGAAGCTTTACTTTTGCAAAGAGTTATTGCCTTTGTTGCCATATTTTTACATAATTGGTATTCGATTTTTTGTTGCGCTTTTTAAACCCGATTTAATATTTTTATCCGTTTAACTATCGCCATAAGTCGACAGTGACACGGTTTGATATTGCACCGGAGTTTTATCCGCCTGTTTACCTTCTTCCTGCTCATCCTCTTGAAAAACACGGGCTTGTGCCGATTCAAAGACGGTTATATGGGAGTTATTATCTCCCCTGCACGGTCATGGTTTATAAGACCTCCGCTTCAAAGTTTGGCTACGCCACTTTCATGCCCAGACACGGCAGTGTATTTGTATCACATACTTGTTGATTTTTGATATATATATATATATATATATATATATATATATATATATATATTGAATACCATAACCGGTCAAGTGTGTCACCGCCACCGAGGTTCAATTTTTCCGTTGCAGGAGTATGAATCAAACAAAGTTTCACCTATGCACGAAGGCATATCCAGCAGTAAAGTTTTAACTATATATTACAAGGCAACACAGGCCCAAATGAGATCATTGTTCTTGGGCAAACCGCCCACCTACGTATATTTAACCCGCTACCGGTTCAAGACTGATTTCATCTTCCGCCGCTTCAGATCTTCATCCCTACTCCATTGGCCGAAATCCACAAGGGTCCAACGATTCCCATTAGCGCTTGGAAAACAGCCTCTTCTTGAATCAAAGAAGACGGTTCATCGTCGGGTGCGTAAGTATGCTTACGGATTGAGGGATCAGGTTTTCCGTTCAAAGGTGGGGGCGTATACTCGCTTGTTTTGATCATTATATTGTGCTTGGTAATGCTCCAAGTCGGCTTCTTCGCCAATTGACAAGCCGGGCGCACCGCACGGTTTATCGCCTGTAAGTCCTCTTCATCAAATTAGAGCCATCTTCTTTCACGCTGGATAGCCTTTGAGCTGCTTCAACGGGATCAAAGTCCGTACCCATGCCTTGGCTCGGATCAAGGCGCTGATGGCTCCGTTCGCAGGTAGCCGATTTCTTCACCTCTTCAATCCGGGAAGGAAGCATTGATAGCCGGTTCGTAGTATCTTGAATCAGGAAGGCGCTGATTGTTATATGACATTGTGGTGATAACACGCTGGCTCCAGATATAATCGCTCAACTAAAGTGTAGACAGCCTTCGCTTCTTCCGCACGCCATTTCCCAAGTGCCCAACGCGGTGCCTACATACGGTAAAGGGATAGTTTTAAACCGCATAAATGATGTAGCAGTACAACATATCACAATTATTCACAGGAGCTTACCAAGATGGCTGCAATCATAGAATGTACTTGCCGCTTCACGGCCGCCGATCATCCACCACCGGTTTAAGGGCAGCTTCAGCATTTTCTCGCCTGCTTGATCAAATTGGCCTTTTCCGGGCCCGCATCGCCTCGTTTTCTTCATACTTTCCTTCACTGCTCAGCAGCGGTCAAGGCGCTTGGTTAATTTTTCTTGGCCTTCATGTTTCGCCTGCTGGTTTTCAAAGCCGCTTGTAAATCGGGCAATCCGTCATCTTTGATTTTCACTTCAGCCGCTGCGATTGACAAGACGCTCAGCCAGAATTTAAGTCAAAGTCCCAACCATACAACATGCTTATATGCTTGACACTTGGGGGCTAATGTACCTTCAATTTTTATACTGCTATTACATGGCAAAGTCCCAAGCTCAATACAAGTATTCAACTTGGCACTTGGGGGCTAATGACCGCTTGATTCTACCAATGTTTGGTCGACAGTTTTATTGAAGAACCGTTTAATTATGGATGCTTAAACCGCCCCGTGGTTATATGGGAAGATTTCACAATGGAACATGTAGATAGTCAAGTCCCGGTTTGATCAAGATTACAAACCGCCCTTGGGGGCTATAAGGAATAATATGCTGGTGATAAGGAAAGGAGTGTTACTCAAACTTGTCCTCATTAATTTGACCAAGCCAGCTTCATAGTCACGGCCATCAGAAACCGTTCAAATATCCGTAATGAAGGTCTTGGGCGCTTAAAGCGCATATGTTTCCAGCCCACATCCCATTTTCCTTTGTTAAAAGTGGAAGAATCTTCTTCACAAGATGTCGGGTTAAAGTTGCCGATTCCCTACCAGAGCGCCCATACCAAGAATCACAACGCCATCATCTTTCGATTCGACGGATTGTGTGGCACGGCTGTTTCAAAGAGGGATCGCGAGGCTTTTCAAACCGGACAAGGCCGCAGGTGGATCGCCAGAGATTGAAGTGTGGACAGCCTCTCTCAGAATAACCTCCTCTTGAACCGGAGGGTCATTGGGAATATCTTCGAGGCAACGCTGAGGTCCGGCCGCCATGATCTCAAGCGGCAGCCTCTTCAATTGTTTTGTCCAAGCGGCCTTCTTGCTAGGTTTCGCTTGTTCTCAAGAGACAAAAGTCGTGAAAAAGCATATCCATTACGTAAGATATCAGAAAACATATGGTCGTATTGACTTACCCAGCGGCTATTTTCAATGGCGGTAGCTGAGTGGCTGAGGATTCGCCAGATGATGAATGAGAAGTAACCTGATAATCGGAGTCGGACGGATTAAGAGGTTGACGAAGAAACCCGCTTTGGAATTTAAAGCAATAAAAGGGTCGAAACCTCGTGCGGCGCTTTTGAACTGGCTGTTTGGTAAACCGGCAGAGGTAACTCACCTGTCTTGTCTGGCCGGTTGTGCGGCGCTAGCTTCATGTTGCTGTGTCTTCATAACAAGTTTGGGATCCAAGTAAGCAAGAGGGTGAGAAAAGTTAACTTTCCGGTTTGCCCGGAAATTTTGGTGAAGGCAAATTTGTTGAATCGAAGAAAGAATGGTTACCTCAAAGAAATCCTCGTTGTTGGCTTCAACGTCATCCTGACAAGCATCATCATCAATAAGGCGTGTAAAAAGCAAGCCAAGAGAATCAAGTTCCGGATTACCCACATCATCGTCAATGGCCGGGTCAGATGAAGCAGTAGTCTTTCTCTTGTGGGCTGATTTCTTGACAACTTTTGTTTTGGGCCGATTTGGCCGCCCAGCTTTGTCCGCTTTGTCTTGGGAAAGTTTCTTGCTCCAAAACGGATTATCGCCCTGGATCAGAAATAATTAAAAGTTGGATATATGAAAGTAATAACGGGTTTTTAATGATGACAGTCAGAGACTTACCGCAGGTGGTGTGTTGGTGGTGCAGTAAGGAGCCAAGCCGGTTTGAGCACAGAGATGCTCCGGTTCATTCAGCATTCTTCTTACTGAATCCGTAACTTCATCATCAGAAAGTTCAAGTTTAGTGTGTCGGAGTGGGTCATCGACATCGCCGTATATCGCACATCAAACCGAATGCCGCTCAAAGGCAAGATGCCCCAAGATAACCAAAGAGCGCAACATCAATTCCACCAAACTGCATACCATGAAGGCTCGGAGCTTGGACAGCCAGGGGCATATTTGCTTCTCTTTGGCGTTAGTCTTTGAGGAAAGGGATGAGTATTGCTTAGCCGCCCGACGAAAGCCGTAAAGGATTTTCACCTTCAGAGAAGTATCTTTGCAAAAAACCAAGTCGCATTCCACTTTTTGGGGTGAGTATGGAGTTTGACATGGGATAGGTGATCTCCTTCCTTTTCGGATAGCCATACCGCCTAATTCTGTATTGGGGCTGCCGGTGAATTCAAGACGACGGTTCAGATGGAAGAGATCTCTAAACAGTTCAATGTAAGGTTCCTCTTGCAGATATGCTTCGGATAGCACTTGAAAGTGGCACAAAGTTGGTGACGGAGTTGGGGCCAATGTCTTGGGGACGGAGCTGAAAATTGGCCATCACATCCCTGCAGAAAATTTTGACCCGGTGGTTTGAAACCCCGGCCGCTTGATCCGCGAAACTACAACTTCCCTTCCCGAGGAGTGGAGGACATTCTTCTCCAGAACCTCCAAAGGGATCGTGTCTTTGTCATCTAAAGCACCAATTGATACCAATTCATTCAGTCAAGGCCTCGTAGATGCGGAAGGAACCTAGTTGCATTCATACACCTGTTTGGCCATGACAAGATCTACAAAAGTAACGGATCCGGTTTAAGAGTGTGTTTGTCACAAAGTGATTGATCTAGGTTATGATAAACCGGAGGCAGTGTTTAAATCGGTTTATTGAGATGTGATGAGTTCTGGCGGTTCAACAAGGGGACTAATGGTGTGCCTGTGCCGGTTCAAATGGGCTTTTCCTTATGATGAGTTAAACCGCCTAATCTAGGCCTTGGAGATAATTGACGCTATGACCAGTTTACAGAAACAAGTTTCACAAAATCTCATGATTACTACGGATCAAACGCGGGTTTTCAGAAAAACAGGAAATATTTGGCGTAAGTAAAGGAGAAGGTATGGACCATAAGGCAGATTTATATGCGTAAGATCCATGGATTAAAATGAGAAAGTAGCAATGGATACGCAGGAATCACCATTGGTGCAGAGCAAGATTCACAGCGGGCTCAAAGTTAAAAGATAAAACGCATCGAAGAACATGGTGCGGTTAGAACCATAAAAGCAGATCTAAGTACGTAAATAGATTTAAAAAGGGGAAGAAGCTTACCAGGAATGGAGAAGATGTGGAAAGAGGCCGCGGTGCTCTGGTACGTTCAGCTCGATGCAGCAGCCTAGGATGAAGCAGAGGTCAATGACGATGGCGGAGCTCCAATGGCAGCGGCGCGAGGAAGACGAAGAAGAGGAAGCGAAGGAAGGAAAAGAATGACCCTTCGCCCTATTTATAAGGCAAGAAAGTTAGGTCAAGCGCGTGGGATCCGTGGGCTGCCATTAAAGAAGGCGCATAAAGGATAAAATTTCAAGATGACGCCATGCCGGTTTACAAAGGATCGAAGCGTTACTGACGACATGGCGTTTACCAAACGAAAAGAAGATGTCCAAGATACAAGCTTTAGAAAGGTTGACATGAACAGTTCAAGTCAACTGGGGCCTAATGTTGGGATATTACCACTAGGTGTAAACCGTCAGTTTGGGCCGGATTAATTCCATTAGTAGTATAAGCAGAGAAAGGCCCAAGGCCTATAGTCGGTTTAGAGCTGGTAGCCGTAAACCGGCCTGATGTATAACTTGTACTGTAAGTTAGGAATAGAGAGATACCAACCGGGATACGAGTATGAACCGGTTGGGACTCTACGAACCGACGGGCGTCACACGTGTATATAAGGGGACGACCCGGCGACGGTTCAAGGGGAGATAACCACAACTCGAGCCTAGGCAAAGCTTGTTTGCTCCCTAGCCATCGAGACTACATCAATTCCATCACAACTAGACGAGGCTTTACCTTCATCGGGGTCAACTAGTATAAAAACCCTTGTCTTTGTGTCCGCTTAACCCCGCAAGTAAACCCAGAAGCGATGGCTCCACGACTAAGTCCTTACGCTTAGGACATCTCGCCGTGACAAATCCAAAACACACCGCCAAGACATGGGACGCCAAAAGGTGAGTATTTCAACATGAGAGCTGCTACCGATCACGACAAAGGCAGACTATCTCGGTTACGATGGAGGAAGCGGTATCAATATATTATACTATGAAACTTTCCGTCGCATGGGTCTCACAGACAAGGATCTCAGACCGTCCAATACGGTGTTCCATGGTGTAGTACCATGCAAATCGGCTTATCCTGTTGGTAAGATAGCCCTGGATGTGGCTTTTGGAGATGAGCATGACTCTCGGTCTGAAAATCTAACTTTTGAAGTGGTGAAAATCCGGAGTCCATATCATGCCTTGTTTGGACGGCCAGCTTATGCTAAGTTCATGGCACGACCTTGTTATATTTACTTGCAGCTCAAAATGCCAGGTTACAAAGGAACGATAACGGTGCATGGAAGCCGCGAGTCGCTTTGGAATGTGAGGAAGGTGATGCAGCTTATGCGAGGCGATGCATGCCACGGAGGAGTTGAAATTCTATAAGGACAATGTTGACCCGGCGGATATGACCCCTTTGAAGAAACCCACTCTGAGCATGAATCGGATCTGAAGTTTAAATCGGCAATGAGACCAAGCTTGTTGACTTCGTGCGGGCGATTCGTCCAAGCGGTTCTTGTCGGTGCTAACTGGATCCCAAATAGGAAGCGCGCTCGCCGAGTTCATCCGTGAGAACCGGATATCTTTGCATGGAAGCCATCGACATGCCGGGTGTCCGAGGAACTCGTGAGCACACACTTAATGTGGATCCTAAGTATAAACCGGTGAAAGCAGTTCCTCGCGGTTTAATGAAGAAGCGCAAAGGCCATTGGAGAAAAAGTAGCCAGGCTTACGGCGGTGGCTTTATCATTGAGATGTTTCATCGAGTGGCTTGCTAATCCGGTGCTAGTCCTTAAGAAAAATGGCTTTGGCGTATGTGTGTGGACTACACAGATCTTAACAAAGGCTTGTCCGGCAGATCCTTTGCCCTCCCCGCATTGATCAGATTATTGATGCCACGGCAGGATGTGGCGTTTAAGTTTTTGGGCGCATACTCTGGATATCATCGAGATCAAAATGGTGGTTAAGGACGAGGAGAAGACGGCGTTTATAACTCCCTTTGGAGCCTTACGCTATGTATCTATGCCTTTTGGGCTCAAGAGTGCCCAGAGTTACTTATCGGCGGTGTGTCTGAGAATTGCTGCGCATCATGAATCGGCCGCAATGTGCATGCTTATGTAGATGATATTGTGGTGAAATCAAGACAAAAGGAGACGGTGGAAGATTTGAAGAAAACTTGACAACTTGCACATTTATAAGATGATGCTTAATCCGGCCAAGTGTGTTTTTGGTGTTCGGTGGCAAGTTATTGGGGTTCTGGTGTCTATGAGAGGAATTGAGGCTAATCCGGAGAAAATTAAAGCTATCACTTCCTTGGCTAAACGAAGTGTATCAATGATGTTCGTCGTCGTGGCGGGCAGGATCGCTGCGTTGAGCGGTTTATCGGCCGCCTCGGAGAAAGGCCATTCCTTATACCGAATCTTTGAGGAAGGCAGATAATTTAAATGCAGAGTCCGACTCTTGTGAAAGCATTTGAGGATCTAAAGCGGCGATTGGCCAATCCGCTGTTCTTGCGGCTCGGTTGACAAGGAACCATTGTTGTTATATGTAGCAGCCAATGCTCGGCGATCGGCGTGGCCATTGTGGTAAGCGCAAGGAGGCGGCAAAGGTATCGGTTCAACGGCGGTTTATTATATCGATGAGGTGCTTATTGAGTCCAGCGGAGAATCCGCATTGGCGAAGCTAGTCTATGGTGTTTTTATGGCGATCAAAAGCGAAGCAATATTTCCAAGGGCACTTCAGCTCCTTTGGGTGATATCATCTGAACCGAGGCGGCGGATTGCAAAATGGGCCATCGAGCTTGGGCGCATGGACTAAAGTATATACCACGCTACAGCGGTGAAGTCACAAGCACTTGTTGATTTCATTAATGGTAGGTGGAATTCTGGCGCGGAGGAAAGCGGATCACACATCTTGGACTATTCATTTCGCGGATCGAGCGGTTGGAAGGCTCGGGGGGCTGGAGTCGTTTAACTTCCCACGGTGATAAGTTTTATTCGTTCTCCGTTTAATGTTCCTTGTACTAATAATGTAGCTGAGTCTGAAGCCTTGCTCCATGGTCTCCGGATGGCTAAGGAGATGAATTTAAGCGGGTTAAGTGCTTTGGTGACTCGGACTGGTGGCTCGGCAAGTATCGGCACTTGGGATTCTAAGGACCGCTCATGGCCGCATATCGTCAAGAAGTGGATAATATCGCGAGATGCTTCAAGGGCTATCAAGTGGATCATGTGGATCGCCGGAAGAAACGAAGCGGCGAGCGCTTTAAGCGGTTGGGTTCTCGGCGTAAACCGGTCCCGCCTAATGTCTTTTGGGCGTCTTGCACAACCCGTCGGTCCAGCTCCTGGTGAAGCGGATTTGGCTATTCTGATCCGGAAGCTTCGATTGGTGGCAGCATTGCATGCTATTCGGATTGGGCGATCCCTTACCTTGCGTATATGACTCGAGGAGTTGCGGAAGATGAGGTTACGGCGAGACGGATAATCCGGCGCTCCAAATCTATGGCGATTCTTAATGGTGAGTTACATCATTGCGGTTATCGAGGCGTTTCAGCGCTGTGTTTCCCCTGAGGAAGGCGGTGAAATTTTAAGGAAATCCATGAAGGGATTGTGGACATCACGCCGGTTCAAAGTCCACAGTGGCGGCGTTCCGTCCGCATTTTCTTGGTTGACTACCCATCTTGATCACGGAGGACTTGGTTAAGCGGTGTGATGGATGTCGAAATTTTCAAAGGCGTGCTCATGTCTGGCTCAAGAATTGAGGATGATCCCAATAACGTGGCCGTTTGCGACACAGGGGCTGGATATGGTTGGACCCTTTAAGCGATCCAAGGATAAGAAGACCCACTGTTGGTGGCGGTGGACAAGTTCACCAAGTGGGTTGAGCGGAACACAGTCGGCCAAGTGTGATCGGCAGCAGCGGTGCGATTCATCAAAAGGTGATTTTCGGTTTGGCTTTCCACGGTATCATTACGATAATGGCACTAATCTATCAAGGGGCTATGAAAGAGTTTTGTGAGCGTGAGCACATCCGAAGCAGCGTGTCGTCGATGCGCATCGATCAAGCAGGCGAGCGAGCGCACTAATCAAGAAATCTTACGAGCATCAAACCCGACTTACGGTTCCATTCGAGAGAACACCGGGTCTTTGGGTTGAAGAGCTCCCATCGGTGCTATGGAGTATCAATACTCGCCAAACCGATCCCTTTGGATATACACCTTTCTTCATAGGTCTACGAGGCGGAGGCGGTTCTCCCCGATGATATCCGCACGATTAGCCCGTGTGGCGGCTTATGTTGAAGCGGACAGCGAGATCTTGCGACGGGCGCTTTGGACCTATTGGATGAGGAGCGTGATATGGCAGCCGCTCGTTCGGCGATTTACCAACAAGATCTTCGTCGTTATCACAGCGCGGGTTAAAACGAGAACCTTTCGAAGGAGATTTGGTGCCGTCTCATCAAGACCGAAGAGATATGCACAAGTTATCCCGCCTTGGGAAGGACCTTTTGTGGTCGGCAGAATCTACTAGCGGATCCTACTATCGATTGATATTCGAGGCGTAAAGACTCACGTACATCGAGAGGAGAGACCAATAGGCCGTGGAATATAGCTCATCTTGACCTTACTACACTTGAGTCATCGGCTCGGTTTATGTACATAGCATGACAATGTATATATTATCTTGATATAATAAAAATCAGACCTCGGCTAAGCGGGGTCTCTGTCTTTCTTCTCATGTGTGGTTACATGGAGTGTTTACTGCTTTAAAGCGGCCTCGGTTTACCCCTTGACGATTATATTTATCACTTGGGGGCTTGGTGGGTGTCCAAACCAATGCAACACCTCTTGATAAGCGAAAGCCACCAGATCATTGGGGACACGGTCACGTCTGAACCGGTCACGCCTCTTGGTCGGCCAATAGGGCGAGTCATTTGGGGGCTTGGTGAACCAGACCAATGTCATGCCACTTGGCGGCGTACTGCGCCAAGAGTCTTTTGGGGACTGGCCGACCAGCACCATCGCTACGCCTTTGGGGGGCTTGGTTGCGTCTGACCATGGTAATGCCATCTGACCAGCTCCATGAAGCTTTACTTTTGCAAAGAGTTATTGCCTTTGTTGCCATATTTTTTACATAATTGGTATTCGATTTTTTTTGTTGCGTTTTTTAAAACCCGACGAATATTTTTATCCGGTTTAACTATCAGTTACAAGCTGACAGGACACGGTTTGATATTGCACCGGAGTTTTTATCTGCCCGGTTTACCTTCTTCCGGTTCATCCTCTTGGAAAAACACGGGGGCTTGTGCTGATTCAACCTGCGGTTATATAGGAGTTATTATCTCCCAGACGGTCATGGTTTATAAGACCTCCGCTTCAAAGTTTAGCTACGACTTCATGCCAGATCTGGCGGTATTTGTATCACATACTTGTTGATTTTTGATATATATATATATATATATATATATATATATATATATATATATTGAATACCATAAACCGGTGGCGGTGTCACATACCGAGTTCAATTTTTACAGTTGCGGGAGTATGAATCAAACAAAGTTTCACCTATGCACGAAGGCATATCCAGCGAAAGTTTTAACTAAAGGCTATTACAAAGCAACACGATTGCCCAAATGAGATCATTGTTCTTTGGGCAAACCGCCCACGAGATATTTAACCCGACTACCGGTTCAAGACTGATCTTCATCTTCCGCCGCTTGACATCTTCATCCCTACCCATTGGCTGGAAATCCACGAGTGGTCGATCGATTCCCATTAAGCGCTTGAAAACAGCCTCTTCTTGAATCAAAGAAAGCGGTTCAATGTCGGGTGCGTAAGTATGCTTACGGATTGGAGGATCGAGTTTTCGGTTCAAAGGTGAGGCGGACACTTTCGCTTGTTTTGATCATTATATTGTGCTTGGTAATGCTCCAAATCGGCTTCTTGACCAATTGACAAGCCGTAGGCGCACCGCACGGTTTATCGCCCGTAAGTCCTCTTCACTGAAATTAGAGCCATCTTCTTTCACGCTGGGATAGCCTTGAGCTGCTTCAACGGGATCAAAGTCTGGTACCCATGCCTTGGCTCGGATCAAGGCGTTGATGGCTCCGGTTCGTGCAGCCGATTTCTTCACCTCTTCAATCCGGGAAGGAAGCATTGATAGCCGGTTCAGAGTATCTTGAATCAGGGAAGGCGCTGGATTGTTATATGACATTGTGGTGATAACACGCTGGGCTCCGGTATATAACTGCTCAACTAAAGTGTAGACAGCCTTCAGTTTCTTCCGCACGTCATTTCCCAAGTGCCCAACGCGTGTGCCTACATACGGTAAAGGGATAGTTTTAAACCAGACAAATGATGTAGCAGGTACAACATATCACAATTATTCACAGGGAGCTTACCGAAGATGGCTGCAGTCATAGAATGTACTTGCCGCTTCACGGCTGTCAGATCATCCACCACGGTTTAAGGGCAGCTTGACATTTTACGCCCGTTTGATCAAATTGGCCTTTTCGTGGCCCAGTGCTGTTCTTTCTTCATACTTTCCTTCACCTGTTCAGCAGCGGTCAAGGCGCTGGTTAATTCTTTCTTGGCCTTCGATGTTTCGGCCTGCTGGGTTTTCAAAGCCGCTTGTAAATCGGCAATCCGGTCATCTTTGATTTTCACTTCAGCCTGCGCATTGACAGCACGTTCAGCCAGAAATTTAAGTCAAAGTCCCAACCATACAACACAGTTATATGCTTGACACTTGGGGGCTAATGTACCTTCAATTTTTATACTGCTATTACATGGCAAAGTCCCAAGCTCAATACAAGTATTCAACTTGGCACTTGGGGGCTAATGACTGTTTGATTCTACCAATGTTTGGTCAGACAGTTTTTATTGAAGAACCGGTTTAATTATGGACAGTTAAACCGGCCCTGGTGGTTATATGGGAAGATTTCACAATGGAACATGCAGATAGTCAAGTCCCGGTTTGATCAAGATTACAAACCGGCCCTTGGGGGCTATAAGGAATAATATGCTGGTGATAAGGAAAGGAGTGTTACCTCAAACTTGTCCCTCATTAATTTGACCAAGCCAGCTTCATAGTCACGACTCTTTGTAAAACCGGTTCAAATATCCGAATGAAGGTCTTGGGCGCTTAAGCGGCATATGTTTCAGCTCCACATCCCATTTTCCTTTGTTAAAAGTGGAAGAATCTTCTTTCACGATATGCGGAGTTAAAGTTGCGGATTCCCGGCTCGGGCGCCCATACCGTAATCTGCGTCATCATCTTCGATTCGACGGATTGTGTAGGCACGGCTGTTTGATGGGGCTGAGGCTTTTCAAACCGGGCAGTCTTTGGCGGTGGATCAGCGAGATTGAAGTGTGGACAGGCCTCTCCTCGGGAATAACCTCCTCTTGAGCCGGAGGTCATTGGGAATATCTTGAGGCAGCGTTTTCGAGGTCGGCGCTCGCTCATGATCTGAAGCGGCAGCCTCTTCAATTGTTTTGTCCAGCGGGCCTTCTTGCTAGGTTTCGCTTGGTTACGAAGAGACAAAAGTCGGAAAAAAGCATATCCATTCTGAAAGATGTCGAAAAACATATGGTCGTATTGACTTACCCGTGGCTATTTTCAATGGCGGTAGGTGAGTGGCTGAGATTCGCGGATGATGAATGAGAAGTAACGATAATCGGGTCGGACGGATTAAGAGGTTGTGAAAGAAACCGCTTTGGAATTTAAAGCAATAAAAGGGTCGAAAACCTCGGTCGGCGCTTTTGAACCGGGCTGTTTGGTAAACCGCGAGGTAACTACATCCGCTTGTGCGGGTTGTCGGCGAGCTTCATGTTCTTTGTGTCTTCATAACAAGTTTGGGATCCAAGTAAGCAAGAGGGTGAGAAAAGTTAACTTTCCGGTTTGCCGTGAAATTTTAGTGAAGGCAAATTTGTTGAATCGGAAGAAAGAATGGTTACCTCGGCAAATCCTGCGTTCTTGGCTTCAGCGTCATCGACAAGCATCATCATCAATAAAGGCGTGTAAAAAGCAAGCCAAGAGAATCAAGTTCGGATTACCCACATCATCGTCAATGGCGGGTCGGATGAAGCGATAGTCTTTCTCTTGTGGGCTGATTTCTTGACAACTTTTGTTTTGGGCGATTTGGCCGCCCGGCTTTATCCGCTTTGTCTTGGGAAAGTTTCTTGCTCCAAAGCGGATTATCACCTGGATCGAAATAATTAAAAGTTGGATATATGAAAGTAATAACGGGTTTTAATGATGACGATCGAGAGACTTACGCGGTGGTGTGTTGGTGGTGCGATGAGGAGCCAAGCGGTTTGAGCACGAGAGATGCTCCGGTTCATTCAGCATTCTTCTTCTTGAATCCGTAACTTCATCATCGGAAAGTTCAAGTTTAGTGTGTCGGAGTGGGTCATCGACCTTGCGCCGTATCTTGGCACATCAAGCGGAATCTTGGCTCAAAGCGATATGCCCCAAGATAACCAAAGAGCGTGCAACATCAATTCGAGTCAAACCGTGGCCATGAAGGCTCGGAGCTTGGACGGTTGTGGGGCATATTTGCTTCTCTCTTTGGCGATTAGTCTTTGAGAAAGGATGAGTATTGCTTAGCCGCTCCGGGCGAAAGCCGGTAAAGGATTTTCACCTTGAGGAGAAGTATCTTTGCGGTAAAACCAAGTCGCATTCCACTCTTTGGGGTGAGTATGGAGTTTGACATGGGGATAGGTGATCTCCTTCCTTTTACGGATAGCCATACCGCCTAATTACGTATTGGGGCCGTCGGTGAATTGATCTGACGGTTCAGATGGAAAGATCTCTAAACAGTTCAACGAAGGTTCCTCTTGCAGATATGCTTGGATAGCACTTGAAAGTGGCACGAGGTTGGTGACGGAGTTGGGGCCAATGTCTTGGGGGCGGAGCTGAAAATTGGCCATCACATCCGGTAAAATTTTGACCGGGTGGTTTGAAACCGGGCGAGTTGATCATGAAACTACAACTTCCCTTCACGAGGAGGGAGGACATTCTTCTCCGAGAACCCTCCGATGGGTCGTGTCTTTGTCATCTAAAGCACCAATTGATACCAATTCATTCAGCTGCGTCTCAGAGATGCGGGAAGGAACCTAGTTGCATTCATACACCTGTTTGGCCATGACAAGATCTACAAAAGTAACGGATCCGGTTTAAGAGTGTGTTTGTCACAAAGTGATTGATCTAGGTTATGATAAACCGGAGGCGGTGTTTAAATCGGTTTATTGAGATGTGATGAGTTACGGCGGTTCAACAAGGGGACTAATGGTGTGCTGTGCGGTTCATGACTTTTCCTTATGATGAGTTAAACCGCCTAATCTAGGCCTTGGAGATAATTGGCGCTATGACCAGTTTACGAAACAAGTTTCACAAAATCTCATGATTACTACGGATCAAGCGGGTTTTCGGAAAAAGCGAAATATTTGGCGAAGTAAAGGAGAAGCGAAGTGGACCATAAGGCAGATTTATATGCGAAAGATCCATGGGATTAAAATGAGAAAGTACAGCGGATCTGCAGGAATCACCATTGGTGCGAGCAAGATTCACAGGCGTGGCTCAAAGTTAAAAAGATAAAAGCATACGAAGAACATGGTGCGAAGCTAGAACCATAAAAGCAGATCTAAGTGCGAAATAGATTTAAAAAGGGAAGAAGCTTACGGGAATGGAGAAGATGTGGAAAGAGGCGGCGGTGCTGCGAGTGCGTTGGTCGATCAGCAGCCTAGGATGAAGCGAGTCGATGACGATGGCGGAGCTCAATGGCAGCGGCGCGAGGAAGACGAAGAAGAGGAAGCGAAGGGAGGAAAAGAATGACCCTTGACCCTATTTATAAAGCGATAAAGTTAGGTCAAGCGCGTGGATCCAGGGGCTGCCATTAAAGAAGGCGTTACAAAGGATAAAATTTCAAGATGACGTCATGCCGGTTTACAGTGATCAGAAGCGATGACGACATGGCGGTTTACCAAACGAAAGAAGATGTCCAAGATACAAGCTTTGTGAAAGGTTGACATGAACAGGTTCAAGTCAATCTGGGGCCTAATGTTGGGGATATTACCACTAGGTGTAAACCGGTCAGTTTGGGCCGGATTAATTCCATTAGTAGTATAAGCAGAGAAAGGCCCAAGGCCTATAGTCGGTTTAGAGCTGGTAGCCGTAAACCGGCCTGATGTATAACTTGTACTGTAAGTTAGGAATAGAGAGATACCAACGGGATCACAGTATGAACGGTTGGGACTCTCTGAACCGGCAGGCGTCCTGCGTGTATATAAGGGGCGACCAGCTGACGGTTCAAGGGAGATAACCACAACTCGAGCCTAGGCAAAGCTTGTTTGCTCCTAGCCATCGAGACTACATCAATTCCATCACAACTAGGCGTGGCTTTTACCTTCATCGAAGGGCGAACTAGTATAAAACCCTTGTCTTTGTGTCGCTTTAACCCCTGCAAGTAAACCCGTAGCGATGGCTCCACGACTAAGTCCTTACGCTAGGACATCTGCCGTGACAAATCCACGACACGGCCAAGACATGGGGCGCCACAAAGGTGAGTATTTCAACATGAGAGCACCGATCACGACGGTCTTGGGACTATCTCGATTCGGATATGTGGCGGGCCGGTGTGCCATGGATATTGCGGATGCACGCGGTGCATGGATGATACAACGTCTCGGCAGCTAACGTCAAGGAAAGATGGCGGTCTGCAGGAAAATCGTGTACATGGGGCATCGAAGATGGCTTGAACAGACGCGACCGTGGAGAAACCATGGAGATCTATTCAATGGTCACGCTGAGCATCGAGGACCTCCACGTAAGCGGGCGGTGTCGAAATCGATGAGCTGTTGAAAAACTGGAATGAGTGCCCGTGCGGAAAAAGCGATGAGAAAGGCGCCAGAGCCGCTGCTGAAGGTATGGAAGGCGAGGTGCGTGTTGCAGGACTTGGAGTCTTGGCACAAACTCGATACACCTCATTGCCTAGATCAAATGCATATCTGTAAGAATGTTCTTGAGAGCTTGCTCGCAACAACGATGAACATGCGGATAAGACCAAGGATGGGCGAAGGCAAGAAAAGACTTGCAAGATTTGAAAATCAGGGAAGATCGCACATGCCGCCCGTAAAATGTTAGGCGAGGCAGAGCGGAGACAAAGGCACGGGAGAAGAAGGGCAAGAAATTAAAGAAAGAAGATTATTGCCCCCCTCTTGCTTCACCTTAAGTCAGGCTGAGATCAACCAATTCTTTAAGTGCCTTACGGAGTGAAAGTTAGTTCGATTCTTGTGGCAAGATAAGCGGATATCTGACACGGACAAGAAAAGGTTCAGCGGGATGAAGTCTCATATTGTCATGTGATGATGACGCAGATACTACTGTTGCCCTTAGAGGGATAATGGACAAACACGTCCGTGACACGCTTATTGGTCTCTGCAACTTTTTGCGTCATCTCTCGAAAGTCGATCGGTGTGAAGCAGCTACAAAGGCTCTGAGGAAGAGATCGTTGTGATCTTGAATGAGCTTGAGATGTACTTCCGCCGCGTTCTTGACGTGATGGTGCATCTGTGTGTCCATATTGTGGATGACATAATAGACACAGGGCCGTCATTCTGCACAACATGATGCCGTTTGAGAGGATGAATGGGATCATCAAAGGATTCGTTAAGTAACATGTCCCGTCCGGATGGAAGCATCGTCCAGGGCTATTTGGCACAAGAGTGCATCTCTTTACGTGAGAATTTTCTATATGGTGCGGACCAGCCGCTTTGGTGTTAGTGTTGGTTTGCCCGTTAACAAGCACGATGGGAGGCTCGAAGGAGATGGTCATCGTATGTGGTCGCGAGGAACTGCACGTGGCATACTCAGATCGGCAGCGATTTTGACAGAGCAAGCTTGGTAGTGCTACAACACCTAGGCGAGGTAGATCCTTTCGTAGCCTTTGCACAAAGAAATTATCGCAAAGAAATATCGTGACGGGGGTATGCGGGACGGACGCCGAAGTTACTAGAGAGCACAACTCCACTTTCTGCATTGGTTCAAAGAGCATATTATTGCTAATCCCGGAGGAGGGCTCTAAGGACGGATTGCTCATATCGCCTTAGCACATGGCCCTCGCCCAACCTCGTAACCTATCGGGCATATGATATCAACGGATACCGTTCTACGGAGGCAAAAGATATGGACGGTGATGATCGTAACTCGGGGTGACGATGGAATGCATGACCGGCGGCGACAACGCTGGCCGAGCGATTTTATGGAAGGGTCGAGGAGATCTGGGAGCTTGACTACTCGGACTGCACAACACGGCGATGTTCCGTGTCGGATGGGCTAAGAATGTCGAAGAGAAAGCGGATGTTCACTACCATGACTATACCCGGCGCCAAGGCGCTACCGTCAACGCTATCGCAAAAAACGAGCCATGGGTACCGCTAAGCACGTGACACAATGCTTCTTCATAATCGACCAGCGCAATCCCAGCCGTGTTGTCGTGAGGAGAGGCAAAAGGAACATCATTGGAATGGATGGAGTCGCCAGCGAGGAAGACTATGATCGATCTGGCAACCCAATGAGGAAGATGGCGATGATGATGAAGTATCGTCAAAGAAGAATCAATACTACATTACCTAAGAAAATCGCACTCCATGGAAAAGGCAAAGTCACAATGAGGGGCTCAATTATTCTTGACGAACAAGAAGGAAAGAAGCTGACTCAAAAAGCAAAACGTCAAAGACTTGAGGAAACGTATGTTATGGGTCCAATGATGTGTAATATATATATGTTCCTATTTTGTATACACACTTAGCCATATGATGTGTAATATATATGTTCCTATTTTGCATACATATTTAACCGTCAAATGATGCAATATATATCGCCCTCCTTAGTTCACTTTGCCTCGGAAATAAAAGTGGGATAAAATAAAGGAAAAGAAAAATGAAAACTGGCGATGGCGACGGCGATGTGGCGCGTTTCCACAAAACCGCTGCTGCTACATACCATAGTAGTAGCGCGTTTCTTATAAACCGCTGCCACTATGCACCATAGTAGCAGCGTGTTTACCATAAAGCGCTGCAGCTACAGATCATAGTAGTAGCGCGTTTCGGCATAACGCGCTACTGCTACGTCCACTTAACCCAAAATTTTCACTCGCCCAGCTTCATCCCGCCACATTTCCCCCAAATCCCCTCTCTCTCCGGCCCCGTCGCTCCTTGCCCCGACCGGCCCCGGCGTTCGCCCGACTTCTGCGGCCGGCGCTTCCGGCCTTCGCCCCGTCGACCCTTGACCCGACTCGGCGCGCTTCGCCCCGACTCAAGCCTTCGCCCCGACTCAGCGCGCTCCTCCCGACTCCGCACGCTCGCCCTGACCCCGCGCCGCCCCCCAACCCCGCGCGCTTGCCTCTGACCCGTCGGCCCTCGCCTCCCTCCTCGCCCTGCACTCTCTGTAAACCCCCCCTCTCTGCTAGGGTTCTTCATGTTAATTAATTAGGTTATCTATTTAGTTATGAATTTAGCTAGGTTTCAAAATTAGCTGAATTTATATGGAAATTTGAACTGGACATGTGATATGTGCATATGTCATGTTTTGGACATGTCATGTTTGGAAAATGATCCGAGTGGCCTATGTTACGCCGAAATGTTGATACATTTCGTTTGATGAATTTCAGTAGCTCGATATGTCCATTTTTAGCAAAGGTCATGCGAAATTTCCGTGAATAAAGGCATGATTTGTGCTACATAGTTGGCATATCGAGTCTTGGCACATAGATTTCTTTTTTACGTCATTTCTCATTTATTCATACTTTTAGAAATAAATGAGGCCACTTAATCATAGGAAACATGTCGAACAACGAAGAAACGGGCCTTGACCAAGATGCGAGCGAGATGGATTATGATGGTGAACAAGAGTACCTCGACTATTTGATTGCTAAGCAAGGTTTGCGTGTCGGCCTCGATGATGGTATCGGCGCCGACATCGACACCGGCGGCGCCGGCACCGACGGGCGCCGGCACCGATAAGCGGCGCCGAGACCGGTGGGGAAGGTACCGGCGGGAAGGTACGGCCCGATGCCGATACGAAAAGAGGAAGCATAAGAAGCGAGAGGATACGAAAACCTAACAAACTAGGGATTGGACGACTTGTGATCACAAAGATGGCACAGCAAGTTTGAGCCGTTAGAGCGGAAGAACCTGCGCAAGTGCTATGGGAACCAAGTAGGATGCATCCTACGGGAATCTTGTGAGCATCAACGAGCGATGACTTAAGGAGTAAAGAACATTTGACGCAGATTGCTCCTAACGAAGTTGCACAAGAGATTCAAGTTTCCGGCGGGATGATAACATAGAACAACCGTGGGATGATCCGAAGATGAAAAAGATTAACAATCACGCCATGGGCATGTTCAGCAATGATTTGGCCTCCGAAAGGGAGGGTGAAACGAGCTATTGAGGCTGATGAACCCCTGTCCAAGATTCGGAGGAAAATCCGACACTTACGGAAGAGGAGTTCAAAAGTTCAAGGACACTTGCGCTACCGAGGCAGCCAAGGCTAAGGCTGCGAAATTCAAAAGCCTTCAGCTCCGAACACGGGAAGCATCGCCTTGGAAGCCGTGGCTACCTCGGTAAAAGGCCCATATGGGATAAGGAGGGCGCGAACGTGAAGCCGCGGATCTCCTGCACCCCTTCACGAAGTTCACCAACCCCTTGGAGCATGACTTCATCGGGGCCCGCTACAAGTGGGACAAGGAGAAAAAGGTTTTTACACGGACAAGATCACGAGGAAATTGATTAGACTCTCGGAGAAGCAACACCGCTTGCAGCCGAAAGCCCTACTTCTCGATGAGGCCCAAGTGGGACACCCTCTCAGCCGGCCTTGAACGAACTTAAGGGACTCCCGTTGGACCAGCGGCCGCAATATGGTCGTGCACGGCGCCGAGACGGCGCCACGTGGAAGGTGTTTTACAACGACGGCCGAGGCCAAGAAGCGAAAAAGAAGTTTAGTCGAGCGGACATCGGCGCAAAGGTGAAGCTTGCGGTCGAGAAAAAGCAGATGAGGACGCGAAAAAGCAGCCGAGGACAAATATGAGTTGCTACAGCGAGCGTCAATGTAGCTGAATCTGCGAGAAATGATTTCGCTACTAACTTGGTTCGATTATCATCAATCTGGGCGAAGCAAAATCCGCACAAGGCGGTACATGATTTCCCGATGCCCGTTTAAATCGCGAGCAACTCCATGAACAACAACACCATCGCACCATCACTTGCTCAAGCAACCGGGCCTCCTCTACAGCCGCTCCGCTCATAGCAGCCGTCCTCGATCTCGAGCACGCTAGGTGGGCCTTCGTCTTTAGCTGAGCTTGACGCCACACGGTAATTACATGTCGCACCAACATATATATATATAGATAATATTCCATTTTGTTGCCTTTCGGTTGTTTTACACCACAAACATATGTGTTTGCGGTGAAAAAAACCCCATGCACCATACTCTACTTGCTCAAAGGCGGAAGGTGGGCGTGGGAAAGGGATGATAATGGACCCCTCTCAACGCACATTCCACAACCACCCGATCCCCTTGGGCACTTGAGGTTAGCTTGACCAGTGTGAAATCGGGCACGAGGATTTGCCTCCAAGATCAAAGATGTGGGAGCGGACGACGAGACCCCGCCATGCGGATTGGACGATGCAAGGGTTGGGTGCTGCTATGGCGAAGAATCTTATTCATCTGGAGCCGCCGAGAGCACACCAATAACTACCACACATCAACAAGCATGTGCGGAGACCACCACCCCACCCACGCAATTACCAGCTCTGTAGTAGTGCCGGGTGAGAGCGGCGGACGACATGATGAAGGGGTGCAATAATCTTGGCTGATGTACCAGTAGACAGAGAATGGATGATGAGACGGAGGTCGACCCTATGGATTACCTCAATACAAACGCGTATGACCTGTGACATAGATATGATGAGTCAACCATATGACGAATCGGGCTATCACTTGCTAATGAGGATATGGATGATATGCCGGGCAGGGCCGTACCATGGAATGCAAAAGTCTCTCTTCATGAAATCCTCACAGACACGCTGAAGATGCCGCCTCAACACAGGCTCAACTAGCCGGGCGCGAGGGTCGTCTGATGCTTAGCCCGGGAACACTTGGGCAGGGGTTAAGGAAGGGTCTGGAAGGTGTGCCCAAGAAAAGGAGAGGAAGAGATCGGGAAGGTAATCGCCTCCAAACAAGCGAGCACACAGCAGCAGACGATGCATTACGAAGGCGTGTAGCCGTGAAAGGTGCGGTCATGTTCCATCTCACGGGCGAGCCAATGCTACCGCCGAAACCGCTGGAGGCACTATCGAGGATCTCGGGAGACTGCACGACCATGTCTTTGTCGACAGAAAAAGCCTACTAGCCTCAAAGGATCCAGGATATCCGACATCGCGGCTCGTGTGCACGAGGGGAAGTGCTACGTCGACACACGGCCCGCGGAGGTGTTCTTCCTGCGGTTTGACCATATCTTTGAGATGTTTCTAACAAGGCTGCTCGATTTTACTATCGTCTGCTTTTTTGCGCTACATATGAGCTCCGTCATGAAGAGTGAAGAAGTCTCGCAAATCTGTGTGGCGGATCCGTCATTACATGCACGAGTCTTTCTTGAGTCTCGGCGACTTTGAGCGTGAAACTGCTAGGGAGTACCTCCAAAACTTCATGGTATAGAATAAGGACCGAAATTGTCCTCGTGCCTTATCATCCAAAGTAAGTCAGTTCGGACAACCCTTTCGTACATTTCAATCATTCCTTCTCTCTCATATGGGGAATAATTTGAGGTGTCTTTTCCCTCAAGAGCAACGGGCGCGCCGTTCTTATCGTTCTTTACCCGCAAGTCTCCCACGCCGTATTTTGACCCTTCGAGACTACGAGAAAAGGACTACACCCACATAATGAATATTCTAGATGATGCTCTCCAAGGCTTCACTATAGAGGTGGCCACGTGCATATCAGAAACAAAGGAACAAGAAGATGGGTTTCACAAGCGCATAAAACTAACTTCTCCTGCATCCATGTCCCAAAACCAAGCAAGAAGGATGGATTCTACATCGTCCATCTCATGATTCAGTTCAACACGGATCACCAAAGCTTCGCATTAACAGCGAAATGATGATCATATCCACAAGTGGCTAGAATCTCATGGAGAAGCGAATTATAAACTTAGAGATGACTTCTTTCGCATCCAAAGCGACATTGCGACGATCATCATGAAAGAAGTCGTCGATGAGAAGGGGATGTTCCACCACGGCCCTATATCGCGAGCTGACGTCCGAACTCGCATAGGCATGCAACGTCTAGACCTCACGCCGTTCAAGCAGCTAGGGTTCGTCCTCGATGATATGGAAGGATGGAACTTCTAGTGAGTTATGATGCCGATGATGATGATATGTGTCGGTTGAACTTGTATACTTTTTGTAGCGATGAAACTTTGTGATGTCCACGGTCCCTGCCGAACTTGCGTAACGCTACTTTGTTAGTTGGCGTACGATGACCTGCGTACCTCTAGTTAATTAATTTGCGTATTGTATATGTTGCATCTAGTTGCTAACCTTTCTTTTTTGGTGTTGCTCTAGTATATTTTTTGCATATATATGATTGTACATCCTCTTCATGAACATGCATCTCTAACGGTACTAGTTTCTTGATGGCGAGATGGAAATGCTATGTCGTGTACAAAGGGAAGGTTCGGGGTGTACAACGAGTGGCATGAGTGTCGGCGCAAGTGAATGGGTTCACGGGCGCCAGCCATAAAACTTCAAAAGCGCACAAGAAGGAGAAGCTAATTACTTGAGGTTCACGCTAGCGTGAGAGGACTCGTAACCGCCACCTCATGTATCTGCATGGTTCCGCTCTCACTCATAGTGATAGCACTTCTTGCGTATGCCTTTGTTTAGATGGATAGCGTTGTTGTAGTTGCAAGTATTCGAGACTTGCATGTATTGCTATTTTGAGATGATAACAAGATATCACTTTGTGTTGGATGATGATTATGAAGAGACTATTTGTATGTACATGCTATGATTACATTTGTGGTCTCGCAGGCATTTGTATGTGTATCATGATGAAATTTCTATGTGCTAAAGATTCTTCTACAAAGCGGTTCAAATACAAAACAAATATGCCAAAACAAACTACTTAAATTAGCGAGCGAGTGTACAAAAGTTAGCAGCAGCACCGCTATAGCGATGGCGCGTCCCGCCAAAGAGCGCTAAGCGCTAAGCGATAGCGAGCTTCCAACAACCATATTGTTGCTACACTTGTATAGCAAGATGGCGCTGGGGTCACGCGCTACTGCTATGAGTTAGCTGTAGCGCTGTATTAGTAGCGCGGGTACCGGCGCTACTGATACATGTAAAACCCGCGTTGCTGCTAGCCTTTTCCCTAGTAGTGCTCGGGCAAGTAACTTACCGATGACAAAGGGAACAACGTATGTTGTTATGCGGTTTGACCGATAAAGATCTTCGTAGAATATGTAGGAACCAATATGGGCATCCAGGTCCCGCTATTGGTTATTGACCGAGAATGGTTCTAGGTCATGTCTACATAGTTCTCGAACCCGTAGGGTCCGCACGCTTAACATTTCGATGACAGTTTTATTATGAGTTTATAAGTTTTGATGTACCGAAGTTTGTTCGGAGTCCCGAATGTGATCACAGACATGACGAGGAGTCTCGAAATGGTCGAGACATAAAGATTGATATATTGGAAGCCTATGTTTGGACATCGGAATGGTTCCGGGTGAAATCGGCATTTTACCGGAGTACCGGGAGGTTACCGGAACCCCCCGGGGGGTTATTTGGGCCTACATGGGCCTCGAGGGAGAAGAGGGAAGGAGGCGGAGGGGCCGCGCCCTCCCTTCCTAGTCCGAATAGGACAGGGAAGGGCGGCGCCCCCTTTCCTTCTCCTCTTCCTCCTCTTTCCCCTTCTCCTACTCCTACTTGGAAGAGGGAGTCCTACTCCCGGTGGGAGTAGGACTCCCCCTGGTGCGCCTCCTTGATCGGCGGCCTCCTCCGCCTGCTCCTTTATATCTGAGGCGGGGGCACCCCGAGATACACAAGTTGATCTACGGATCGTTCCTTAGCCGTGTGCGGTGCCCCCCTCCACCATATTCCACCTCGGTCATATCATCGCGAGTTTAGGCGAAGCCTGCGCCGTAGAGCATCATCATCATCGTCCACGCCGTCGTCTTGATGGAACTCATCCTGAAGCTTTGCTGGATCGGAGCCGGGGATCGTCATCGAGCTGAACGTGTGCTGAACTCAGAGGTGCCGTACGTTCGGTGCTTGGATCGGTCGGATCGTGAAGACGTATGACTACATCAACCGCGTTGTCATAACGCTTCCGCTTACGGTCTACGAGGGTACGTGGACAACACTCTCCCCTCTCGTTGCTATGCCATCACCATGATCTTGCGTGTGCGTAGGAAATTTTTTGAAATTACTACGTTCCCCAACAATGGCATCCGAGCCTAGGTTTTACGCGTTGATGTTATATGCACGAGTAGAACACAAGTGAGTTGTGGGCGATATAAGTCATACTGCTTACCAGCATGTCATACTTTGGTTCGGCGGTATTGTTGGATGAAGCGGCCCGGACCGACATTACGCGTACGCTTACGCGAGACTGGTTCTACCGACGTGCTTTGCACACAGGTGGCTGGCGGGTGTCAGTTTCTCCAACTTTAGTTGAACCGAGTGTGGCTACGCCCGGTCCTTGCGAAGGTTAAAACAGCACCAACTTGACAAACTATCGTTGTGGTTTTGATGCGTAGGTAAGAACGGTTCTTGCTAAGCCCGTAGCAGCCACGTAAAATTTGCAACAACAAAGTAGAGGACGTCTAACTTGTTTTTGCAGGGCATGTTGTGATGTGATATGGTCAAGACGTGATGCTATATTTTATTGTATGAGATGATCATGTTTTGTAACCGGTTATCGGCAATCGGGCGGTAGCCATATGGTTGTCGCTTTATTGTATGAAATGCAAATGCCTGTAATTGCTTTACTTTATCACTAAGGGTAGCGATAGTCGTAGAAGCAATAGATGGCATAACGACAACGATGCTACGATGGAGATCAAGGTGTCGCGCCGGTGGCGATGGTGATCACGACGATTAGCCGGAGATGGAGATCACAAGCACAAGAAGATGATGGCCATATCATATCACTTATATTGATTGCATGTGATGTTTATCCTTTATGCATCTTATCTTGTTTTGATTGACGGTAGCATTTTAAGATGATCTCTCACTAATTATCAAGAAGTGTCTCCCTGAGTATGCACCGTTGCGAAAGTTCTTCGTGCTGAGACACCACGTGATGATCGGGTGTGATAGGCTCTACGTTCAAATACAACGGGTGCAAAACAATTGCACACACGGAATACTCAGTTAAACTTGACGAGCCTAGAATATCTGAGATATGGCCTCGAACACGGAGACCGAAAGGTCGGCGTGAATCATATAGTAGATATGATCAACATATTGATGTTCACCGTTGAAACTACTCCATCTCACGTGATGATCAGACATGGTGTAGTTGATATGGATCACGTAATCACTTAGAGGATTAGAGGGATGTCTATCTAAGTGGGAGTTCTTAAGTAATATGATTAATTGAACTTAAATTTATCATGAACTTAGTCCTGGTAGTATTTTGCAAATTATGTTGTAGATCAATAGCTTGCGTTGTTGCTTTCATATGTTTATTTTGATATGTTCCTAGAGAAAATTGTGTTGAAAGATGTTAGTAGCAATGATGCAGATTGGATCCGTGATCCGAGGTTTATCCTCATTGCTGCACGTAAGAATTATGTCCTTAATGCACCACTAGGTGACAAACCTATTGCAGGAGCGGATCACGGGCGTTATGAGCGTTTGGCTAGCTCAATATAATGACTACTTGATAGTTTAGTGCACCATGCTTAACGGCTTAGAATCGGGACTTCAAAGGCGTTTTGAGCGTCATGGACCATATGAGATGTTCCAGAGTTGAAGTTAATATTTTAAGAAAATACCGAGTTGAGAGATATGAAGTCTCCAACAAGTTCTCTATGGCTAAAAGATGGAGGAGAATCGCTCAACTAGTGAGCATGTGCTCGATTGTGCGGGTACTTCAATCGCTTGAATCAAGTGGGAGTTAATCTTCCAGATAAGATAGTGATTGACAGAATTCTCTAGTCACCATCACTAAGTTACTAGAACTTCGTGATGAACTATAGTATGCAAGGGATGACGAAAACGATTCCCGAGCTCTTCGTGATGTTGAAATCGACGAAGGTAGAAATCAAGAAAGAGCATCAAGTGTTGATGATTGACAAGATCACTAGTTTCAAGAAAAGGGCAAAGGGAAAGAAAGGGAACTTCAAGTAGAATGACAAGCAAGTTGTCACTCCCACGAAGAAGCCCAAAGCTGAACCAAAGCCTGAAACTGAGTGCTTACACTGCAAAGGAAATGGTCACTGGAAACGGGAATACCCTGAATATTTGGTGGATAAGAAGGATGGCAGAGTGAACAAGGGTATATTTGATATACAAGTTATTAATGTGTGTGCCTTACTAGTGTTTATAGTAGCCCCTGAGTATTTGATACTTGTTCGGTTGCTAAGATTAGTAACTCGAAACAGGAGTTACAGAATAAATAGAGACTAGTTGAAGAGGAAGTGACGATGAGTGTTGGAAGTAGTTCCAAGATTGATATGATCATCATCGCACACTCCCTGTACTTTCGGGATTAGTGTTAAAACTAAATAAATGTTATTTGGCGTTTGCATTGAGCATGAATATGATTTGATCATGTTTATTGTGATACAGTTATTCATTAAAGTCAAAGAACAGTTGTTGTTCTGTTTACATGAATAAAACCTTCGATGGTCAGACACCCAATGAAAATAGTTTGTTGCATCTCGATCGTAGTGATACACATATTCATAATATTGATGCCAAATGATACAAATTTAATAATGATAGTGCAACTTATTTGTGGCACTGCCGTTTGGGTCATATCGGTGTAAAGCGCATGAAGAAGCTCCATAAAGATGGATTTTCGGAATCACTTGGTTATGAATCATTTGATGCTTGCGAACCGTGCCTTTTGGGCAAGATGACTAAAACTCCATTCTTCGGAACAATGGAACGAGCAACAAACTTGTTGGAAATAATACATACTGATGTATGCAGATCAATGAGTATTGATGCTCGTGGCAAGTATCGTTATTTTCTGACCTTCACAAGATGATTTGAGCAGATATGGGTATATCTACTTGATGAAACATAAGTCTGAAATAGTTGAAAGGTTCAAAGAATTTCAGAGTGAAGTGGAAAAATCATCGTAACAAAAATAAAGTATCTGCGATCTGATCGCGGAGACGAATATTTGAGTTACGAGTTTGGTCTTCAATTAAAACAATGTGAAATAGTTTCACAGCTCACGCCACCTGGAACACCACAACGTTATGGTGTGTCCGAACGTCATAACCGCACTTTATTGGATATGGTGCGATATATGATGTCTCTTATTGATTTACCATTATTGTTTTGGGGTTATGCATTAGAGACAGCTGCATTCACGTTAAAAGGGCACCATCCAAATCCGTTGAGACAACACCGTATGAACTGTGGTTTAGCAAGAAACCCAAGTTGTCGTTTCTTAAAGTTAGGGCCTATGATGCTTATGTGAAAAAGTTTCATCCTGATAAGCTCAAACCCAAATCGTAAAAGTGCGTCTTCATAGAATACCCAAAGGAAACTATTGGGTACACCTTCTATCACAGATCTGAGGGCAAGATATTTGTTGCTAAAAATGGATCCTTTCTAGAGAAGGAGTTTCTCTCGAAAGAAGTGAGTGGGAGGAAAGTAGAGCTTGATAAGGTAATTTATACCTTCTCCTGAATTGGAAAGTAGTTCATCACGGAAATCAGTTCCAGTGATTCCTACACCAATTAGTGAGGAAGCTAATGATGATGATCATGAAACTTCAGATCAAGTTACTACAAAACCTCGTAGGTCTTCCAAAGTACAGTCCGCACCAGAGTAGTACGGTAATACGGTTCTAGAAGTCATGTTACTAGACCATGATGAACCTACGAACTATGAGGAAGCGATGATGAGCCCAGATTCCGCGAAATGGCTTGAGGCCATAAAATCTGAGATATGATCCATGTATGAGAACAAAGTATGGACTTTGATTGACTTGCTCGATGATTAGCAAGCCATGTTAAATAAATTGATCTTCAAGAGGAAGACGGACACTGATAGTAGTGTTACTATCCATTAAGCTCGACTTGTTGCAAAAAGTTTTTTAACAAGTTCAAGGGGTTGAATACGATGAGATTTTCTCACTCGTATCGATGCTTAAGTCTGTCCGAATCATGTTAGCAATTGCCACATTTTATGAAATCTGGCAAATGGATGTCAAAACTGCATTCCTTAATGGATTTATTAAAGAAGAGTTGTATATGATGCAACCAGAAAGTTTTTGTCAATCCTAAAGATGCTAACAAAGTGTGCAAGCTCCAGCAATCCATCAATGGACTGGTGCAAGCATCTCGGAGTTGGAATATACACTTTGATGAGTTGATCAAAGCATATGGTTTTATCTGCACTTTTGGAAAGGCTGTATTTACAAGAAAGTGAGTGGGAGCACTACAACATTTCTGATAAGTATATGTGAATGACATATTGTTGATCGGAAATAATGTAGAATTATTCTGCAAAGCATAAAGGAGTGTTTTAAAGGAGTTCTTTAAAAGAAAAACCTCAGTAAAAGCTACTTACATATTGAGCATCAAGATCTATTGAGATAGATCAAGACGCTTGATAAGATTTTCAATGAGTACATACATTGGCAAGATTTTGAAATAGTTCAAGATGGAACAGTCAAAGAAAGAGTTCTTGCCTGTGTTGCAAAGGTGTGAAATTGAGTAAGACTCAAATCCCGACCACGGCAGAAAATAGAAAAGAGAATGAAAAGTCATTCCCTATGCCTCTGTCATAGGTTCTATAAAGTATGCCATGCTGTGTACCAGACCTATTGTATACCTTGCTCTGAGTTTGGCAAAGGAATACAATTTTGATCTAATAGTAGATCATTGGACAGCGGTCAAGAATATCCTTAGTGAGGACTAAGGAAATATTTCTCGATAATGGAAGTGATAAAAGAGCTCGTCGTAAAAAGTTACAACTATGCAAGCTTTTACACCAATCCAGATGACTCTAAGTCTCAATCTGGATACATATTGAAAGTGGGAGCAATTAGCTAGAGTAGCTCCGTGCAGAGCATTGTAGACATATAATATTTGCAAAATACATACGGCTGTGACAGACCCGTTGACTAAGCTTCTCTCACGAGCAAAACATGATCCCACCTCAGTACTCTTTGGGTGTTAATCACATAGCTATGTGAACTAGATTATTGACTCTAGTAAACCCTTTGGGTGTTGGTCACATGACGATGTGAACTATGGGTGTTAATCATATACAGATATGAATATTGGTGTTAAATCACATGGCGATGTGAACTAGATTATTGACTCTAGTGCAAGTGGGAGACTGAATGAAATATGCCCTAGAGGCAATAATAAATTTATTATTTATTTCCTCATATCATGATAAATGTTTATTATTCATGCTAGAATTGTATTAACCGGAAACATGATACATGTGTGAATACATAGACAAAACTATAGTCACTAGTATGCCTCTACTTGACTAGCTCATTAATCAAAGATGGTTATGTTTCCTAACCATAGACATGTGTTGTCATTTGATTAGTGGGATCACATCATTAGAAGAATGATGTGATTGACATGACCCATCCCGTTAGCCTAGCACTTGATCGTTTAGTATTCTGCTATTGCTTTCTTCATGACTTATACATGTTCCTGTAACTATGAGAATTATGCAACTCCCGTTTACCGGAGGAACACTTTGGGTACTACCAAAGGTCACAACGTAACTGGGTGATTATAAAGGAGTACTACAGGTGTCTCCGAAGGTACATGTTGAATTGGCGTATTTCGAGATTAGGTTTTGTCACTCCGATTGTCAGAGAGGTATCTCTGGGCCCTCTCGGTAATGCACATCACTATAAGCCTTGCAAGCAATGTAGCTAATGAGTTAGTTACGAATGATGTATTACGTAACGAGTAAAGAGACTTGCGGTAACGAGATTGAACTAGGTATTGGATACCGACGATCAAATCTCGGGCAAGTAACATACCGATGACAAAGGAACAACGTATGTTGTTATGCGGTTTGACCGATAAAGATCTTCGTAGAATATGTAGGAACCAATATGGGCATCCAGGTCCCGCTATTGGTTATTGGCGAGAATGGTTCTAGGTCATGTCTACATAGTTCTCGAACCCGTAGGGTCCGCACGCTTAACGTTTCGATGACGGTTTTATTATGAGTTTATAAGTTTTGATGTACGAAGTTTGTTGAGTCCGGATGTGATCACGGACATGGCGAGGAGTCTCAAATGGTCGAGACATAAAGATTGATATATTGGAAGCCTATGTTTGGACATCGGAATGGTTCCGGGTGAAATCGGCATTTTACCGGAGTACCGGGAGGTTACCGGAACCCCCCGGGGGGTTATTGGGCCTACATGGGCCTCGAGGGAGAAGAGGGAAGGAGGCAGGAGGGGGCCGCGCGCCCCTCCCCTTCCTAGTCCGAATAGGACAAGGGAAGAGGGGCGGCGCCCCCCTTTCCTCCTCTTCCTCCTCTTTCCCCCTTCTCCTACTCCTACTTGGAAAGAGGGAGTCCTACTCCCGGTGGGAGTAGGACTCCCCCCTTGGCGCGCCCTCCTTGGCCGGCGGCCTCCTCCCCCAGCTTCTTTATATCGGGGCGGGGGCACCCCAGAGACACACAAGTTGATCTACGGATCGTTCCTTAGCCGTGTCGGTGCCCCTCCCCATATTCCACCTCGGTCATATCGTCGCGGAGTTTAGGCGAAGCCCTCGCCGATAGAGCATCATCATCGTCACCACGCCGTCGTCTTGTGGAACTCATCCCCGCTTTGCTGGATCGGAGCCCGGGATCGTCATCGAGCTGAGCGTGTGCTGAACTCGGAGGTGCCGTACGTTCGGTGCTTGGATCGGTCGGATCGTGAAGACGTACGACTACATCAACCGCGTTGTCATAACGCTACGAGGGTACGTGGACAACACTCTCCCCTCTCGTTGCTATGCCATCACCATGATCTTGCGTGTGCGTAGGAAATTTTTTGAAATTACTACGTTCCCCAACATATATGTATTGTAGAACATATATGTTGTACGGGCATAAATATAGAGGTGTTAGGACAGAATTACCCTTGGCAAATTTATTGATTAGTGGCAAGTAAATTAGTGAGTGCAGGAAAGTAAGAGATACATGCAATCGAGAGAGAGATTCTTTCCTTATTTTGCAACAAAAAGAGGTACATGCAATCAGGAGAAAGATGCTTTCCTTTTGCTGGAGGGCTAAAAAGGGAATTAGGAGGATTTAGAAGAAATGCAACTTACATTGTGAAATTATATCAAAAACAAATACACTTTATATAAAGGAACGGAGGGAGTATATGTTTATTTGCTTCATGTTATACAAACATTAGATAGTGGTTAATGTATATATACTGCAATATGTATCTTAGTTTCATGCAAAACGCAGCCATGGCAGCCAAAATGCTGCCGAGGCTGCATAATTTTTTATTTTCATGGCAAAGCTTATCAGTGGCGGGCGGCGCATGAAAGGCGCCACTGTTGTAACGGTAAGCACTAATGGACTGCCCTACGCGCCCGCCACAGTAGTGCTCCACCAGTGGCGGGCGCGCGCCCGCCACTGATGGCATACTAGCAGTGGCAGGAGGTCAGTGGCGGGCGCCCCTGACTGTCTAGCTTGCCATTGATGGCCTTTTTGCGTCCGCCACTGCTAGGCATTCCTGTAGTAGTGCAGACCGTCGACCAAGGAGATCCGTGCTGTGCCACACGGGCTTTGCCCGGCAACGACCCCAGCGGCGGTGGGAGAAGAGGCGGCGCATGAGAGGATTGTTGGCGGCCGACGGCGAGAGCCCCGGTGCGACCCTGCGCGGCCGCACGAGAGCTTGGGTCGGGAGCCTTTCTCCACTGGACGTAAAAGATAGAATTCAATCTCAAAGCAAACATGTGCTCTCCCTTTTCGAGTAGAAACATAGATGTGCCTCTTGAAGCAAATATGTGCTTCTCTTTTCATAGAAGCACTTCTCGTGCAAGCACGCGGAAGCACAAATGTGCTTCACAGAAATTTCCAAAACCTAGAAAAAACACAAGCAAAAACAAAAAAGGAAAAAACAAAAAAAAATCTAAAACATGAATATGCGTATGGAAATATTAAAAATGGATTTTAAAGGGGGCGCCTAACACGTGAAACATGGCAATGGCTAGACGCACCACTCGCGCGCTTCCAGACCATAAAAATGACCCTTACGGAAGCCCTCAAAGGTAACCGTTGGTTAGTTGCTCCCACGTATATATGATATTTTGATGGATAAGGGCATCTCCAGCCGCGCCCCCAAGAAGGCCTCCCAGCGATTTTTTTGCCAAAAAACGGCCCGATCGCGCCAGACGCCGAAAATCGCCGGCTTGGGCGAAAACAGCGCCAGTGGACCCAGCTGAACCAGCGGCTACTGGGCGCCGGGCGCCGGGCGAAGTTGTTTTGGCGCGAAGAAGCCACGGGCCAGCAGCGTCGGCGACTTCGGCGCCTCGTCTTCCCCAACGGCCCGGTTTCGCGGGGAATCAATGGCAAGGCTGCCGCGGTCAGCCTTGCCATTGATTCCTCACGGCGGCGCGTCACGGGCGGCGCCGACGCCTCCCTCCTCGCGCGCAGCGTACACGGCGCGCGCCCGGCTATAAAGCGGCGGCCTCCCTCCACTCTCTGTGCCCACACCAGCCCCGCCCTCGCCGCCGCCCCAGCCTCCCTCCTCCCTGCCTCTCCCGTGCGCCGTCGCCGTCGCCATGGCAGAACGCTACCCCGGGGACGAGGCGGCGGCCAACGGCTTCGGCCGCCGTTCGCTCCGCCTTCTAGAGTCCTGGCTCCTATTCCAGGCGAACATCCCGGCGCCGCCGGACATGCGCGCCGGGCCATCGGGATGGAGGCTCAGCGCCGGGGGAGTGCCCATTCCCTCTGATTTTTTACACTCTTTGTGGCGGCCCTGAGGTCGGCGGCTGGCGACGACTTCGCCAGGGCCTTTTTTTTTCCGGCTCACCCCAGTAGCGCTTTTAAACGCCCTTGGGGGCCAACGGCTGGAGAAGCCCTAAGGAAACTCCAACGTAGGGATGCATTCGTCCATTGTTGTCTGTTTGGGTCCGTGTGGACAGAAATCATGGCGCAATGCGGTGACACAAACCCATTTCTTGTCCGGACAGGGTTCAAGTGCCGGCCGTTCCGGCCTCTGGTCGCGTGCGGGAGGCGGAGATCTGCCACTGTCGCGCTCAGCTACCCGACGACCTCTGTCACGACATGGCGTTCACGTTGGACACGACGCACTGGGACACTTGGTTCACTGACAAGCATGACCAGTGTTGCCTCTAGTACACCAGCGCACGGGAGGGGCACTGGTGCATTAGAGGCAACACTGGCCATGCTTGTCGGTGAACCAAGTGTCCCAGTGCGGTGTGTCCAACACAAACGCCATGTCGTGACAGAGGTCGTCAGGTAGCTGAGCGCAACGATGGCAGATCTCCGCCTCCCACATGCAGCCAGAGGCGGCCTGCACTCGAACCCTGTCCGGACAAGAAATGGGTTTGTGTCACCGTGTTGGGCCGTGATTTCTGTCCACGCGGACTCAAACCGACAACAATGGACGAGATGCATCCCTACGTTGGAGTTCCCTTATCCATCAAAATATCCTATATACGTGGGAGCAACTAACCAACGGTTACCTTGGGGGCTTCCGTAAGGGTCATTTTTGTGGTCTGGGAGCGTGCGAGTGGTGCTTCTAGCCATTGTCATGTGTCGCGTGTTAGGCGCTCCCTTTAAAATCATTTTTTAGTATTTCCATATGCATATTCAGGTTTTAGATTTTTATTTTTTTTGCTTTGTTTTTTTCTAGGTTTTGGAGATTTTCGTGAAGCACATTTGTGCTTTCGTGTGCTTCCACGAGAAGTGGTTCTATGAAAAAAGAAGCACATATTTGCTTCGAGAGGCATAGCTACGCTTCTACCCGAAAAGGGAAAGCACATACTTGTTTCGAGATTGAATTCTACCTTTTAAGTCCGGTGGAGAAAGGCTCCCGACCCAAGCTCTCATGCGGCCGCGCAGGATCGCAGGGGGGCTCTCGCGGCCGGCCGCCAACAGTCCTCCCCTGTGCCGCCTCTCCTCCTGCCACTGCCGGGGTCTCGTCGAGAAAAGTCCGCGTGGCACGGTGGCGGTGGATCTCCCCGGTCGACGATCTGCACTACTGCAGGACACCAGCGCCCTCGCGTCCGCGTGCTCCAGCCCCCGTCCCGTGCACTCTAGCCGACCACCTATGGTGGTGGTGGAGAAGAAGTACGAGACCCTGAAGAAGATCATCGATGACTCCGAGTTGGTCGAGCTCACCCAATGGCCTGACCTGCCAGTGGCGCTCCACATCTCGGCGTTGGAAGTCCCCGCGCCGCCGCAGAGCCGTGGCCACTGGCGCCGCTAGAAGGGCACGTGTGGGCGTGAACGTCCGAGGTCCCTTGCATCCTCAAGTGGGTGGAGCCAGAACAACAACAGGCAACCGCGAAAGGATCGTCATCGTGGCCATATCCATGACCGACTCTGGCCTACATCCACCTGATGGACAATTTTACCTTATTTTAAATGGAAATCAGAAAAAATTTGAAATGCAGCCAGCGTGTTGGGTGCACCTATGGGTCAGTTTGTTGGAGTCGCCCTAATAACTCTATAAGGCCAACTCCAATGCGCAATCTCATTCAGTCCGGCCGTGTCCGTTTGGAACGAAACGGACAGATTCGGCAGCCCAACGCGCAGGAGCAAACCCAAAATGTGTCTGACTCGTGTCCGCTTTGACGCAAATTGGGTGCATCTTTGGGCCAGATACGCATCCAGCCGGACACTGGATGGACGCACGCGTCGTCTCGTCGTCCGCCTACGGGACCATATGTCGGGCTTCCCAACCGCTACCCACCGGACCCATTATATCCACACAGGAGGACGGGCCCACATGTTAGCTATAGGATCAAAAGTATGTCTAGAGGGGGGTGATTAGACTACATGATCAAATAAAAACTTATCATTTTCCCAATTTTAGTCTTTGGCAAATTTTAGCTATCTTAGCACAAGTCAAGCAATCTTAACACAATTCAAGCAAGCATGCAAAGAGTATATGCGTAGCGGAAAGTAAAGCATGCAACTTGCAAGAATGTAAAGGCAAGGGTTTGGAGAATTCAAACGCAATTTGGAGACACGGTGATTTTTGAGCCATGGTTCCGATAGGTGGTGCTATCGTACATCTACGTTGATGGAGACTTCAACCCACGAAGGGTAGCAGTTCTGAGTCCACGGAGGCTCCACCCACGAAGGGTCCACGAAGAAGCAACCTTGTCTATCCAACCATGGCCGTCGCCCACGAAGGACTTGCCTCACCAGCGGTAGATCTTCACGAAGTAGGCGATCTCCTTGCCCTTACAAACTCCTTGGTTCAACTCAACAATCTTGTCGGAGGCTCCCCAGTGACACCTAGCCAATCTAGGAGACACCACTCTCCAAGAAGTAATAAATGGTGTGTTCATGATGAACTACTTGCTCTTGTGCTTCAAATGATAGTCTCCCCAACACTCAACTCTCTCTCACAAGATTTGGATTTGGTGGAAAGAAGATTTGAGTGGAAAGCAACTTGGGGAAGGCTAGAGATCAAGATTCATATGGTAGGAATGGAATATCTTGGCCTCAACACATGAGTAGGCGGTTCCTTCTCAGAAACAGCAAGTTGGAAGTGTAGGTTTGTTCTGATGGCTCTCTCCACGAATGAAGAGGAGGTGGAGGGGTATATATAGCATCCACACAAAATCTAACCGTTACACACAACTTGCCAAACTCGGTGGGACCGAGTTGGTAAACTCGGTCGGACCGATTCAGCAAATCTAGTGACCGTTAGGATTTTCGGTGGGACCGACATGCAACTCGGTAGGACCGATATGGTTAGGGTTAGGGCATAACGTGATCTCGGTGAGACCGATTACACAAACTCGGTGAGACCAATTTTGGTAATAAGCTAACCAGAGAGTTGGTCAGGTAAACTCGGTGGGACCGATTCGCTCATTTCAGTGGGACCGAAATGTTACGAAAAGGAAACAGGGAGTTTACATTGCAATCTCGATGGACCGATCGCTCATCTCGGTGGTACCGAAACGTTACAAAGGGAAACAGAGAGATTACAATCCCATCTCGGTGAGACCGAGATCCCTATCAGTGAGACCGATTTGCCTAGGGTTTATGGCAGTGGCTATGACATCTGAACTCGGTGGCGCCGGGTAGGAAGAATCGGTAGGGCCGAGTTTGACTTTTGGTTTAGGTCATATGTGGATGTGAGAAAGTAGTTGAGGGTTTTGGAGCATATCACTAAGCACTGTGGAGCAAGAAACTCATTAAGTAACACCTCATCCCTCCTTGATAGTATTGGCTTTTTCTATAGACTCAATGTGATCTTGGATCACTAAAATATAAAATCTAGAGTCTTGAGCTTTTGAACTTGAGCCAATCCTTTTCTCCTTAGCATTTTGAGGGATCCACTTTTCTCATCCATGCCATGCCATTCATTGAGCTTTTCCTGAAATATTTATCTTGGAATAATGTTAGCTCAATGAGCTATATGTTGTTAGGAATTACCAAAACCACCTAGGGATGGTTGCACTTTCATTAGCCTCCCAACCGGCCCCGGCCGTGTCCTTTTTTATGGCAATGCCATGGATCAGCTAGTCCACTTCCTCGACACGTCCACACACTTCCTGTTGGGGAACGCGGTAATTTCAAAAAAAAATCTACGATCACGCAAGATCTATCTAGGTGATGCATAGCAACGAGAGGGGAGAGTGTGTCCACGTACCCTCGTAGACCGAAAGCGGAAGCGTTTAGTTAACGCGGTTGATGTAGTCGAACGTCTTTGCGATCCAACCGATCCAAGCACCGAACGTACGGCACCTCCGCGTTCAGCACACGTTCAGCTCGGAGACGTCCCTCATACTCTTGATCCAGTTGAGGCCGAGGGAGAGTTTCGTCAGCACGACGGCGTGGTGATGGTGATGATGAAGTTACCGACGCAGGGCTTCGCCTGAGCACTACGACGATATGGCCGAGGTGTGTAACTGTGGAGGGGGGCACCGCACACGGTTAAACAATGTCAACTTGTCTATGGGGTGCCCCCCTCCCCCATATATAAAGGATTGCCCTGCTATGCTTCTACTCCAAAAGGGAAAGTATGTTGTGCTGTGTACTAGACCTATTGTGTACCTTGCCCTGAGTTTTGCTCGTGAGAGAAGTTTAGTCAACGGGTCTGTTACATTCAGAGTCGTATGTATTGTGCAAATATTCTATGTCTACAATGCTCTGCACGGAGCTACTCTTGCTGATTGCTCCCACTTTCAATATGTATCTAGATTGAGACTTAGAGTCATCTAGATCGGTGTAAAAGCTTGCATCAATGTAACTCTTTACGACGAGCTCTTTTATCACCCCCATAATCGAGAAATATTTCCTTAGTCCTCACTAAGGATAATCTTGACTGCTCTCCAGTGATCTATTCCTAGATCAAAATTGTACTCCTTTGCCAAACTCAGGGCAGGGTACACAATAGGTCTGATACACAGCACAACATGCTTTATAGAACCTATGACTGTGGCATAGGGAATGACTTTCATTCTCTTTCTATTTTCTATCGTGGTCGGGCTTTGAGTTTTACTCAACTTTACACCTTGTAATACAGGCAAGAACCCTTTCTTTGACTGATCCATTTTGGACTTCTTCAAAACTTTACCAAGGTATGTGCTTTGTGAAAGTCCAATTAAGCGTCTTGATCTATCTCCATAGATTTTGATGCCCAATATGTAAGCAGCTTCACCGAGGTCTTTCATTGAAAAAACTCTTATTCAAATATCCCTTTATGCTATCCAGAAATTCTATATCATTTCCAATCAACAATATGTTATCCACATATAATATTAGAAATGCTACTAAGCTCCCACTCACTTTCTTGTAAATACAGACTTCTCCAAAAGTCCGTATAAAACCATATGCTTTGATCACATTATCAAAGTGTTTTATTCCAACTCCAAGAGGCTTGCCCCAGTTCATAAATGGATTGCTGGAGCTTGCACACTTTGTTAACACCCTTTGGATCAACGAAACCTTCTGGTTGCATCATATACAACTCTTCTTCCAGAAATCCATTAAGGAATGCAGTTTTGACATCCATTTGCCAGATTTCATAAAATGTGGCAATTGCTAACATGATTCAGACAGACTTAAGCATCGATATGAGTGAGAAAATCTCATCGTATTCAACACCTTGAACTTGTCGAAAAAACCTTTTGTGACAAGTCGAGCTTTGTAGATAGTAACACTACTATCAGTGTCTGTCTTCCTCTTGAAGATCCATTTATTTTATATGGCTTGCCGATCATCAGGCAAGTCCACCAAAGTCCACACTTTTTTCTCATACATGGATCCCATCTCAGATTTCATGGCCTTGAAGCCATTTCGCGGAATCTAGGCTCATCATCGCTTCCTCATAGTTCGTAGGTTCATCATGGTCTAGTAACATGACTTCTAGAACAGGATTACCGTACCACTCTAGTGCGGACTGTACTTTGGAAGACCTACGAGGTTCTGTAGTAACTTAATCTAAAGTTTCATGATCATCATCATTAGCTTCCTCACTAATTGGTGTAGGAATCACTGGAACTGAGTTTTGTGATGAACTACTTTCCAATTCGGGAGAAGGTACAATTACCTTATAAAGCTCTACTTTCCTCCCACTCACTTCTTTCGAGAGAAACTCCTTCTCTAGAAAGGATCCATCTTAGCAACGAATATTTTGCCTTCGGATCTGTGATAGAAGGTGTACCCAACAGTTTCCTTTGGGTATTCTATGAAGACGCACTTCTCCGATTTGGGTTCGAGCTTATCAGGTTGAAACTTTTTCACATAAGCATCGCAGCCCCAAACTTCAAGAAACGACAACTTTGGTTTCTTGCCAAACCACAGTTCATAAGGTGTCATCTCAAGGGATTTTGATGGTGCCCTATTTAAAGTGAATGCAACTGTCTCTAATGCATAACCCCAAAATGATAGTGGTAAATCGGTAAGATACATCATAGATCGCCCCATATCTAATAAAGTGCAGTTACGACGTTCGGACACACCATTACGCTATGGTGTTCCAGGTGGCGTGAGCTGTGAAACTATTCCACATTGTTTTTTTAATAAAGGCCAAACTCGTAACTCAAATATTCTCCTCTACAATCAGATTGTGGAAACTTTATTTTCTTGTTACGATGATTCTCCACTTCACTCTGAAATTCTTTGAACTTTTAAAATGTTTCAGACTTGTGTTTCATTAAGTAGATATACCCATATCTGCTCAAATCATCTCTGAAGGTCAGAAAATAACGATACCCGCCACGAGCATCAATACTCATTGGACCGCATACATCGGTATGTATTATTTCCAATAAGTCACTAGCTCATTCCCTTGTTCTGGAGAACGGAGTTTTAGTCATCTTCCCCATAAGGCACGGTTCGCAAGCATCAAACGATTCATAGTCAAGTGACTCCAAAAGTCCAACTTTATGGAGTTTCTTCATGCACTTTACACCGATATGACCCAAACGGCAGTGCCACAAATATGTTGGACTATCATTATCAACTTTGCATCCTTTGGCATCAATATTATGAATACTAGCTGATTCCCTGCGCGTTGCTGCGGAAACTATTGCCCAAAATTGATGTTTTACTGAAGTAATATCATCACACATCTTCCGAAATGAATGATTATAAGATATGTGCAAAACTAAAAAGGGATTTAAAGAACATGAGTTGCATCAAGAGGATGATAGCATTGCCTTCCTCAATGGTTTAGTAACATGGTTGATAAAATGTAATGTTCTATGCTAACACAATGTATCTGGGAAAATTAGATCAGCAGATAACATTTTTATAGACCTTTAAATGATGGGGGATCTTCGATGTACCTGCATAGTTGTTACATTGGTGACTTTTCTGCAATAGCTGACTGCATTTTATATGTCATGAAACCCCTTGTCACAACAGTGCTCCTTCTCCTGGCCAAGCCAACACTTCAGTTCGCCGTTACTACTTATACCTCTTTTCTTTTTTATCTTTTGAATTGTACTCCTACATCCTAAATTTTGTGTAAGCTTGTGACAACAAGGAGCTCTTCAGTATGACTACAAATGAAATGAGCAAAAGCAGCACATGAATATTCGGGAAACTTAAGTCATTGTCTTAAGGAGGCCATAATTTTCATATTTTTAGTTCTCGCAAAAAAAGTAAATAATTTTTGGAAGAATTTCAGTTATCTGTCCTCGACCATGCAAATGATGAAATTACAGAATAATCAATTCTATGCATCCATGGTATATTATCTTTACCTTAAATCTACATGGAATATTTACATAGACTAAAACATTGAGGAATAATTTTGGGATTCCAGTGAAGAAAGGGAGCAGCCATGGTGATTACCAGCAAAATATGTATACGAATTGCCTCAGAAACATAAATTCGCATATTCCTCCACACTATACATGTGTGGGAAGTAATCTTCAATAAGAAAAAAAGATTAGAAAAAAGTTAAAGAGTTAGACTGCGCCAAGTAACACATCACTTCAAAATTGGTTGAGTTACTTTGTTTACCAGCTAGCACGCAATGTTTATTATCTGTCCACCGAAAGCATGAAAAAAATATAGATCATCGCAAAACTCAGCAACTTGCTTTTTCTAGCCAGTGGTTTCTATGACTTTAGTACCCCCTTTTTTGTGTATACATATTTCTAACAAAAATAGATCGAAAAAGATAGAGGTTACTTACAGATCATGCCATAGGAGGGCACATCCTAGTTAAAACAAATGGGAATACAATGTTTCTTGTTAACCTGGGACATGTAACAATGGATGCATGCACAATGTAATAGAATCAGTCAAATCTAGTAGCAGCATAACATTTTAGCACATCAAAAGAGCATAATACAGGGAAACACCATAATTGTCAGTTATTGTCGAATCTCAGCGGGGCATAATGTCACAATTATTACATAGCGATATATTGATCCTAAATAAGAGTACATGGAGCAGTATTGGCATAATCTAGCTCTAGATAGACATGATCCATTAAAAAAAGTAGTAGTACACATCTGACACTTTCAACCAACTATCTGTAAGTGATGCCTCTACAACCCAATCTCACCATAAGCATTCATATACTAAAAAAGGAAATCCCAACATAAACACCATTACAAAAAAATGTGGAGAACATACATGATATTTAATTTTCTTCCATAGCATTTGCCTGCTTGCAAACCACATATAGCGAAGAATAAAATTCCACATAGATACAACTATCTTAATATAAATCAAAACGAAGAAATTGTAGATGGAAGATCATAAACATAGCTATCTGAATTTATATCAAACCTGACAGAGGTGGCAGATGAAGATGAGCAACATTACTCACTAAGGCGTCAACCATTGACCAGTTTCATAGAAGATCAACAGTAGTGCAACCAGCAGCTGATTTCTGATTAGCCGAGCAGGCGGCCATGATGGTGCAGTGGCAACAGAGAGGACTTGAAATTCGCAATGTCCGATACATGTAATATCAATAGGAGATACACGTCGATGATGATGGTTTTTTAGGGCCGAAAACTAACAAATCTTGAGAAGGACGCAAACAGCTTGATGTGGTGAGGATGAAGCGAATGGGGAAGATGAGGAGGAGGCAAACTCAATTAGGGGCATTGGCACGAAATAGGCAAATACCTGAGATGACGGCCGATGGTAACAGAGCTGCTCCACTTCTCAATGGGGATAGCAATCTACCTGTTCTTCTATGGCATAGATGGGCGGATCAACATGCGCTGAAGGCAGACAGCTGGCGGTGCGTCGTTTCTTCTGGGTAACCTGGCAGTGGTGGCAGTTGCTCTTGAAGAAGTCGCCGAGGTCAAGCCCGTCGAGGCTGCAGGGCTGCACCTCCCGGCGGTTGGTCTGACGGGGCACCTGGATCCGTGGAGAGCAAACAGAGAAGATCAATCCTTGTCCGTCGGAGGCGGCGGTGTTCACCCACAGGATCTGGCTGGGGTGCCGTCTGGTGGTGCATGGGTGCGGATTGAGGGCGCCGCATGCTCTGCCAAGATGGAAAACTAATAAAGATATGGGAGGAAGATGGACCGATGGGCTTCTTCTTAAGTTTTTATTACATCGATTCAACGCTAATGGAAGACAGAATTACCGGAGTTTCATCACATGATTCATGGAAAAAAATGTTGAGGTGGCATGTTGCTGATGTGGATAGTGTGCATGTCAAGAGAAATAAGTTAGTGGGGATGAGCTATTTAGGTATTATAGATGTGTATCACTATGATCAAGATTCAATAAACCATCAACATTGGGTGTATGACCATAGAAGGTTTTATTCATGTAACCAGAATAACAATTTATTCTCTGTCTTAGATGAATAATCATATCACAATAAACATGATCTAATCATATTTATGCTCAATGCAAACACCAAATAACATTTATTTAGGTTTAACACTAATCTCGAAAATATAGTGAGTGCGCGATGATGATCATATCAATCTTGGAACCACTTCCAACACACATCATCACTTCACCCTCAACTAGTCTCTGTTTATTCTGTAACTCCTGTTTCGAGTTACTAATCTTAGCAACCGAACAAGTATCAAATACCCAGGGGTTACTACGAGCACTAGTAAGGTACACATCAATAACATGTATATCAAATATACATTTGTTCACTTTGCCATCCTTCTTATCCACCAAATATTCAGGGCATTTCCGCTTCCAGTGACCATTTCCTTTGAAGTAGAAGCACTTAGTTTCAGGATTTGGTCCATCTTTGGGCTTCTTCACGGGAGTGACAACTTGCTTGCCATTCTACTTGAAGTTACCTTTCTTGAAACTAGTGGTCTTATCAATCAACACTTGATGCTCTTTTCCTGATTTCTACCTTCGTCGATTTCAGCATCACGAATAGCTCGGGAATCATTTTTTTCATCCCTTTCATACTATAGTTCATCACAAAGTTCCAGTAACTTAGTGATGGTGACTAGAGAACTCTATCAATCACTATCTTATCTGGAAGATTAACTCCCACTTGATTCAAGCGATTGTAGTACCCAAACAATATGAACACATGCTCACTGCTTAAGCTATTCTCCTCCATCTTTTAGCTATAGAACTTGTTGGAGACTTAATATCTCTCAACTCGGGTATTTGCTTGAAATATTAACTCAACTCCTGGAACATCTCATATGGTCCATGACGTTCAAAACGTATTTGAAGTCCTGATTCTAAGCCGTTAAGAATGGTGCAGTAAACTATCAAGTAGTCATCATATTGAGCTAGCCAAACGTTCCTAATGTCTTCATCTGCTCCTGCAATAGGTCTGTCACCTAGCGATGCATCAAGGACATAATTCTTCTGTGCAGCAATGAGGATAAACCTCAGACCATGGACCCAGTCCGCATCATTAATACTATCATCTTTCAACTTAGTTTTCTCTAGGAACATATAAAAACATAGGGAAGCTATAACGCAAGCTATTGATCTACAACATAATTTGCAAAATACTATCAGGACTAAGTTCATGATAAATTAAAGTTCAATTAATCATATTACTTAAGAACTCCCACTTAGATAGACATCCCTCTAATCATCTAAGTGATCACGTGATCCATATTATCTAAACCATGTCCGATCATTACGTGAGATGGAGTAGTTTTCAATGGTGAACATCATTATGTTGATCATATCTACTATATGAATCACGCTCGACCTTTCGGTCTCAGTGTTCCCAGGCCATATCTGCATATGCTAGGCTCGTCAAGTTTAACCCGAGTATTTCTGTGTGTGCAAAACAGGCTTGCACCCGTTGTAGGTGAATGTTGAGCTTATCACACCCGATCATCACGTGGTGTCTCGGCATGACGAACTTTTGCAACGGTGCATACTCAGGGAGAACACTTGTTCGGTCGTGCAAGTGAAAGGCAATAATGACGATATATGATGGACTGATTGAGATGAGAAAAGCTGGTATGAACTCGACCTCTCTTGTTTTTGTAAATATGATGAGTTCATCGTTCCTGATTCAGCTTATTATGAAGTAAACATATTTGCAATGAAATTTAGAGATTATAGTTGCTTGTGCCATGCTTAATTAGCTATGAGTTATAATGGTTTACCTTGCGTCCAACATGCTATTAAAATGATTATGATGTGGTATGATGGGATGGTATCCTCCTTTGAATGAATTGAGTGACTCGACTTGGCACATCTTCATGCATATAGTTGAAACAAATCAACATAGCCTTCACGATATTTATGTTCATGGTAGATTATATCCTACTCACGCTTGTACTTGGTGTGAATTAATTTTAATGCATTTTCATGACTGTTGTCGCTCTCTCAGTTGGTCGGTTCCCACTCTTTTGCTAGCCTTCACCTGTACTAAGCGGGAATACTGCTTGTGCATCCAAACTCCTTAAACCCCAAAGTTGTTCCATATGAGTCCACCATACCTTCCTATATGCGGTATCTACCTGCCGTTCCAAGTAAATTTGTATGTGCCAAACTCCAAACCTTCAAATGAAATTCTGTTTTGTATGCTTGTGCAGCTCATGTTTCAACTAGGGTTGTCTGTATCTTCCATGCTAGGTGGGTTATTCTCAAGAGGAGTGGACTCCGCTCCTCATTCATGAGAAAGGGCCAGTAACCGGGATGCCCAGTCCCATGATCCAAAAAGATCAAAGCAAATCAAAATAATTAAACAAAACTCCCCCAGGGTTGTTGTTAGTTGGAGGCACTCATTGTTTCGAGCAATCCATGGATTGATGCTTGTTGGTTGTGGGGGAGTATAAACTTTTACCATTCTGTTTGGGAACCGCCTATAATGCATGTAGTATGGAAGATATCTCCATCTCATAGTTGTTGTGTTGACAGTGAAAGTATGCAGCTCAAAATGTTATTCATCTCTATTTTAAAATCCAGCTCTGGCACCTCTACAAATCCCTGCTTCCCTCTGTGAAGGGCCTATCTATTTACTTTTATGTTGAGTCATCATCCCTCTTATTAAAAAGCACCCGCTGGAGAGCACACTATCATTTGCATTCATTGCTATTAGTTTATATTGGGTATGACTTGACTGGATCTCTTTTACCATGAATTACAATGTTTAGTCAGTCCTTGATCTTTAAAGGTGCTCTGCATTTATGTTTTGCGGTCTCAGAAAGGGCTAGCGAGATACCATTTTGTTATATCATATTATGATTGTTTTGAGAAAGTGTTGTCATCCGAGTTTTATTATTATGGCTCGCTAGCTGATTATGCCATTGATATGAGTAATTGTGAGACCTAAGTGTTATTGTGAGTATGGTTAGTTCATAATACTTGCTGAAAACTTGAATGCTGGCTTTACATATTTACAACAACAAGAGAAAATAGAGTTTGTAAAAGTTTTTCTTTATCACTTCAGTTTATCAACTAAATTGCTTGAGGACAAGCAAAGGTTTAAGCTTGGGGGTGTTGATACGTCTCCAACGTATCTACTTTTCCAAACACTTTTGCCCTTGTTTTGGACTCTAACTTGCATGATTTGAATGAAACTAACCCGGACTGACGCTGTTTTCAGCAGAATTGCCATGATGTTGTTTATTGTGCAGAAAACAAAAGTTCTCGGAATGACCTGAAAATCCACGGAGATAAGTTTTGGAAAATATAAAAATACTGGCGAAAGAATCAAGGCCAGGGGGGCCACACCCTGTCCACGAGGGTGGGGGCGCGCCTCCCTGTCTCGTGGGCCCCCTTATGCTCCACCGACCTCAACTCCAACTCCATATATTCCGTTTCACGGAGAAAAAACATGAGAGAGAAAGTTGAAAGATCGAGGATGTCGCCTAGAGGGGGGGGTGAATAGGCGCTTTAAAATAATTACGGTTTAGGCTTGAACAAATGCGGAATAAACCTAGCGGTTAATTTGTCAAGCACAAAACCTAAAACAACTAGGCTCACCTATGTGCACCAACAACTTATGCTAAGCAAGATAAGCAACTATGTGATAGCAAGATATATGACAAATAACAATATGGCTATCACAAAGTAAAGTGCATAAGTAAAGGGCTCGGGTAAGAGATAACCGAGGCATGTGGAGACGATGATGTATCCCGAAGTTCACACCCTTGAGGATGCTATTCTCTGTTTGGAGCGGTGTGGAGGCACAATGCTCCCCAAGAAGCCACTAGGGCCACCGTAATCTCCTCACGCCCTCGCACAATGCAAGATGTCGTGATTCCACTAAGGGACCCTTGAGGGCAGTCACCGAACCCGTACAAATGGCGACCCTTGGGGGCGGTCACCGAACCCGTGCACTTTGGCAACCCTTGGGGGCGGTCACTGGTACCCGTCAAATTGCTCGGGGCGATCTCCACAACCTAATTGGAGACCCCGACGCTTGCCCGGAGCTTTACACCACAATGATTGAGCTCCGAACAATACTAACCGTCTAGGGCGCCAAGGCACCCAAGAGGAACAAGCTCTAGGGTGTCCAAACACCCAAGAGTAACAAGCTCAAGGGTACCAAGCACCCAAGAGTAATAAGCTTCTCAACTTGTAACTTCCACGTATCACGTGGAGAACTCAAACCGATGCACCAAATGCAATGGCAAGGGCACACGGAGTGACCAAATCCTTGTCTCTCAAATCCCACCGAAGCAACTAATGCTAGGGAGGAAGATGAGAGGAAGAACAAGAAGGAGAACACCAAGAACTCCAAGATCTAGATCCAAGGGGTTCCCCTCACAAAGAGGAGAAAGTGATTGGTGGAAATGTGGATTTAGATCTCCTCTCTCTTTTCCCCTAAAAATTAGCAAGAATCCATGGATGGATTGAGAGATAGCAAGCTCGAAGAAGGTCAACAATGGGGGAAGAACACGAGCTCAAAGGATAAGGTTCATTGGGGAAGAAGACCCCCTTTTATAGGAGGGAAAAAATCCAACCGTTATGTGCTCAGCCCGCACACGAGCGGTACTACCGCTCCACGATCGGTACTACCGCTCGGGCGGAAGAAGCAGGGAAAAGGAGCAACAAAACATGAACCTTGGGGTGGTAGTACCGCTTATAAGCGATACTACCGCTCACCCCAGCGGTACTACCGCTGGAGGAGCAGAACACGGGACCAAAAGAGGCAGGGCAGAGTAGAGTACGGCGGCAATAATGCAGTAGCGGTACTACCGCTTGACCGGAGTGGTACTACCGCTTATAGGCGATACTACCGTGCCTTACTGTCGTGCAACTACTGCTCAACCCGACACGAAAAGTGCAAGACCCAAAATCGAGGCGGTAGTAGAGCGGTACTCGAGCGGTACTACCGCTTGACGCTACAAGCGGTACTACCGCTGCCACCGTGGTACTACCGCAGGGACAAAAATAGAACTGCCATAACTTCTTCATATGAGCTCTGAATTGAGCAAACTCAAGCTTATTGGATAGAGGAAGACGAGTAGCATCAAAACAACGACCCAGGGAGGTATGCCTAAGATATAGAGGAGTGAACACTCCATCATAGAAGAACCGGCATGACCTCCAACATCGAAAACATCATAGAAGATGCATGTGAACTCTGTTTTTGATGAACTCGAGCTTGTCATGAAAATGACAATAAGCTCCAAATCTCACAAGGAGAAGAACCAAACAATAACCAATAAAGATGATGCAAGGATGCAATGGTTTGAGCTCTCTACGAACGATACGATCAAGCTACTCATCGAGAGCCCCCCTTGATAGTACATCAATTGTTCCTAAAACCCGGTCTCCCAACTACCTTCATGAGACTGGTAAAATGGAAAACCTATCAAGGGCAAACCTTTGTCTTGCACATGGTCCACTTGAGCTAGATAATGACGATCTTGACTCCCTCAAGTTGGACCACCTTTGTTGATTGTGTTGGCTCGATGAAGACTAGTTGATTGCTCCCCCATACTCCACTATGGGTGAGCCACTCTTCCGCACATCTTCACAAGTCCATTGTCACCACAATGGACGGCAAGCTTCAAGCATTTGATCTCTTCGTGATGCTTCACTTGAACTTGCACACCACAACCTAACCCCACAAAGAGCTCTCACGAAGATCATGGGTTAGTACACAAAGCGTAATTGACAATGCTTACCATACCATGGGATCGCTTGATCCCTCTCGGTACATCTTCTATGCTTTGTGAGTTGATCAACTTGATTCACTCTTGACTTAGTCTTGATCAACCAGAATCTTTCCAACTCTCTTCATTTGGATGATGTCTTGAAGGTAAACATGAATGATCACACAATCTTCTTCTTCAAGACATGCTTGCAATAAGCTCAACACTCACATGACCAATCTTTGGATAATTCCTTAATAGCACCTTGGTCAACTCATAAACTCCTTGAAACCAACACATGGACTTCAAGAAAAGCCTATGGACAAATCCTTCAAATATAACTCAAGACAACCGTTAGTCCATAGAGATTGTCATCAATTACCAAAACCAAACATGGGGGCACCACATGTGCTTTCAAAAGTTTCATCATGTTTTATGATACGGAGCCGCCGCCAAGCCCTAATCTCTCTCGGGAGGGCTGATCTGGAGTCCGTTCGGGGCTCCGGAGAGGGGGATTCATCGCCGTCGCCAACATCAACCATCCTCCATCACCAATTTCATGATGCTCACCACGGTGCATGAGTAATTCCATCATAGGCTTGCTGGACGGTGATGGGTTGGATGAGATTTACCATGTAATTAAGTTAGTTTCGTTAGGGTTTGATCCCTGGTATCCACTATGTTCTGAGACTGATGTTGCTATGACTTTGCTATGCTTAATGCTTGTCACTAGGGCCCGAGTGCCATGATTTCAGATCTGAACCTATTATGTTTTCATGAATATATGTGAGTTCTTGATCCTATCTTGCAAGTCTATAGTCACCTATTATGTGTTATGATCCGACAACCCCGAAGTGACAATAATCGGGATACTTCTCGGTGATGACCGTAGTTTGAGGAGTTCATGTATTCACTATGTGCTAATGCTTTGTTCCAGTTCTCTATTAAAAGGAGACCTTAATATCCCTTAGTTTTCACTAGGACCCCGCTGCCATGGGAGGGTAGGACAAAAGATGTCATGCAAGTTCTTCTCCATAAGCACGTATGACTATATTCAGAATACATGCCTACATTACATTGATGAACTGGAGCTAGTTCTGTGTCACCCTATGGTATAGCTATTACATGAGGAATCACATCCGACATAATTATCCATCACTGATCCAAGGCCTACGAGCTTTTCACATATTGTGCTTCGCTTATTTACTTTTCCGTTGCTACTGTTACAATTCCTACAAAACTATTATCTTTACTTTTGCCACTATTACCATTACTATCATACTACTTTGCTACTAAATACTTTGCTGCAGATACTAAGTTATCCAGATGCGGTTGAATTGACAACTCAACTGCTAATACTTAAGAATATTCTTTGGCTCCCCTTGTGTCAAATCAATAAATTTGGGTTGAATACTCTACCCTCGAAAGCTGTTGCGATCCCCTACACTTGTGGGTTATCAAGACTAATTTCTGGCGCCGCTGCCGAGGAGCATAGCACTATTCTTTGAGTCACTTGGGATTTATATTTGTTGATCACTGTGAGGAACTTGAAAGACGAAAGAACCAAGATTTTTCCCTCAACTACGAGGGGAGGTAAGGAACTGCCATCTAGCTCTGCACTAGATTCTCCTTCTGTTATTAGTAAGCTTGCGACACCTAAACCTGCTACTGCTTTGAATTCTGATATGTCGCATGTGTATTGATGATGTCACTTATGCTATGCATGATACTTATGATGAAACTACTTCTGTGCGTGATAATACTTTGCCATTAGGTGAATTTCTTGATGAACAACTTGCTAGGGTTAGAGAGAATGAAATTATTGAAGATGCTATTATTGATGATAGTGATGATGAAAGTTCTCCCCATGATTATGAATTACCTTTTGTTCCTGAGGGTTATGTTATGAATGAGGAAGCTGCTAGAGCTATCTTTGCTTGCAAAGATAGATATGATATTAAGAAATTATTAGCTAAATGGAAGCAGCAATCTCTTAATGTCAGAATGAAACCTGACCTTGTTTTTGCTACTTCACCTATCTGTGTTACTGATAAGGACTGTGAATTCTCTGTTGATCCTGAAATAATTACTTTAGTTGAATCTAATCCTTTTTATGGCCTTGAATCTGAAACTGTTGTGGCACATCTTACCAAGCTGAATTATATAGCCACCCTGTTTACTAATGATGAGAAGTCTCACTATTATTATATCCTAAGATATTCCCGTTCTCATTAAAGGGTGATGCTAAGACTTGGTTTAATTCTCTTGATCCTGGTTGTGTGCGTAGTCCCCATGATATGATTTATTACTTCTCTGCTAAATATTTCCCTGCTCATAAGAAACAAGCTGCCTTGCAGGGAATATATAATTTTGTGCAAATCAAAGAAAAGAGTCTCCCACAAGCTTGGGGGAAGCTTCTCCGATTACTTAATGCTTTGCATGATCATCCTCTTAAGAAAAATGAAATACTTGATATCTTTTATAATGGACTAACCGATGCTTCCAAGGACTACTTGGATAGTTGTGCTGGTTGTGTTTTCAGGGAAAGAACAGTCGACCAAGCTGAATTACTATTGAATAATATGTTGACTAATGAAAATAACTGGACTCTTCCTGAGCCAATTCCTGAGGCAATTCCTGAACCAATTGAGCCAGCTCCTGAGCCTATTCCTAAACCCACTCATAAGAAGAGAGGTGTTCTATTTCTCAGTCCTGAAGATATGCAAGAGGCAAACAAATCAATCAAAGAGAAGGGTATTAAAGTTGGAGATGTTAAGAATTTACCATCTATTGAAGAAATACATGGTCTTAATATACTACCTGTCGAAGAGACACATTGTCTTGATAACCCGACACAGGTAGTAAAGGTAAATTCTCTCTATAGATATGATAAAGTTGAAATTCCCTAGACAAGAAAGTTTTAATGCTTATGTTGGTAGAGAATTAAAGAATAATGCTTTCGAAATAGGACGCTTGAGTGATTATATGGCTAGAGTTAAAGGTGAACTTAAACTCATTAGCAAATGTGCTTCTATGGTTACCACTCAAGCTGAGCAAGTACTTAAAGCTCAAAATGATTTGCTTGATGAATTAAATAATAAACAGGACTTTGCTGTTAGAGTGGCTACTAGAACTGGTAGAATGACTCAAGAACCTTTGTATCCTGAAGGCCACCCTAAGAGAATCGAGCAGGATTCTCAGAGAAATAATTTAGAGGCACCTAGTTCTTCCAAAAAGAAGAGAAAGAAAAATGATAGGACTTTGCATGCTTCTAGTGAACCTGTTGTAGACACACCTGAGAATCCCAATGATATTTCTATTTCTGATGCTGAAACACAATCAGGTGATGAACATGAACCTAGTGATAACGTTAATGATAATGTTCATGTTGACGCTCAACCTAGCAATAACAATGAGGTAGAGATTGAACCTGCTGTTGATCTTGATAACCCACAATCAAAGAATCAACGTTATGATAAGAGAGATTTTGTTGCTAGGAAGCACGGTAGAGAAAGAGAACCATGGGTTCAGAAACCCATGCCCTTTCCTCCTAAACCATCCAAGACAAAGGACGTTGAGGATTTTGAGCGCTTTGCTGAAATGATTAGACCTATCTTCTTACGTATGCGCTTAACTGATATGCTTAAAGTAAATCCTTATGCTAAGTATATGAAGGATATCATTACAAATAAAAGAAAGATACCGGAAGCTGAAATTTCCACCATGCTTGTTAATTATACTTTTAAGGGTGGAATACCAAAGAAACTTGGAGATCCAGGGGTACCAACCATACCATGCTCCAATAAAAGACATTATGTTAAAACTGCTTTATGTGATCTTGGAGCCGACGTTAGTGTTATGCCTCTCTCTTTATATCGTAGACTTGAATTGAATAAGTTGACACCTACTGAAATATCTTTGCAAATGGCTGATAAATCAACTGCTATACCTGTCGGTATTTGTGAGGATGTGCCTGTTGTGGTTGCAAATGTCACTATTTTAACGGACTCTGTTATTCTTGATATTCCTGAGGATGATAGTATGTCTATTATCCTTGTTAGACCTTTTCTTAATACTGCAGGGGCTGTTATTGATTGCAAAAAAGGCAATGCCACTTTTCATGTTAATGTTAATGAGCATACGGTACATTTTCCGAGGAAACAATCTCAAGTTCATAGCATCAATTCTATTGAAAAAGTTCCAACTATCATTTTTGGAGGTTTTGAATTTCCTCTCCCTACTGTCAAGAAAAAGTATGATATTCTTATTGTTGGGAATTTTCATATCCCCGTTGAGGTAACTTAGTGTTATTCGAAATTTCTCCGGTTTCATGTTATTCGGAATGAGTTTGTTAACAAGACTTGATCAACCTTGTTAGTGGGTTCATTTTGATGATCACGAGATGGATGAAACTAGAAGGCACAACCTTCTGTACCCTCTTTTTACTTTCTGTTATTTAAAATAAATAAAGCAAAAATAGTATTATCTGTCTATTTTCTGAATTATCCATGCAATAAAAAATACCCCAAAAATAAAAGTGCTCCAAGTGCCCTGCAAATTTAGTATAATTTTTTATGGATTATTTGAGGATTTTAGGCACTGAAAACACTACAGGGGGCAAGCACCTGGCCACAAGGGTGGAGAGCGCGCCCACACCCCCTGGGCGCGCCCCCCCTGTCTCGTGGGCCCACGGTGGCCCTCCTCCACTTATTATTGCACCCACACACTCCATCTTCTTTCCAAAAGAATCCCCATCCAGCTCAAGCACGAGTTCTAGCTCATTTTGCTGCGATTTTCGATCTTCTTGCTCAAAGCTCCATTCACAAAACCACTTTTGGGAGATTGTTGCTTGGTATGTGACTCCTCCATTGGTCCAACTAGTTTTTGTTCTAGTGCTTTATTCATTACAAATTTTTGCTGCATAGGTGACCCTGTTCTTGAGCTTGCATGTCAAATTTATGAGGTCCCAATTAATTCTAATGCATGATATAGGCCCTAGGCACTTGTTGGAGTAGTTGCTACCAATCTTGTTTAGTTCTATGCACTTTTATTTTGAAGTTACTAAAATTTCAGAAATTTTTCAGAAAAAGAAATATGTCTAGGAGAATGTACCAAGGTGGTTCCTCAATAAAGAAAGGACCCAGGCGTGCTATGCGTGAGCAAGACGATGAACCACCGAGGGACGCAGAAGTGCGAGCTTGTGAGTGGCCATCAGACGATTTTATGGTAAATGCAGGCATTAAGCGCATATGTGCGTAATGCCGATCTTGAGGACTTAGTGTCCTCAGTACTATCAATTGACTGATTCATTTGTGAGAAGGTTTAAATATACATGTTCACGTAATTCTTAAAGTGTCCTGTTTGATATTTATGATAAATCTTACACCATGGACTTAGAAGATTTTACAACTGCTTGCAAACTCCCGCAGTGGGGCAATGTTAATGACCCCCACAAATATGAATATAAAGACTTTCTTGCTAGTAGTACTGTGGGAGAATCTAGGGATATAGCACAAGCTACCATTGGGAGCATCCATTTTCCTACTATACATTATTTTGCTCTCTTCATTGGTAGATGCATTAATGGTAAAGATGAAGCTTGTCATATGTGTGTCCCTGATCTTTGTGTCCTCAAGAGTGGTGTGTTAGGTAATAAAGATTACAACTTGGGGGCAATAGTTGCACGTAGGTTGCATAACAATGGTATATCTAGAGATTTATTTGGAGGGATTTATGCGACCCGTGTTGCTAATTATCTTGGTATAGCCCCGCGAGAGGGGGATATGGAATTGCCTCTTGCTTATTTAGATTATGACGCAATGGTCAAACATCGTTTTCTTGTGAGGAACGAACAATTCCTTCAGTATCGACTTATCTTTGACAGACGTAGCTCTGTCCATGTTACTCTCCCTGCTCCTTTCCTTTTTTGATTACCAGGCAAAACAAAGATATGTTGTTACCAGGGAGGAGGCAGTTGAACACGAGGGGAGAGCGGAGGCGGCTCGCCAACATGCCGCGGCTCAGGATGCATTTGCTGCTGCATCACAGTACGACCCCAGTAACAACTACGGATATCAGCCAGGATACCCTTGGCCATAGACCAACTTAGACCAAAAGCCTAAGCTTGGGGGAGTATGTATTTCTCACCGACTTTACATTCATGTTCACACACTATTCTAGTTGTCGGTGGTCATACTCTTTCATTGTATTATCCATGCTAGTTTAATTTTCTTTTTCTCGCTTTCTTCTTGTGTGTTTGATAAACCTTAAGAAAAACCAAAAAAATTAGTTAGTTTAATTTCCATGCTTGTAATAGATTTAAAATGAAAACCCAAAAAGATTTCTCGTTCTTCTTCTTACTTGTTGGGAGCTTTCCCGTGTAAATAGTTTTATTTTATTTTCTTTCCTTTGGGGATCGAGAGTAGAAGACCATATAGAAAATGTTTAGTGGCTCTCATATGCATGATTGTTGATTTAACTTAGAGCCCATATTACTTTGTCTTCTCTCTTGAGTTGAATGCTTGCACATTCCAGCTTAGTCCAATGCACGTGCACTATTATTATTATACACATCGTTCGGTCGTGCAAGTGAAAGGCAATAATGACGATATATGATGGACTAATTGAGATGAGAAAAGCTGGTATGAACTCGACCTCTCTTGTTTTTGTAAATATGATGAGTTCATCATTCCTGATTCAACTTATTATGAAGTAAACATATTTGCAATGACATTTAGAGATTATAGTTGCTTGTGCCATGCTTAATTAGCTATGAGTTTTAATGGTTTACCTTGCGTGCCAACATGCTATTAAAATGATTGTGATGTGGTATGATGGGATGGTATCCTCCTTTGAATGAATTGAGTGACTTGACTTGGCACATGTTCATGCATGTAGTTGAAACAAATCAGCATAGCCTTAACGATATTTATGTTCATGGTAGATTATATCCTACTATTGCTTGTACCTGGTGTGAATTAATTTTAATGCATGTTCATGACTGTTGTTGCTCTCTCAGTTGGTCGCTTCCCAGTCTTTTGCTAGCCTTCACATGTACTAAACGGGAATACTGCTTGTGCAGTCAAACTCCTTAAACCCCAAAGTTGTTCCATATGAGTCCACCATACCTTCCTATATGCGGTATCTACCTACCGTTCCAAGTAAATTTGTATGTGCCAAACTCCAAACCTTCAAATGAAATTCTGTTTTGTATGCTCGAGCAGCTCATGTTTCAACTAGGGCTGTCTGTATCTTCCATTCTAGGTGGGTTATTCTCAAGAGGAGTGGACTCCGCCCAGTCCCATGATCCAAAAAGATCAAAGCAAATCAAAATAATTAAACAAAACTCCCCCAGGGCTATTGTTAGTTGGAGGCACTCGTTGTTTTGAGCAAGCCATGGATTGATGCTTGTTGGTGGTGGGGGAGTATAAACTTTTACCATTCTGTTTGGGAACCGCCTATAATGCATGTAGTATGGAAGATATTGCCATCTCATAGTTGTTGCGTTGACTGTGAAAGTATGCAGCTCAAAATGTTATTCATCTCTATTTTAAAATCGAGCTCTGGCACCTCTACAAATCTCTGCTTCCCTCTGTGAAGGTCCTATCTATTTACTTTTATGTTGAGTCATCATCCCTCTTATTAAAAAGCACCCGCTGGAGCACACTGTCATTTGCATTCATTACTATTAGTTTATATTGGATATGACTTGACTGGATATCTTTTACCATGAATTTCAATGTTTAGTCAGTCCTTGATCTTTAAAGGTGCTCTGCATTTATGTTTTGCTGTCTCAGAAAGGGCTAGCGAGATACCATTTTGTTATATCATATTATGATTGTTTTGACAAAGTGTTGTCATCCGAGTTTTATTATTATGGCTCGCTAGCTGATTATGCCATTGATATGAGTAATTGTGAGACCTAACTGTTTTTGTGAGTATGGTTAGTTCATAATACTTGCTGAAAACTTGAATGCTGGCTTTACATATTTACAACAACAAGAGCAAATAGAGTTTTTAAAAGTTTTTCTTTATCACTTTCAGTTTATCAACTAAATTTCTTGAGGACAAGCAAAGGTTTAAGCTTGGGGGAGTTGATACGTCTCCAACATATCTACTTTTCCAAACACTTTTGCCCTTGTTTTGGACTCTAACTTGCATGATTTAAATGAAACTAACCCGGACTGACGCTGTTTTCAGCAGAACTGCCATGATGTTATTTATTGTGCAGAAAACAAAAGTTCTCATAATGACCTAAAAATCCACGGAGATAAGTTTTGGAAAATATAAAAAATACTGGCGATAGAATCAAGGCCAGGGGGCCCACACCCTGTCCACGAGGGTGGGCGGCGCGCCCTCCCCCCCTGGGCGCGCCCCCTGTCTCGTGGGCCCCCTGATGCTCCACTGACCTCAACTCCAACTCCATATATTCCGTTTTGCGGAGAAAAAAATGAGAGAGAAAGTTTCATCGCGTTTTACGACATGGAGCCGCCGCCAAGCCCTAATCTCTCTCGGGAGGGCTGATCTGGAGTCCGTTCGGGGCTCCGGAGAGGGGGATTCATAGCCGTCGCCATCATCAACCATCCCCCATCACCAATTTCATGATGCTCATCGCCGTGCGTGAGTAATTCCATCGTAAGCTTGCTGGACGGTGATGGGTTGGTTGAGATTTACCATGTAATTAAGTTAGTTTTGTTAGGGTTTGATCCCTAGTATCCACTATGTTCTGAGATTGATGTTGCTATGACTTTGCTATACTTAATGCTTGTCATTAGGGCCCGAGTGCCATGATTTCAGATCTGAACCTATTATGTTTTCATGAATATATGTGAGTTCTTGATCCTATCTTGCAAGTCTATAGTCACCTATTATGTGTTATGATCCGACAACCCCGAAGTGACAATAATCGGGATACTTCTCGGTGATGACCGTAGTTTGAGGAATTCATGTATTCACTATGTGCTAATGCTTTGTTCCGGTTCTCTATTAAAAGGAGACCTTAATATCCCTTAGTTTCCACTAGGACCCCGCTGCCACGGGAGGGTAGGACAAAAGATGTCATGCAAGTTCTTCTCCATAAGCACGTATGACTATATTCAGAATACATGCCTACATTACATTGATGAACTGGAGCTAGTTCTGTGTCACCCTATGTTACAGCTATTACATGAGGAATCGCATCCGACATAATTATCCATCACTGATCCAATGCCTACGAGCTTTTCACATATTGTGTTTCGCTTATTTACTTTTCCGTTGCTACTGTTACAATTCCTGCAAAACTATTATCTTTACTTTTGCCACTGTTACCATTACTATCATCTACTTTGCTACTAAATACTTTGCTGCAGATACTAAGTTATCCATGTGTGGTTGAATTGACAACTCAACTGCTAATACTTAAGAATATTCTTTGGCTCCCCTTGTGTCGAATCAATAAATTTGGGTTGAATACTCTACCCTCGAAAGCTGTTGCGACCCCCTACACTTGTGGGTTATCATATGGCCATCATCATCTTGTGCCTTTGATCTCCATCTCCAAAGCACCGTCATGATCACCATCGTCACCAGCGCGACACCTTGATCTCCATCGTAGCATCGCTGTCGTCTCGCTAACTATTGTTTCTACGACTATCGCTACTACTTAGTGATAAAGTCAAAACAATTACAGGGCGATTGCATTGCATACAATAAAGTGACAACCATATGGCTCCTGCGAGTTGCCGATAACTCTATTACAAAACATCATCATCTCATACAATAAAATTTAGCATCATGTCTTGACCATATCACATCACAACATGCCCTGCGAAAACAAGTTAGACGTCCTCTACTTTGTTGTTGCAAGTTTTACGTGGCTGCTACGGGCTGAGCAAGAACCATTCTTACCTACGCATCAAAACCACAACGATATTTCTTCAAGTTAGTGATGTTTTAACCTTCAACAAGGACCGGGCGTAGCCACACTCGATTCAACTAAAGTTGGAGAAACTGACACCCGCCAGCCACCTATGTGCAAAGCACGTCGGTAGAACCAGTCTTGCGTAAGCGTACGTGTAATGTCGGTCCGGGCCCCTTCATCCAACAATACCGCTGAGCCAAAGTATGACATGCTACTAAGCAGTATGACTTGTATCGCCCACAACTCACTTGTGTTCTACTCGTGTATATAACATCTATGTATAAACCTGGCTCTGATACCACTGTTGGGGAACGTAGTAATTTCAAAAAATTCTACGCACATGCAAGATCATGGTGATGCATAGCAACGAGAGGGGAGAGTGTCGTCCACGTACCCTCGTAGACCGTAAGCGGAAGCGTTATGACAACACGGTTGATGTAGTCATACGTCTTCACGATCGACTGATCCAAGTACCGAACGTACGACACCTCCGCGATCTACACACGTTCAGCTCGGTGACGTCCCACGAACTCACGATCCAGTAGAGCTTCGAGGGAGAGTTCCGTCAGCACGACGGCATGATGACGGTATTGATGAAGCTACCAACGCAGGGCTTCGCCTAAGCACCGCTACGATATGACCGAGGTGAATTATGGTGGAGAGGGGCACCGCACACGGTTAATAGATCAATGATCAACTTGTGTGTCCATGGGGTGCCCCCTCCCCGTATATAAAGGAGTAGAGGAGGGGAGGGGCCGACCCTCTCTATGGTGCGCCCTGGGGAGTCCTACTCCCACCGGGAGTAGGATTCCCCCCCTTCCAAGTAGTAGGAGTAGGAGAGAAGGAAGGGGAAGAGAGAAGAGAAGGAAGGAGGGGGCGCCGCCCCTCCCCCTAGTCCAATTCGGACTAGGCCTTGGGAGGGGGCGCGGCCTGCCCTAGGCAGCCCCTCTCTCTATCCCCTAAAGCCCAATAAGGCCCATATACTCCGACAAATTCCCGTAACTCTCCGGTACTCCGATAAATACCCGAATCACTCGGAACCTTTCCGATGTCCGAATATAGTCGTCCAATATATCGATCTCTATGTCTCGACCATTTCGAGACTCCTCGTCATGTCCCCGATCTCATCCGGGACTCCGAACTACCTTCGGTACATCAAAACACATAAACTCATATTACTGATCGTTTTAAGCGTGCGGACCCTACTGGTTCGAGAACTATGTAGACATGACCGAGACACGTCTCCGGTCAATAACCAATAGAGGAACTTGGATGCTCATATTGGCTCCTACATATTCTACGAAGATCTTTATCGGTCAAACCGCATAACAACATACGTTGTTCCCTTTGTCATCGTTATGTTACTTGCCCGAGATTCGATCGTCGGTATCTCAATACCTAGCTCAATCTCGTTACCGGCAAGTCTCTTTACTCGTTCCGTAATGCATCATCCCGCAACTAACTCATTAGTCACATTGCTTGCAAGGCTTATAGTGATGTGCATTACCGAGAGGGCTCAGAGATACTTCTCCGACAATCGGAGTGACAAATCCTAATCTCGATCTATGCCCACTCAACAAGTACCATCGGAGACACCTGTAGAGCACCTTTATAATCACCCAGTTACGTTGTGACGTTTGGTAGCACACAAAGTGTTCCTTCGGTATTCGGGAGTTGCATAATCTCATAGTCATAGGAACATGTATAAGTCATGAAGAAAGCAATAGCAACATACTAAACAATCAAGTGCTAAGCTAACGGAATGGGTCAAGTCAATCACATCATTCTCTAATGATGTGATCCCGTTAATCAAATGACAACTCATGTCTATGGCTAGGAAACTTAACCATCTTTGATTCAACGAGCTTGTCAAGTAGAGGCATACTAGTGGCACTTTGTTTGTCTATGTATTCACACATGTACTAAGTTTCCGGTTAATACAATTCTAGCATGAATAATAAACATTTATCATGAATTAAGGAAATAAATAATAACTTTATTATTGCCTCTAGGGCATATTTCCTTCACTTCCACTCCCGCTGCCCCCTCCTGCCCCGACCAGCAAACCCTAGCGTCGCCCAACTCGACCCTCTTCGCTCCCTGCCGGCCACCTCCATGGGGTTCTAGAAGTGGGTTCCCGGCAAGAAGGCCAAGCACGACCACGAGGCGGGGGCGTCCTCCGCGGCGTTGGGGAGTGGCACCGTGGACTCTACCTCGCCGGCCGCCTTCTCCATCTTCCCTCTGACGGCGATGCCACGGTTCCGGTCGTACGTGAAGGTGGAGATCTGCCGACGATACTGGGAGACTGGCACCCCGCTTCGGTGGTCTGATGCCCACCTCCCCAATGGGGGGCATCTGAGCCCAGATTAGGTGCCCATCCTCCCGTCATGGCGAGCGGCTGCGCGTGCTTGGAGATCAACCACCGACGAACTCAGATCTCGCGCCACCTCCTCGATGACCGAAGATATGACCTCGACTCGCCGCTCTAGGACACTTGGTTCCAGGACGAGCACGACATGCGCCGACAAACATTCTTCGCCAGCCGTGCTCGTAGCCCGCCTCGTGAGCCGTGTGCACGCGCTCCAAGTCCACCCCGGTCACGCGCAGGTGTGTGTCCTGACGCCGACGCCCCTCTCTCCGTCCCCGCCACCACCTCCACCAACCACCGAAGAGGAGGAGCGGCTGGTTCAGGCGGTGATGAGGGAGTACAACCGCATGCAGGAGGAGCAGTGGGAGGGCCTCAAGGAGATGCTGGCGCTCTCGGTGGCCGGCAATGTCTACGTCCCCGAGCTCGACGTCAAGCAGGAGGTGAAGGAGGTGGTGGTGGTGGAGGATGAGCCTCCCCTAGCGGCCTGGAGCCCCGCTTTTGGTGGGACAACGGTGGTCGTGGACCACCACGGAGACATGCACCCCTCCTTCATCGCCGCTGACAACGCCACCGGCCTCGTGGGCACCTTGGTCATCACCCTCGCCTCCCCCGCAGGGGCTGCCAGCCCACGTCTAGCAGCCACCACCTCCCGCCCTAGCTTGGGGGCCGCCAACCCACCTCTGGCAGCCACCGCCCTACGTCGACCTCTCCATGGATGACAACGACGAGGACGGTGCCGCCTGACAACGCCACAGCGGCGGCGGCCATAACTATCTTTTATGTTTTTTTATTTCATGTTTCGTTTAAATGTACGGCCGAGACTTTTGTGGAATTATTAAGTTTATTATTGTAAGTTTTTGCAGGTTCAAAAAAATAGTTTATTGTAAGTTTTAAATTATTTTTGTAACGTCTTTAAAAAAATTAAGTCCATGTCGGACAAGTTTGAAATGCGGCGGCCGGTTAGTTGCACGTGCGGGCAGACGGCCCAAGCCGAACACGACCGTCCCTTTTTTTGACACGAACCGGACAAAACGGTTGCTCCTGTGCGTTGGAGTTTGCCTGAGTCGAACTAAAGACCCTGAAGCCCTATGAGTGTCATATATATATGTCTCGTCCGCTTGCAGAGTCTAGTACAGTTGCAGTTGCGGCAGCGATCGCGAATCCAATCTGCCACATGCCCACATGCAGCTTGCGATCATGAGGAGTGAGTGGATTCCTGCGTTCGACCTGCTCGCTCTCATGGCGTAATTTACTGCCTGAATCAAGGGCGGAGTTCCTTGCCGTATCGCAGCGCCAAGTCCGCCGGTGCTGATGCACTATCTTGGGGACAAGCGGCGGCCGGACTGCGAGAAGCCGCAGAAGGTGGCCGAAGCAGGCCGAGCTCGGCTCAAAGAGCGCACCAATGATGGTTGACGAGATGCCCCCGTCGGAATGCCTGGCTGGTGCTTGACTAAATGCCCCCCGTGCGGATGCACGAGTGGTGCTCGACGAAATGCGTGCAAGAAACCGGCAAATCCTGTGATCTGTCTTTTTCTCCCGCCCAGCTCGCCAGGCGCTGCAGCTGGGGCGATGCTTTCTCTGAAGTTCTCTGCAATGGACGGACGTAATTCCAGGTGTGCCTCCTGTTCTATAGCTCCCACTTTATAGTATGTTATACTATGGACCTTATGATGCCAGATTGGGTGTGTTGCCTGAACTTCATGTGTGTTCCTACATTTTACTAGTAAACACCGTGAATATGTAAACTGCACTAGGACCATATTCTATGTCGGTTTCCATTCCACCTGAGGATCTTCCACCTGTTTGGGCCGCCCACTCTTACCTAGGATAGGTAGGCACAAAGTCATGAGCCCATTACAGGAATCCGGTCCCCGGCTATAACTCAAATTTCGAAGCCATTAAGTGTATCTGCAAGACTGTAATTCTAAACGCAAATCACCTGGTCAACTTCTTAGAGTTTATGTCCTTTAAAGGAACAGTAGAAGGATGAAAATGATATCAGGCTCGGAGTTTCCATGGGCAGTACAGAAGCTGCATTCTGTTTTTCAGATAAGCATGTTTGATCAGTTGAGTCATGAAGGATGAAAAGGAAATCTTAGGAAGCAGAAGAATTATGTGTTCAGTACCAGCTGTTGGTCTGAGTCGCTTCAACTTCCATGACACATCCATGAAACACCACGTGGAAGAAAATTTATGCAAGAATGACACCACCCAGACTGCACACTTAGATGGTATTGTCAGTGGCTCTGCAGCTTCCGATGCCGTACTCCCCCTGGCGACTTGAATCCTGCGGCAGACGTCACAGCAGCCACCAAAGTGGCCAGCAGCAGGAGGTACTGTACTTCCTAAAGTTGTATTTCTATTGCTTTCAACTGGGTTCTCAGGCTCCATTTACTTGACAGTGCAGGGAAAGAGGTTCCTCACACTATCAAGGATGTGATTTTAAGCGGTTTTATCTCTTTCCCGTTGATATATAGTTGCCCTGCTAGGCCATCGCAGTTCTGGATATTTGCATGTCAGAATAAGTGGAGCTCTGACATTACCACACTTTGTTGAATTCTGTTGATTAAAAAATGAGGTCTTATCTTCTCTTCATACACCTCCTTTCAAGTTGTTTATAATTAACAGACATCAGACTATGAGCCAAGTAATGTGCAATGGTTTAGTTCCTAACATAGTATGTAAGATCAGAGGTGGACTTGCACAGTAATTTATATGTCAGCGTGAATTGGAAACTTGTAAGTGGTGTACTGGCTGTGTGAACAGAAAGATAGTGGGCTTGATATACTTTTTGATAAAGACTTGACTTGGTGTCCATAAGACAGAGGACTGTTTGCAAACATGTCATATAGAGTTTGTGATCCGATTCTAAGTCAACTAAATATGTGGGCATGGCTCTTACTAGTAAAGTTTTTTTTTTCAATTGCCACTTGCACCAGCTACTGGATGTTAACATTTTCCCTCTGAATATAAGGTGACTCCAAAATTTATTCCAACACTTATGATTTAACTGTCTTGTCTAAGTTGCAGTACAATGTAACATCATGCATTCATGCTAATGTATAATTATATATTCAGGAGCGCTTGGATGCAGGCTGGTCAATGAATTTAGATACCACCCCTGTGGAGGTTGCCCAGATCATTTTCAACCAAATGGCCTTGTGCGACTGCAAGGTTGGTCATCGCTGAATTGCCCTTGTGATACTACATAGGTTTTAATGCTATGTTTGCAGGGTTGGGTGCCATGGGATAGGCAAGCTGGTGAGTTTTGGATTGGCTGGGTTGGAATGACGCCTAGAAAGGCTCCAGGTGCGTGTCTAGTTGCCTTTTGTCACAAATACTTGTGAATAATTTGCATGAACATGATTTTTTAATTTTAAGAATCTATGGTTAACAAGAATGCAAATCCATCGTCATTTCCTTGCTACACCACTGTTATGAGTAGCCCTACAGTACAGGCTGGAATTGATACTTGATGAAGCACCAGACATGTTTGCTACAGTTGTCTTGTCTACAGCATGTGGGCACTACACACGGGTTGCACTACTGATGGATTTTTTTTGATTCACTCAAAGACCATATTACAACTGTATGTATCTTTCGTGGTGTTAGTTTTCTTTCTTTTTCCCGAGGATAGAAATTCTGAATTTTGGATCTGAACGAGAAGATCAATTCCAAAATGTTACAGAGAAGCTTTTGGGAAGTAACAATTAACAACTCAGCACATAGGTACATACAAAGGAGATACACATGTGAGCAGTAGATCCCTAAACAATGTTAGCCCCAACTTTAGTTCCCTCCAGCGCTCCTCCACCGGCTTTACATGTGCATTTGCAATTGCATTTCTTGACAGGAGACTCGCCTTTGCCTTTCTTGTCACGGCATGATAGTACCACATGAATGGCAATGTAGAACAGCGCGGCGATGACGAGTGCGCCAATATAACCAGATGTCTCCCACTCGCGGCTGCAGCCAGAGGCATATGCCCAAAGGAGGCCAAGCAGGGCCAGCACAATCGAAGACTGGGCTACTCGGAGCAGCTCCTTGCACTCCATGCCTAGGAATCCCCCCTTCCGGGAAAACAGTGGCTTGTCCAGCAGCAGTAGGAGGATGACGACGGCCGACGCTAGGAAGGAAATGGAGTTGCTATAGAAAAAGAAACGGTACCGGTGCTTGTTGCTGTCATGCAGGACCGAGTCGCCAGCCGTGTGCCCATTGCTGCTGTCCGGCCACACTCCGCCGGGTGGAGTAAGGCCGGCCTGATAGGTGACACTCGCCACTAAGATGCCCACCAGCATCAAATACTTTCCCTTGGTGTATTCTTTTTTTTCTTTAATAGTACGTTTTTCTTCTTCTGTACGCTTTTCATCTTCCTGGGTCTTTTCTTCTTCTGTACCCTTTCCAACTTCCTGGATCTTTGTTTCTTCTGTACCCTTTTCACCTTCCTGGATCTTTTTTTCTTCTGTACCCTTTTCAACTTCCTGGATCATTTTTTCCTCTGTGCCCTTTTCATCTTCCTGGATATTTTTTTCTTCTGTGCCCTTTTCATCTACCTGGCTCTTTGTAGGCTTGGGATGTTTATTCTGCTTCAGCACTATAAGCAGTAAGATCACAAACACGAACACCACAGCAACCAATGCAACCACAATGATGGATGTCCGCACATGCCGGGAGCTTCCTGCGACATAGGCACCCACGAGGCCAAATAAGCCCGCCAGAGCACACACATAGAATGCATAGCAATTTATGCCGGGTGTGTACAGGTTCGGATTCACAAGGAGGATGATCATGGCTATGGATGCCATAAAGCTCGTGGCGTTGCAGTAGAAGAACGTCGTGTAACGGCGAGGGTAGTTACTCAAGAGGACAGGATAACCTGCTCTATGACCAAACTCGTCGTCCTCACCCCAAAAGCCGCCAGGTGGGGTCAACCCAGCTTGGTAAGTGATGGTTGCGGCCAAGATGGCTAGCAGCAGCAGCAGCTTGCGTTTCTTGTTCATCTCCTCCTCTGGCCTGACCTTAGGATCTAGCGTGAAGAAGACGATGTGGATCACCACGTAGACCAAGACTGCACCAGCCAGAGCGATGACGTGGAGGGAGGTGGTCACATCCCGGCAACAGCCGACTGCAAACGCAGCCATGAGGCTGAGCAGGTCTAGTATCATGGCAGCCTCCAGGGCGTGTCGCTTGTGGACGACGCTTGATGTCACATGCTTGCTCAGGACCATGACGATGACAACTACGGAAGTCACGAGGGCGACCGAGTTGCAGTAGAAGAACACCCTGTAGCGTCTAGCATGTGTGGTTACAAGTACCGGGTCACCTCCCTTGTGCCCGTCACGGTTGTCGGGCCAGAAGCCACCCGGTGGGTTCATCCCCGCTTGGTAGGTGATGGTCGTGGCAAGAGTTGCAAGTAGCAGTACGAGAGAATGGGCCTTCTTCAGCCGGTTGTCTTTCTCATGGTCATTGTCATTCCCGCCCCAGCATGATCTTAGATTTTTCTCGATCCAACATGATGCTAGAAGTCTGCAATACAGATTGGAGAAATTCTTATCATGAGATAATTAAGCGGATTGAACACACACCCATAGTAATACTAGCTAGTAATTGATTCAGGCAGGTACCTTTTTATTTGCTCCAGGAATTTCTGGATCATGAACTGGAAAACGGTGTATATGAGAACCGGGAGAACCAGACTGAATAAGTAGACGGTAGAGCGAGTCTTCCTGCAGCTCCCAATGGCGTAGGCCACGAAAAGGCCAAGCAATGCCACGTTTACGCACACGTATGGTGCATGGTGGCACCACTTCTTGTAAGAGCCCTCCTCGAGCTTGCTGGTGACGGTTGTAAGTAGCATGATGGCAGCTAGGGATGTGACGAATGCAAAGGTGTTGCAGACGAAGAAGGCCACAAACCGGCGTGAGTGGTCATCTAGCAGGACCGGGTCACCGGCACGGTGGCTGTCCTGGGTATCCGGCCAGAAGCCACCTGGGGGGCTCATCCCCGCCGTGTAGGTGATTGTTGCCGCAAAAATTGCAAACAACATCATAATCTGACGCGCCCGCTCAAGTTTTTTATCCTCGCCACTGGCTTCAGCATTTTCTTCCAGTTTTCCTGAGCTGATATACTTGATCATATGAAACACAGCATAGATGGACACAACAGATACCAGCACGGAGGAGAAGACAGTTGTGACCATTCCACGGCTGGCCCCTGCAGCGTATGCCACCATGAGCGCGAGCATGTCCAGCGCCATGACCACCCTCAGCGCGAGGAGGATGAGCGGCTTGGGATTCTTCCTCCACCGCGTGATTATTGCTTCATCTATAGAGCGGGGCGAGGAGCCTTTTTCGGCATTCTCCCTCTGCTCCACGAGGAGGAGGAGGAGGATTACCACGACCGACGCCATGAATGCGGCCCCGTTGCTGTAGAAGAAGGCGTTGTACCTGGGGTGGTCCGTCACCACAAGAATCTGGTTGCCGATGAGGTAGCCGTCCTTGCTGCTCAGCCAGACTCCTCCAGGCGGGTTGAGCCCAGCGACATAGGTCACCGTCGCCGCCAGGATGGCCATCACCAGGATGTACTTGCGCAGGTCCAGCATGAGGCTGTCACCATTGCTTTGCTCTGGATGCAGCATTTGCTCGTTGTCTACAGGAAATAGCACCTCGAGTCTCAACTCTGGTGAAAGACATGGTGTCTAGCCCCCTCAGATATATAGCGCTAGCGGTTTAATCTGATGACAGTGGAACTCGGAGGTTGAGCGGTTGAGCCTCCTATTAGAAAAATGCTAGCTGCACAGCTGTTCGTCAGCATGGCGACAAGGCAAAACGTAACGATACTGAGAAAAAAAAATTGTTTAGGCATCAGCTTCCGTAATGATAATTGTGGCATAGGATTTTAAATTTGACGGAATATGCATAGTCAATAGACCGATGCTAAACAGAGTGTGAATATGACTCATGAATATTTTGGAAGACGTGACTTGGAGGTTTTATACTGTTCAACTTGCGTTAGAGATTAGACTAACCCTTGTTGATGTAGCATGCATGTGCCATGTGCTCTGGATTAGCTTGACGACGACCTTGCCAACGAGTTCCCTTGAAAATGTACCCATGTTTGCCCTGTTGTTTGGAGTTAAGTGACATGGTTGGTTTGGTGAATCAACACAAGTTTGAAACATTTTTTACCTGGCCTTTGATTTGTTTCCTACTTTGCCTTGATATTCTCAATCCAGAACATTGATTCCCTCTCCACTGGGAGATGTGCAACTGCGCTCTCGATTACCAATCAGATTGAAGACAAGATCGCAATCTGGAAGATAGCAGGAGTTCTCGATGCGAGATTGATCTATTTTCCCCTCCAAGTCCCCCCTGTATAGTTTTTATGTTTTTCCTGTCCGGCCAGTGTTTGGCTGGTAATCAAATTGTGTGTTTGGCTGGTAATTAAGGATGAATAGGACTTGGACTAAACACAACCTTAACAGCAGGGGTTGCCAAGGCTCAGAAACATGTGAGTTCTGTCTTCTGTGGAGTTAATGAATCCACAGATCTTCTATTATTTACATGCCCCTTAGATAGATACTCAGTGAGTTCTGTGGGTTGTGCATTGAGGGCTATAACAATTAACGTGCCTTCATCTCTTGTTGATCTTTGTCAGAGTTGGGCTATACTGCGAAAGAGACAAAGTTCGTACCAATTGGTGGCACCTCTGTTTTGTCTGTTTGGAAAACAAGAAATAAGCCGTGTTTCCATAGTATAAGTGTATGGTGATCCTACTAATATGTGTTTTCTTTTTTCGCTTGAAGTTGTCTGTTGAACTATTTGGCATAAATAGAGAAAGGCGCACTCCATAAGTTGTCTGTTGAACTATTTGGCAGTAAGTTGCCTCGAGTGACTTCCGAAGTGCTTTGGCACGGACACGGATAGTCTCCTGGATTCGAGGCCTGTCGATGTTGTCGGATGATGTACATCTTCAGGCATACATCTGGCAAAGTATGTGATATGTCCTACATGTATTGATGAAATCATGTAATGCAGAAAACATTACTCATTTTGTGGCTTTGTAGGGGTACATGGTAATCGGTTCAGATGGTGTGGGTTCAGATGGTTATACACCTGGCACCTGCGTTTCTCTCGCTACGCCGAAGAGGGCGGCGTGGGCCCTTGTCGAAGCAGATACTCCCTTCGTAAACTAATATAAGAGCGTTTAGAATACTACTTTAGTGATCTAAACGCTCTTATATTAGTTTACAGAGCGAGTACTTGTTTGCATGCATGATTTTTTTGCCGATTTCCATGGAAGTTAAACGAATTGCTGTCAAGTTGTTATAAAACTTGTGCAAAGTCTCCAATTTCAAACGCAGATTATAGTGTTTCTTCTTACTAATTTTCATTTTTAAAACCCATTGGCTGATCTCACTGATTGAGAATCCATCACCCTTATAATGGTTTGATGGCGATAGGAGGATTAGTCAACCAGTGGGAGCACATATTTTACAGACCAGAGGCTAGACCGAGCACAGTTGGCAATTGGGCATGTCTGCTCTGCTCTGCATAGCAACTCTACCCTGGGTGAGATTAAGATGCTTTTTCTTTAACATTCGCCAGCTTAAAGTGTTCGTATTCCCTTGATTAAGAAAAGATGTTGACGCAGCCGGTCAAAAAATAAAGTAGGAAAATGTTGGCACGCACGGCCTGCCTCTTTCGTCGCTCTGACTTTCAAGTTTGCAATCTGGCTCCCGGTACAACCACTTGGGTGTGAATGCTCGAGCCCTACCTTCTGCACATGCACATGGTGGCAGACAGCGACGGCTTGGAATCTCAGAGGATTTTTTGCTGATATAAAACGCAAAGCTTGCGTCTCGATGCAACGGTGGAAAGAATTATGCCTGTCTTTTTTTTAGCAAAAGAATTATACCTATCTTATGACTATCTAGGAGTATTATGTACCCCTCGGGGAAATATCTGGTGCTCCCACCCCTAGGGTGCTCCCGTTGCTCCAAACTCGGTAGCACATTTTAAAATGTTCGAAAAATTCTAAAAAAAAAATCCAGCACGTTGACACAACACCAATGTATGTTGTCAAAAAAAATTCAAATCAAAATTCAAGACGTTGCTGGAGATACAAAAATGACAAAATGGACATCAATGTGATAATGGACCTAATCTAAAGCCCAACTTATGTTGTGTACTATTTACCATCGAATTCGTCATTTATATTTCTCAAGCTATGTTTTGAATTTTGGTTTCAATTTCTTTGAAAACATACTTTGATGTTGTGTCAACGTGTTGGAGTTTTGGATCACCGGGAGCACCCTAGGGGTGAAAAAAAATCATAAAATGTTCGTGGATTCAAATAAATTGTGATTTTTACAAAAAAGCATATTCAAAAAACTGTTCATGGTTTTTTTAATGGTCCAAAAATCAAAAAATGTTCATGATTCAAAAAAAAAAACTGGTCCCGTATTTACACAACGTTCGCTAATTTGACCAAATGTTTGCAAACTAAAAAAAGTTCATCAATGTTCATGAGAAAAGTTCATTGATTCAATAAAATTCGTTGATTCAGAAAATGTACATGAATTCGAACAAATATCATGCATTTTAAAAAGGTTTTTCAAAACAAAAAAAATGATCATGAATTTCAAATTTTGTTCCCCAAATACTAAAAATCTTCATTGGTTAAAAAAATGATCACGAGTTTCAAAAACACATACCACACACAAGTGTAGGCAAAACCGAACCAACACAAAAACCATCCAGATCAACGAAAAAAGAGTAGGAGGAAACACATACATATGTCAACATTAAGTATTTTTTACAGAAAAATGTCGACGGGAAGTAATACCACCCCATGCGGCGCGGTATGCAACGTTTCATTATTATTTTTTTGTTTTTATATTTTTCTACCTTTTGCATTTTATATTATCTGTTTATTCTTCTTTACATAATTCGAGATTACAAAAAAGTTTAAATTTCAACAAAATTCTGAATTTTGAAGAAAAATTATTTGAAAATAATAGAATGTTTGCGTATTCAAAACAATCATGACATTTTTTGAAAAAATGCATGTTCAAAAACTCTTCACGGCTTTTAAAAATGTTATGAAAATCAAAAACTATTCCTGCCTTTGAAAAACGATTGCGTATTTACACAATGTTCGCAAATTTGACCAAATGTTTGCAAACTCAAAACATGTTCATGAAAAAATTTCATTTATTCAATATAATTCATTGATTCTACAAATGTTCATGAATTCAAAAATTATCATGCATTCCAAAAGAAATGTTCGTCAAAAGAAAAAATGATGGTGAATTTCAAAAAAAATCCACAAATTCAGAAAATATTCGCTGGTGCAAACAAATGTTCGCAACTTTCGTAAAGATGTGCAGAGTTTCAAAACAGTGTTCAGAATTTAAATAAAATGTTCACTAACTTGAAAAATGTATACCATTTTATAAATGTTTGTGAATTAGAATAATGTTCAAGATTATTCACGAATTCAAAAAGTATTGATGATTTTAAAAATCGTTCATGATTTCAAAAAGTGCCCACGAATTTGAAAAATATTACAATTTAGAAAAATTTTGAGACTTTGTAAAACATGTTTATGAATTGAAAAATGTTCAAAAAAAATTATGAACAATACTTATGAATGCAAAAACGTTCATGATTCGAACAAATATTCCTGATTTGAGAAAATTCTCACGAATTTGAAAAGATGTTTGCAAAAATAAATAATAAATAAATTAAAAAGAAAGAAAAGCGAATATGGAAAATGGAAAGCAAAAAAGAATAGGAAAAATAAAAAGACAAATTAGCGGCAAAAGAAAAGATGAAAAGAAACCAAAAAAAAAAATTTAAAAACATCGATCAGGTTATAGAACATTTCCAAAACGGATGGGGAGTAACTGGGTCGGCCCAAAGTGTGCCTAGCGGTAAAGCACAAGTGGGGGTACGGACTGGATTTATTTCCATGTATCCAGTGCACGGGTAATCAAGCTACAGTAACCCTCTGGTATGACGCCATGTCACCACGATTACTGTTGCTAATCTCGTGTTAGTTCAGAACCGATCCAAATTCAAATTTGAATTAAAGTCAAATAATAAAAGTTTTCAATTCTCAAAACTAAGATGTTCTTATTGTGACAAATAAATCATGGATAGTATTGGTGGAGAAACAACATTTTTATAAAATAATTAATTACTCTAAAGTGATTAAAATAGCAGCAAAAACAATTAAGTGAATACCTTTTTCAATTAATAAAATTCTAAACTAATTTTTTTTGGGTAAAACATTTATGGCAGTGGGTGGTTCTCAAACATTAATTTAGAAGTTGTTATCATTTTTTTTCTAAACTAAAAATAATGTGTATCTAAAATAAAACAGAACAGAAAAATAAAAATAAAAAGAAGAAAAGAAAATAGAACAAAAAAAGAAAGAAAAAGACCCCACCTCCCCCGTTGGGCCTCGGCCCAGCTGGCCACTGGGCAAGCCAGGCCGGCTCGGTCGGCGCCCCCATAACCCCCGAAACCCTAACCCACGTGGCCTGTAACCCCCACTCCTCCCCCGATCCACCTCGTCTCCCCACCCCACCCCGAGTGGATCTGGATCGGGGGCAACCGACGCCCCCGACCTTGCGCCATCGCCAGCCCTGCCGCGCCTCCATCCTCCTCCAGGCGTCACTCGCGACGCTGCTTCACCACGGATCACCCGTCTTCCCGCCTCTTCCGCCCGGCGCCATGGACGTCCTCCCGACCCAATCCCGTGGGTCTTCACCACGCCGACCCGTCGCCGCCACTTCGCCCGTCGATGATCTGCCTCGCGGACCACCCCGAGCTCGCCGCCATCCTCGGCCGGCCTCGTGAGCCGCCGCCCCCATCCTCCTCTTCGCTTCCGCTGCCCACCATGCAGCAAGACGCCGCCTGAGCTCCTCGTGCCTTCCGACCCGCAACCTCGCTTGGCCCGCGGCGTTCGATCGCCAGCATCGTTGTCGGCGACTCCGACCGCCCGCCACGCCACCACCTCCAGTTCCAGCGTGCAATGCTTGCCTTCTTTGCCGCCAAGCTGCTTCCACACCAAGCTTCGCCACTGCACTCCACGCCACACACTCGCTACCACCCCACTGGACCTCGTCGCCGGCGTCCATCCCGGTGATAACCCACAAGTATAGGGGATCACAACAGTTTTTGAGGGTAGAGTATTCAACCCAAATTTATTGATTCGACACAAGGGAAGCCAAAGAATATTCTCAAGTATTAGCAGTTGAGTTGTCAATTCAACCACACCTGGATAACTTAGTATCTGCAGCAAAGTATTTAGTGGCAAAGTAGTATGGAAGTAACGGTAACAGTGGCAAAAGTAATGATAGGAGTTTTGTAGTAGTTGTAACAGTAGCAACAGTAAAGTAAATAAGCAAAGCACAATATGTGAAAAGCTCGTAGGCATTGGATTAGTGATGGATAATTATGTCGGATGCGATTCCTCATGTAATAGTTATAACCTAAGGTGACACAGAACTAGCTCCAGTTCATCAATGTAATGTAGGCCTGTATTCCGAATATAGTCATACGTGCTTATGGAAAAGAACTTGAATGACATCTTTTGTCCTACCCTCCCGTGGCAGCGGGGTCCTAATGGAAACTAAGGGATATTAAGGCCTCCTTTTAACAGAGTACCGGACCAAAGCATTAACACATAGTGCATACATGAACTCCTCAAACTACGGTCATCACCGAGAAGTATCCCGATTATTGTCACTTCGGGGTTGTCGGATCATAACACATAATAGGTGACTATAGACTTGCAAGATAGGATCAAGAACTCACATATATTCATGAAAACATAACAGGTTCAGATCTGAATTCATGGCACTTAGGCCCTAGTGACAAGCATTAAGCATAGCAAAGTCATAGCAACATCAATCTCAGAACATAGTGGATACTAGGGATCAAACCCTAACAAAACTAACTTGATTACATGGTAAATCTCATCCAACCCATTACCGTCCAGCAAGCCTACGATGGAATTACTCACGCACGACGGTGAGCATCATGAAATTGGTGATGGAGCATGGTTGATGATGATGATGGCGACGAATCCCCCTCTCCGGAGCCCCGAACGGACTCCAGATCAGCCCTCCCGAGAGAGATTAGGGCTTGGCGGCGGCTTTGTATCGTAAAATGTGATGAAACTTTCTCTCTGATTTTTTCTCCGCGAAAGCAAATATATGGAGTTGGAGTTGAGGTCACTGGACGTCCAGGGGGCCCACGAGGCAGGGGGCGCGCCCAGGGGGAGGGGGCGCGCCCCCACCCTCGTGGACAGGGTGTGGGCCCCCTGACGCTATTTCTTTCGCCAGTATTTTTTATTAATTCTGAAAAGTTGCTCCGTGGATTTTCAGGTCATTCCGAGAACTTTTATTTCTGCACAAAAATAACACCATAGCAGTTCTGCTGAAAACAGCATCAGTCCGGGTTAGTTTCAAATCATGCAAGTTAGAGTCCAAAACAAGGGCAAAAGTGTTTGGAGAAGTAGATACGACGGAGACGTATCAACTCCCCCAAGCTTAAACCTTTGCTTGTCCTCAAGCAATTCAGTTACAAACTGAAAGTGACAAAGAAAAACTTTTACAAACTCTGTCTGCTCTTGTTGTTGTAAATATGTAAAGCCAGCATTCAAGTTTTCAGCAAAGATTATGAACTAACCATATTCGCAATAACAATTAGGTCTCATGTTTACTCATATCGATGGCATAATCAACTAGCGAGCAATAATAATAAATCTCGGATGACAACACTTTCTCAAAACAATCATAATATGATATAACAAGATGGTATCTTGCTAGCCCTTTCTGAGACCACAAAACATAAATGCAGAGCACCTTTAAAGATCAAGGACTGACTAAACGTTGTAATTCATGGTAAAAGAGATCCAATCAGAGTCATACCCAATATAAATTAATAGTAATGCATGCAAATGACAGCGGTGCTCTCCAGCGGGTGCTTTTTAATAAGAGGGTGACGACTCAACATAAAAGTAAATAGATAGGCCCTTCGCAGAGGGAAGCAGGGATTTGTAGAGGTGCCAGTGCTCGATTTTAAAATATTGATGATAACATTTTGAGCGGTATACTTTCACTGTCAATGCAACAACTATGAGATCTCGATATCTTCCATGCTACATACATTATAGGCGGTTCCCAAACAAAATGGTAAAGTTTATACTCCCCCACCACCAACAAGCATCAATCCATGGCTTGCCCGAAACAACGGGTGCCTCCAACTAGCAACAATCCTGGGGAAGTTTTGTTTAATTATTTTGATTTGATTTGAGCATGGGATTGGGCATCCCGGTTACCAGCCATTTTCTCGTGAATGAGGAGCGGAGTCCACTCCCCTTGAGAATAACCCACCTAGCATGGAAGATACAGACAACCCCAGTTGATACATGAGCTGCTCGAGCATACAAAACAGAATTTCATTTGAAGGTTTGGAGTTTGGCACATACAAATTTACTTGGAATGATAGGTAAATACCACATATAGGAAGGTATGGTGGACTCATATGGAATAACTTTGGGGTTTATGGAGTTTGGATGCACAAGCAGTATTCCCGCTTAGTACAAGTGGAGGCTAGCAAAAGACTGGGAAGCGACCAACTGAGAGGGCGACAACAGTCATGAACATGCATTAAAATTAATCAACACCAGGTGCAAGCATGAGTAGGATATAATCCACCATGAACATAAATATCGTGAAGGCTATGTTGATTTTGTTTCAACTACATGCGTGAACATGTGCCAAGTTGAGTCACTCAATTCATTCAATGGAGGATACCGCCTTATCATACCACATCACAACCATTTTACTAGCATGTTGGCACGCAAGGTAAACCATTATAAACTCATAGCTAATTAAGCATGGCATAAGCAACTATAATCTCTAATTGTCATTGCAAACATGTTTATTCATAATAGGCTGAATCAGGAGCGATGAACTAATCATATTTACAAAAACAAGAGAGGTCGAGTTCATACCAGCTTCTCTCATCTCAATCAGTCCATCATATATCGTCATTATTGCCTTTCACTTGCATGACCGAGCGGTGTGAATAATAATAATAGTGCACGTGCATTGGACTAAGCTGGAACCTGCAAGCATTCAATTCAAGGGAGAAGACAAGGTAATATGGGCTCTTGGTTAAATCAACAATCATGCATATTAGAGCCACTAAACATTTTCATTATGGTCTTCTCCTCTCGACCCCCAAAGGAAAGAAAAGAAATAAAACTATTTACACGGGAAAGCTCCCAACAAGCAAAAGAAGAATGAGAAATCTTTTTGGGTTTTCTTTTAATTACTACTACAAGCAAGGAAAGTAAACTAACTAATTTTTTTAGTTTTTCTTAAAGTTTATAAAACACACAAGAAGAAAACTAGAAAAAAGAAATTAAATTAGCATGGATAGTACAATGAAAAAGTATGAGCACCGACAACTAGAATGAGTGTGTGAATATGAATGTAATGTCGGTGAGAGATACATACTCCCCCAAGCTTAGGGTTTTCGCCTAAGTTGGTCTATGGCCATGGGTAGCCTGGCTGATATCCGAAGTTGTAACTGGGGTCGTACTGAGATGCAGTAGCCAATGCCTCCTGGGCTGCAGCACGGCGGCGAGCTGCCTCCGTCCTCCTGTCGTACTCGGTTGCCTCCTCCCTGGTTATAACATATCTTCTTTTTGCTTGATAATCAAAAAGGGCAGGAGCAGGGAGAGTAACATGGACAGCACGACGTCTGTCAAAGATTAGTCGATACTGGAGGAATTATTCATTCCTCTCAAGAAAATGATGACTGACCATAGCATTATAATCTAAATAAGCGGGAGGCAACTCCCTATCATCCTCATGTGGAGGTATACCAAGATAATTAGCCACACGGGTCGCATAAATCCCTCCAAACAAATCTCCAACTAAACCATTGTTATGCAACCTACGTGCAACAATTGCCCCCAAGTTGTATTCTTTATCACCTAATACAACACTCTTGAGAACACAAAGATCAGGAACACACATGTGACATGCTTCATCCTTACCGTTAATGCATCTACCAATGAAGAGAGCAAAATAATATATAGCAGGAAAATGAATGCTCCCTATGGTAGCTTGTGCTATTTCTCTAGATTCTCCCACAGTCATACTATCAAGAAAGTCTTTATATTCAGATTTACGGGGTTCATTAACACTACCCCACTGCGGGAGTTTGCAAGCAGTAGTAAAATCTTCTAGGTCCATGGTATATGGTTGATCATAAATATCAAATAGGACACTTTGAGAATTACGCGAAGGTGTAAATTTAAACCTTCTCACAAATGAATCAGTCAAATAGTAGTACTGAGGACACTTATCTTGCATGAAGTCCTCAAGATCGGCATTACGCACATATGCATCAAATTCATCCTTGATGCTTGCATTGACCATAAACTCTTCTGACGACCATTCACAAGGGCCGCACATCAGCTTCCCTTGGTGGTTCATCGTCCTGCTCACGCATTGCGAGCCTGGGTCCTTGCTTTCTTGAAGAACCACCTTGGTACATTTTCCTGGACATATTTCTTCCTCTGAAGAATTTCTGAAATTTTTAGTAACTCAAAATAGAAGTGAATGAAAAACAACAAGATTGATAGCAACTACTCCCACAAGTGCCTAAAGCCTATATCATGCATTAGAATTACTTGGGACCTCATAAATTTGACATGAAAGCTCAAGAACAGGGTCACCTAGGCAACAAAAATTTGCAATGAATAAAGCACTAGAACAAAAACTAATTGGATCATTGGAGTCACATACCAAGGAACAAACTCCCAAAGTAGTTTTGTGAATGGAGCTTTGAGCAAGGAGATCAAAAATCGCAGAAAAATGAGCTAGAACTCGTGCTTGAGCTGGATGGTGATTTTTTTGGGAGGAAGATGAAGTGTGTGGGTGTAGGAATAAGTGGAGGGGGGCCACTATGGGCCCACGAGGCAGGGGGCGCGCCCTGTAGGGGTGGGCGCGCCCTAGACCCTCGTGGCCAGGTGCCAGCTCCCCCTGTTGTGTTCTCAGTGCCAAATATTCTCAAATATTCCATTAAAAAGTCATACTAAATTGGCAGGGCATTTGGGGAACTTTTATTTTCGGGATATTTTTTATTGCATGGATAATTGAGAAAACAGATAGAAAATACTATTTTTGCTTTATTTATTCTAAATAATAGAGAGTAAAAAGAGGGTACAGAAGGTTGTGCCTTCTAGTTTCATCCATCTCATGATCATCAAAAGGAATCCATTAACAAGGTTGATCAAGTCTTGTTAACAAACTCATTCCGAATAACATGGAACCGGAGAAATTTCGACTAACACTAGGTTACCTCAACGGGGATATGCACATCCCCAATAATAAGAATATCATATTTCTTCTTGACAGTAGGAATAGGAAATTCAAAACCTCCAATAATGATAGTTGGAATTTTTCCAATAGAATTGATACTGTGGACTAGAGGTTGTTTCCTCGGAAAGTGTACCGTATGCTCATTACCATTAATATGAAAAGTGACATTGTCTATCAATAACATCCCCTGCAGTATTCAAAAAGGGCCTACCAAGGATAATCGACATACTATCGTCCTCGGGAATATCAATAATAAAAAAGTCCGTTAAGATAGTGACATTTGCAACCAAAATAGGCACATCCTCACAAATACCGACAAGTATAGCAGTTGATTTATCAGCCATTTGCAAAGATATTTCAGTAGGTGTCAACTTATTCAATTCAAGTCTACAATATAAAGAGAGAGGCATAACACTAACACCGGCTCCAAGATCACATAAAGCAGTTTTAACATAGTTTCTTTTAATGGAGCATGGTATAGTTGGTACTCCTGGATCTCCAAGTTTCTTTAGTATTCCTCCTTTAAAAGTGTAATTAGCAAGCATGGTGAAAATTTCAGCTTCCGGTATCTTTCTTTTATTTGTAATAATATCTTTCATGTATTCAGCATAAGGATTCACTTTAAGCATATCAGTTAAGCGCGTACGCAAGAAGATAGGTGTAATCATTTCAGCAAAGTGCTCGAAATCCTCATCATCCTTTTTCTTGGATGGCTTAGGAGGAAAGGGCATGGGTTTTTGAACCCATGGTTCTCTTTCTTTACCGTGCTTCCTAGCAACAAAGTCTCTCTTATCATAACGTTGATTCTTTGATTGTGGGTTATCAGGATCAACAGCAGGTTCAATCTCTACATCATTATTATTGCTAGGTTGAGCATCAACATAAACATTATCATTAATATTATCACTAGATTCATGTTCATCACCAGATTGTGTTTCAGCATCAGAGATAGAAATATCATTGGGATTCTCAGGTGTGTCTACAACAGGTTCACTAGAAGCATGCAAAGTCCTAACATTTTTCTTTTTCTTGTTTTTAGAAGGACTAGGTGCATCTAAATTATTTCCCTGAGAATCTTGCTCAATTATCTTAGGGTGGCCTTCAGGATACAAAGGTTCCTGAGTCATTTTACCAGTTCTAGTAGCCACTCTAACAGCAAAATCATGTTTATTATTTAATTCATCGAGCAAATCACTTTGAGCTTTAAGTACTTGTTCTGCTTGAGTGGTAACCATAGAAGCATATTTGCTAATGAGTTTAAGTTCACCTTTAACTCTAGCCATATAATCACTCAAGCATCCAATCATGTAAGCATTACTCTTTAATTCTCTACCAACATAAGCATTGAAATTTTCTTGTCTAGCCATAAAGTCATCAAATTCATCCAAACATTGGCTAGGAAACTTAGTAGACGGGATTTCAACTTTATCATATCTATAGAGAGAGTTTACCTTTACTACCTGTGTCGGGTTATCAAGACAATGTGTTTCTTCAATAGGTGGTAAATTAAGACCATGTATTTCTTCAATAGGAGGTAAATTCTTAACATCTTCAGCTTTAATACCTTTTTCTTTCATAAATTTCTTTGCCTCTTGCATATCTTCAGGACTGAGAAATAGAACACCCCTCTTCTTTGGAGTTGGCTTAGGAATAGGCTCAGGAGTTGGCTCAATTGGATCAGGAATTGGCTCACGAAGAGTCCAATTATTTTCATTACTCAACATGTTATTCAATAACAATTCAACTTGATCGACTCTTCTTTCCCTGAAAACACAACTAGCACAACTATTCAAGTGGTCCTTGGAAGCATCAGTTAGTCCATTATAAAAGATATCAAGTATTTCATTTTTCTTAAGAGGATGATCAGGCAAAGCATTAAGTAACCGGAGAAGCCTCCCCCAAGCTTGTGGGAGACTCTCTTCTTCAATTTGCACAAAATTATATATTTCCCTCAAGGCAACTTGTTTCTTATGAGCAGGGAAATATTTAGTAGAGAAGTAATAAATCATATCCTGGGGACTACGCACACAACCAGGTTCAAGAGAATTAAACCAAGTTTTACCCTTTAATGAGAAAGGAAATATCGTAAGGATATAGTAGTAGCGAGATTTCTCATCATTAGTGAACAGGGTGGCTATATTATTTAATTTAGTAAGATGTGCCACAACAGTTTCAGATTCATAACCGAACTATCATCATCAGCCGGACTCCAAGACTATGAAGATACAAGATTGAAGACTTCGTCCCGTGTCCGGATGGGACTTTCCTTGGCGTGGAAGGCAAGCTTGGCAATACGGATATGTAGATCTCCTACCATTGTAACCGACTCTGTGTAACCCTAGCCCTCTCTGGTGTCTATATAAACCGGAGGGTTTTAGTTCGTAGGACAACAACAATTACAACAATCATACCATAGGCTAGCTTCTAGGGTTTAGCCTCCTTGATCTCGTGGTAGATCCACTCTTGTACTACCCATACCATCAATATCAATCAAGCAGGAGTAGGGTTTTACCTCCATCGAGAGGGCCCAAACCTGGGTAAAAACATCGTGTCCCTTGTCTCCTGTTACCATCCGCCTAGACGCACAGTTCGGGACCCCTACCCGAGATCCGCCGGTTTTGATACCGACATTGGTGCTTTCATTGAGAGTTCCTCTGTGTCGTCACCGATAGGCTTGATGGCTCCTTCGATCATCAACAACAACATGGTCCAGGGTGAGACTTTTCTCCCCGGACAGATCTTCGTATTCGGCGGCTTTGCAATCATGCGGGCAATTAAGCAGCCATCCGAAGCAGATCGAAGCTCGCCCAGCCATCAGTCGATTTGAAGTCTCTGAACTTCACGGTGACATCCGCGGAGACTTGATCTTGATGGATTCGAGCCACGGCCGAGCGCCGCCAGACCTTTATCACGATGGGCATGACTTAACTCTGCTGCCGGACGGTGCCTCGAGGCCGCTGCACGAGTCCGCTCCGATCCTCAATTCGAGTCGATTGCCAGACGAGGATGTGTGGCTAGACACCGCCTCGGGGGCTGCAACCCCTACGGCGATGGAGCCAAATACTGACCTTGTCCCTTGTGAAGCTCGTGACTCCGAGGTGCCGGACTCCTCGTCGGACTCCGAACCTCCCGTGCCCCCTCTAATCAAACCCGATTGGGCGCCGATCATGGAGTTCACCGCTGCGGACATCTTACAACACTCACCTTTCGGCGACATCCTGAATTCGCTAAGGTATCTCTCGTTATCGAGAGCCTGGCGGATCTGCGGCGGGGCGGATGGGATGCGACGACGAAGAAATTCAAAGCCCACCCACCACCCACTTTGTAGCCATCGTCGATTTATCTAACCGACATGCTAGACTACGACTCAAGACATTGGCGGTATGGGCGGCGATCTTTGGAGCGACCAAGAACCAGTGCCTACGGGGCACTGGAAGACCACCTCATCATACGACATATACATGGTGGACATCCCAAAGGATGGGAATGGCGAGGATGCAGCGGAGGAAGACTCCTCCAAGAAACAGCCCAAGCGCCGGCGTCAGCGGCGCCGCTCTAAATCCCGCCACAACAAGAATGGAGATTCCGGCACCGGAGATAACAACACCCCAGAGAGTGCTGAAGACAACCCCCTCCAGCAAGATTCAGCGCAGGAGGACGGAGAAGCCAGCCCTCATGAGAGAGCGGCAGACGATGAGGTAGAGGATGATAATTACATGCCTCCCTCTGGAGACGAGGCAAGCCTCGACGACGACGAATTCGTCGTGCCCGAGGATCCCGTCGAACAAGAGCGTTTTAAACGCAGGCTTATGGCCACGGCGAACAGCCTCAAGAAAAAGCAGCAATAGCTTAAAGCTAATCAAGATCTGCTAGCCGACAGATGGACTGAAGTCCTTGCGGCCGAAGAGCATGAACTCAAACGCCCCTCCAAAAGCTACCCCAAACGCAAGCTGCTCCCCCAATTAGAGGAGGCGGCATACAAACCTACATCACCAGCACACAATACGGCTGACCGACCACCTTGTGGCCGCGACAGAGAGGCCTCTAGGCCCTCCACGAAACGTGCCCGGCACCGCCGAAAAGTCTGGCCACGGGGAATGCGCCGGACTTGCGAGACATATTGGAGGATAAGGCAAGACAATCAAGATCGATCTATGGATCACGTGGGCGCCCCACAATGCGCGATGACGATCGTCGTGCCGGATACAGCAACTCCGGCCGGGCCGAACACAGTAGACAAAGCTCGCTTGAGCTACGTCGTGATATAGCCCAATATAGAGGCGCCACACACCCACTATGCTTCACAGATGAAGTAATGGATCATCAAATCCCCGAAGGATTTAAACCCGTGAATATTGAATCCTACGATGGCACAACAGACCCCGCGGTTTGGATCGAAGACTATCTCCTTCATATCCACATGGCCCGCGGCGATGATCTTCACGCCATCAAATACCTCCCACTCAAGCTTAAAGGACCAGCTCGGCATTGGCTTAACAGCTTGCGGCCAGAATCAATTGGGTGTTGGGAGGACACGAAGCCGCATTCCTTGACAACTTCCGGGGCACATATGTGCGACCACCGACGCCGATGACCTAAGCCACATAATTCAGCAGCTAGGCGAATCGGCGGACAATTCTAGACACGGTTCTTAACAAAGAAAAATCAAATCGTCGACTGTCCGGATGCAGAGGCTCTCGCAGCCTTCAAACATAACATCCGCGATGATTTGAAGGCTGCGAGAGCCTCTTGCCCGGCACCTAGGACAGGAAAAGCCGAAATCCATGGCAGCCCTCACATCACTCATGACCCGCTTCTGCACGGGAGAGGACAACTGGCTAGCCCGCAGTAACAACCTCAGCAAAAACTCTGGCAGTCCGGATAACAAGGACCACAATGGCAGGTCGCGTCGCAACAAAAACAAACGCCGCGTTAACGGCGATAACACTGAGGATACGGCGGTCAACGCCGGATTCAGAGGCTCAAACCGGTCGTGGAAAAAGCCATTCAAAAGAACTACTCCGGGTCCGTCCAATTTGGACCGAATACTCGACCGCTCGTGCCAGATACACGGCACCCCCGAAAAGCTAGCTAATCACACCAACAGGGATTGTTGGGTATTCAAGTAGGCAGGCAAGTTAATTGCCAAAAACAATGACAAGGGGCTACATAGCGATGACGAGGAAGAGACCCGACCGCCGAACAATAGAGGACAGAAAGGTTTCCCCCCACAAGTGCTGACGGTAAACATGATATACGCAACCCACATACCCAAGAGGGAGCGAAGCGTGCACTCGAGGGGCGTATATGCGATGGAGCGGTCGCCTGAGTTCAACCCATGGTCCTCCCGCCCGATCAGTTTTGATCGAAGGACCACCCACCATATCCGCCATGGCGGATTCGCGCATGGTTTTAGACCCAATCGCCGATGGATTTCACCTCACCGAGTCCTCGATGGACGGCGGCGGCAACTGAACCTACTTTATCGGGATACGGTCGCAAGATGGGCATAGACCCTCAAGGATTAAACCCACAAAGACGACCTTCAAAGGCGTCATACCAGTGTAGAGGCCAATTATGCAGGCTCGGTCACCACTGGAAGTGGTCTTCGGATCCCTGATAACTTCCGGGCGAGGAGTTAATCTTGACATAGTCCCGTTCGCGATGGCTATCACGCTCGCTTCGAGACGGACCGTGTTTGCAAAGTTCAGCGCGTGCCGCATTACGCATACCTCAAGCTCAAGATGCGGGCCCTCGAGGAGTCATGACGGTCAGCGGAAACATCAACGCTCCTCGAGCGGAGGAACACACAGCGGCTCTCGCGGAAGTACTGAGCAGCCTCTTAAGGCAATTTTGAGTCCGCCGTTAAGCGGCCGGACACGGCCAAACGCGCCGGAGTAACCTACAACAAGACCACAGCACGTTCCGAGCACGCAGTAGTAATGCGGCTAACCCGGCCGTTGCAAATTGCAAGACTGGTCCTTCACGTACATCACTACATACGGAGATACCATGGGCATAGGGGAGGCACGACCACAACAGCCCAGTGCGGCTCAACCACACCAGGGGCTCCCAAGTGTGTCATCTTTTTTCTTTTCTCTTTTTACCCATAGGACTCCGTTCACGGAGGCCTGTCCGTGATGAACTGCCGATCTCTCGATGCAATAGCCAGGGAAGGAGAAAGGCTACGACGAGTATCCAGGTGGTCTCCATTACGAGCATTAAATCTGTTTTATACACCATTCCGCAGCCTACCCCTGGAGGGGGACATGTTTAATAGTCCCATCCCTTGCTTACCGCACTATTTGTATCGTTCTGCATTCATGGCAGTATTTCTTGAATAAACAATGCATCGCTTTTTGCTTATAATTGCATTTCTTTCTTATACATATGTTCATTTATGACACGTTGCATCCATACACTTTGGTACGGCTAAATACACCAGGGGCTTAAGTTCCCCACATTATGGTGTGATAAGTCCGAACACTTTCACAAGTGCGGCACCCCGAACTTATAGCATTATATGCATCGGCTCCGAATCATGTCTTGGGTCAATAGTTGGGTTTGCCCGGCTCCCATGTTTTGGTACCTTACATTCCGTTGTATCGGCTAAGGTAGCACTGGGAGAACCACTGCGATTACGCCCCAATTGAGCTGGGCGAGCGCCTCAGTGGAGAAAGCTAAAACTGACCGTCATGATAAGGCGAGAGC